>MU825412.1:730302-1357486 GCA_029204205.1 Desmophyllum pertusum | reverse complement strand
TTGGTCATAGTATATTGGTTACGTAACTGTATTCAGTTTGTTGGGTCATAGTATAGTACGTGACTTTATTCAGTTTGTTGCGTCATAGTATAGTACGTAGTGATAATGTCATTCATTTGAACTGTCAGCGGGCCCGTCACACTCCATCCATACCCTCCAGCATTGATTCCTTTAGTTGTTCCTTGAGCCTCCTTAACGGTTTGTAGCGTATGATATAGTCTGTTTGCAAACATCGCTGACTGATAAAGCTTCGATAACGAGACAAGAGCGATAATATGTTTTTTTTTCAATGCGAGATTTGTTTTTTGGCCTTGCATCAACGAACTTTTCAAGCCCTATTCCCCGCCAATGGGGTGGGGGGAGGGTTTTTTTGTGGGTGGGGGGGGGGGGGGGGGGGGGGTAACGCATGATCAATACTAGAGTTTTAACTTCCGTATACAATTTTTTGTCGCCTGTCATGAAGATTGAACGTCCCAAAGATGATTGCAATAGCTTCTGTGAATTATTTAATACTATATTATGCTGTCTATTCTTTTTCCTTGACCGAGTAATAACTTAAACTATGTTTCCAGATCTTTTCTTTCGGCTGGTCCTGGGTAGTCCTGGCTGCTGGCTGGATCCTGGCTGCTGGCTGGTCTTGGCTGCTCCTGCTGCTCTGCTGTCCTGGCTGCTCCTGGCTGCTCCTGGCTTGTACATGCTTGTCCTTGTTCCTTATCCATCTTCTTTGTTTTTTGGCCTCGAAGACTGCCTACGCTTACAATTTGTAAACGATCTAAACTGAGGTGTGTGCATTGTCCCATATTCCCCTGCTAACTACTTTTAGTTCTATAAACTAGCCTACGCTCACACAACGCGAGCCTCAACTAGCAGCTAGGCAACCTGTAACTGAGAGTTAAGCCACGAACCGTTTAGGAGAAGAACAAAAACAGTCCTTACTGCCTAACAGCTGAATGGCTTTTATCGCCGCCAGTTGTCTACATTTCAGTTAATGGTCTGATTGAACCTGGCCAAAATAGTTTTTCTTTTTGGGAAATAGTTGTACTTCGATCACAGTGCTTTAGACTCGCTGTAATCAAGTGAAACGTCAAAGACACAATTGTCCGCAGTTGATGCAACTAAGCGAGGAGCCGAGTTTTGAGAGCAAAAATGCCGAAGAAAAAACGAAGCAGAAGTCGACGTAGAGCCCGAAGTAGTGGACGAAGAAGAGCGCGAAGTAGAGTCGACAATAGAGCCGAACAACGATCGTCTAGAAATAATTGTCCGATGAAAGCCCAAAACGTGAACTGTGTGTAGGATGGAGGAGCCACACCAACCCTGGGACCCAACTAATTAATCTAAATTAATTATCTATATTAGTTACGCCGAATCAGAAGTATGTGAACTTCTGGCCTAATTTTGATTATTAGGTTCATTCGAGAGCTCTATACGTTACCACAGCGCGCCCTTTCCCTCCCACATGCAACAAGAAATTTAACTGACCAAATGTATTTAATGCCTTCCATCATCATCTTCTTTCTTTCTGACTTGACTTCTGACTTAGCTTCTTTCTGGTCTTTTGTCTTGTAAGGGCTGTACTTAGGATTACTGAGGGGGTGGTACTGGGTGGCAGCTGGACTGAGAGACCTGGAGTGGACTGTATGGCACTGATGTGATCTGGTCGGACTGGACTGGACATCACTGGACTAGACTGGACTAAAGAACTGAACTGGACTGAAATGAAGATGTTATCCATCTGAAGCCGGGAGTAAGCTAGAAAAAAAGAAAGTACATTTTTGATTATCAGGCCGGCGCTTAAACTCCTGTTTCCATAGCTTTAAGCCACTCTGGGGAGTGTCACTACTCCCTGGATGGGATGCTAGTCCATCACATGTAACCCTCCAGCATGCACTTTAGGTGCAGGTTGTCCTTAACAGTTTCGCGCCGTGACATGCATTTATACTCCCTCGGTAGAGAGAGGCTCTGTGAGTAATAAATGAATCTTTCCCAAAACGCCAAGTCTACTAAATCCGCGAACGATGAACACGTTCAGGGTATCCCCGCCAAAATGCTTGTAGTTCTATAGAACGAAAATGTCCACTCAATAACATGAACCTACACGAATATTTAACGGGAAAAATAACATGATGATTTGTTTCTTTCTTCAGTAGTAATTTTAACAACGAAATAAAGATAAAACCAATTAATTAAACTTTGGAACTGTACAAAACAACACGAACTGCGTAACTATGAACATGGTTTCCAATGCGACGAGCTCAGTGATGAAACGTGTTTCCCCGCGCAATATTTTTATCGGGTAGTGCTGACGAGCAATGTTTTTCATTTCCTACCAGTTAATTATAAAATACCGTCTGTCCGACAACAAAAGTTGCTTAAAACAGTATAGAGAACATAACGTTTGTACGTAAGCTTCTAGATTAGGCATACGTTCACATTCCACATGGCAAAGTCGAATTTCCTTTGACAAGAAACCACGCAGAGTTGTCTAAGTTTAACACCAAAATGTACTGACCTGCTTTCACTCCGGAGTCTCCGCTCTCCTCAATAACTCGGAAAGTCTTGCAGTAAGCTGACAAATAAGCTGACAAAGAACACAAACATGAGGCTTCTGACTACGTAAACGGTTTCGCGTTCAAATTCATCGGTTGTTTGTCACTCGGCTTTCCCGGGGTTGAATTTAAATTTTCAAATACATCTCACCCATGTGTGGTGATGTCCTCTTCGCTGATTGGCCTGTTTCAGTGCACGTTTTCAGTGCATTTCATTCACTATTGTTTGACAAAATCTCAATACAATACAAAATTTTAAGCCCCAAATTTCGGATATCTTTATCCAACTTTTCCGTACACTTGAACATTTTTCCAATGTATTTCAACAAAATGTTCAGTTTAGACAATATTTTCCAACAATTTAACGACAATTTGTTTTCAACAGTGGAGGTTTCCTTTAAGGCGCTGTTGACTGGCAATGTTTCGCGCAAATTGTCTTACAATTTTGTTGCGCCGTTGCAAGACAAGTTGGACGAAACGTGCTTAAGCCCGGTTTCCAAATACATGTAGTCGTAACGATCGCAAGGATCGCAAGCTCAGAGTGGTTTCCATATAAAAACTGCATGATCGCAAGGATCGCAGATATGTAAATGTTTCTATCTCTGCGATCGCGAACGCAACGATCGCAACGTTTTATGGTTTCCATATGATCGCAAGGATCGCAGAACACTTTTTTATGCGATCGCTGCGATCGTTGCGATTGTATGGAAACCAGGCTTTAATGTAACACCCTGGGCAACGCATAAAAATATTCGTTCAGTATTGCCTCAGGCCCGCTTGCATGAACACGGTTTCATTTGTTACCGTATCGTTCTTGATACGGTAGCGCCCTCCGTTTACATGGCGACGATTGTTTTTTGGCGCGAAAAAAGCTAGACGTCAATCTTGGCGGGAAGAATCTCCACTGCTTATAATGGCGAACGCAGCGCTTGCTTTTGTCATAACTACTTTATTTTGCGGTGTAGTAAATATGTCACGGCCATGACGTAACAGCACAGACAACTGAAAAGCGTCCGTTACATCACGTGATCTATGTCACTCGATGAGAATGCGGGAGGCAGATTAAAGGGAGTAGGATGACACAAATAAGTGGGGGAGGGGAGGGGAGGGCAGGGGAGGCGGTTAGATAATTTTTACACGCAAGCAATTTTTATAATTCGATTACTCTAGCGGACGGGGGTTTATTTTTATAAGTAACCTATATATCTGTATATATGAAACCTTTTCAAGTTGTACAGTTACCAAATGAAACTAAGCTAACTCATATGGATATTAATATATTAAATCCGTCTTTTTTCACTAACCACACAAGGCTCTAGAAAGTTCAGTTTTCAGTTTTTATTTAACTATGCGTGAATATAATAAACGGCAGTGTGGCCTGGTCCACGGCTTACTTCAGTAGTGCCAGGCCAACAACAGAGCACACGGTCAACAGGAAGATGCTGGTGGAGACTGGTGACGTTGGAGACAGGGCCACGTGGGCGGAGAAAGGTGAGCCCACGTTGCATGCGTCAGTGGAACAACAGCCAACCGCGCAATCGTAGCCACAGAAGCCTTTCTCATCGCCATACACTTCACATTGTTTTTTTCCCTTTGACAGTCTGATTGAGAACTACACTTTTTCCTCGCCAAGGTTCCAAGACTTTTTTCGCGATACGAGGTTTCCAGACACCTGTCGAATTCGGAGAGGCACTCTGTCAAGTATCTGTCGTTGTTACTCTCCAGAGTGCTCTTGCTACACTGAGTGTCATCATCACCAAAACATCTATAGCATTTTAGACCAATAGCTGATAACAAAGAAATAATAAAATGAGATGTACGTTGAAATAATTCACTTCGGGCCTTAAATTTACGTAGAAGCCAGAGACAACGCCTGGCCACTGTAGTGGGAAAACCAAAATAAAACTTCGCATAATCAACCAAATTATTGTTCGTGTTAAACATCGCAATGGTTTTACAAATCCCCCAGTAACAGTTAGCAAGGTAATTTTTGTACAGAAACTGGTTTATAGCCTGAGTTGATAAGCAAAATAAGCCATAAGCCCACACGCGTACGCACACTGCGGACCTATTTTTTAAGTCATATAATACATAGAGGTTATTCAGCGGAAAGTTGTGTCATCTAAACAGAAAGTGTATTTACCGTATTTCTTATACAGGATGCTCTCTGTTTAATTTCATGATTATAATTCCTCGCGTAGCGGGGTTTATAATTCTGTCCCCCAAGAGCTCACGCGAGAGCAATTCTCGTGTGGCCTTTACGATCATATAATGTTTGTGGAGTTGGGGGATGGCATGACGTCACACGGCGCGCTCGTGGCCTAATGACTTTAAGGCGCTAACTTTTAAATCTGATCTTCGGGATTGAGGGCGTGAGTTCAAATCCTAAATGGTCCTTTTTTCTTTTTTTTTTCGGTTCGAATCCAGGCCGTTCTTTTTTTTAACCCCCTTTTCTTTGCTTAATAACATTGACTTCGACGTAATCTTTGTACACGTAATGTAGAAACAGGACGGCTGCTGAAGAATAACAATTTTTACTCCAAGTTTGTTTATCGAACGAATTTATATACGGGTCATTTGTGAAAAAAAAAACCGGCTTTATTAAATCCGTTATCAACAACAGGAAAAGGGAAGACGACTCAGGAATGTCTCAAAGTACGATCAACATATGGCTTAGTTTTCATTGTAGACGTGAAGACTTGTGTCTGAAAATAATTCGCCGATCCGATATTGCGAAGAAGATTTTCCTACAAAAAGCGAGGTGGTCTCAGATCATTCGGACGGAAAAGTGGGAAAACAGTACAAGAGCGCTACAATTTTATTACAGATGTCGGGAGACGAGCGAACTCCAATCGAAACCAAAACCCGGTGGCATAGCAAAAACACGGCGTTCGTCCGGCGATTCTCAGGAACCTTGCAGCGATTCTTGGAAACCTTGCAGATCAAATCGCAGGCGTCCCGTTACTAGGCAACAAAAGCTTCGCGAGAACTGCGAGTCACGTATTACTAGTTAAAGTTTTTATTCGATTTTTATTTCCTCTCGTTTTATTTCACTTCTCGCTCGACTGACTAAGGACAGAAATCGAGTGTAGCGTCATTTAAAAAATCTGTGATCGCACGCATCTTCGCACGCATTTGCGAACCATTGTCTGTTGTCCTGAGTAAGTTTTGACTGACAGATGATGACATACATCTCACTCAGGGGTGGGGGTGGGGGGGGGGGGGGGGGATAGAAACTAAGTGCCGGCTTTCTATCCCCCCTGATCTCACATAGCCCTTTTCACGGTTAACTTGTGATATTTGCATAACAATACACTTGAACATAGAAGCGAGGCAATTTCGGGCACAAGCTACAAAACATCGTGTTTTTCTGAGCTCCTTCAAATCTTTTAGTATAAAAACAGTTTTAAAATGCAGAAGAACTACAATTCTTTTAGTTTACGTGTTTTTAGAAAAATTGTAAAACGACTTGTCTCTATTAATAAATAGTAGATTCGCATAAGCAACAGGGAGATTGGGTTACGATCTTTACGGCAAATTTTAACTAAATAGCAACCTCGTTCCCAGGGTCTCTCTTCTTCCGCCAAACGCGATTGAAAAGAGACCCTGGTTGGGGGCTTGGTCACGTGTCTAGGTGACATTTTTAAACCCTAGGGAGGGCTCCTATAATTACGAATCTTTGTCGTGCTTGCTACAAACCGCCACTGTTCACAGGGATTTGCGATCGTTTTAAGATTTCTTATAAGCCCAAGCAAGTTAAGTGTTTAGAGGCAATTTACTGTGGCCGAGATGTTGTTAACTAACCGCCAAGCTAATATATTTTGCGAGTCAGTGTAAAATGCTGTAAAATCTAACACATCGCACAATGTAAATAAACTGAAGTGAAATGCACGTATTATGTCGAGTTATTTCTTTGTAAGATCCTAAAGGCTAAAGGTAAGGCAGGTGCAATGAAAACAAACAGAAACAACTAATACGTAATTACCTGGAGTTGGGTTGAATTTTCTTGAAGATTCATATCGATCGCAATATGTTATGATCGGCTCGTTTTGTCACTTTTATAAATTACATATTTCGCAACGCCGCCGGTAGCGACAAAATACACGAGACCGTCAATGAACAGATAAAAGAATCGAGCAAAACATCGTAACCGAATGAATAAAAACTATAAGATTTTATTTACCCCTTTCCTGTCCTGGATTTGAAACTATAAAGTTCGATCCGCGACGGTTTCCTTTCGATCCTTCGCCGCGCCGGCCTTCACTCTTGGTTAAAATGTTCGTTGTACAGCCGGTGGCGATATTTCGATAAAACACCTAAGAACTCTGGCTTTCGTTGATCGTTGAAGGCTTCAAATTCATTAATCGTCTTTCGCATGGCCTGTACAATATATGTGATGTGTCAAATATAATTTATCTTGTCCCAAATTATGGTCCAACAATCCATAAATACGCTCCACAGTGTAGCGCCATAAATATATTCAACAGTACAGCGGGCGAGCAGTGCGCGATTTCCTTTCCTTTAGCAAAGAAGATTCTTTGAGAGCTTTTGAGCAGGATACATATCGCCAACCGATTTGAACAGCCTGCAACAACTCGGATTTTAATTGGAACCGCCAAAGTGTTTACCACGAAAACACGTCCTGATTTACAACACTCAGTAGAGACAAATTTCACACTTAGCTGCCCCTCCCTCGCATCGTTTTATTTGTAATCTCCCAGATTCTGGGCGCCACGTGCCAGCCCCAACCAGGGTCTCTTTTCATCGCGTTTGGCGGGAAGAGAGAGAGACCCTGGGAACGAGGTTGCTAAAATGGTTGCATATTTAGTTCTTCTCGTTTAAAACTATTTTTTATACTAACATAGTTCAAGGAGCTCAAGAAATCACGATGTTTTGCAGCTTGTGCCCGAAATTGCCTCGCTTCTATGTTTAGCTGTATTGTTTATGCAATATTTCAGGTTAACTGTGAAAAGGCTATTAGCTAACAAAATGTGGAAAGTGAGTGACGCGCGACGACCCGCTGACCGAGGAGACCACACAGCGGTCAACGCAAAAATCCGGCGCCACTTCCGGTTATCGCATGGCGGCGTAATGGCCGGCGAAGTATGTAAGGAACGTTATAGAACATGCAGTGGTAAACCAAAATACGAGCTGAAGACACTTGGTGGATAACATTATTACATTATCTATGCATATTCCGAGTACAAAGCTAGTTTTCAGTAAATTTCTTAGTTTGAGCTTCAATGTGACGAAACGTGGAGGACTTCGTAAATTTAGGACATTTCGCATGGGGAGGTACGAGATTGGCACGAGATAAGGTACAGCCATAAGGTACGAGATGGCGCAGCGAGTGAGAGAGATTGTCCGACGCCCCAGCGTTTGTTGATTTAAACGATTTGTCCTGTAACAGGGTAAGAAGACGAATCTTGCAGCCCGTATATGCTAAGAAGTGTTGCTGTGTTGCATCCTCAACGTATCAAATTTGCAGAACTTTTTTCTGCTTTTATAGTCGGAGGTAAAATTCTATTGCCACGGATGACTGGTTTGCAGAAGCCGAAAATCTACTTAAGGTGAGCAGTTCATTTCGAATTCATTTCACTTCTAAATGTATTTAATTTAATACCAAGACATGGATTGTGACATATAGCGATATTCTCGTTACGTCACCTATTGTTATTAATATGCCAACCAGTGAACTATTGGCTGAATGAATGGTTGGCAAATTTGAATACAAACAAATTTGACGTAATGTTGATAAACAGTGAACACTCCTACAGAAAGATATCAATGAACAATTTAGCTGTTTTAAATGCGTCTGTGTTCCGCAGCTAAGCGTCTACAAGTGTCACAAGTGCTGCTCCACTACCACCATGAGCGTGCTCAGTATTACTAATAACCGAATGAAAAATTGACAATCAGAGACAATCACATGACGCTAATCAATTCATCTACAGTGTGGAGTACTGTCTGAAAACTCTCGACATTGCCCTTTCAGAAGAATGAAACCAATGCATCAGATTTACAGTTCTTTCGATAGTCCGCAGTTTAGTGTACATAAATATCCGATACAGCTTTAAACTCCCTACCCGGATCGTACCAAGTTGTATTATGATCGCGACTGGCTTCGGTGTTCGTTTTCGGTTCTCAGTTTGTTGTATGACAGTCAAACCGGATGTTCTTTTGCGCGCCACATTGCAACATTGTGACGCATATTGGTAATTTGATTGGCAGTTGCTCGGATCAAATTGGAACTTCAACGAGCAGTTTGCTCGCCGCGGTCGCGATCGCAATTTGACCTGGCACATTTCTAGCAAATCTTACATGAGCGACAACGCAGCCAGCAACCTGTCGAAACTGGAAGTTTTCACGAAGCGATTGCGACCGCGGCGAGGAAACTGCTCGTTGAATCTCCAATTTGCTCCGAGCAAACTGCCAATCAAATTACCAATATTGCGTCCACAATGTTGCATGTGGCGCGCAAAGAACATCCGGTTTGACTGTAGTGTATATTACAGATATTTTTTATTTGCTTGATTGAATCTACATAGGATCCTGATATGAACATTGAAAAAAAAATTCCATATGCTTTTCTTCACCGCGTTTTAGCCGTCTAAAGACGTGAAATTTCACTTCCGGTTAGGTAAAAACCGAGCAAAGTGGAGTCCTGGGCCTAGTTAGGCCGTGACGTCAATACAATCTTGAATGCTCTTCGACAACCACGCAAAGATAGGGGAGAGTTTAGTGGCTTGTAGTGTGTATAACCAGATATATTTTAGTTCAAATATTGTCTAGAACCGTCAAAACGTACACAAAGTTATGTCTGTACGGATGATTTTGAGTTGGGAGCGATTCTGAGCGATCAGACGCAGAATTCAGTGTTTCTTCGACTGTTGATGAAGTGGAGTGCGATGAAGCAGAGTTTATAGAAGCAGCGTTTATAGAAGGCAGCAGCAGACAACTCAGACCCAGAAGGTCCTTATATGAACCATATGATGAGTGGCTTCAGAGTACATGTATACCACTAGCAGATAGTGACAGCGATATAATTTCTCATTCTGAAAGATGATTTTCATTCAATGCGCAATGTTGTGATGAGTAACTTTATTTATCCACATATCACATTGTACACATTGGTCTGCCTCTACTGAAGATTGTGCAGTTGCTGCTTCTTCCGCAAGGACAACAGACACTGAAATAAAATTCAAAACAAAATAAGTTATTATACAATGTAATTGAGTGAGCAACAGATGCCCAATTGTTATTATTTATTACTTTCATGAAAAAGAAATGAAATGATATTCATGTCAATTACACGTGGAGCCTGTGACAGAAATTCTTACCATGCGGCGCTCTCTTCTCGACTGTGTTTGCACAAGTTTAGGCCGGTGGAACAGCCACAACACCGATTTCATCTTTCTGCAACCGCTTCTGGTAATCTTGCGATTTGAAGGACAACGTTCGGTTGTAGTCCTCCGGGGCAAAATGGACCGAACAAACCACTGAATGTCGGCTTGGCGTCCACTTCTTCCTCGTAAATATATTAACAAACGAGACCCATTTTTGTCTTCCTCTGATGGCTTCAGGCCTTGTGCCATTGTGAAATGGAATTGTATGTAAAGAAATCCATTTCTCGTCGTCTTTCACGTTGCTGCAGCCATACATAACACATCTTTGGACGATTTTTCGAGAACAACACCAGATTACAACAGTGGAAAACAGGGAAATCCCGTGAAGAGCATTCTTGTATTGACGTCATGACTGACTAGGCCCAGGACTCCACTTCGCTCGGTTCCACTTCGATCCTCGATCCTCGATTCTCGAAACTCAAAACTTTGAGTTTCGAGGATCGAGGATCAAGTTTCGAGGATCGAGGATCGATTTTCGAGTCGAGAAAACAAGAGCTTAATTCGCTCGATTAAGTTTTCACACGACCGGGGAAAAGGCCGCACTTCTACGTAGTCCGCTTTAACATCACGCTCCAGCTGGAAATAAAGTTTTTCTTGAAGTTCACCACGCTCGCAAACAAACTTTGGCCACTTAGTTCTTTGGTGATAATATCATGATAAATTATCCCTCTCTTCATCAGTTCATATAGCGCTTTACAAGGAAGTTTTCCATGGAAAGCGAAGACTACATGCAACGTTCAATGCGTGACAGAATACATGTTTGTTTCATAAAACGGGACATCTCGCCGAAGTTCTCAAATTGCACTCGCCGGCTTGCATATTTAATTACGTGCGTGTGAAGCCAGGTCGAAGGAAATTTCCTTCTAAAACATTTTTAATGCATAGTCAGTTTTCATTAATATAAACCAAAAGATTGAAATAAAATAATAACTTTTTATTTCACGTCATGTATATATTAAAGCAGCTTACTTTAAAATTAACTCAAACCAGGACGAAAATAGTTGGCGATCATGTGTTTATTTCGGGTTTATTTACATTGCACAAGATATTAATCTACGCGTAAAAATTGATGAAAGAAAAACTAACAGTAATTCGGCAGTAATGGATGTTATTCGTTTGATTTTCGTGAATTATAACCAAATATCATGTGATTCTTTTGAGTTTTGATTCAAAGATTTCGTTTTTTACGCATCGTGCCGTTTTTGAAATTTCACACATGTCTATTTATATACGCGAGACGCGTATGTGCGGTGCCGAAATTCACAGAAAATAGCATTTCACGCAGCAGCCTACATTCAATTTTTCCATTTTTTACACTTTTTCTACGAATGTAGGTCAGTTTTCGTTTGACTTTCCCTCCCGACCAACAATTTGGACGTGAGTACGAATACACTTGCGTGAATAAAAAGAAGCCACGCGAAATCGCTATTGTTTCTATGTTATTGTTCAGTTTCGAGAAATAAATCGTTTCCTCGAAATCCCCTATTCAAGTCACTTGAAAATTATTCGAGTCACTCGATCCTCGAAACTCGATCCTCGTGCCTCGAACTCGATCCTCGATTCTCGAAAAACTTAGAGGATCGAGGATCGAGTTTCGAGTCGAGACTGTGAACTTACATTTGACCGGTACTGTACCTCATTTGAAAGAGAAGTGAATAAAACTTTCAAGAAAAAAATATTCTTGTCCAAAGAACCCATAATATGTTTGAATAAATTGATTAAATTAGCTACATTTGAATAAATTAACCACAAAATTTGGACAAAAAGCAACAAACTTCAAAATGGTCTAAGGTATAAATGAAGAGTCAAGTCGAAATTATGCTAATTGAAAATTCCCAATAAAAAATATTTTTTTCAAAGTGCCTGAATTTTTACATGTGGCCTCCAATTAAATAGAAAACAATTGCCCTGTATTTTTTTTTGCGCTGGTTTGCGCTTCGCTTTCGAAAAAAAAACCGTATTAAAAAAAACAGGCGGTGTGTTTGTTGAACGAGAAACCAAAGGAACCTTTTGTTTGTCTAAACAATGAACTCAGCGAAGCGTCGCATTAGTCGCTTGGCTATTTCGATCCACAAAGAAACCCGCGTTGTCGATGCCGCTAAATTAACTGTAATAGTTTTGTGTCGAAAATCCACCTTTTGATCGAAAAATCGAAAGATTCGCCTGATTTGTAAATGCTGTCGTTAATGAACTTCAGCATGTTTTGTTTTAGTGAAACTGTTAGAGCATTTGAGCGTGTAAAGTTTTCCAAAGCGAAATCAACAACCTGACTTTATGTTGTAAAGAACCCTGTGTTGACATAAGTCAACAATACTCAACATCACTCACTACAATACTCACTTCAACACTATTTACAAACGTTCTTTTAAAACGTACTATGTACCCAGTTCTTGAAATATTCCACACTAAAAGCTTACCACAGTTTATTAGCGAACACAGTACTTCATTGAACGGAAAAGTACGCTTTTGTTGCTGAGTATTGGACGAGACAGCGAGCGAGCGGGAATGGACCGAGCGTAAGTGAGGCTCGTTCGTGCCTCAATTCCGCTCGGCCCATTCCCACTTGCTCGCGCTTCGCGCTCGAAAGCTCTCTCTTGTTGGGAATTTGTCAGTATCTGCGCGACTATACGTTATTATGTAAATGACTCTCTGGCTTTCTAAAGACTCCATTCTCTCGTTTATGCGAATAGTGCAAAGAGCTTCCCCCTCCCCCTCCCCCCCTCCCCTATCAATGTTGGAAACTAGGCAGCATTCCTTAATAAATTTATACAAAATACAATGCACTGCGTAAAATAACGCGTGTCGTGGTCCTGAAATTACACGATACGGACCCGTATTCTTCGAGAATACGGACAAATCCGGTGATATCGTTAAAAAAAAAAAACGGGAACGAACTAACAATCCAGGAATGACGACTGAAGAACAACTCCAGACGCTGACCGAAAAGTTAGCAGCACTAGAAGCACAAATGCAGCCACAATCTGGAGCCAGCAGCTCCAGTAGTAGTGCGTCTCCTGGTCCGATCACCGTCAAGGTGCCCCGGGAGCGCAAACTTCGGAAGTTTGCTGGCAGCAGAGACGACCATCTCATCGAGGACTGGATCCTGGATGCCGAACGGGCGACCACCGGCCAGTCTGACGCCGATGCTGTGGACTTCCTTCTCTACCACCTGGACGGAGCTGCAAAGGAGGAAGTACGACTCCGACCGACTGAGGAAAGAGCCAACCCGGCAGCAGTATTTACGATTCTTCGCAACTCTTTTGGTGAGGGACTAACTTCCACGCAGGCCATGAGGAAGTTCTTCGAGCGGCGCCAAAGAGAGAGGGAGACCATACAGGAGTACTCCCATTCCCTAATGGTCCTCTTGTCCCGTGTGGAGCGACTCAACGCTGCTGCTGTGACAGATAAAGACCGGCTCCTTCGTGACCAGTTTTTGGAGAACCTCCACTACCCTCAGCTAAGGCGAGATATTAAACGCTGGGCAAGGGATCACCCCACCAAATCCTTCCAGGAGATACGAGAAGAAGTACAACGCTGGGTGGACGAGGACAAAGCCCCTGCGAGGAGAGCTGCCGGTGTGCGTGAAGCTGCAGTGGAGGACCATACCTGTGACGAGGTGAAGGCGAGAACCCCCAGTCTCCAGGCTGTACTGAACGAGCTTGTTGCGGGTCAGAAGCTCCTTGCAGAGAACCTCCAAAAACAGCAGAAACTTCTGGCTGACCAGATCAGGAACCAGCAGTCAGCCTTTGAGAGACAGCAACGAGACATCGCTCAACTGATGTCCTCCAGGCAGCAGTGGTCACCACCGAACGATCAGCAGAGTGGTTTCCCTGGAACCCGAAGCGGACGAGACAACTTCAGAAACGATGGCCGCGGCCGTGGCAGAAAACCAGATGATGGATTTGTTCCCAGGCCACCGGCGTCAAACGGGAAAACTCCACGGCAGTGAGCCATGCTGTGGAGGAGGAGAACAGTGGCTCAAAACCTCTACCGGATGAATGTACACCTAGGAACATGGTTGGTAGTACCCCAACAGTACAAGCAAAGCTCGGCGGTGTCAAGGTGACGTGCATAGTGGACTCGGGTTCCATGGTATCATTTGTGACTGAAGCTTTCTACAAGCAGAATCTCAAACCCACCTGCGGTCGTGTACGAGAGGAGTCAAGCATGCTGACCCTACGCGCAGCTAACGGGCTAGAGATTCCATATCTAGGGTACCTTGAGCTAGATGTAGAGGTTGCTGGGGTGAAGGTACCCAAGTGCGGGATACTAGTCCTAAAAGACACCCCTGCCACTGTTCAGGCGGAGACAAGAGGTACCTGGACTCCTTGGGACCAATGTACTGGCTCAAGTTCCCAAGTTTGCTGACCTGCTTCAGCCGGGAACTGAGACCAAACTGCAGACCCCAGGGACCTGTACCTCTGGCTTTGTCAAAGTCGCCGGGAAATATCCAGTGCTGGTACCACCAAACTCAGTGACAAACGTAGCTGTCAGTGGTCCAGCCTGTGGTCCTAATGCCTTAGCGGAGCCGCTAAGTGTACCAGTACCAGGAAACCTCCAGGTAGCCAACACTCTGGTCAATGCCTCCAAGACGTGCTTCCGCATCCAAGTGGTGAACCCCACCTCAAGGGATGTCTGGCTTAAGCCGCGGACACGCCTTGGTACCATACGTGGTGCAGTTAAAGTGACCAGTGGAAACCAGCTGGAGTTCGACGTACGAAGTAATGAGGTGCTAGTATCTTGCCCCCTGGGAGCAGAGAGCCAGGATTCTCCATCACCGGAGCCTGTACAACCTGCAGCCCCCCAGAGAGAGCAAGATCTCCCTGCTGGAATCACCTTGACAGACTTCCCTGGAACTCCAGCTGAGAAACAAGAGGCGCTGAGAATCATTACTGCTTATGCTGACGTATTTGCCAGAGATGGAGAAGACCTAGGCCGTACCACAACCATTCAGCACAGTATCCCGACTAGTGACGACATACCAGTGGCCCAGCGTCATAGACGAATTCCCCCAAATCACCTGACGGAGGTCAAGCAGCACCTACAGGGACTACTCGACAAGGGAGTGATTGCACCTAGTCAGAGCAGTTACGCCTCCCCCATTGTGCTGGTCCGGAAAAAGAACGGTGCCCTGCGTATGTGCGTGGACTATCGCCTCTTAAATGCCAAGGCAAGACGAGACGCCTACCCCCTGCCGAGAATCGACGAGAGTCTGGACGTACTAGGAGGGGCCAAGTACTTTTCAACCATGGATTTGGCTTCTGCATACAACCAGGTAGAAGTCAACCCAGCGGACCGCCACAAGACGGCTTTCACCACGCCCTTTGGTCTGTTTCCAGTACAACCGGATGCCGTTCGGCCTTGCAGGAGCCCCAGGCCTTTTCCAAAGGCTGATGCAGACTGTCTTTAGAGATGAACTGTTGCAGATCTTGATTGTGTACTTAGACGACATCATTGTCTTCAGCCAAGACATCCCAGAGCACCTCAGACGTTTGGAAATTGTATTGAAGAAGCTACGTGAGCATGGACTTAAACTCGAGCCTAAGAAGTGTCAGTTCTTCTGTCCAAGAGTTAACTACCTGGGACACGTGGTCTCTGCTGATGGAGTCGCTACCGATCCAGCCAAGACTGAAGTGATGACTAACTGGCCACAGCCTCAGATCCTGACAGAACTTCGCTCCTTCCTGGGCTTTGCTTCATACTACCGGAGGTTCGTTCCTCACTTTGCACAGTTGGCCAAACCACTGCACGAGTTAGTTTCCTAGCTGTACGAAGGTGGTAAGCACGGCAAGCAGAGGAGTAGAGTTCTTGGAGTAGGATGGAACGAGAAGTGCCAAGATGCATTCAACAACCTCAGAGCAGCCCTAACCAGCCCACCAGTGTTGGCCTACCCCATCTACACAAAACCTTTCATCGTAGAAGTTGATGCCTCTAATGACGGTCTTGGAGCAGTGTTGTCGCAGGAACAAGACGGGAAAATCAGACCAATCGCATATGCCAGTCGCGGTCTTCGAGGAGCCGAGAGAAACATGGAGAACTACTCCTCCAGGAAGCTGGAACTCTTAGCACTCAAATGGGCCGTGACCGAGAAATTCCGTGAGTACCTGATATCCTCCACCTTCACAGTGTTCACAGACAACAACCCGCTGACTTACCTCCAGTCCAAGAGCAAGCTGAAGGCCGTTGAACAACGATGGGCATCAGAACTAGCGAGTTTCAATTTCAACATCAAGTACCGAGCTGGGAAACACAACATAAACGCGGATGTTCTAAGTCGCCTCAACCACCAGGAAGAGTGCCATGTTGGCCAGGTAGAAGCAGAGCTAGCCCAGTCCCTTGGTACCACTTCCCTACCAGAAGACGTCAGAGCCAAATTGCTCCAGTCTGCAATCTTCGCAGCCGAGAACCAGACTGCTCATGTCAGTAACCTCGCAGTGAATCCATCCCTGGACAGTACCAGTTCGCTACCCACCTGGGACGAAAACCACTTAGCTCGATTGCAGAAAGAGGACCCAGTCATCGGACGTCTCATCCATTATCGTACCTTAGGTCGTAAGCCTTCCAAGCGAGAGCACAGAATCGAGACTCGAAAGGTTAAGCAGCTAATTGCCCACTGGGACAGAATCACAGAGAAGAATGGAGTGCTGTACCGTAACACCACCGACAAACATGGCAATCAGGTGCCACAGCTTCTCCTTCCAAGTGCCCTGCAGAGTGAATTACTCCATGGTGTCCATGACCAGTGTGCCCACCAGGGATTGGAACGTACAGAGCAATTGGTACGTGAACGCTGCTGGTGGCCTGGACTGCATGACTATGTTAAGAAGTACCTCTCTGAATGTGAACGTTGTGCTGTAGCAAAAGGACCCTACCTTCCAGTCAAGACACCGATGACAAGCATCATCGCTACCAGACCCTTGGAAGTACTAGCCATGGACTTTACTCAACTTGAGCCAGCTTCGGACGGTCGAGAGAATGTCCTAGTCCTAACCGATGTTTTCACCAAGTTCACCGTAGCAGTACCTGGCCGTGACCAGCGAGCGAGCACTGTCGTCAAGACCCTGGTACGAGACTGGTTCCTTGTCTATGGTGTCCCCAAACGGATTCATTCAGACCAGGGCAGATGTTTTGAGGCAGCAGTCGTCCAGGAGCTATGTCGCACGTATGGAGTTAAGAAGTCAAGGAGTACGCCCTATCATCCACAGGGAAATGGTCAATGTGAGCGCTACAACCGCACCCTCCACGACCTTCTGCGTACCCTTCCAGCCAACAAGAAGAGGAGGTGGCCCGAGCACCTTAAGGAGCTGTGCTATGCCTACAATGCAACACCACACTCCTCCACAGGTTACTCTCCTCATTACCTCTTGTTTGGAGTCGACCCCAAGTTGCCAGTTGACCTACTGCTTCCCCCTGATCCAGACAACCTGCCAACCGACAATGGAGAATGGCTAACCCAACACCAGAATCGCTTACGTGACGCCCATCAGCAGGCCCAGAACAAGCTAAGAGCTGAAGCCATTCTCAGGAAGCAACAGTTTGATCGCCGTAAACAGGTCAGGCCAGATGAAATTCCACTTGGTGAAAGAGTGTTTACGCGGAGTCACCCACAAGGCAGAGCAAAAATGCAGGACAGGTGGAACTCCAAAGTGTACAAGGTTGTCAACCGACGTGACAATGTTTACGAAATTGAACCCGCTGATGGCGATGGTCCAAATAGAACGGTGAACCGTGCAGAGCTACAAGTTTTGCCCCAAGCCGAGACCAAGACCACAGCCCCATCCCAGACAAGTCAGAGCACCATTCCGAAGGAACCCCAGTGAAACTTCTGATGACTCCTCAGATGACGATATTCTGATTGCTTTTGATGCCCTGGTGAGCCTGTACCAATCCTAGCTACAGAGCCAGACAGACCACCTCTGCGTCGTTCTGCGAGACTTAACAAGGGACAACACAGCAATCCATACAAACAACCAAGGACTTATTTAGTTTTACCTAGTTATGACTATTACTGTACTCAAGTTTAGGTTTAGTTTGATTGCTTAGTTTTTATTAGTTTTTATTATGCTCGCATGAGGACATGTCAAGCAAAAGCAGGAGGAGTGTGACATGGTCATTTTTAGTCTATTTTCACAATGTCACGCAATCAATATTTTACAAGTCGAAATTATCCAAATTACCTGTTCAGTAATCACATAGTTATTTTCCTTAATTTCTTAGTTTCCTTACACACCCTTTCAGTGTATGTAGCTATTTGCTAAGTCATTATTGTACCACACAGTTCCCCTATGCAAATCCTGTGTGTGTGGGTTAATACACCCTACAGTTTCCTTTACTCAAATCCTGTGTTGGATTTATATCCCACCTTTTAGAGCCTTATTTGGTTTACAAATATGTCTATAATTTCCTAGAATTTACTATAAATTAGCCAGTTTTAAGCATAGTTCTTCAGTTGGTAATTGTGGCGCTATAGTCAGCTGGAACTATACAGTGCGCCCCATGTAAAGGAATCCAAGAGGGTCTTGGATTCCGGATTCCGCACCGTGGATTCCGGATTCCAATGACTGGATTCCGGATTCCATGCCTATGGATTCCGGATTCCAAACGTTCCGAGATTCCGGATTCCAAAGCTTTTAACTCTGGTTTTCATTCGTACTTCGATAGCAGATTCTGCTATTAAATTACGAAGTCGTCTTTTTGAAAAAAGAACATACTGTACCATTTTCTTTTCAATATATCAGAATGTACATTTTAATATCTAAAACTTGAGTTCCTACTGCGTCGATTAAATTATTTTAAACTTGTTGGCGTACCTGTTGACAAGAGGCGTCTCTGAAGTCCAGTAATCCGCAGTAATTCACAAAAATGAAGCTATCTGACCAAGTATTCTCATTCAAACGATTATAACATTAACAGAACCAAAAGTAGTAGGAATAGAAGGTTGGTGCTTTTGCATGTTCAAATTGAAATCACCTGTTAAAATCATTCATTTATTTCTCTTATTTTCTAGTTACATTCAGGGCCCGCGCAGCAATATTTTGAGTGCGGGCTTAATGCGAACGTGTACACATGAACCAACTAGGGGTCCGGGGGCATGGTCCACTGGAAAATTTTTGAATTTACGTCTTCTGAAATTGCTGGAAATGCATCTAAAATTAACAAACGCCGTGCAAATTACTAATAATAAACATTTATTATCCGGTCTTAAAATTCACTATCAAACCCGGCTTCATATAATGAAATTTACTCAACTGTATTCCTAAACCAGGGATCGTGGTCAGAAAAGAAATTAACAAAGACGGTATAGTCATATCTATTCTGTATGATGTTGACAATAAATTCAATTTTAGTTTCGTTCTTTGAGTCCACAAACACTCGGATAACTCCTCGGGCAGTATTTATTTGCTTTTATAAAATTTTGCTCATATAAACGCGCGCTCTGATTGGTCAATTCGAGCCCTAAAGTACGCGCCCAAAGTCACGCACGTGCTTTATCGAGTTTTATAATAAAGTACCAATGTAACACGCGTTCTGATTGGTTGATACAACGTGCGCGTGCGTGCTTTATGAGAGTACAAAGCGCGGAAGCTCACGAATGCTCACGCCATCCGCTAAGTTTGTTTTGAAATAAAAGCAAATTTTTTGGGATATTTTATCATGAAACTACTAAAGAAACTGGGAGAAGAAGTTGGGAAAAACACTCCCCTATCGGCTCGTGTTTCACCTACACTTCTTTCGTGCTCGCGCCGCTTCCTGTGTGCTTTATAACAGAACAGAGTACAGTTGAGGGTCTCTAGGCACTTCTCTCGTGTTCTTAAAAATTCCCGCCATATAACTCAATAATGCACTTGTGCGTAAAGCACACATGCATGTGTAAATCATCGCAGGCGACAGAGCTAGAGATCGGCAGAGAGTACGTGAAAAATTTCGTAAAGATTGGAATTTCAAGTAATAATTCGACCGAATTCAAAATTGCTGCTCGAAGATTTCTCTTGATGTTAACATCCGACGCATGAATTCGCATACCTTTCTGAACTATCACGTACCTTTTTCCCGCTCAGCTTTATGCTTTTTTCGATGCTTCCCCATCTTCACAGTGTTAAACAGTTGAAGCAGGGAACACGACTAGCTCGAATTTCTCGATCGCCTGAATCAACTGGGTGCCTGTAATTGTTACTCCCAGGGGGGAAGTTTCTGGACCAAATTTTTAACGGTTTAGCTTCGATTTTACCTTCAAGCAGGCTCCCCTTCTACCGCTTCCACCACAACCGAATTTACTGATAATTTCTTGTATATTGATAACCATTTTAGGCATTTTACTCCCGACTGACAGGAAAAGCGAAACCCCGCATGGGGCCAAACAATTCCTGCGCGCGAACAGTGTTGACAGTTCTGAGCAAGTGCGCGCACTGCACTTGAAGATATTTCAAGGTCAGGAAGGTCACGATCACAAAGGCAATATGTCAATGGTGATCGTCAACAAATGAAGCATGCGCGACCGCCGATGATATATAAATGCATGACAATAGACCAGATATCAAACATTTTTTGGTTGTGGTGGTGGTGGGGGAGGCCGAGGGGAGGGGAGTGGGTTCTGATTTGTTGTAGTATTCCGGATTTCAGAAGAGTTTGGACAATTTTTAAGGCTAAACTAGTGAGCAGCACTGAACGAACTTAATTGCAAAACTTTTATTTTCCTACGCGTTTCGTTAGACTATCGCTAACTTCATCAGGGAGTAGTTTTTACAAGTAATAAACATGCTTGTATATATACACAGAATGTACACGTTTACGGATTTACGTAAAGGAAACAAGCTACATGTTTTTGCAAGGAGTGACTAAGGTGTAGCATATGTGTGACATATTTGTTACATTACATATGCGTGACATATTTATTTTGGGGGTCACAGATTTAGTACTAAATCTGCGAGAGCAGACGTAATTTTCCGGCTCGAGTTCCTTCGCCGAAAATTAGCGTCTGCGAAACCGAGCTGGGAAACGATTTCCGTGACGTCAAACCTTTTGTTTTGTAGTTGACCAATAAAATTAGCCGATAGAATCTGATACTCGCGTACACGCGCGAACGAGACATCAAAGATGGCGGACGTTGTTGACTGTTTACTCGTGGAATCTGTTATGGCTCTCAGTGGATTTTGAACAGCCTTTTGAGTAAATGTCTCGACCGAAATATAGGAAAGCAAAGACCTGTTTATATTTTGCACGAACAATGGACAGTGTGGGCGAGTTGAATAACGTGTGGGCGAAGCAACTGTTTTCCCTTCAAATCGTGTAAGCCTATGTAGCATTTTATATTTCGTTTTCTACCCTTTGTTGCACTTAAAGGTTGGATTATTGAGTGAACTTGTGAAGTACATCTTCAACTGTTGTCAGTTGTGTTTACATCAAGATCTCGAGAAGGCCATAAAATATAGCTCTGGAAATGTTTATAAGAAATGACTCATCAAGTGTGTCTTTTCTCCGATTCTCTACTATTTGCTTAGTTACAGATTTACATAAGCTTAATTTGCAGCCTGAAGGATCGAAGCCCTAATTTTTTCAGGCTGGGACAAAATTCTTCTTGTTTTATGCGAATCACTGTTTACTTTTAAAAATTCTCAACCAGAAAATTCATTCTATTTTTATGTCTGTTTGTATAGAGTGGTTTTACCTACATAACCCATGGAACACATTTAGACAATGTTTAATAGACACTAACAATTCCATTGTTTACTTTTGACTACAAAAAGCATTGAATATTTTAACCATATATACAGTAAAAAAATACTGTCAGCTGGGTATATACATGCCCAAAACTTATATTAGCCATATCTAGACACCTGATGAAATTTTGTTCTTGTGATAATTTATCCACTTGTACACTTAACACTTGGACATATCCAAATCCACCAGTGCATCTCTTTGAAATCCTTTGAAATGTCTGTATTAAACTGCACCCTTCTTGATACCTGTAAACACCACTCTGCTAGCTTTTTGACCAGCTCATCTAGCTCCATGGACATGTTTTCCTGAATGAATTATTAACTGCTGACATAGAAGTGAAGTTTGTCTACCTTGCCAACAACCACAGCTTTTACTGGTTTTTCTACTTGGCAAGTTCTAGTAACTGCTTTCTCCGTCATTTATTCACTCCAAAATCTATTTAATACAATGATATAAAGTTGTCAGAATTGAAAGTGTTTTCCAAGGCAATATTTTTTGATACACACACTTTTAATAACTGTTTTCACTTCATATTGTAGGCATGATATATTGTCATTGCCTTGTAATACAACAAAATGCCTTCAGCCCTTAAGCTTGTGAATACAGAGTTAATTTTTCTTGTGAATCATTAAAAAAAATATGCCAATGATTACATTCAGAGTCATACTGATTTAGATCTAAGATACAAAGCAAGAACACTCTTGGAAAGAAGCAACATGGACCATTTGAACGGGTTGCATTACACTGATCACAGCTCGTAACTACTAGATCAACCTCATTCCCAGGGTCTCTCTTGAGATCCTGCGAATGAGGTTGCCACTAGATCTCGGAACGTTTATAATTTGCAGATACATGTAGTATGCATAAACAAACAAAGAAACACAAAAACTCAATTTGTACTGTTGTTTGTCATTATCAAATTACTGACATTGCCTCGAATAATAGCCGGGGGCGATTATATTTAAAAACTGTTATGAAACCTGTGTTTTCCTGTTGTAACAATTGAATCAAAGCTTGTTTCCTATCCAACGTGTAAACTTTTAACTTGACTGGGAAGGCTAGGAATGAAAGAAAGGGGTGGGAGAGTTGGAGGGGGGTGATTATTTGAGGTGGGCGATTATTTGAAACATTTTCAACAAAGGAGGGTGATTATTCAAGGGGGGCAATTAATCGGGGGATGGCTATTATTCGTGGAAATACGGTAATCCCTTCTGGGTATTTTTAAGGTTTGAAAATTGATGGGATTTTGGGGGGTTTAATTTTGGTTTGGGGGATTTTTTAAGGTTTCGCTTCAAGCCCTAGGGAATTTTTTAGGTTTTAATTTATGTCCCCATTTTCTTATGCACCACCCTGTCACTTTAAATTCGAAGTATCCCCCCCCCCCCCCAGAAAGTCAGTAAAACCACACGTCATAATAATAAGGTAAGGCAATTTTATTGAATGAGAACTTTACCATAATCCTATCTTAGAATCCACTTGAAAAACCCTCCCACAAAACCTTATATTTTTAGCCATTACTGCTAATGCAATACGGCATAGCTCACAATGTGAACTTGGGGCTCCTGTGGGTCACATGCAAGAGTTGCGAAAATCTGGCAAAAGCAAAAAATGATTTGACTCAGTCAGGCCAAGAAAGCCTACCTTATCACAGCTGAGCAGCACCTAATTTTTCCTTGCAATATGCATGATCAAACACCTTTATATCAGCACCTAATTTTCCCCTGGAATGTGCACGATCATACAGGTCATGAGAATAAAGAAAATGATCACTGAGGAAAACCTGTCCTGATGTTTAAACAACATCTCCCAATAAGTAACGTACGAAATGTATGGAGACCACTGAAGAGAATTGAAATGTTGATATTGGTATTTTGGGGTCTCAAAAACAAGGTTTCAGTCGAAAATGCAAAAAGTCAATATAAGCTTAACTTAGCCTGTATGAGACAGTGAGTGTATACGGTTTTGACAAATCAAATCAAATTGTATAAACACTATAATGATTTCAAGAAAGCTACCTGCAGATTTCTTCAACTGTAGAGGACATTATCCATCAGCAGGTAAAACAAGAGTTGAAAACAACGGATGCCCTCGCAGGTTACTGTAGCTCTTTGACCCGTAATTAATTTCCACTTTCAATTCCTTTGACCATAGTCGCTGATCTAAAGCGTAGTTATAAGAGGCTGACCTGGTCCTTCATGAGGTTTATCAGCGGTGAGACAACAATAACAATGTTCTTAGAATTCGGCTCGATACACGAATACACAGGCAAGCTTGAAATACAGTCAGTTGCCCTATTTCCGGACACTTTTTGCAAATACCGTTATATCTTACCTCAAAACAGCAATAACGAGCTGAAATTTTTCCAGTATGTAGCGTCAACTGTTTGCAAGTAGGCCTTGACGTTTCATCGCCTGAACCTTCTTGGTTTCGTCGCAATATTGAAAAGAATTGGTCAAATTGGGTGCCCTAAATCCGGACAAGTTGCCCTAATTCCGGACGATCGTAAGGTGATGTTTTCGTCGTTTTTTTGGCGATATTCTTCACTTTCGTGATGAAATTTATCTCATAAATGATAAACCAAGGAATATTCATGTTAAATATCATATTTTCTCCGAAATTAAAAGCGTTTCCGCACAGTTTTTACGGTCGACAAAAGTAAGACTAAACGAACGTATTTGGCGAAGAGGAGGAGGACTGGTGACTAGTTCAACTTTCGCTAATTCTCGCTTCTTGAGACTTTTGCCTGTAAATTCGTGAAAATTATGTTTGACTGGTCTCTTTCAAGGCAGGTAAGTTCGAAAATAAGGTAGTGATGAAAATAAGATGGAATTTTGGAATGTCCGCCACAAAATTGGCGATAAAATGAAAGTATTATTCGCTATCACGTCGGCGTCCGGATTTAGGCACACCTCGCTAAAATGTAACGGAATTTCTCAAATAGTCTCGCTCTAAAATTTAAAATCGCAAATAAATAATACTTATACTAGAAGAATCCCACGCTTTTCGACGTAACTTTGTCCAAAAATTAAAAGTTTCTGTCGCGTATTTTGCGAGAACGAATTTAAAATGTAAAACGATATAATTCAAGTCGCTGCAAATATGCAAATTATGGACGATTGAAGTTTCCCTACCTTGAAATGATGTTGAATTTTCCTGATTTAACTTGAGCTAGGAGGACTAAAACAGGAGTTAGTGAAAGCGGAATAATCGGTCATTCTTTAGAAAGTATTTTTTGTATTTCATTCGTAGGCTACCGAAAATAACGAAACTCTTAATCGAAGTGTCCGGAAATAGGGGCGTCCGGTGAATAGGGCAACAGACTGTACTACAGACTTTCCAAATCCAGTTGGAAGATTCACAAATATATCGCCCTTCTTTTCAACTATAAATCTCAAGGCATCCTCTTGATGCTTATTGAGCTTATCGAAGCCGAACACAACGGAAACTTTCCTCAATGCGCTCTCCACATCTTCCGCCATCTTTTTTCCACGTGTTAGCGTGAGCTCCACGCACGATTCGCGCGTGGTACTTCTTCGGATATGCAAAGTGAATTGTGATTGGTTAACAAGAATTTACGTCACGGAAATCGTTTCCCAGCTCGGTTTCGCAGACGCTAATTTTCGGCGAAGGAACTCGAGCCGGAAAATTACGTCTGCTCTCGCAGGCTAGGATTCCAGAGACTGGATTCCGGATTCCAAAGGCTGGATTCCGGATTCCAAAGGCCTGGATTCCGGATTCCAAAGGCAAAAATATGCTGGATTCCGGATTCCGGATTCCCTTACATGGGGCGAATACAGTAGTCAAGTCTGAAGCATATGATTTCAAGTCATCTTCAATAACACATATCTGGTATGCATATTTCTCTTATTTTATTAGATTCGCTTAGTTTACTTTATGCAACAGTTGGTTTTTGTACTTAGTGTTTACAATTCCTAAATTTGTCTTAGTAATCGCTTTTCAATTATATTATTTAGGATCAGTAATATTTTGGTTCAACATGTCACATGTATACATGACCTTTGGTCTATGTGTTTAAAAGCCAACCTCGTTCACGAGGTTGTTTAAAAGCTTAGCCTTAATTGTTTCATGTATCCGCTAAATTGCAGTGTTTCGCTTACCTTCGTTTCACTTATGTTTTACTGTAGTTTTGCCATAATCCTAGAATCCAATTGTCTTGATATTCTACAAATTCTGTTGTTATTCTATTGTATTCATTACTGTAGTCTGCTCTACAAGTATTGCATAATATTGTTAGCTGTATTTAGTTACATTGCATGCTGTTATCAATTAACTCTCAGTTTGACAGTTAATTACATCATTTCCTGTTCTCAAGTGTTTTAGTCTACATTTCGTGACTCTTGTATTTTTAGCACTTTTTGCTTTGTTTTACTCTAGTAAATACCATTTATTTAGTTTAAATTGTAATTAGCTTTTGTATTTTATTCTTGTTACATTAGTTACTTCGTTCCCGTTTTTATATCGTTAATAAAGACGTTTAAAACACGTGATTCTTGGCTCGAACATATTTTCGTAACTTGGCCGACGGATTGGCCATATGCCACTGAATTTCCTGTGTCGTAGTTTATATTGACTTCAATATGGTGTGAAACAACAGAATTGTGGTGGTGGTGGCGGTGGTGTGAAACAAGCCTATATAAATCTGAAACATTCGTCTAGGGGGATCGAGGCCACTTAGAAAAAAGTTTCAATCTAATCTAAAAAGGAAGGAGGCTTATTAGAGAAGCAAGCTTAATATAGATTGTACAGTGCTCCTATGGTAAATTCTTTGTTTCTTTTAAGATGTTGATGGCATTGAAGTCACTCAGGCTTGTGCAAGTGAAGACAAATCGACTGATCGTGATGAGCCAGTGACTTTGACGGAAAAAAGCCAAAATTACAATGAGGAGGAAGAGGAAAACCAATGTCGAAAAGTCTTTAGAAGCTGTGTTTGAGAAATTTAATCAGTTCTCGAAGGACGAGTTTGTGAGGTACATCATATGGTTACATTAATTGTTTATGTCCTAAAAAATCCACATTTTCCGATTCATTTTAGTATTTAATGATTATGTACCTTATTGATTGTTCTGGTATCCACAATTGGAAGAAGAGAGATTTATGAGGGAACAAGAATTCAGGGCTGAACAAAGGAGGGAAGAGAGGCGCATGAATTGACCATGATGCAGATGTTGCTAGCTGGCTCTCCAAATTAAATACAGCAGTTAACACTATGCCAACTGCTTTTCAATCTAGTAATTATCCCATGGTCCATGGTCCAAATTCCACAAATATGCATTATACAATGCCAGTACTTATAGTAGCGATGGCAATGACTACTTTGAATTATGATTTTTTTTTAAACATTCAAACAGTTGCAACATATTTAATTTGTTATCTTTGTAATTGTCAGAATTTGCTTACAGTCCATGTTAGCCTGAAATCAGGCTCCTGAAGAAAATTTGCGAGCGAAGCGAGCCGAGTCGCTATAGAACGAAAGCGTCGCTTTCGTTCTCGCCCCAGGCAGCGACTCGGCTCGCTTCGCTCGCAAATTTTCTTCAGGAGCCTGATCTCAGGCTAAGTCCATGTAGGGTATTGCAAATTTACGTTGAGCTTTGTCACACCTTTTATTCGGGATTAACCTGTTGAAAAAAAAGAAACATGTCTACAAGCTATTAAACGGTAAAGACTGCGAGAAAAGGCGAACAAATCTTCCGGCCTAAAATTAAACAACATCAAGTTAATTCACTACAATATTCATTTATACATTCAATCATGATTTCAATGTAAAGCCGCATTGGTAACCTTAATTAGAATATATGACATATATTTATTCCGTGCGGTTTTTACCGAAGCTTACCAAGTAAACTCAGTAAAGCGTTTCATGTATGTTTGCATTGAAAAACTTTACAACTTCAAATACAATCACATAAAGGGCATAAAGCACATAACAGAGCTTGTCAGTTTTTGCTTTAGTGAACAAAGTTATGTTGGTTTGGCTGCCATATCGGCTCGTGCTGTGTACGCTTCGATGTGATTAACATCCGATATATATACGAATAAAAAATAATTGAAAAGCCGCTAAAAGGCTTTTTGTTTTCTGGATGAATCAACATTGACAACATAGGCGCGGAATCTAATTGGGTTGCTATTTTACATTGTCTCCCCTTTCGTGGCGATTTTGGGCTTTGTTTTTACATTAATTGACATACTCGTCCAATATTTGACACTGAGCGTAAAATGGCATTGTTTTGCATTCTAAGACCAAAGCAAAACATTAAGCAAAGAATTATCAGGCTTTTAGAAAGACGCTAATACAATACACACTTTAAGTTGTCTAGTTTTTGCCTGTGACGCGTCGGCGATGAAGCAAATGTGTCAACAGTCATTTCTATTGCTTGATCAAATATTTTTAACAAAAACGTGAGCAGTTTAAAGACACGAACGACATCTGCAGGAAGAACAAGGAAAAAAACCCAAAGCGAACTTTTGAGGAAAGTAATCAACTGACAGAAGAGTTTGGAGGATGGAAGCGAGTAGCGCCACCTAACAAAATCTCTGGTAAGTTCCCGGAAATGGTTTTAAATGGATTTTCGCGCAGTTTTATGGTCGATAAAAAGTGGTGTGAGAAAGTAGATCAGTATTTCAGGTGCTTCAATTAGGATAATATAAAGAACAATGTCGTTTGTGTCTAGAGTTCTAGCTGTTGCTAAAATCGCTCCGAAGATATGCAGTTAGCGGAAAAACCGATTACAACTGACTCTCGATAAGACAAGCGCTCAGTGTGTTGTGGGCAAGAAACAAGGAATGTGGAAATAAGAAAATTGCCAAAACAAGGTGGGACTATATTTCTGATGTAAAATTTAAGCATTTTGGCTAATTAGGATTCAACAATTTTAAATTTAGAAAATTATCGTCCTGGCACCTAACTGTATTTAGTTTAGTTTTTCGCACTAGCTGCTGCTGTGATCAATTTCGAAGCCCCTTACCGGCGGCGGCACCGCACATTTCAATTATGCTCACAAACGCCAGTTTAGTGTTCTATTTGAAATTTTTCAGTCAATGTAGAAATCCTAATTACATTTGCCAGTCACGCTTATTACGCTGTTATGCGATTTGACTTCGACTTGACACTATTTCGCCATCAGTTCAGCTTCGACGTAGACTGCTATTAACCACCGGGTCAATAAATTCAGATAAGTGAAAGTAAGATTCACATCAGGTTTAGCAATGTGTATATTGATTAAGATTATCAGTTATCGTGCATTCCGATAAACAAGCCTAGGAGTTTAATCGGATTCGCAATATATATACGATGAAACTTTAACATATTGCCTCGAGGCCCGCCTTTCGTCCAGAAATTGAGCTTGTTATCACTCATTTAGGTGATTTAGCGCTTTAATTAAAGACGCAAACAAGTGTTACCAACCGTCGTCACGTAGTCTGAAATAATTCAAATGTTTCATAGGAAAGCAGATATTACATTAAAGCGATTAATTGAATAAAGCGCACGAGCATAAACGTTTTCTTTATCCATAGAAAACTGCATTCTAAAGCCATTTAGTTTTTTAACTCTGGACCAATGCAACGGACTCCATTTCAGTCATTTATTGAGCGAGTAATCCTAAAATTTATAAATTGATTTGTGTGCATCGTATTTGGCTTCCTTTTCTTTCCGTGATCATTAAGCTGACGTAGTGTAATTTCATAGGAAATACATCTTGTTTATTTGCTTATTTGACTTGTTTTGTGGTGATCCAGGTCCACTGCAATTACTTCCATTTGCACAATCTACGTGAAACTGAATTTTAACCAGTCGTTATCAAAAATTGGCTGTGTTGATTTTACTACTGTTTTTAGCTTCAGCCACGCGCGGCTAACTCAGCTGTAACAATTTCTCGATACTCTTTTTAAACTCAGTTCAGCGTTAGGCGAATTCTAAATACATCCTGCTGTAATTATTTGTCCAACTGCCCGTCAAGTCTGTTCCAAACGATATCATCTCCTGTGTGGCTTTTGCTAATTAAAGATGCGGGTCAGTATTAGAAAGGTGGCAGAAAATTGAACGGATACATGTAATCCTGGCTTTGGTTCAGATCCCATCGAGGTTAAAGATGTTGCCTTCATCTTGTATTAGGCGGAAGGTAGTGTTGAATTTCGGAGAGAAATGAGGGATAACGCTTGAGAGTTACCCCTGGCCCCTGGATTCTAACCATTTACTATCAACAATAAATTGCAAATCATATTTTGCCTTATTGAGAAAAAAAATTCAGTCTATTTGAACTAAAACATAAAATTTAACTCTAATATTATTTCAAGAGTCTAGCCGCAAATTGTATCTATGGTAATGATGGAACTTCTTAAAGAAATAAGACCTAGAGTGATGGCCCAAGGGCGGGGAATATGGCTCCTAGGTAGAGATTTTGGTCAGCGTTATACGTTGATCCAACATGTCTAAATTCCCCAGGGTTGCCCACGCTCCCACCCCAAAGGGAAAACATTGATAGGATCAAGCAATACATTGAAAAGAGAATCTGACTAGAACTAGCATCTAATCAGTTCGTGATGAGAACATCAAATACAATACCTTTCAAAACAAATTTAGAATTTCTAAACAACAAAAATCCACCTCGATTATTGTCACCTTTTTGGCATAATATATTTTTATAGTTAGCACAAAATAATAATTATTGTGTCGAACTCATAGCAACTAAAAAAAACTTCAATTGGTCCTCAAATTGCTGGAAGTCCCCGGACCACCCTAGAAACTCTCGCCTGTTGTGGTTGTTGTCCCGTCGATCTTCGGCAGTCATTTTCTCGAACCCCTCCCCCCCCCCCCCCCCCCCCCCCTCTACTAAATTTCTCAAGCTTCGCCGCCATCTTGAAAATTCTACATCCACAATGCATAGCGATCGTAGTGCGCACACCACCTGGGCGGGATCAACTCTCGTCTGGAGTTTACGGTCATATATGTCTGCATTCTCGACCCCAGAGCTCTTCTCTTTTGCGCATGACTGACGGCGAGAAGAGCTCCAGGGAACCCTGCGGGAGAGCCTGTTGTGATTGGCGTTCGGTTGAAACAATAAAAACGGTTCCGATTGGTCAATCTGGTACGCGCGTTAAATAAACCTTGCGGCGGGAGTTTTCCCTGCGGCTGGGGTTGAGAATGGCGCGAAAAGAAAAGTTTCATGAACTACACAACCTCGAGCGAAACCCCGAAAAACCCGTGTAATAGGAACGAAAATATTTACCGTTGCTGCAATTCTGATCTATCCAACATATATGATCGCATATAATTGTTTGGATGAACTTCGAAAAAGAAATTGTTTTATTTATTGGGGATTTTGACGGTTTCAAATGCGCCCACTTGAAGGCTTACAATTGAGTTTTCGTCAAAATAATTACAGTCACGGCAGTCCTAGAATCAGTCTTTGCAACGGACAGCAAAATGAAAGTGAACTTACCATATCAAAGTCTAGCCTCCTCGCAGACGTTCTTTGGGCTCGTCACGCAATCTTTCCTCCCCGGGGAGGAAAGATTGCGCGACGAGCCCAAAGAACGTCTGCGAGGAGGCTAATCAAAGTCACGCTTAACAAAAGGCTCTACAGGAAATTGCGTGACTCCCGCTGACATCTGGCTGACTCAAAAAAGTGCGAATTTTGAAACATTTTGCTCTCTCTCGCTTTTTTAAACGGTGGGATCGTTCTGTTGCCTTCAGATTATAAAAGTACAATCTCTATCCTTTACGTAGACATGTAAATCATACCGGTTATCGATGATTTTGTCACGTTAAATGGCTATTCTGTGCCTCCGTTCTGGGAGTTTTTTTAAAGGATTTTTAATAATTTTCCTGCACGGCAAAGGAATCTGGGACTAAAATTGTCAAACGCATGCTCAATGTAATCTGTTACCGCTGGATTCGAAAAGAACATTTTGATGTATAATTCGTAATGACCCGGTAAAGTTTAGTCACGTTAAATAGGTTTTGAAGTCAGCACAGTCGTGGTATTTTTGCGGTTTACCTTTGCTGCAATAGTGGATTTTGAGGTCTTTAAAAGATCGGTTTAAACCTGGTGATGTACCTTCGTTTGCGAACAAAATAAACAAGTAAGTGTGTCGATCAAGCTTAAATTATTATTGTTTCTCGTTTCCCGAAGAAATCCTGTTGTTCTGCCAGAACTGGGACAAAGTTACCCTGGGTACCAGAGGTTTATTTGTCGCGTCGGGATCGGCCGGAGGCCGACGCCCCGAGCGGCGTCACAATAGAGACTTGAAACCAGAAACCGCGCAAGAAAAGCCTCTGGCACCCAGGGTAGGACAAAGTTGCCTCCATTCACCAATTTCAGCGCCAAACGGCCTTCTATATTGTAAGTTCATTTCACTCGTTTTCGTTTCCAAAGATCTCGTTTGTTGCATACATGGTATACAGTTCGAAATAATCGTTTTACGAATGAGGTTAAGTGATTCTCCTTTTATAAATTTTGAATTTCATCGACTCGTATGCATATGCCTTTCCACTTTCAATTCTTAACTATGATCAGACTCCATGTCAGTTACAATTATTTTAGTTACTATATTTTATGTAACTGTCAAATTTGTCGCGCGTTCATTGGCTATCATCTGTCCGCGGGAGTCTGGATGCAAGCGAGAGCAAATGTTCGCTTTTGTGTGGAATGACTTTGATATGCCTTTGTTACACATGAAATGGCTAAATGATAAACGACGGACGTGAGTGTCCTTCATGGAAAACTACAGCATGCATTCAAAGAAACTATCGATCATTTGAATTAATTAAACTAAGGCCCAGTTCAGACGCCGTACTTCACATGAGCCGAATCGAATTCGCATTTAGGCCGACCCAAATTTAGACCGACTGGATTGATTCAGACGCCGAGCTTAATTCAGCCGAACTTAAATTAATAGGGGAAAATTGCTGTTACATTGAAAAATACATTATAATAATTAATGCATTTGTTTCGGCTCATGTGAAGTTCGGCGTCTGAATTAAAGCCGGTCCACAGCCGTTATTCCCGGCTGAGCCAGACGGGAAGAACGGCTGAGCCGATCCGAATTCATTCAGCCGTTCCGAATTGATTCAGACGCCGTACATCACATGAACTTAATTCATCGAATTCGATTCGGCTCATGTGAAGTACGGCGTCTGAAGCGTTCTTGCGTGCTCTCGTGCATATCCCGAGAGACACGCCACAACAACAATAGAGCCACCATTTTGGGTTTGGATTGTAGAGCATGCGCTGTCAAGTCAACATAGCCAGATTTTGGCTACGCTTGCGTAGAGTTCCCCAGAGCCTTCGCGTCTTGCGCAGACAAAAAAGTAAAAAAAACGCGGCTCTGGGGTCGAGAATGCATATTTCTGATGAAGGAGTGTTGCGGAAATGACGTCACACGGCGCGCTCGTGGCCTAATGGTGTAATGCGCTAAACTATAATCTGACCTTTGGAACTGGGGGCGAGGGTTCGAATCTGCCTAGCCTGGGGTTCTTTTTTCCTTTTTCTTTGGTTCGAATCCTCCGGGGCCATTCCCCCCCCCCCCCCTTTTTTTGGTTAATAACACTGACTTCGACGTAATCTGTCGTCAAAATGTAGTCAGATATAGGAACGCCTACTGCACTGCAAGAATTGCTCCAAGCTTTTATTAGCATGTGCTCATCGATCGAATGCCGGCGAGCGATGACTTTACATGCTCCTTACATGAGCTTTGCCAGACAGCCAATAACCATTTGCGATAGAAAGTACATAAATATTATTCTCTTTGTAAAGACGATTGAGCGACTTTGAATGCGATTTTGTTGCTTCGATGGCTTCAAACAGACTTAAAAGATATACTTCTGCTGAAGTCGACGTTATTCCGGATGTGTGAGATAGTAATTTTGAGGTTGACTTCGGGTCAGAATTCGGAGATTTGTCGTCCTTCAGAAGAAGAGATTATCGATGGATGCGTGTATCCACAACTAGAATCAGCTGATACAAGGTCTGTTCTAGAATATATTTTGTTTACGAATTTTTACGAATAGAAAGTGTTGTCAGCGATGGCATTCGGCAGAATGTCATAATTTAATTGATATGTAAAAAGGGGGGGGGGGGGGGGGGGGGGGGGTGAATAGGGGTATACGAATCCGCCAATCCGCTATAATCTTTGGCCAAATCCGTCAATCCGCAAATATTTTTGCTATAATCCAAATCCGCGAATCTTTCAGGCTCAAACGCTGTGTATGATGTTAACAAAGGACGAGAAAATGACTGCCGAAAGTTGGACAGCAACCATCGCAGACGGGAGTTTCTAGGGAGGTTCGTGGGCATGCTCTCCTGGGAACATTTTAAAACCTAAGCCCTCGGAAATGCGCTTTCCAGCAATTTGAGGATCAATTGAAGTTTTTTAGTTGCTATGAGTTTGTCACAATTATTTTGCGCTAACTATAAAAAAATAAAAACAGAACAAGATTATCCCAAAAAGTTGACAATAATTGAGGTGGATTTTTGTTGTTTAGAAATTTCTAAATTTGATATTCTCATCACAAACTTAGATATATATTTTACTCATTTTAATTATTTTACTCATTTTACTCATTTTTACTCATTTTACTCATTTTACTCATTTTTACTCATTTTACTCATTTTACTCATTTTACTCATTTTTACTCATTTTACTCATTTTACTCATTTTACTCATTTTACTCATTTTACTCATTACCATAGATACAATTTGTGGCTAGATTGTTGAAATAATATTAAATTATAGAGTTAGAGTTAAATTTTATGTATTAGTACAAATGGACTGAATTTTTTTCTCAATAAGGCAAACATGACTTGCGATTTATTGTTGATAGTAAATGGTTGGAACCAGGGGCGGGGGAGAACACTCCGCGACGCCTAGCACTTTTTTTGTATCTGAATCATCCAACAAAATATGACGTCACATCCGGTAAAAATTGCCTCGAAGAGTCGTTTTCGCGAACTACCGAAATCAAGTTTCGAATAGACATGATTTCTTCGTTTTTTTGAACCTATGGTTTGGTTGAATTTTATACTATGGATATAAAGAAGTTGCAGAGATATTGCTTCGACTTTTTCAGCAAAGATTTCGGCAAAAGAGAAAGGTTTAGTATTGTTTTGAAGGCAAATAACACGACGCGAAGTGCCGTGTCATGGCGGATATTTCCCGTTCTCAAAACAAATGGCGTTCCATCTTTTGGCTCTAATAGTTCCTGGTTCTGTGATAACATCGATTTCTATAGCCCACTCGATTTACAGCAACATGGATGAAACATTGGTGGTCATAGTATGCAGTGTATACTCCGGGAAGGTAATTAACACTCGCCGTAAAGTGTTGGAGGTCGATGTTGTTGCTCTTGACCCGTGTGTGTTTAATTGAAGACACAAGCGAAATCTTATACTGAAGGTTGGTATTTTCTTTTTCTACATCTCCTTGTTGAAGATTATTGTTTCCAGTAAGACACAATACATGTATGCCCATGTATATTCCGGATTTGGGGTCATCAGTCGCTTTTGTTCCGTGAATTAATTTAATTATCATGGTCAAAGAAACAACCATTGAATCCGAATTATTATTCGAATCATGTCTTAGCATCATGACCATTTACTTATTTCTACTGTACAAAGTAGATCCAAAAATTTATCAAACCCTTTATGGGGTAAATAATATGTAATTATGGCAAAAATGACTAAATACTACAGGGGGCTATATTTTCCCTTGACACAAAAATAAAGTTTATTATTATAATAATTACCCTCAATAATAGTTGACTGCTATATTAAGACCTGTTCTTGGAACTCTCTCGACTGTGGCAGAAAAAGAATTCTATCATTCCCATATCATTGTTGGAGCCCAGCTGGGATGCATGAGATACAGTATACTCAATAAATCCCTCCAACATCTGGGCGTCAACAATGCATATACAAATGCCGCAGCGACAGCACCAGAAAACAGCAGTCCTGGCCTCTGCCAGGCTTATAAGGTTCATTGGGACTGGTTGTCCGCTGCCTAGCAGGTGTTTTTAGCCAGTGCATCCCCCAACTGCACTGTGAGAGACATGGCATAATAGTAATCATTATTATCCCCTATATTCTTACAAAATAACAGTGGGAGGGGGAAAGGGGATTTTAGAGCCAAGAAGGGCAAGTAATTCGAGGAATTTGTAAGGATTGTGTATATAGGTAAAAGTTGTCATTTTCGTTTTGTTTTCTTTTCAGAAAATGTATGTTTCCTGTTTCCCCTAGCTGATTAGACGAGATATGCACAAGACTTAACAGCCCAAGAAAAAAAATGAGAAAACGATTTGAAAAAAGAAAGTCTTGATACATTGCTGATAGTAAAAAAGGGCTATTTTTCATCTTGTATAACCTGCAAACCTCCAAAAGTCTAGGGGCACAATTGATTTAGTATCACCATTTAGAGTAATTAAAACTTGATTTACATTGACTCGACAAAAGTAGAATATTATTGAACTAGCTAAATCACAATTTAAATAATTTTTAAAAGCCTGTAAAATATTGATGTTATTAAAAACAGTCTGCAATACAGACAACAAATATATAAAAAAGTAGTTAACTATATAAATTAATTTATGTATTACATGTATAACCAGAAGCTTATCACCTAGAAGCGTGTAACTTCTCTTTATATGTTTGGGACAATGCGTGGGGTTTTTCCCGACCAATCAGAATCGCTGAATCAATTTTGCCCTTATATGGAATCTAGGATTTTCGCGCTCCTCGCGGCTCCTCGCGAGAACTACATCTGTAATGGCGGCTTCGCGAGGAAAAGTTTCGCCCGAAGAAAATATTAGGACATTTGTAATGCTGGGAAAGCGCTAAGTGTCGAAGTATTATTTGGAAGAGTTCCCGGTGAGTTGACAGAAACCTTGAAGGTCTATTTCGACTTGTCCCAATGAGTTTGAATCGGTGAAATGCATGGAAAGTGACCATTTTTTCGATTTATTTAAAAGTTCTCTCGGGATACTCTAAATACGCTGTGCTTCAGGATTTCTTTGATTTTATATTTTCGGAAAGAAAAAGACCCGCATGTGGTACGAGTTGAGGAGCTACCGGGATATGTGAGATACAGTAGAGGAAATGCCATCGCCGGCCGGGTGAGGATCTTGTGTTATGTTTTTGATCGCTGTCAACAGTTGTTGATTTACCGCAGGTAAATCTTTTTGCAGATTTTTTGAGCAAGAGGACATTATTATAGTCAAAATAACGGCAGTATCAATCGAGGAAACAAGAAAACTACTCCTTTATCCGAAAATTATGAGTATTTTTGTAAATATGTTTTGGTGTTTACTTAGCGTGTTTGTCGACTGAAATAGCGTTCGGTATAGGTAAGCTTAAATTGTGGTTGTTTTCAAGTTCTCTTGTATATTTTTTCTGAGAAAGATAATTTTAAAACTTACAGTCAAAGTAGCGACTGTATCGCTTTAACAAAATAGAAAGCTATTCAGTTACCTAAAAATGTGGAGTATTTCGCTGCAAACGAATTTGTAAAAAGGTGTCGTTGTGTTTTTAACGAGTTCCAGATCGATCTATTAACGCGCGGATGATAATTATTATTGTTGTTTACAAGTTTTGTTTATATATAAAGAGGAAGGTTTGAGAGCCGACAACCTCTTTAAGCTTGAAATGGGTTGTTTAACCTGTCTAGTTAGTGTACAACTGAATTGTATAAGTCGATGATTCATTTATTTCACGAGCTTGTAGCTGAGGATTTGTGTTCGCAAAGCTTTCTTTCGCTGTCAAACTGAGTTATTATTAATTTCAAAATAACCGCTTCCAGTAGCTTTAAGACTTTTCCCAACAAGATAACAACCGTTATTTCGATCAAACTATCGACAATATCGCTTCAGAAAAACCAGATAGCTTTCCTTATCCAAAAATGTGGTTTTTTTTTCTCGTGGGTAACGTTTGTACAATGTTTTTGTGCTAAGTTTTTGAGAGATTGTTGTCGATCACGCGGGGAAGAAATGGCATTTTTCATGCATTTGCCGTTGCGCTTTGAGAGCAGTTCTTCAGACCCGAAAACCACCTTTAACACTTTAAAAAGTTCATTAACCTATACTAATATTAGCGTTTTACCGATTTGTCTTTTATTTAGCCGTATTTAGTGAGCTTGTCGCTTTAAATTTGTATTGCGGCAAGCGAATTTTCCACTCGTAATTTTTCGAAATTTTGTGGCTAGAAAATATCGTATCATCAAGTTGTAGTACACAATAAAACACTTGCTTTTTAAACTGTGGTGTTGATGTTTGATTTTTTTTGCTAGAAAAGATATGTAATGAGTGTGCATACTTTATTAAAGGTGGCTGATTCTCAGAATTTCAGACAAGATTCCCGGAAATCGACTACGCAGTACGCACTTTTACGCACCTCGACGAATAAAAATATTCCCGGAAAAAATCCCGCGCGCGACACGCGCGTTAAACCGCATCTGCCATTCCATATAAGGAAGTTAATTTTGATTGGTCGGGAAAAAACCCACGCATTGAATCGAACTTATACGCTTCTAGGTGATAAGCTTCTGGTATAACTCAATGATCAAACTTTAAAAATGACACTGCAAAGATCAAAGTGCCTTTCAATAACATAAATTCTGAAGTTCAAAAACCTCAGTGATCTTCTCTCCATCTCCCTCCTCTCCGAACCCCCATCCCGCACTCTAAGGAATTAGGCTTGATACTCAGGTTAGAGCTGTGTAAGCAGTCAAACCAATCAGAATGAGCTGACTTCACACCGGTCTCATTCATACTCCTTAAATTGACATTCTGGTATTTACAACAGCAGTATTTAGCATAGTGCTACATGCACATATGGAGGATTGACGTACAAAAAAATTAATAAAACAAGAGAGCCTGCTTATGCTTGCACTGGCTAGACCTGTAATGGTAACAATTAACATATTTCCACATTTAGGGCCACAAAATGTTCACTTTGGTACAAACTGGTCATTAATAATTTTTATATCATAACTCCAGTTATTATTGCGAGAAGTATGAAGGCTTATAATATTCTATCACCTTGGTTATTTTTATTAAGACAGAACAGTTTTGTTCCTTTACTTTTTATTCAGAACAAAATAATATTAGCATTTTAATGTTGACATTTTTTAAAGACCAATGAACTCGGAAAGGTGATTGCATGGACACTAATACTGGATAAGTTCAAAATTGAAAATACATGTACATGTATGTCACATTACTCACATATAATTTAGACAAAGAGACAGGTTTGTACATGTAACAGGACTATACATGTACTGTCCAATTTGGGAAATAATTGGATGATTAAGGGCCTGTTTACATGGAGGGAGGGTGACCCGGGTCACCCTCCTAGCCGGGCTAAAAATGGACGGGCTATTAGGGCGGGCTATCATATAGGCGAGCTATCTTTTTTTGGCGGGCTCTTGTTTTGGTGGGCTCATATTTTGGCGGACTATTTTTATTGCAACGGCGCGATTTATTTACGCTTAAAAGCACTACATAACAAACATGGCAGCAAGAAGAAAGGCTATAGCGGCGAGTTTGCTGTTTTTATTGCTTGTTCCGCCATTATCGCGGGTTTTCAAGTCAACAGAGATAGCCCGCCTAGGAGGGTGACCCGGGTTGACCGTTTACATGCAGAAAAGATAGCCCGCCTAGCCGGGTGACCCTGGCAAGCAGACAGGGTGACCCGGGTAGGCGGGCTATCTTTTCTGCATGTAAACACTTCAGTATGCTTTGTAAAGAAATGTATGAAAAGTTGGGCCTCCCAGGGTAGCCCGGCTAGGAGGGTGACCCGGGTCACCCTCCCTCCATGTAAACAGGCCCTAAAATTCCGAGGACTGCTAGTGGATGAGGCTGTAAATACGCCGAGTCCAATTTGGCAGTACGAGGAATTTTTTAATCCAATTATTTCCCAAATTGGACAGTATGTAGTCGTATTACGTGTTGATTATATTGTGCACGGAAACTTGCGCTGTCCAATTTGGGAAATAATTGGATAGTTGCTTGAATAGGATTTTGCAGTAGTAATATAATTAGCAATAAAATTATTGGTCAGTCTGCAGTTTTTGTATTACCAGCAGGTGCATTCCGTGTACATGCCACACAAAGTACCCTGCGAGCAGGCTTATATATATAGAGTCCCCTGCTCCAAGAAGCCAAGTCTGTTGTAAGATTACTCCAACTACTGCCTTGATTACATGTCAGTATACGCCAAAGACTATGATCGCATGCCAATAGACCCTTCCACGGTTTTTTCAACTTTTGATATTGTCCAGTTTAGCAAACCTTGAAATTAGTAAAATGGCCTGAGGTGCTCTTTCCAGCTGCAGTGTAGATTTTTGCTAACTGGCCAATATCAAAAGTTGAAAAAAAGAATCCGTGGATACACCACACACTTTTGAAACCCATGGAAGATTTCATAAACCCTTCTAAAATGTACTCTGGGCATTTATTTATACCTACATATTTGTATGCCTAGTTCTTTTAAAAGCCTGCAAATTATCTGAAAACATGCAGACTCGGCAGTCAATCTGCAGTCTGTATTTTATACTGACCGACCCTGTCAAGGGTTTGATAATTCAAAACTGTTTAAACTTAAGGATCTACTTTGTACAGTAGAATTGTAAGTAAATGGTCATGATGCTAAGAACATGATTCGAATAATAATTCGGATTCAATACTTGGTTCAATGGTTCTTTGATCATGATAATTAAAATTAATTCACGGAACAAAAGCGACTGATGACCCCAAATCCGGAATATACATGGGCATACATGTATTGTGTCTTACTGGAAACAACAATCTTCAACAAGGAGATGTAGAAAAAGAAAATACCAACCTTCAGTATAAGATTTCGCTTGTGTCTTCAATTAAACACACACGGGTCAAGAGCAAAAACATCGACCTCCAACACTTTACGGCGAGTGTTAATTACCTTCCCGGAGTATACACTACATACTATGACCACCAATGTTTCATCCATGTTGCTGTAAATCGAGTGGGCTATAGAAATCGATGTTATCACAGAACCAGGAACTATTAGAGCCAAAAGATGGAACGCCATTTGTTTTGAGAACGGGAAATATCCGCCATGACACGGCACTTCGCGTTGTGTTATTTGCCTTCAAAACAATACTAAACCTTTCTCTTTTGCCGAAATCTTTGCTGAAAAAGTCGAAGCAATATCTCTGCAACTTCTTTATATCCATAGTATAAAATTCAACCAAACCATAGGTTCAAAAAAACGAAGAAATCATGTCTATTCAATACTTGATTTCGGTAGTTCGCGAAAACGACTCTTCGAGGCAATTTTTACCGGATGTGACGTCATATTTTGTTGGATGATTCAGATACGAAAATTTCAGCAGTTTTCTGCCCCCCCTGGTTGGAACCCAGGAGTATCAGTAGTTATTCTAGAATGATCGTCTGGCTGATTGTAGTCCTAAAAAGGGCTGTTGTGGCGACTGACGTTTCGACAACCTGAGCGGAAGTCATCTTCAGAGTCAAGTCACTCTTACTATTTTTTTATTACTCCAAAAAATGTTACGTCTTCTGAAGAAAGTCATATTTGCTACGGAGAAGCCTGACTGATAAGGAAGGATAAATCCACGATCCGAACAATATAATAAGCAAAATCCAAAATCCGGTCCTAAAAATCGCAACAATCCGTAATCCATTGCATCTGCAGGATCCGCAAATCCGTGGAAATTATCCATTGAATCCGTAATCCGAACTAATTTTTTGGCCAAATCCACCGATCCGCAAACCTATTCACCACCCTCGTAAAACCTTTTTCTGCTAAATAAATTCTAACATTTACTAGAAAATGTCACTTTGTTGTCAATGTGTTTGAGTGTTGCGTGACAAGAAATCCTCCTATTTTACCAGAAATTCCAGGAATAATTGGGTAAAATTGCCACTAAAAGGTATCTAAATGTTAAGAAATGTCTTCTTGAGTGAAGTCTTACTATTCAGTTGTAAAACGAAACCGAAAACTTAAAGGGTACGGGGTATCAGAATTTCTTGTTTGCTTCAACTTCTCAGCATTGATATTCCCCGTGAATGGAGCAGTGAAGTATCGCACTGATATGGAACAATCAGAAAGTGTTTTAACATGCAGATCATAACTTATTCAATTTTGATGGAATTTTGAACAACGACTGGACAACTTCAGATGAACGCCAGTGTTTTTAGATTTTTAAAACATTCAGCCCACACGTGTACGAACTGCATGCTAGCTAATGTCGTTGTGATCAGGATTTTCTATTAATAAACAATTATCCTTTTTTATTCCGTATAAGAGCAAGAATACGCAATTTTAAGTTAATTGTCAGAAAGAAAAATTACTAGTGTTTTCCGTACTATTTCAATTTCAACACGAGAATAGAAATTGCTTTTTCAGGCCGAATTTTAACAAAAAATCTGAAACGGATAAATTAATCGAGAGGCCTTCTAAGCAGAAAACACAATTAACTTTCATAGTGATCAGATGCTTAAAAGGAACCGATTTTCACTAATGGTCAGATTCAATGAAGGCGCATTTCCTTAACCAATGAAAAAATCAACATCCCATGGAAACCACCTCCGTTGCCAAAAATGCTTTGAATACACTCTAGTGCCGTCTTTTAGGTGAACAATCAACGTGGAATTTTAACAATATTTAATGCTGTTCAAAGGTACCCCATTTATCGTTCAGTTGTTGTTCAAAACTTACACGTTTTACAACTGAATGAGGCTCTCTAAGATGGCGGTAAGCAAATTAATGTAGTTCTTTTTACCTCTTTATTTTTTATTTATTGCACTTGATAAGATGTATATGTCAGGGACACCCTCGGTGGAATATCTGTTCGGAAAGCCAACAATCGCCTCAGACTCAGATTTTCAGATTTATGTGTGATGAAAAACCGGCTAGAGTTTTATTTAGGGAAATGTCATCTCGAACTTTCTTAATATGGGAAAATTAATGCCTTTTGTTTTCGGAGACATAAAAATGTCGTTTTGTGTACAAAAAAAGTTCAGCTAAGATTTTCGAAAAGGCAACAGCAGCTCATAAATTCGGGTAACAAGATTTCAATCCCTAAAATTTTCTGAAGATTGAAAGTTCAGCTAACGTATCCGAACAGATGCATTTTTCTTAGCGTTTAAAAATAAGCCATTAAACTGCACAAAAAGCACAGATATATACACCTACAGGAAAATGTTGTCGTTGGGTGCCCCTGATAGGTGAACGAGTTCATGCATCTATTAGGTGGATATCTATTTTGAAAACCGTGGTAAATACGACGTCGACATGGCAATGAAAAGGAAGCCAGCGAAAAAAAAAACACTCGGAGGAGTGCTACGTTTTCGTTTGCGATTATTAACTTTATGCACCCGCGCTATATGTTGCCCGTTGAACGAACGTTCAATATTTGCAGGGGGAGAGACAGTTTGATTTCACCGTATGAAAATGAAATGAATCCCCGGGAGTGTTCGTTCGGCGGATTAGGCGACTGTGCGAGTGGCACGCAACAAATGCAGATTCAGGGATGCATCCTCCTCGACTTGGAAAGACTGGATCCCGCAAAATATTAAAATATTTCTTATTAGCCCAACCCCCTCCCCCCTCCTGGCCTTAACATCCGAGTAGAAACATACTAGATATTTAGTTTTATTTTATTATTTTATTTGATTTTTCTACTGTCAATCTATGTTATCTGTCTTATGTATTTTCCGTTATTGGGAAAAAAACTGTTAGTAGCTACTATATAACTATATAGCTACTATGTAAGTTTCCTCATTGTACCTAAAGAAGAATAGAATAGGATTCATGGTATAGAAAACAAATTGAGAAATAATTTTGTAATTGAGTGGTTGTTCGATTGATTGCGAGTAGCTTTCGTGGAACAACTACAGAATACAGGCTAGGACCACTTTAATTTGAAGGTGTTTGTATTTGACGGCTCTTTTGGCCGGGTAATGGATGCAAGAACGAGGAATAATGTATTTTGGCGTGAAGGTTTTGGGTCTGTACCGGCAGTTTTGTGGCCAGTACATTTAGCTCGTTTTTCTCGGCAGTGGATGAAAGAAGGAGGAATCTAAAATTAAACGAGACTTACCAAACTCGAAGTCGACCTCACAAGCTTCACGCTTTAAATATTTATCGTGTATAAATAAAGGTCATTATTATTATTGGGATTATGCTGAGCCATCAGTAGCACAAGAAGTCACGTGAGAAAGCATCAGCCGCCCGAGTGGTCAGTATTTAAAGCCTTGAGTGTGCTAATCAGGCAGGTAATAGCACAAGAAGTGCGGGTGGGTATATTACCTATACAGGGCACGGGCGCGACTTCTTGTGCTACTGATGACTCAGCAGAATCCCAATCAAACTTCGACTTTGGTAAGTCTCGTTTCATTCACACTACGAAGTCACGTGAGATTTTAAAGCAACTGATAGCACACGAGTAGAAACCCAACTTTAATATTATTTAAAAACAATATCAGTGCAGACTAGCTCAGGACACTGGTTGCAAAAGTAGCTGCTGAGCCCCAACCAGCAGTTTTCATAATCTCCATAAGGGAGGCATTATTGGCCTTAGCTTTAGATGCAGCGGTCGACCGAACACTATGAGGCTTGTAAACTGTAACATAAATGCCTGCCCTATTCATCATTTGTCAGTGAATCCAACGTCCAATAGTGTCTCTACTGGCTCTCTTATGCGGCTTCTGATGGGTTATAAACAGACTGGATTCATTACCACCCAACGGCACTTGGTCAGTTATCAAGGTAAACTGGACATGTGTTAACAACACAAAGTTTGCTATCATGAGGATAAGCATTTAACTTTATGACTAGTTCTGAGGATGGTCTGCCAGGTTTGTTTTGCTTAATGTTACTGCTGAACATGAAAGTATAAGCAGCTTCCTCTCGAACCATCCCCAAAGTGTCTAGAAGATGTAGTGATTGTCCTCTCTGGGCGGTGGTTAATGCCACTAACATGACAAGTTTCAATGTCAAGTCCTTCAGTGAGAGGTCCTGGGAGTCGCCCATAGAACTACTGTACTGGAGTACTGAATTAACATCCCACGTTTTACTATAACGAGGGAGAGGGAGCCTGCTTTGGAAAATGCCTTTCATGAACCGTTTAACACCAGGATGCTCGCCAAAGGTTAAGTGAGCTGAACCAGGCATGTTTAATATGGCAGACAGAACACATCTTGCTGAATTTATACTGCTGTAACTCAATCCTTCTTCATATAGGGTTGTAAGAAATTCTACAGCCACACTTATACTTGGGCAAATTGGATCAGTCTGCCTTTACTTTTAGTACAGAAGAGAAGCCATTTCTTGATGTGTGCATCATACTGCTTCTGGGATGACTGGCGCCAGGATTGTAAGACAATGTTGGTTGCTTTTTCAGAAAAGCCTCTGTTATTGTAGAGTCTCCGCATAAGTGACAAGCTAACAGATTCAACTTTTTCCTCAGAGGGTGTAGTTTCTGGCACTCTGGCAGAGTTAATAGCGTTTCCCTGTGGCTGATTACCAATGGAGGATCCACTAGTAGTCTTAGAAGTTTGGGGTACCATCTTTGACTCGTCCAGAAAGGCACTACCATGCAGTACTCCATCTGCCTTGTTTGCTTAAATCTTCTCCAGACACCTTCCAATTAAGCAGACTAAACGGAGGGAATGGATAGAAGAAAAAATTATTCCAGTTGACTGAGAATGCATCAACAAACATGGCATCTGGATCAGGTCTCCAGGAAGCATAGACTGGGCACTGTTTGTTTAAACGGGATGCAAACAAGTCAATGGTTGGATGACCAAGTCTCATGGTGATGGAGAGATATATCTTTGGGTCTAACATCCATTCAGTGCGGTCGTTAAATTGCCTGGATTCTAAATCTGCTTCAGTGTTCTGGCATCCTGGTAAGTGCGTGGCACTTTACCAGGTATTGTGTTCAAAACGGTGATCCCATATTTTTCTAGAGACCGAGTCACAGTCAGGGGACTTTGAACCACCCATGTTGTTGATATAGCAGACTGCCGTGGTGTTGTCACATTGGATCCGAATGTGCAAGCTTGCACATTCACCACATAAGGCCTTCAAAGTCAAGAGTACTGCTAATAACTCCAGGTAATTAATATGGTGGGATGCTTCCTCTTGGGTCCATCTCCCCCTGCTCTCTGATCTCCCCTAACACCTCCCCAGCCATGGGACGAGGCATCTGTTTGGATGAGGAGCTCGGGCTACCCGTGAGAGATAAATTTGGATGAGGTATCTACATGACATTCTCCATATGGCTCTCTTTGAAGGTAGCAGTCATCTATATATGATGAAGATAAGTGGCCTTTTTGCCTAAGCTCTTTCAGCACTGGTTTTAAGAGTTTAGTAAAAATTCGTGGCGCTGAGGCCAGGCCATTTGGCAAGCAGGTATATCGATACAACTTGTCCTTCCATGCAAATTTCAAGTATTGTTGGTGCTCTATAACAATGGGTACTGTATAGTAGGCATTCCTGATATCTACGGACGCCATGAAGCACCCTTGAGTCATGAGATCTGTCACACACGGACTTTAGTGAGTCCATTTTGAAGTGGTGATAAACAACAGAGTTATTCAGCTCCTTTGAATTTAAGATCACCCTGTAGTCTAATCCATTCTTCTTCTTTTTTAATTTTAATTTCAGCAAACTTTATTAACAAACAAATATACAGATTTACCCTACAATATACACACTAACAGTAACAAATTGTACAATACTTTTACAAGTAGTTTGAGTTACAGTAAGCTCTGATAATAAATAATGAATGGATACAATAAATTCCACTAAATTGTGCTATTACTAATAATTATGTACAACCAGTAGTACTATAATATATGATCTCTATTTAAGGATTAAATTAGAGCCGTGCAGATAAAATAGTAAATAAGCATTCATTCGTGAAATTAGACCACTTCTCTAAAAAAGTACTGCGTTTATTTGACATAACAGCTATATATCTCTCTATTTCGATCTTCTCCTGGACAAGAATTACGAAATCCGCGAACTGGAATTTAATGTTATTTAAAGCTTTACAATAAAGAAAATATTTAACAATGAGAATTAGATGGTTTAGGGTTGAACAAAAAGACCAATCGCTCAATACACCGTACATAATTTCATTCTTGGAAAGACTGAGGGTATTTTTGGATAAAGACCGATACCATTCAATAAATTCAGACCAGAAAGAAACGGCGATGGGACACAATATGATTGACTGTTTGGTCTACATTTGTGCAAAAGGGACAATGGGGATTTTGAACTTTTTTCATTTTGTACAAAATGTTATTTGTGTAAAGAATATTATGAATAATCTTATATTGAAAGTTTAATTTCTTTCGTCACGAAAAAAGGTAAAAGAATATATTTTCTGTAGTTCATAGATATCAAATCCACATTCTATTAGTTTTTTTCTCTGCCGTCGGAGGAGAGAAATTCTGATAGTTAATTAGCGAGCTGTAAATTGTTTTGCACATTATTTTATCAACTACAGGTAAGTTAATCGTGGCGGCTTGAATTTCATGTTCCATGGTAATTTTTCCAGTCACTCGGTATTGCTGAAAGGAGACCGTAATATTGTAAAAATCGCATTTTATCTTACATTTTCGTAAGAAAGCGTTTAAAAGATAGAAATTCATTTCTATTTTCGTCAACAAGACCGGAAAGTTTATAGATACCGTTTTGATGCCAGCTTCGGTGATACAAGGAAGCTTTGTCAATTTTTATGAATCGATTATTCCAAACAATTTGGTCTAAGACGTCTCTCTTTGTTGTAGGGACAGCATTAATTAAATCTTGCCAGTGATAAATTATGTCTTTGTAAAAAGTGGGTAATTTTGCATTTAAGTTCAGATATTTAACATCGTAATTACATTGAAAGATAATAGTTCCACCAACATTAGAGAGAAAATGTAGTGGAATGAACTTCCATGGTTGATTACCTTCAGAGCAGAGACGTCTTTAGTGCTTTATCAAATAATGTGAAGTCTATCATGTTTAGACCTCCATTTTCCTTACTTTTGATCACGGTGGTTTTTTTAATTTTCGGATTTTTGTACTTCCATATATAATTAAAAATCAGTTTGTTAACTTCAGCAAACGTTTCTGGTGTGCTCAACACACTACAAATGAAAGTTAGTTTTGAAATTGCTATTGTCTTCACTATATTAATTCTACCATATATTGATATATCTCTTGATGACCAAATATTCAGTATTTTTCTCAATGGGTCTAGACGGTCAAAAAAAATTCTTTTTAGCTGCGAGTTGTTCGTCATATGAAAAATGAACTCAATTCAACTCAACATTGTGTATCACTTACCACAATAAAATTAGTGGGGTTTTCTGGCCCTATTTGTTTCGCCTCCGACCCTCTTCTTTGTTCTTGTTGTATGGGGGCCCGGGCCTTTTCCAGTTTAACTGTTTACTGGTCACGTGTTATTTGGTTGACCTCTGAACTTATATCCAAATCCTTTAGACTTTCCATGTTTGAAGTTCCGGTATCCCTGGTTTCTATTGGCGTCCATTTTGGGGACACTTCGACTTAGCTTTTTGCTAACTTTGGTCTCCTCGGCTAGGTCTTTCAATTGTTTAGACAAGTCAGAATAATTGCCAAACAAAGACTCTGTAAACGGGACTGAGCTAGAGCTCAAGTTTGAAGTCGCTCGCAATGCCTGACAACACGTCAATGTCAGCATTTCTGGCTTTTGTCAACTATGCTTTGTTCAGCGGACCCAGATTGCTGGTTATTGTCCGGCTGTTTGGCTCGTTCAGCCACTGTAGGCGTTTGCCGTAAATCTCCTGTATCCACTTCGAGATCGTCTGTTGACTCTGCTGGACCTTTCTCGATTACGAGTTGGTCAATTGATTCCTTCGTTTCTCCGAAAGCATCCGTCATTGAACTTTTCAATGAAGCAAGCGAAGAGGCCAGCAGGTCGCTCATTGAACTGTTTGCAGTTACAATGGCAGAATCGGCGCCATTGGCGCTTGGCACCTTGCCGTTCACAACATTTGATTCTTCTTTGGTCATGTTGTCGTGAAATGACGCTTTGTCGGGCAAAAAACTAGCTTCCAGTGACACCTAGCAGATTACTGCTTCGGTTCTATTCTGGGTTTGAGCTACTACACAATATTTTGTGAAATATCGTCTTTGAAGTGCAGAGTTCGTTTCTTCGGACCGACTCGAGCAAAGGCGGGAAGTGCACTGGCCACTCGTGACTTCGTAGTGCGAATGATCGAGAATGATGACGAGGCAGAATAATGTATTTTGCGTGGTGGTCAGCGGGCAGCGATGGCGTCTAAACGTGTATTTTAGAGCTCCGTTTCGTCCTGGCTGGACCACGCGTATTTTAAACCATCAACAGCGTAAAACATTGTTAAAACTCTTTGGACGGCTATAAGGAAACGAAAGACATAATTTCAGTAGTTTTCCAAGCGAACATTGTTGTGTTACCCGCTAGGGGACTGGGGTCGAATGGTAGAGCTCATGGTCTAGCCCATCTAACATGGCGGAGTCGACAAGATAAACACCGTCAGTTTTCTTCTCAATCTGCTCCCTCTGGTTAAAACCAAAAATCTTAGCAATTGCACACGATTCTGGAGATCGTACTTGTAAATCTTGGGGAATTTTCCGTGAATTAACTCTATTGGCAACTCAATATAATTCGACTATTCGAAGAGTTCAGCCGCCATAATTGCTCGATAAACAACGCCTTTTGGGACTAAATCTCGCTGATCGCTATCGATCATCACTTCTCTGGTTCAAAAAATCTTTGACGAAGTTCCTTCCGCTTACAAGAAATGCCACCCAAACCAAGTTCAAAGTCTGACGGGGCCAGTCCGAATCCAACAGCAACAAACGGACCAAATCTCCCATTTATTTCTTCTACAATTGCACGAGTCCCGAAGCTGGATATTGTCACATCTACTCCAGACGAATTTCAAATTTGGAAGCAGCGATTGAACTCTGCAGTTACTATCACAAGTTTTTCTGATCTTTCACGAGAAACCCAACAAGCTCTATTTGCAAATGTACCTTCTTAGTGATGACACTGTCAAAAGAATGAACCTCTTAGAACACCAAGATGTCAATGCTATCATTGAATCTTTCCAAACCCAGGTATGTGGTAGCACAAGTATCTTTGTTCATGAATACGAGTTTCACAACAGAACCCAAGGGACAAATGAATCCTTTGAAGAATTTTACACTGATGTACAGTCCCTATTAAATAAATATGAAGATTGTTACAAGACTGAAACCAGGATGTCATGTAGGGAACTTGTGCTCCTTGCAAGATAAGGTCAAATGATGTTCGTAAGAGTCCTCTGTGTATCAAAGATCTAACCCTTGAAAAGGCTGTCCAACATGTTTAAGTTGATGAAGCTACTTCAATCCAAGCAAGCAAATATTCTTCTAAAGTAAACAAAGCTAGTGCCTCTACCTATAAACAGTGCATGTCAAATAACAGCCCTAATGAAAACAGGCCATCTGCTTCTGCACCACAAGACGACACCCCAAAGAAATGCAAGTTCTGTATGGGATTCAACGTTTTCAAAAAGGAACTCTGCCCTGCAAAAGATTCCATTTGCAAAGCCTGTAACAACAAAGGCCATTGGGCAAATTCACTCATGTGTCCCAATAACTCAACAATTGTGGCAAAGCAGTTAACAGATTCCCGTCCAGCCTACTCCTGTTCCTCTAGTAAACATACCCTATTGTTCATTTCTGCTGATGGAGGATCTCAAATGAGCCCCACTGCATCTGTTAAGTCAATCAACCATTCTGGTATTCCTAGTGTTGGATCTCACTGCTATGCTGATTTTGTTATTGGAAATCATAACTGGATCCAGCCCTGTATGGTTGATCCTGGTGCCAACATAAATTGTGTTGGTTATGACTGGATTACTCGCTTTGAAACTCCTGAATGGAACTATAACCTTTAATGTGGCCCTGTTACAACTGCTGGCGGACACAACCTTCAAGTTGAAGCACGTGTACTCCTGAAGATTTCATGGCCTCCAGAGCACCCAGTTCTCTCAACCAACCAATGGTTTCACATTGTCCACGGCGAAGATGGAGTTGTCCTTGGCACTCCTGCCTGTGAAGCTCTTGAAGTTATTGACCGAAAAAATCCATCCCTTTTCTTCAACTGTAAAAACGCTTGAAGGAGATACCATCCAGCCTTCGCCTGGTTACACTGTACATGACCAATGTCTTCCTGAAATCAGCAATCTGGAGTCTCTACCTCCACTTTCTGATGATGAGCTTTTGTTTAATTTAAACTGGATGCACAACCAAGCAAATGAAGTACCTAGCTCCCCAAGTAAATATGGTTGGAGCTTTCCCAAAGCCACCAATAGCAACAAGACCTTGGGAAAAGGTAGGAATGGAGATTTACAGTATCCATGGCAGTGATTATCTCATTACCACTGACTATTTCTCCTCCTTTACCGAAGTATATGATCTAAAGAAGGACACTAAGGCCCCACTCCTGATCAAGGAAATGAAGAACTTGTTTTCTCGTTTTGGAATACCTGTGGAAATCTTCTCTTATGGCGGCCCTCAGTTCATGTGCAAGGCATTTAAACATTGTGGTGGTACCTATTCGGAAATTGATGTTTTGTATTTTTTTTCACTGTTTATGAGTATATTTGAGTCCTTTTTTCCACGCAAGAATGTCACCGTTCGCCCTCGTGACAAGTCATGGATGACTAATGAAATTCGTCGCGCCATCCGCAGGCGTGATCGTCTTTTGAAAGCTCATTCTAGATGTAAATCAAATGGTTCTTGGGAAAGATATCGTGTTCAAAGGAATTTGGTAGTTAGTTTAATTCGAATTGCTAAGATCAATTATAATGCAAAAATAAATCAAGCTCTTTGTGATCCTTTGATTTCTGCCTGCCAACAAGTATCACTATGCTATTCCTGCGATCTCGGAAGGAGATAATTTTGTTTCCGATCCTAAAGAGAAAGCTGATCTTTTTAACATGTATTTTATAAGTCAGGCTAGCGTTCCTAATTCTGACTCTGCAGAAATTCCAATTCTCCGCCGTTATTCGTCAAATGTTTTGTCGTTTATTACAGTAGATGAGGAGCTGGTTTATAAACTCTTCTGTTAACATTGCTAAGGCGTGTGACTGCGATGGAGTAAGTACTAAGATAATTAAACTATGCTGCGAGGGTTTACGCGAAGCGTTCAGTCATAAGTCTAATTAATACTTCATTTTGTCTTGGTCAATATCCTGATGCCTGGAAGCTTGCTAACGTCTTGCCTTTGTTCAAAAAGACGATAGACAGTTGAAAACTAATTATCGTCCTGTTTCTCTTTTATCGTGTTTATCCAAAATTTGCGAGAAAGTTGTTTTTATACACCTTTACAATTTTCTTGACATGACAGGCTTCTTTTATAGGTTTCAAAGTGGCTTTCGCCCTGGCGATTCCACTGTAATGCAACTTGTGTACATCGTTCATAGAATTTACGAAGTTCTTGAAAGGGGCAATGAGATTAGGGCAGTTTTCCTCGATATATATAAGGCGTTTGATAGTGTCTGGCATCGTGGTATGTTGGCCAAGCTAAGTAATGCCGGAGTAGTGGGTAGCTAATGCACTAGTCAATTGAAACCCCGGCCCCCCGATTCCCGGGACAGGGAGGGGAATTAAGGGGTGAGACCGGGGATTTAACGCGCATTTAACAGCGTGAAACCACGGGGAGACGGGGAATTTAACACGTGTCTTCAATGAGCGGGGCATTTTGGCGGGATTTAACGCTGCACCGGAAGTCGGGATTACCGCTGTTCCCTCCCGTACATTTCCTTTCTTCTTATGCCACACCGACTGCCACACCACAAACCATGCAAATAGAAAAGAACAATAAAATATATTTAATTTGGGATAAACAACATGTATTTTATCACATACTTGCATGTGATGGTACAAATTTCAAAACACCGTTTTGAATACCCGTCGTTTTTCGTGTGCTTGGGTGAAAACGGAGACCTTTGAAAACGCTGATGCTGTAAAGTTTTCAATCGTTTTAGTGTGGACCATAAAATAATAATAAAAACAGAGGAGCCCTTCAATGCCCTTCGTGAAATGCAAACCTTCCGATAGTTGGAAAATCTTCGGGTGATCTTCGAAATCTTCGAAAGTCTTTCGAAATATTCGGTAAACTTCGGAAGACTTCGGATAAAGTTCGGAAATCTTCGAAAGACTTTGGTCAATCTTCGGCAATCTTCGAAAGTCATCGGGTGAACTTCGGCATACCCCGTATGACCATCGGCAGTCAAGGGCAGTAGTTAGGGGTCTTCGTCGTTCTTCGATTCGTACTGACTTCGGAATTCTTCGTTTGTAATTTGCCCTGGTGTTTCACTTGAACTGCACTGCCCTTAGCCAATCAGAATGGAGTAAGTGTATTATTAATGTATTACTGCAGTCTGTTGTTTCGTCATGTGTCAACTTGTATAAACGCAATTCCAAGGACTTCCAGAATGTTTATTTTCGCATCGATTTCTTGGTACAGGACTTTCACTTTGTTTCTTACACCCCGCTATTGCAGACTCTCGCTATTACGGACTCCAAACTACGTTGCGAGGGTTGACTGTAGTTATTTGAAAGTGTTACAGATGAAATAGAATTATTCAAACAGTGGAATGATCTATTGAAGTTAAGAAGAATATTTAATTTAATGATGCCACAACTCTAAATTGAGAATTTTAAAGCACCCGGGCCTTATGGACGGGGATTTTAACTGTCAACATCCCCGATGACCGGGGAATAAGTCAAAATTTAACACTGTACAAATGTTACTTTCCCCGCTGGGGGTCGGGGGCCGGGGTTTCAATTGACTAGTGCATTACTGAATTGGTTCGCTAGTTACCTTTCTAATCGTAAACAAAGAGTAGTTATTGAAGGAACTCATTGTGACTGGTGTCCTCCTTAAGGCGATGTTCCTCCTTAAGGCGATGTTCCTCAGGGATCGGTCCTTGGTCCACTGTTATTTCTTATTTATATTAATGACAATTCAATTCTAATTGTTTTTTATTCGCTGATGACTGCTTCTTATTGGAAGAAGTTCACTCTCCAATTGCTTGTGCTGCTAAATTAAATAATAATTTGGCAACAATATAATATCATCTTCTTGGGCTCTTCAATGGTTGGTAACTATGAATGAAACTAAGACTAAGTCGATGGTTTTTTCGTCAAAAAGAGATAAGCCGGATCACGCACCTTTGATTATGAATGGCCTAGCCAATGAGGATGTGGCAGTACACGGACATCTCGGTTTGACTTTGTAGTCTAATTTGTCATGGCGAGCACACATTTTGAAAATACGCCAAAAAGCTTCTAAAAAATTGAATCTTCTTAAGCCCTTGAAATATAAATTGAGCCGTTATACACTTGATGTATTATATAAGTCCCTGGTGCGCTCATTTGCTAGATAACGAAACAATACTTCTCCTCATGCGTTTCTTTATTTTCAGCAGACTATATTACTGCTCAACCGTCTGGTCAAATACTAGTAAATATAACATCAAGAAACTCCAGTTGGTGCAGAACTTTGCCGCACGTATTGTTCTTGGCCTCAAAAAGTTTGACCACATTTCACAAGGTCTCAAATCCTTAAACTGGCTGACTGTTTAAAGACAGTGAACGATACCATAATGATGTTTAAATGTGTTAACAAACTCGTCCCTGATTACTTAGTCGAGAAATTCACCTTGCGTTCTCATATTCATACCAGAAATACCAGACAACGTAATCAAATGAACATTCCGAGATGTCGCCGAACCACCGGTCAGCGGTCATTCAGTTACCGTGGAGCTAGCCTCTGGAACGACCTTAGCGACGAAACTACATCTTCAAACTCCATAAGAGTTTATAGATCACGAATTGTTAAGTTACTTTTAGCTGATTAATCTATGAATTTCGTTCTTTTAAGCTTATCGTGTTTTTACCAATTTTTTATGTGCTTATTCGTGTAGTTATAAGTAGTTATAAGTAGGGGAAAAGAGAGGGGGGGGGGGGGGGGGCTTAATAAAGTAGGCTAAAAGTAGTTATGTAACTGAAAAACCCTTGTAGGGAGTTGCAATAAAGTTTCCATTCCATTCCATTCCTAGAATATGCTGATGTTGTGTGGTATGGTTTCTCTGAATCTGATTATAGTAATTTGTTGGAAAGTTTACAAATTGAAAGTGCTAGGGTTGTTACAGGTGCTATGAAAGGGACAAACAGGGATAGCCTTTTACGCGATATTTCTTGGGTAGAACTTAACATCAGAAGAAAAATGCACAAATTATGCTTGTTGTACAAAATGGTTTCTAAGTTAGCCTATCTCTATTTGTGTAATCGTTGTCCTGCTTTTGTTAGGAAGAGATCATGCTATAGTCTTCGATCGGCTAATGATTTCTGTTTACCTTATGTTCGGACAGAAAGGCATAAGAAATCTTTTCTTTTCTCAACAACACAATTGTGGAACAGTATTCCTTCTCAGATGCGCCTGTCCTCTTCTCTTGGGAGTTTTAAGACTAATCTTTTAACATGTTGGGCTTTCCATCTCGTAATTATTTATTTTATGTTGGGCATCTGTCAAGAAAAAAATTGATTGGCTTTTAAATGGTGTGCCTGATATCGACTATGAAATTAATGTAAATTTGTTCAAATCTGTTCAGTCCTTTATCCCCCAATCAAACCGCTTTTCTTATTTTTTTTTTTCCCCCTTTTTTTTGTGTGATTTTGCTTGTACCTGTCCTTTTAATTCTTTTTAATTTGTTATATTTGTCTTTATCTGATCGGGTAATATTGTAATGTTAAACAACGTAAGCTCTCTAGATGAGCATCTGCTCTTAGTGCAAATGTTGAGATTAAATATTGTTTAAATAAAAAAAATGGGATTCAAACACACCCTGTTATCTACCCATGCTCCGTCGAACAACGAAGCCAAGGCAACTTTAATGAATGTGAAAAAGCTCCTTAAGAAATGTGGATTAAAGAATGACGAGTTCTGGAAAGGAATGCTGGCAATGCTGGCATTCCGAAATGCAACACTCTCAACTGTTCCTTGGCAGAAAGTTAAAGCCAGCATAGCCGCAAACTGACAATGTATTTTTGTTACGTGTTTGGTTGACATTTTGCCTATTATCTCCTATGGAAGAAAGGAGATGTTGTACGTTTTGATCCTCTCCTGTTGGGGGAGGGATATGTTGTGTTATCCGCTAGGGGACTGGGGTCGAATGGTAGAGCTCATGGTCTAGCCCATCTAACAAACATGACCAAAATAGTTTCAGACACGTGCTCACTTGAACAACTCTGACCAACTCTACAACGTCGAGGACGTCAAAGACATTTCAAAATGTTTTGCGAAGCTTCACTCGAACATAGCTGCAGAATTCTGCAAATTCAGCGAGAAACTGAAAGTTACAACTGACCGAGTGGTGGAACTGGAGAAAGCGATGGGTCACTTCGAACAGGAGCAACCAGAAATGAAAGAAAGTACAATACAAGAAGAAGAATACAATACAAGAAGAGGTCAGGTCCGTACGTAAGGAAATGTTTGCCCTCAAAGGAAATGGAGTCTCGTTATCCATGGTATTACTGGGGAAATAAAAGAAAGTTCTGAAGTTACAAGAAATAAAGTTCAAGAGTTCCGTTCAATAAGTACTCAAGGTGGACCCCGGTGAGGTGAAAAACATCAATATCGCAGCGTGTCACAGAATTCGAGGAGGCCGCGATGAAACCAAGGAGTTGATCATCATTGGGTTTGTTGACCTAGAAGATCGGGTTATGAAGTTATGGTTGATCTGCCACCAGAGCTTTCCAAACTTAGAGGCCGATTACTCAACAAGAAGAACAAAAATAGGATAAATTAAAGTATTTACAGAAGGCCCATTTTCTTCAACTATTTGTTGTGTTTGTTTACGTGTGTGTTGTTTCTTGATTTCTTGGCTATGTAAATCACAATTAGTTTTCTCCTTACAACTACAAATACTTAATTACATTAGTTTTGCCTGGAAATCAGGAAATCACTTCTAGCCATTTATGAGTTAATTTTGGCATTTAAGATTTAGCTCTTGTTAACCGAGCGGGAAGTCTGTATAGGAAAATCTTGACAGAGGTCGTCAGTACAGACCGAACGCAGTGAGGTCTGTACCAAGATCAAGGTCAAGATTCCCCCATACAGACCGACCAAGCTCGGTTAATAAGATGTTTATTATATGGCCAAAACCCAACACGAAATAAAATGATAACCAATTATTTATTTTTTTAGAAATAAACAACCGCCCGGGCTCAGGAAAACATGCATTTAGCTGGCTTTTTTAACTGTTATTTTGTTCTCAGTCATTGGTTGTTGTTATTAAATACGGAACAAACTGCTATAGTTTTCTTTGTTTAAAATTCAACAATTAACTAGAAAAATCTTGCGGCGTCGTTGCGGCAAGTTTGGTCTAGAGTCTATTGAATTGCAAAAGTTTAGCAGACGAAAATTATTCTTAGCAACGGTTTGCCTAACACGTACAGGATTCGCACTGTTGGTGCTATGGCTATGTCTTCAAAGAAAAGTGCCGGCTTTCTATCCCCCCCCCCCCGGATGTTTTATATGCCAAGCGTAGTGCATTTTTCCAGTAAATGCAACATTTTCATTGTTAAACACACTGAAAATTGATAAATTACGACCCGTACGGATCGTACGGGTGGTATTGTTTCTTAAGATACCTAAGTCTCACTAATGATACTGTAGTTCACCATCTGTACGATACGTAAACCATTGTTTGACGACCCGTACGGATCGTACGCTTAATATAAATTCACTCAAAAGTTCATTTAACTCGGCAGGAGGAATTTCACATGGTTTTCACAACGCGACAACATTGAAATGGGGGAGGGGGGTTGAACAAATAGGCTGTATGTGGTACTCACATTGGTTGAAATTTGGTCAAATGTCTCAACAGTTTTGTCCACGATTGTAGCCTGTATGCCTTTATAATACTTCGAGCTCTTGATCACTCGTAATTTGTTGAATTCGCGTAAACCTCGATTGCCTGTGATAGCCGCCATTATGATTTAGTTGATTTCCCCTTAGCAACCATTTGAGTGCTACTGCGCACACTCGGTTGCCTGGAACTGCTATGTCGTACGGTCAAGTCCATTTACAAAGCCAGTTGCTCCCCCCCTCCCCCTCCCCCCCTCCCCCCTGATACAGTTGAATCTCGCTACAAGACCTACAAGGGCCATTCCGGGGCAGAATTTTTAAATTACCTTGACGTTGTAGCGAGGTGACCGTTTAATGTATGTCGGAAAACACTAGAATTTTAAAATTGAGGAAATGTGTCCTTGATTCTTGTAATGAAAGATCGATGAGCTTTGTGGTATTTTTATTTTAAGTCGATATCGTATTTACGGTATGTTATTTCCATATGTTGATATGTTCTATTCTCACTTTAATCGATTTTAGTTCGCACTGGAATTTTAGTATTCAAATCTTTATTTGGGATAACACGACATGTCATAATTTTATAGATTTTATAGAGCTGGTCCCATGAAAATGTTTATTCACTTAAAAATGGCTTAAAGATGTTTCGATCAATATTTATTGAAAGAACCACGACAGATACTATAAACAAAAGGTAATTAAGTCACTTGTTTACATTCACATTCTGAAGAGCAGAGCAGAAAGTAAACCGGAGGGGCCCAGTGCCGGAATCGAATTGGAGTGAATACCAGCTAGTGAACAGTCAATGCAAAGCTTTATGTGGCATATATCAAGCCTGACGTTTCAGAAGTTTTAATACGTTAGTATTGGAATTACCCTTGGGAAATCCCATATAAAAGTGAGGGGGATGGTCCCCGGTGATGATCGTCGTCCCTCCTAGGGGTTGAAATTCGTGGCTTGGTACATTTTGAGTCATCCCGATACCTTTTAGGGTATGAGCTGGAAAAAAATATGACAGGAATATTACATATTGTTTTAGAATTGAAAATGAGTTTTGGTACCTTTTGGGGGTTTCAGTCAAAACTTCCGACTCTTATTTGTGAGTGAGGGGGGAGGGGGGGAGGGGGAGGGGGGAGGGCTGGAAATACTGTGTGATGATCAATAATGTGTCTCACGCGTGTGTCTGTTAACACAAACACAATATAAGAGTGATCTTGTTCCACTAAATTGTAGGCTTGGAGATCTAATTGGTTTGCTATGAGATTCATTCACTTTTCCAGGATACTGAAGGAATAGAAGAGGACAAATACCTTTTAGTTATAATTAACGTAATTAGAAAATTATCCTCTTTTTGATAGGTAAGAACATCTGGTCGATTAAGTATTGTCAACTCAAGCCAAACCCCTGTGCCCTATGAAGGTGACCTGTGTTAAATACACAAGGAGCATTTTTCCTCTGTACAGTCAACTAACAAGTTACGTTGTTGTGTGAACCAACTGCGCTCAAATCAAGGTAGGTGAACGCTATCTTGTAAACATTCTTAAATCAGGAACCATTCAAAATAAACTGACTTCGGATTAAGATATATTTGCTATGCGTGCCGTTCTCGATTATTAGCTACATATTTGAAATTAACCGAGTAGTTTTGAGTTGAGAGTCGTTTACGTACAGTTGTACGACGACGTTAGTATGATTTATAATATTATATGTAATATATCAAACCTGAGAGACAGGGCTTGATCACATTTCCAAATCCCGAGAAGAGATTGAAAATACGAAGCGCAGCGGAGTATTTTTAACGAAATTCGAAATTCGATCTTCTCAATCGAAACTAAAACACTATACAAGGAGGAGACAGGGAAATAAAATCGCAAAAATCTATGGAGGTTTTGATCAGATATCAAAGCGTCACGGTCATGATTTCCTGTGTTTTAGATCAGGATGAACTATAAATAAAATTCAGTCTAAACTGTAAAATTATAACGTAACAACTGTTACGAATGCCACCATGAGCATTATTGACCTTTTATAATAGTACTTAACATCATCAAACTGTAAAGAAGGAACCATGGTGTTATGACAGAGGCCGCCGCCAGAAAACAACGGATATCAACCAGCTTAAGTCAATATTTATGATCCAAAAAAAGATAGTTAGAATCATGACCTTTGCAAAATACAATGAAGAATCCAAGCCACTATTCCTATCACGTAATATTCTTAAATATATGAGCTAAATACGTACCTTATGGCAATCTTTATGTATTCCTACATTAATGACAATCTGCCAAGTTATTTTAGGGACCGTTCATTAATTATAGGTTAGGGGGGGCTGGAGGAAAATTAAGCAATACCATGAAAAAAATTCCCTGCCCCCCCATGAACTGTAAATATTTTTTCTAGACCCCCCCCCCCCCCCCCCAATTGTCTAGAAATATATTTCAGACGCCCCCACCTCCACGTCCGCAGCTTCTCCACAATCTAAAACCCAGAAAAAACAGTAGGTATCTTCAGTGAAGAGTGACAGTTGAAAGTCTACCAGCCACTCTACCAGACCGCGTTTGTGGGGTCATATAAAAGTCCTTCTCCTCTTCTTCTTTCTTCTTCTTCTTCTTCACTCTTAGGTCCAGCCAGGGACCACGCAGCTTTTAGAGTGGTGGTGGTGGGGCTAATGCGTAATTGTGAGCCAATTAGGGGGGTCAGGGGGCATTCTTCCCCGGGAAAATTTTGAATTTTTTAAATTCAAAATGCATCTAAAACTAACAAGCGCGGTGCATATTACAAACTTTAAGCGTTTAAAAAGCGAAGTTTTTTAAAATACCAGAATCAACATTTATTATGCCCGCTTGGTCAACAACTCCACTTAACAACAAATGACTTGAAATCCTCTTTGTTATACGACATCGCATTTTAGAGTGCGAATACGCACAAAGACGAGTGTAAATATGAGACCGTATTCAACGGGTCTTAGTCCTCCTGACCGCGCGCTATAGAGCGTTTTCACCAAAATAATAAGATCGTTTTGCGTGCATCAAAAACATCAACAAACTCAAAGATTGTAGAGTAGTGGAACTCACTCTCACTCTCACCGCCGCCGTGAAAACGTGACTGAATGATGTCGAATAAATATGATCCAAATAAAGCGCAATCGAGTTTATATAATCAAAGGCCGGCAACTTGCGGTAATTGGTCACGTAAAAACACTCGCGAAGATTTGGGTAAAATACTATGAACTAGTCCACCGGCTATAACAATAAGCATATAAGGACCTCTTCCTGTAAAGCGTTGACAGTCCTGACATTAGCCTGCGTGGCAGGCGTAGAAAGGGGAGGGAGGGGAGTTCGGCGAGCGCGAAGCGCGATCGTGGTAGGGAGTACGGGAACGCCTGCAACCACGGTATTGTTTCTGCCATTCCGCCCCTAATTAGTTTTGACAGTTTTCACGCGCACTTGATTAAATATGCAAGCTATCTTGGAAATCATTCTTGTCTTTCGCAATGACAGAAATACTTCTTTTAAAACATAATAAACACATGTATAGAAAGACGGGGTTGGAAGTAGCCGAGTAAAGTTTTATAATTTTCACGTGAAAGCGAAATTTCCCGAATAGACATTCCCGACTTCCGTCACGCATTGAATACAGTGTATTGCAAGTCTAGCCTCGCTTTCCGTGAATGAAAGTGGAATGATTTTCTCATAATATTTTATCCGAAGAACTATTAATTGGCGAAAGGTTGTTTCTGACTGCGAGACATTCTGGCGAGAGTCTTGACCGGCGTGACGAACCCGAATAACTTTCTTTCCCAGCATGATGTTATAAGTGCGTGTTTTGCTTTCGAATACAGCTGTACTTTAGTTATGGAAGATCGTGTGACGTGACCCTTTCCTCTGCTCCACTTTTAATTCAAGGTTAAAGCCGTTTTCTTCCAATAAAGAAAGTGATTCCCGTACAATTCAAGTAGCTCAAAGCGATCGTCTCTCGATTTATCCGTCCGGTTGGCGGTTGCATGTAAATTGATAACAACCTGGAATCATTCAAATACTTAAGGACGGTGCCTCCTAATACCAAAGTATTTTTGCGCGGTTTATGACTATGCGGGAAAAGCAGATCTTAGCAAGGGCTATTGGATTCCAAAAAGAAAATTGGGGGTAACCACGCATTTTTCAGAGATAATCAAGCTTCAATCTGGAAAAAAATGCTGAAATAGCATTTTCTCGGAAAAAAAGAAAAACATTTTTTCGCAGATTCCCTTTGAATTTGCCTTGACATACACGAAAGCAACAATAAATATAAAAAAGCTTTAAAATACTTAACAAATGGAAATATAACAACTACTGTTTATGTGTTTTTTAATTAAAAATCATCGCAACGTAGCCATTATGAACCCTGACAGCTCTCCTCTGGTATACCAAAAATACAGTCTAAATAACTTTTGCCAAGAGAATAAGTTTGCACACAACAAAAAATTAATCATATGTTTAATAGGCTTACCGCTTCCATTTTATAACATAAAAAGTAGTGGTCACCACGCGTTTTTGTAAGTTATATGAAGAAAACGACCATATATTTCCCTGCCGAGCTTAGCCTTAAAGAGATTTTGCAATGTTCTGTATGTGCGCGCGCTCGAGCGCGCGCTAATGACGCGAGAAATTATGCGCAGAACGTATGCGCAGTAACAATAGGAGGCACCGTCCTTAAATGACATATAACTGACCAATCAGAACAACCGATTAACTACTTTATTGCCATTTCATTAATTCTGGCCAATCACGATTTTTGCGTCCAGAATGTGGACGTAAAAAACGAAGAAAACAATAGCGTGGTTGCAGGCGTTCCCGTAATCCCTCCCGCCGATCGCGCTTCGCGCTCGAACTCCCTCCTCCCTCCCTTTATAGGCCTGCCACGCAGGCTATCCTGACATTTGCAGGCTAATAAAATTCATCATGAGAATTTTGTAGATACCTTGTAGGGCTTTCAATAGAAAGTATGTATCGGAATGCATAACTATCGATATGTATGTAGTCACACAATTATGATCCAACCAGTTTTTAAAATACATGTATGTTTCATAGCGAGATTTCCATCTTGTACAATAAATTATCAAACAGTACAAACGAATCATGAACCCAAGCGTGCATTGTAGAGACAGCGTGTGGACACAATAACATTTATAAATGAAATTAATTTCAAAGATTGGCCAGGCCAACTTATAATTTCGCGACATTAGTATTAATTAGTGTGAGAATTGACAAAGGGTTGTAAGACTTTAGACTGGGTCGGCATTAGTATCTCTTGGTTATTCCATACCGCTGGGTGGGCCACCTTACAGTACAAACGAATATTAAATTATAGCGTGCTACGCATTGGTATCTCTTGGTTACTCCATACCGTTGGGTGTGCCACCTTACAGTACAGACGAATATTAAATTATAGCGTGCTACGCATTGGTATCTCTTGGTTACTCCATACCGTTGGGTGTGCCACCTTACAGTGCAGACGAATATTAAATTATAGCATGCTACGCATTGGTATCTCTTGGATACGAATATTAAATTATAGCATGCTACGCATTGGTATCTCTTGGTTACTCCATACCGTTGGGTGTGCCACCTTACACTACAGAGGAATATTAAATTATAGCATGCTACGCATTGGTATCTCTTGTTCTTTTATCAAATGCTCTGTTATCAAAGCGGGATGACTGTTTATCAATAGATTGTGAGAAATTAGTGAAAGGTTTTGTTCTCAACGCAAAACTGAAAGTCAAATTTGCTCCATAGCTCTGGTAAGTTGCGATTTCCATTCTGACAAGTTCCATTTTTCATTTTCCGCGAAACGGCTTCTTATAAAAGAAGTAATACCATCTGATCTCTGTATCAAAGAGGGGAAAAATAATTTCCACCTAGTCACAAACAAACTACGATAAATTGTCAATAGTGAATTCACATCGCGTAATTGCACTTCCACTGAGCCGATCTATTTCAATGTGATTGAATTTATGGCCGTATTGCAAGTTATCGAAACCAAGTATTCCTCAGATATTTAGCAACAAGCGATTCAAACCTAGAAATATTGATATGGTTGGGAATTATAATAATTGTGTTTTCAAAATCCCTTCCAATACGATTTGTACAGGGAAATCACCGACAGACCCCGTGTCGCCAGCTGTGTTTTTGATAACTTCTTCAATTCAACGCATCTATTTCATTCAATAATATTGCACTTATTAAATGTTGTCCGCAAAAGAACATCCGATTTGACTGTAATAATACCTGGAACATTTTCTAGCAAATATTTACATGAAGGGACAACGCAGCCAGCAACCTGTCCAAACTGGAAGGATACACGAAGAGATCGCAACCGCGGCGAGCAAACTGCTCGTTGAATCTCCAATTTGCTCCGAGCAAACTGCCAATCAAATTACCAATATTGCGTCACAATGTTGCAATGTGGCGCGCAAAAGAACATCCGGTTTGACTGTAAATTATAGCGTGCTATATCTTGGTTACTCCATACCGCTGGGTGCGCCACCTTGCAGTACAGACGAATATTAAATTATAGCGTGCTACGCATTGGTATCTCTTGGTTACTCCATACCGTTGGGTGTGCCACCTTGCAGTACAGATGAATATTAAATTATAGCATGCTACGCATTGGATCTTGGTTACTCCATACCGTGGTGTGCCACCTTACAATACAGACGAATATTAAATTATAGCATGCTACCAAGAGACTATGATCTACATAGTCTCTTGATGCTACGCATTGGTATCTCTTGGTTACTTCAGTACCGTTGGGTGTGCCACCTTACAGTACAGACGAATACGAAATTATAGCGTGCTATATCTTGGTTATTCCATACCGCTGGGTGCGCCACCTTGCAGGACAGACGAATATTAAATTATAGCATGCTACGCATTGGTATCTCTTGGTTACTCCGGCCATACCGTTGGGTGTGCCACCTTAAAGTACAGACGAATATTAAATTAGAGCGTGCTATATCTTGGTTATTCCATACCGCTGGGTTCTATAGCGATGTTATCATTATTGTACTCGATTACGCTGTAGCATGAAAAACACGAATACAAACTAAAATGTAGTAAAATATTATGTCTAATTGATTTTTATTTCACAGGAGGGCAAACGTTAGCGTGCGACGTGTAAAATACCGAATTAAAATTAATGCGGAGAATAATATTATGTGTTGAATAAATTTTAAGTCTAAGTTCGCCACCGTAAATACTATGCTTTTTATGCTTTTTAATGTACCTATACTTTACAGGAAATTTATAAAAATATAATAAATTGCCGCATGCACGTAGATCAATCGAAGGAGTGATGAAACAATTTATTCCATGTAGTGACTGGACCTCGCTGTAGGTTATTCAGCAAAACGCGTTAAAATGTATTAAAATACGCGTTTCATTATTTGTAAATACTTAGAGATTACCTGTTTTACATAGCATGGAACGGACTTACCTGCCATCCTCCAGTCTTCATGATTGACCTGTTTACGGATCTCGACAGTAAAACCAATGAATAAAGACTGGACTGAAACACAACACTTCAATGTTGCTTGCGAGATTGAACGATTGCTTTCGCACTACAAAACAAAATTTTTCCCAGCAATTAGCAACACTGATGTGTAGAATATACTAAAAGAACAGCTTTGTAGGATCAATAGTTTTGAATTTAGAATTTTGATGACGTCACGTGAAAACGCTCTATATTTGCTGCCGTAGGCAGCCATACTAATCTGGTTGTGAGAACCGAGTGAGCAGGAAATCTGTCGGTGGAGATGTTAATATTTGAGCCCGCACTATAGCTGTTACGCAGTTGCGGGTTCAGCGCATGCTTACCTCAAAATTGGCGGGTCGCAGTCGAAAGATTGTGTTTTATTTGGCAGACTGTTAGCCTGTTACAGGCGTTCGGATAGTGGGGGAGCGACGCAAAAAGACGCGCGAAGCGCGAAGAGTGGCGAGTGAATAATAGGCGTGGGGATTGGGGAGAGGGGGCAGTTCTTTCGCGCCCTCTCCTCGCGCTTCGCGCGTATTTTCGCGCCTCTCCTCCACTATCCGAACGCCTGGAACAAGCTAGCAGACTGTAAGCTGTTGTTTAACCTAAACCGGCACTTTCTGTTCTAATTTTAATGCCAAGTGCAACGTTATTCGCAAATGGAACTATTCATCAAGTTAATGAATGTTTTAGTGACCTCTTGAGAGGTCACCAATGCTGTTTGATGAGCTTGTCGGCGCTGTTGTGTGCAAGACTCTTGCCTGTTCAACTGTGGAGTTTGGAACGAATAGATCGTATCTTGTCACAGGAGACAACATGTATCTGAGTGCTTTTGCAGGTAGGCACATTCATGATGCAGAGGCATTGTCGGTCAACAGTCTTTGATCTTCAGTCTTTGAATCAAATATAGTACTTTCCACAAAGTTTACTATGCTTTAAAATAGTATTGCAAGGTTATGTCATATGTTATGGCTATAGATACTGCTTTATATGTGTTTAATTCTCGTGCCAGAAACTATGTAGGCATTCCCGATCCTACAGTGTAATAGTAGTGTTGTCAGTTGTTATGAAATATGCTCATGTCTCTGATTTAGAGGAATATTTATATTCTCTTTCTGATAAATTAAATTGCAATTTTTTGGAAATTACGGCAGCATTTCACTTACCATATGGTAACTACTAGTTAAGGAAATAATTATGTCGTATAATAAACAATTTATAAAGGCGAGAAAAAATAAACATTGACGAGTAAAAATGCCCAGCCGTATTACACAACTTTCCGCTGAATAACCTCTTTGTATCCAGTCATCCTTCCCTCCGTAACATGAATGTGTCCGATAATAATGGTTTATTTAATCTTTATATCACGCAATGTTATTTTTCACTGTCATGTAACGTCACATATTACGCGTGACATGTACTTGTAAAACATATGGGCTAAAAGTAGATCACGTACAGTTTGGTTGTAAAACAAAGAATGCTTGTAACTAGTTAAGGCGAAGTTTAGCGGTTACAACCGCAACATTCTTGTATTTCCTTGTGTATATAAGACATTGTTGTAAGAGGTTAAGCCTCAGAAGCGAACGGAATAGAACGGATAGAATATAGAACGGAACGGAATTGTAAAGAACTGTGAATCTACGAATAAACGCATTTTATATTGGAAAGATACAGTCCTCAAGTTGATTATGAACCAGCACGGGAGATAATCCCGAACAATGAATACAGTATTCCAAAATGTTTATCTTTCAAACTCTTTCGAAGTCTGTATGGTCATGGTTCCAAACTTTGCAGAGAATGAACACCGCATACTGCATATTTTACTAACTCAAGACAACAAACCATTAACCATATCCAGTAAAGACATTGTGATTATTGTGATGATCTTATGTGTTGATAATAATAATTACAGGTGATATATATAATTATAATAATTTTTATAATAACGAATTTATAAGAAAATTGATGAACATGGCCTGAAAGCTATTGATGTGGGTTGTTGTAAACTGACTGGCGTATTTCTGTTTAGGGGTGCGTAAAGTAGTTATTTAGGTTTTTTTTGCAGGAATTAGTAGAACGCATCTTTATATGCTAAAACTTTCGCAAAAGAACGATAACTGCTGTTGTGGAGCACGAGGATAGACGTTGGACTTGGACGTTGGACTTCCGCATTTCTTTTCTTTTGTTATCAATTTGGAACGTAAATTTGAGTGTTTTTTTTTAATTTTCTTCAATCAATTTACCCGTAATTTAATTCGCGGGATTTGGCCGCCATCTTGCAAAATACCAATCGGATACTAAAACCAATTCCGTAAAATTTATTCCTAAAGCATTTGAACTCAAATATTTGGACTGCTGTAAAGTCCGCAAAGCCTACTGTAACGATTAGCCCGCTTACATGAAGTAGTTAGCCTTTCCCGCCTTACGGGTCACGTGACGTTCGTCTAGCTTGGCCGCCATGTTGTGATTTTACAGTTTGGTTTCTTGGCGATTAAACCCGTTTGTTTACAACTTTGGTTGTCTGTTTACCGCTTCTTACATGGTGTCAGAAGTCTACGGAATCCACCCGCCAAGAGCACAGTAAGATTTAGATAGAAGTCGCCAAATTTATACCGAATTCTGAAGGAAGTGGCGAAGATAGTGAACGGCGACCAGAGAATTCATCAAGCATGCGGGCTAATTTTCAAATACCTCCTCCTGACATACTCGAGCTCAGCGATGGATCAACAGCTTCCAACTGGAGAACTTGGGTTTCTGCCTGGGAAAACTACACACTGGCTACAAAACTGGACAAGGAGGACGAATCACTATAATCGGGAAAGAAGCGAACAAGGTATTTCGTACTTTCACGTGGGCTTCGCCAGGTGATGCGAAGAAGATTGCTCCAGTTTTAAAGCAATTTGAAGATTACTGTATACCCAGGGAGAACATTATTTACGAGCGTTTCCTGTTCTTCACGCGAGATCAGAAGGAGTCAGAGACAGTTGATCAATATATGACGGAGCTAAGGCAAATTGCAGCAAATTGTGACTTAGAATCACTTACCCCGGATCAGCTTCTCCGGGATCGTTTGGTGACAGGCACCAATAATGCCAAGGTACGTGAAAATTTGCTTAAAGTGCACCTAACCCAAAAAATTTTCTTCGCTTAAATAAATCTACATGTAATTCGAAGCATTTCTGCGAAAAAATTTTTGGATTCGGTTGAATCCTCGATTTTCTATGCTCTGCTGAAGTCACGTTCGATGAGTTGCACGACCGCGTATAGGGAGTCTGGAGTCTGGTGCCGAGTTATGACGTCTACTCGGGAACCACACAATATAGCGCCTCTGTCATTTCTCTGTATTTGTTTGGGATAATTGAACATAAAAGGGATCATTTCTATGTCTTTTGGGACTTAAACTGAAGAATTTTGTTTCGAAATTGTGCGTTCTTCATCTTCGGAGTCAAAGTTAAGTTCCGATTCGAATTACTCCGAAATAAACTTCATTTCTGAAGTAGAAATCGAGCTGGAATCGACGCGTGATTTATACATAAATATGCGTTCCTCAATCAATACTTCAAGCGGCAATGAGGAAGAAATCTTCGCAGATGAACCGCTTCGAGACCTGGAATGGACAAATCAATGTGAAAAGGAGGTCAAAGCGAATGAAGAGCCGAAAAGAAAGCTCAAGGACCGCTTAGATAGCACTGAAGAAGCCAGTCAATGGTAAGCAATATTCGTGTCACCTATAAACTTTGCTACTCCGACGAGCGTTTTAGACATTTATATGTTTGCTTTTTCGAGTATGCATTTCGTAAAGCAATGGTTATTCTGTTAAATGCCAGCTTTTCACCATTTAATGTTTGCAACAGCCAAGTAACCATCGCAGTTGTAAGAATTCTCGCTCGAGGCTTTTGTTTAGATGCTTTCGTAGATGTCTGTTTAGCGAGGTTACAGTTTACCAATATGCCATCCAATAAAGCTTGTTTTGGCTCAGTTCTATTTAAGTATTGGTCCATGCTTAAAGGTTGTCTATCGAGAGTTTATAGAGAAGTGTATTAAGAGTTGCTTGAGGCGCAGCCAAGAGACAGTCGATCGATTGAAAATCGGCTTGCTCGCGCGCGGGCCTGAAAATTTCAGCCGCAGAAAACAAACTGAAAGGAAACAAGCCACATCACTACAGTTTTGACATCCAGAAACGTTTGTCGTTACTATTCCAAATAACCACCATAGTGAATCAAGTTCATTTTCAAGTAAAAACCGTGAAATAAATGACTTTTTCTTCCTCGATAAGCGAAGTGGGTATGTTCCCTCGGTGGTCCGCATTGATACCCATTGATGTTACGATCTGTACACACACGGCTGTCGCACTGCTTATTTCCCGGCCTCAGAAAATAACTTTTAGAGTCAAAATATTTTGTCATTTTTCTTATTTAGTCATTCGAAAGAAATTTGTCTTTGACTTACCTCAAAATTTCCTGAATTGCTTCGCACAAGGAAGAAATGTTGACGCCATACAGTTGCGCGATACTACGGATGAACGCTTGGATTCCACGCTCGTGCTACTGAATTTTGCCGGCTATGTCATTGGTAGAGATAACATTTGGTCGAATTGCTAGTTGACTTCGACCGGGTAGATTTGAAAATAGCCTTAGGAAGTCTACTGGAAGTGCGCGGACAAACTCCAGAGTTCTCAAATTTATGACTCTCCGCACAGTCCCACTTCGCTCATTTGAGTTTACAAAATCCACCGTCTTTTTCGTATGTTCTCGACCATCGCTTTAAAATGGTATAGTATACCTTTATCTAAATCTGGCGTGCTGCTGCAACGCCCAATAACGCACCTGGAAGGCGTTTCTACACACTTCTCGAATGTGTATCTCATCTTTTTTAAGTAAATGAGTGGACGCGAAGGATCGAACGTTCCCGAGTAGACGTCACACAGCCGCTAGAACTCATTCCCCTTGAACGCGGCCGTGCAACAAAATGGCGTCGTTTTTGGTGCAATTTTGGAGACTTTGTCGGGGCACAGAAAATCGAGGATTCAACCAAATCGAAAAATTTCTTCGCATTTAAGTTTCAAATTATAAGTAAATTCATTTAAACGAATAAAAAATTTTGGGGTTAGGTGCACTTTAAAGAGAAGAAGTTGACCCTTCAGAAAGCCTTAGATATTGCTCGTGCAAGAGAGAGCACCACTGCCCAAATGAAAGTTATGTCCTCAGAGTCTGGGTTGAATTCTGTTAAAGAGAAAGAGCAGTCTGCAGGTTCATCATTTGTCAGTAATGGCAAGATCAAAGACTGCAGATTCTGTGGCCGGAGTCATGAAAGACGCAACTGTCCCGCATTTGGCCAGACCTGTGCATATTGTAAAAGAAAAAAACACTTTATAGCCAAGTGCCCAGAAAAAAATAAAGTGTCATCAGTTTAGGAGGTGTCCACTGATCAGGAAGTGTCCACAGATCAGGGAGTGTCCACAGTTCAAGAGCGCTTCTATTTGAGCACTACACGTGGTATAGGCAATGAAGGGCGTGATATGGTGACCCTCACAGTGTCAAGAGATGATAAAGTGGTCACGGGCCACAAAGTTGCTTTCTTAATGGACACTGGGGCGGAATGCAATCTATTGCCTGTTAATGTCTACAAGGAAGTCACAGGTGATCTGGACTTAAAACTTCTTGATACTCGAGGCAAGTCAGTTCTGATTTTGGCTAATGGATACGAACAACCCATTGTGGGCAAGGCAACATTGTATGGAACCCGAAATGATAAGACATTTCAGATACAAGTCAATGTAGTCATGGGCAGTGGCTATGAACCAATACTGTGTAAGAAGACCATGTTGGAAATGAGCTTGATAAAGATCATTGACTGTGACAGAGATCCCCGTGTAAATGTGCTGAAGACAAATGTAGATGCAGATCCATTACTAGAACAGTATCATGATGTGTTTGAAGGCCTTGGAAAGCTGGATGGAAAATACAGCATTGTTGCAGATAAGTCTATCAAGCCACTGTCCAACCGCCACGGCGCTTACCTGTTGCTCTAACCGAGAAAGTTCAAAGAAAGCTTGAGGATATGGTAGCTGATCGGATGTCATTGAAATAGTCAACCAGCCCACTGACTGGGTATCCAGTATGCTTGTGGCGAGCAAGTCCTCTTCTGGAGCCAATGGAGAAACTAAAATACGCATCTGTTTGGATCCCAGGGACCTGAATGTTGCCATAAAGCGTGAACATTTCCCCATGCCAACTATTGAAGAAATTGCAACTAGATTAAATGGGGAAAAACTGTTCAGTGTGTTCGATGCCAGCAACGGGTTTTGGCAAGTCGAACTTGATGAGGAATCTAGTTTACTCACCACATTTAACACTTAATTTGGACGATATCGGTGGAAGAGAATGCCCTTTGGCATTACCAGTGCTCCGGAAGTGTGGCAGCGCAAAATGCGAGAGAACATAGGGGGGCTAAAAGGGGTCGAAGTGATAGCTGATGATTTCGTGGTCGTGGGATACGGTGACACGCCTGCGGAGTGGCAAGAAGACCACAACAAGAATGTTGTGGCCTTCCTGGATCGCTGTCGGGAAAGGAACCTGAAGCTGAACAAGAATAAAGCCAGGCTGAGGCAACAAGAAGTTCTTTTCATTGGCCACATTCTGACCCCAGAAGGTCTTAAACCAGATCTGTGCAAGGTGGAGGCTATTGTAAAAATGCCCGACCCCACTGATGTTCAGTCCCTGCGCAGGTTCCTTGGTATGGTGAATTATTTAGCAAAGTTCTTGCCTCGTTTGTCTGATGAAACAGAGCCCCTGAGGAAACTCACTGAAAAGGATTCTGAGTGGTGTTGGTTACCAGCCCATGCTGATGCTGTGGCACATGTAAAGGAAATGATTGTTACAGCACCTGTGCTTGCTTACTACGATGTGAGTAAACCAGTCGTGATCTAGTGTGATGCTTCCCAAAGTGGGCTAGGTGCAGCACTGTTGCAGGAAGGTTGTCCAGTAGCTTACAGTTCCCGTGTGATGACCCAAACTGAACAAAACTATGCGCAAATTGAAAAAGAACTGTAGCAATAGTGTTTGCCTGTGAAAAGTTTGATTAGTACATCTTTGGAAGAAATAATGTACTTACTGCAGTCAGATCATCAACCACTGGAAACCATTTTTAAGTTAAAGTTAAATCAAAGTGTTCACGCTTTTTTGATTCGCACAGTAACTATTGCTGCTTACAAATATAATATGACTTTTTTAGCAAGCACACCTTCAGCTTCACTGAAGAATGTTCGTTGGTACCTCAAACAAGCCGGGCCAAAATGCCCGCGGTACGTAACGAATACCAACAGAAAACCTTCTGAGATACGTTCAAGGATGGTTTTAACTTTTTGCCGTTTCATTTCCTTTGGATCTTTTGTACTTGTACAACAAAATATTCCTAAAGTGAGCACATTTTCACTATCGGCCGCCATTTTGAAATGTACAAGAAGCAAGAAGTAAACACTTGAAAGACTGCCGCCCTCACTTATCAGCCGTCAGAAATATCTGTTTGCACTCAGTTTCAAATGTAAATCACTTTTGTATCCGTTTAACGAATAAAAATCAACAGGATAAGGAAAAGGAAGTTAAATTTAGAGTTAATTAATACGCCGAAAAAAATTACAACGCGTCGAGCAAAGGCTTCGCAGTCATGCTAAAATGTTCCGTGACTCACCTCACTGACCTCAATCAACAATCCATCTTGATATGTTTTGCTGTGTTTTTTTGTGTGCTAAATTTTGCTTTCTCCTTTACACAAGCCACCTTTAGTACTTATTTGATGAATCTGCATCATGCTATCGAGCATTCCAGAATAACATCTGTTACCGTGTAAACAGATTGACAACACGGTCTCGTGATCTCATCTGTCACGCAACAGATTAACTTGACGCTGAGAAAAGCCGAAATTTTAATAACATTCAGTTAAAAACGCACCCAGGGCTTAATGTTTTCCATTTGATTTTAGACAAAATTGTTCCAAAATAGTTCCTTTGTATGACTGGGTCTGCCTCCTACTAACGTTATGGGCGACAACTCGAGGCAACCAGAAATGAAAAGAGTACCATGAAATTATCAAGATTGCCAATTTTGAGAGCCTTGACGTGTCAATTTGAGGGATGATTGGCCTGCCATCCAGAACCTTTTTTCATACAAATCCTGTAAATTTTCCAGCATTCTAGCATCGTTAAAATTGGCGCTCTTGCTAATTTTATCATACTTTTTCCAGTTCTAGCATTTTTTAAATTCTGTAAGTTGTATTCCGCGCGGATGGCGATTTTCCTCGCGCTCGCGTGTTTCACTCGAGTGAAAAGATTATATTCGTGGGATTAATGTAAATGTTTGCTTACTTCAATAATAACTAAATAAAATAAGAACTTGGAGCACGATTAGCAGAAAATTACCTTTGTGGTTATTTTTTTTATTACGAGAGACGGAGTGACGGCCACCGCCATTTTTGTGCTCACGCTCGTGGGGATGAACGCTAGAGAAAATGCAAGCAGTGTAATTTCTGGTTCATTTATTTATATTCCATGTTACCATCCATTTAAAAAATTGGGGTTAGTCATTACACCTGGTTTGTAATCACAGAACACAGCCGGCAAAACTGGAGGGTTCAGACTTCCCTATTAGGTTGTGTCGGAACAAGAAAGGAAGAGCCCCGAAAAAAAATCCACACGGCTTCGGGTCATATTTTCTTTCACCTACAAGAGGGGACCTTAGCCTATGAATAGGCTCTGCGGTGGGGATTTGATAAAGCAAGCAAACGTTTATTGTTTATTTTTACGACGCAAAGAGAGTACTTTCGGAAACATGACAGAGAATTGACAGCTCGAAAATTTGTCAATTTCGGGAAAGATGCGGTAGGATGTATACAACTGACCTGGGCTAGGCATTGCCCACCCGCATTGATTTTATTTTTATTTTTACCAAAAAAGAAAACAAAAACGCCATAACTTGTGCTCAAGGATCAAAAAGAAGCGCGATGGACGACCTTAATCGACGGAACAACGATCCTGTCGAAGGGTTGGAAAACAAAATGGCATAAACACTTTGTTACACCCTCCAAACCCCCCCACCCCCCCCCCCCGCCAACCCTTGTAGTGGAATCATGGGATTGCGAGAATGTAGGTCACGTGATTGAGGAACACATGCTCGGCTCGCAGGCTTCGATCTTCCTTCGTTTCGAGTCACGACACACGTTTGTACTTTCACCTTCGTCTAAGTTCAGAGATGTTCAATTAAAGTTGAGTTAAGAGAGCTAATCCCTGTCATCCATTTACACCCTGGGAGGCTTCATACATGTAAATGAGCTTGCGCATATAAAAAATTAATGTAGGATATAATAGTTTTCTGGTTAATAATGGCTTACCATCTTGTAAAGGAGGTGACTAATAGAGAGGGGAGCATGCATAAAAAAAAATTGAAGTTATAGAGGTTCCGGCTTCGCCACGTCATTGTGTCCCCAAAAATTAATTAATTAATTAATTAATATTGTTGGTCTCAAGAGTGAAAATCGCTCAATCTTCCAACACCTGATCCCTGCGTAACTTAGCGCAACTTGTTTTTATTTACTTTTGTTTTTTTGTCAAAAGTATAAAATTTAGGGTGGCTCATTAGCGTCATAGGGTGGGCCCAATTTTCTGGCTGATCTTGCGAAAAAAAACATGGCGCTGACTATACACCTTATTGAACACCTGAGTGACTAAGCGTAAAATGCGGGGTTTTTAACGGTATTTGCATTTTTTCTTCTTTCCGGGTGGAGAATAGCCTGATTCTCAGACGGTCCGACTCGGTCCCCCACTCCCTCACTCCCCGTCTGATATACCTTGTGCGAGATCGTGTATTTGACGTCATCGTCCATTGTGAAGTTCCACCAATCAGAGCGAATGTTACACTTTCGCAGAAGTCAGGAATTTAAGGAATGTGACTATGCGAGCTGAGACAAATCCAAGATGGCGGACGATGTGGACGATGTTTTAAAGAAAGCTTGTCCCTTTTTGATGTGGCTAAACTATTTCCTGAACAGGAAAAGGCTTTAAAAGCTTTATCACCAAAAATGACGAGCTGTTGAACTTGCCAACGGGATTTGGAAAGTCTTTTGTGTTCCAGATGGCTCCGTTCGTTCACGCAAAACATTCGACTTTTAATACTATACTGCGAAGCCAATGCAATAATTACATGTAAGCTTATAGTCATTTCGCCGTTGGTTAGCCTTATGGCAGATCAAACCAATTCCTAACAGACTCTGGGAATCACAGCTGGATTAACAGGGGATGACAAGGCCGTAAATACAAAGATCGAGAACGGAGTGGTTTTTTTTCGGTGGAGAAAATTATATGTTGTCTTCGGACATTTACAAACATAATTTAAGCTTATAGTAGTCGTTGTAGATAAAGCGCACTGTATAAGCCATTGGTGAGTGTTTATTTTTATTTCATTATTGTTTATGTAATATCTGGTCCCTATCTGTGTAAACTTATAGGCTTACTTATTTATATACAAAAAGAGAAAGAAATAGGCTGAAAAAATAAATGCCAGTATAAACATTATTTGCATTTTTACTTCTTATTTGCCTGATCCTCACATGGTCTGATGTCATCTGATCTGGAGTGAGAAAAAGTGAATGGGCAAGCTGCTCATCACTACATTGTGCATGTATGCATATGTTGTAGTTTAGGTTGTGTACATGTACTTTTCTATATTCTACATTATTGTTATGAGTTGCGGATCTGCCCCTTTTTTTGTTGAAAACTGAAACGCCTCAAGGGCCAAAACTTTTTAGACCTCTCCCTTGCCCTTATTGGAGCAAGAAATGTGAGGTCCAAAGTGCTAAAAAAAAATTTGGAGCCCACCTGCCCAATCCCCCTACCCCCTTTTGAGCATATCCGCCATTTTCATTTGATGTAGTGGGAGGTAATGGTAATGGTCGGCACACACGAGAGGACATGTCCCTGGGACTAGTGCCTGCAACAGGGACAAGTCCCTTTGTGTTAATTACCCATTTTCGTCAAAAAAATTAATATAGTTGTGGTGAGAAACATAGGCTCGATTTCCGCCGCTCTCTTGAGTCCGGTCTTCGTTCCTGCTGGTAATCGAGCCTATGAGAAACATTGATCTGTACGACTTGTCCCATAAATTCAAACTGGTTTGAATAATTGAAGGACTAGTCTTGGGGACCTGTGCCCGACGTTCCCTCAAATTGTGCTGGTCCCCTTATGTGAACTGTTCATAGGACAAGTCTCTGCAATAGTCCGCTCCGTGGGGCCAGGCGAGAAGGACCCTGGCCCAACGGGGGGTTGGAGTGAGGAGGCGGCTGACACTTCAGACTAATAACTTGGAATACATTCCGTGTATTCCGAAATTGGAATATCGACTCAATCGAACGGATATTCAGGGTTACCTTTTTTTAACAAAAAGATAATCTTTTACTATGTGGTGTACTCCAACTGTAAACAGTAAATTTAGGGACACTGCTTATTTAAAAAAATCAAGACTAAACTGATATCCATTAGAGGTATAATTCTTATTTCTTTCCTCTATAAAAAGGTCAAAAGTTACTGTATCGAATTTTAAAGAACATTTTCGTTAGAACTTGTCAACAAACCCGTACACAACTGACACAAGGGCATATAATATACATAGTTTATTTGATAAAGCAGGTTAGCAGATACAATTGGCAAGACATAAAGGCCCGATCAAACGGTCACAACATTCTCACAACATCTGTTGTGACATGTTGTCCCGGTCAAACGGCCACAACAACCTCTCAACATTTCAAGAAAAGAAATGTTTGTCACAACATTGTTGAGAGGGGTGGTCAAACGGTCTCAACATCGGCTCACAACAAATGTTGTGAGAATGTTCTCAGGAGAATGTTGTGACAAATGTTGTGACCGTTTGATCGCGCCTTAAGTCTGCACTAATTACAATTAATTAAATGAACTACGGAATAAATTACAGTAAGATATAAACTTAAATAAATAATTAATATGTCCATTTGTTGTTCCGGTGATTGTTGGTCGGAAAAGCGCGCACCACTAGAGAAGGTCTTGTCACTTGATCCAACATAAGGAGGGAGGCTTGTCACATTTAGTGTCGAGGCTGATAATGGAAATATAGTTTTCTTGGTGGGCTTTGAATTAACTTGAGAAGTTTTAATACGCCAAGGACTGTGCTTGATCGCGGGTTGACTCAAAACAATTAAACCCGCGCTTCATTCGAAGACTTCTTCGAACGACAGCATTTCTGGAAATTTCGGCTATTACTCCCGTTCGAGAGTTTTAAGATTTGACGACATTTCTTCGGGAAACATTTATTTTTGCATATATAAGCGTACTGTAAGCTTACTGTGAGTCCTGAGTTGGTTCGTCGTCTGCAAATCTCCCCACGGAATCTTGCAAATGGTTCCTCGCAAATCCCATTGCGAACGTCCAAAATCTGCTATTCTATCGGTGGTTTCGAGTAATGTTGCACAGATCAAATATTGAATGAAATTAGATTGAGACAATTCTGGGAGACAATTCAGCTTTCTTCGGCGTAGAAGTTTATAGATCGACGAAGAAGTTCTTTCAGTGGAAAACTCGCGTGTTTACCTTTCCACGGTCCATTTCTTACGAGCGTTGTTATTGGCTCCTCGTATACAATGCGTACGATGACGTCAAATACACGATCTCGCACAAGGTATATCAGACGGGGAGTGAGGGAGTGGGGGACCGAGTCGGACCGTCTGAGAATCAGGCTAGGTGGAGATGGCCTACCGGAATTGCGTGCATACAAAACCTAGGCTATCCTTTTTTCGACTTCCCTCGTTGGAAATATATACCAACTAAATTTAGAGTCAATTTTAAACCACCATTTTGCTGTAGCTTATCCTTTGACAATATTTCTTTGCATTCAATTTTAATATTCATTTCGATATGCTTGTTGTACTTGCTTTGCAAGGGAGACCCCGGAGACCCAGGAGTTGCCTGCGGACTATTTTAATACATGCATGTATTCAGATGTACCTTATTCTCACTAATTTTCGCGCGTACTTAATTTCGCGAAATCCACAGATCCGTATTTCGCGAGGCTTTATTTTCGCGATTACAGAGAAAAAAAGGCTCAAAGGCTTTTAAATTTGACGAAAATAACGTCTTTATTTTCGCTTTTTTTGCTACATCGCGAAAATTAATACTCGCGAAAATAACTTGGTTTTCAAGGTAGTGTCACGCAAACTGATCAGACAAAACTACCGTTTATGGAGCAGGTGCGTATACTTCCAGGTAAACATTATAGAAGTGATTGACTTTAATGCAGGTTGGATTTATATACCTCCTTTTATAAAGGAAAAATTACAAAAATCAGCAAGCTTTCAGAAAGCTTCGTCGTCACGCTCGTGACAATTTGAACTTTGCCGTAGCGTGCAATTGTCGAAATATTTACTCAGGCTGATCTCACTAAAATGTGATTGTCGTCGGGAAACAAGTTTTCTTGAGTTATATCTTCTAAAAAAACAAAAGCAAGATATATAGCTGAACTGCCAAAATGAGGAGATTTGGGGCTGAAGATATTATGTAAAAACAACAACTGCATGCTTCGTAGACCCGCAAAATTATTGTGTAAACACAGGCAAAAATCTACTAGCGTTTCTGCGCATGCCCAATATACGAGTGCACGTTTGCAAGATCAGGCCAATTTTTCGCGCTCCTAATTATATTCTCTTTACGGAGTTCGCGCGAAACACAAAAAGACGAAGAGTTCAAGAGTAAATGAGAGCACGTAAAAATTCGCCTGATCGATCGCAGGTTAGCAAGATGCCATGCAAAAGGAAAAAACGCTTTACGGAGAAGTAAAAAAGCTCCATGTTTGTTTATACGGTTTAAAGAAAACGCTGCCAAGGAACAATGATAATAGGGAACTGTACCAAAACGTATAACACAGCCGGGCGGGCGCACGTCGCTAAACAATTGGTTTAATGACCATTACAATAGCTCCAGGTGTAGCCCTGCACATGCCTCTACAAAACAACAACAAATTATTGGCGTACATGTAGTTGTCGACAACTGTCTCACAGAATAGGAAAAACGAGTTGTCGACAACAAAACGGCCGCGTTTGACAACTAAATTAGTTTTCCTTTTGAAAAGGAAAACTGTTTTGTTGTCGATAACTAATATTTTTAAATTTTGTTATCGACTACTCGCTTCACACACTGGCTTTTTTGTTATCGACAACTTTTTATGATCGACAACTAAATAGTTATCGATAACAATTGGCCTAGTCTGTGAAGGCCCTTAGCAAACTTCAAAGAATAATTATCGCGAAATTAACGACTGTCCCCAAAAAATAAAAGCATAACTGTGAACATCTATCCTTAAACTGTATCCACAATATAGTTTGGGGTTTTATATTGGCGTACCGACGGGCTTTTTTGGCAGTTGATTTAAGCTACCACAGAGCTTTTTCAAAAAGAGCTCCAACATGTCTTGAAGAAAAGGCTCATAACTGACTATAACAAGAAAATTACTGCCTCTGCTATCGCCAGTGAATTGACTAAGGCCCAAACTATAAAGAAATCGCAAAGAAAGTTTACAGATGATTTTCAACTCACGCGCCAGAGCCATGGATATGATGAAATTTCGATCATTCGAATAGTGAAAATTTGCTCTTTCCAGACCCAACGGTCATGTAAAAAAGCGAACATTAGAACAAACTAACCCCATTTTTGTTTACTTTAGTACAAAGGTCTATCAATATAAAAAGTATAAGCAAAATCGAATTTTGGGCTGTGTCCGCGATTTTGAAATAATGTCTGATTTTTATTGACATTAACTCTTAAGGCTTTCGTTCTTCGTGATCACTTGAGGTACTGCCTGCAAATAGATTTTAGGCATTTTAGGTACTGCATAGGGCTCTGGAATGCCACAATAAAAATTGAGTTTAACAATAGAAAACAAAACAGGCCAATGTCACGTGCGACATATTAAAAAGGCTGTGTATGTCTATAAGCTTCAGTTGGCTTAACTGTACATTCGATGAAAGCTAATGGATCGGGTTATCACTTTACGAAACACTTGTTTGCAAAATTAGGTCACTTTTATCCTGTATATGTAGTCCTTCCAACAAATCATACATCAAGGATTCCCAACCTCGTTCCCAAGGTCTAGACCCTGGGAACGAGGTTGCAAGGATTCCTTGGTATACTTTATACCTCTGAAAGGAAGACGTCTGTTAAGAATGCCACCTCGTTAGTCACACTATGAACGTTATGTTGCATTCGTTCAGAAAGTTTGTCCCAAAGGTAAACAGGGGATCGCAAAAAGTACTTAAGGTTACTGTAAACCTTCAAGGGACAATTTTTTTGAAAAATTTGTTTTTCAAGCCGAATTAAAGACTACTATTTTATCTTCATTTTCCAAAAAGAATAATTTGAAAACTTGAAATGCGCGTGAGTTATTGACAAAAACGTGTTTTCAAATAAAAAGTAAAAAAATCCGCTTAAGTGTTATAAGGCAATTAGAATGTGTCAACCCAGAGCTCCCCGTGACGTTTTTTCGCATCACTCCCCGCCAAGTATTTCACGTCGCTTTGATTCTTGTGTTTATACTTGTGTCTTGTAATTTATGACACCAAAATCTACGCTTCCGTATGCCGTTTATGGAGAAAAAAGAGAGGAAAGGGTTGTTATCAAGGAAAGCTTTAATACCCGCGTGCATTTATAGCCGCAAACAATGCTTGCTTTGGATGAATTCCAGTTCCGTCGCCACTTTAGACTGCAAAACAGTCTCTCCTTTTCTCGAGATATTGTGCGCGACGCGCGAATTGAGAGGCGCGAAGCGCCGATAATCCACGCGCGAGCCTGATAATCCACGCGCGAGCCTAGCGTCTCTCCCCAAATCCCACTCGTAATTTCATGCTCGTTCCAGATCCTTCGGCCGCGTTCAGCCCGACACTCTCGCGCGAAAATACGGACTGTTTTGCAGTCTATCGCCAGCCTTTTTTTTCCTTTGTTCTTCCAGTGCATTCCGCTGCGTTGTTTTCTTTTCCACTGATTCGGTTTCGCCGATTGAATTTTGTGCTCCAGACTTCGCTTTCCCAAATATTCTCCTGTCGCTTAAGCATGGAAATGTCGTTCCCCGCGAATTTCAATAAACTACCTTGTCACAAGGCTCTCTGGGGATTCCTATGTTGTGTTCTATTGGTCGGCGGCATGACCGCATTCACACCCGCTTTGATTAAGTGTGAAAACTACGAAAATCTTTTCAGCCCGAAAACTCCGGATTTGTTTTTGTGTGAGTTCACTCTCTTCAAATGAATTAACAGGGTATGTAGATTTGTTGGATTTTATTGAAATTTGGCCAAAATGTTTGTTAGACATTAATGAACCAAAGTGTGTGAGGCTTTCACGAAATTCGACATATTTTTCGCGTGGCATCCCAGCGCGTGACACGTATCGAAAATATATCCATTGTCTATCTTTAAAATATATTTTTTCGGGAACCAATGAGAGTATTGGAAAAGCCTCACACACTTTGTTAGCCCATTATCTCCTGAATGATATATAGTCCAGATTGTTTTTATGTCCGCTTTTAACGCGAAGGCTTGTAACTCAGTTAAGCAGACACTGTCAGTTTTGCGTTCGAAGGCTTGCGCGCGCCTAACAGAACAAAAACGGACAAAGTAGTGCTTTTTATCGGATTCTTCATTCTATTACCTTTACAGTGATATATAGTTTTTCTAGGGTTACTTCCAAAACAACGCGCATAGGAAGATTTCCCGGAAGGCACCCTCGAAGGTTTACAGTAACCTTAATTTAACTCCATAATCACAGGCACACATAAACCATTTTCGTTTCGCTTGGCTAAACCATAAATTATTCCATCGGCTTCTTGCTTATGATTATTCATCACCTTAGGCTTATTATTATACATTCAACTCACTATCTCTTTTCTGATTGGCCGAAAGCGTACAGTCAATTTTCGAAATCAGCGCCTTTGAAAGCATCTACGTCATCTACCTACAGATTATACAATAATCATGTCAAGTTCGCGAGAGGATCACGGGTAATAACCTGCAGATTATACAATAATCATGTCAAGTTCGCGAGAGGATCACGGGTAATCACGGGTAATCATGTCAAGTTCGCGCGCTTTGCGTTGCTTGCCGCTGAAAAGTAAACAACATCGGTGGAAGAAGCATTATTTTTTTTCGTTGAATGTATAATAAAACAATTATTAGATTCGGTTTTTGTGATATCCAGAATAATCAAGGTCTCGGTAAGAGTTATCAGCCTCAGCCTTCGGCTTCGGCTGATAACTCTTACCTCGACCTTGATTATTATCACAAAAACCTCATCCAATAATTGTTAATTAGCGTCATTTGTGATTGGGATTATGTTTAACTTGCAAAGAAATCAATTATTTCTTAAGTTTAAAATGAGGGACATCAATTCACGTTTTAATCTTATAGAATTAATGAATGCGACACGCCAAGAAAATGGCGGGTTTTCACTCGAGCGGTGCAACTTACTAGTACCCATTCCTCTGTTAGACACCGCTGTTTGACAAGGCATGTGCCCTCCAGCTGTAAAGTGCGCCTGATTCATTACTTTATTTATAAATATGACAAACTTTGTTTCTCACAAAATTGTTTTCTTTGTTAGCGTTATTTGAGAAGCTATATAAAGACCTGTTTCAAAGATATAATGTTTTAGTAAATGTTATAAAATACTGGGCACCCTAATTAATACCTGAGATACCTTGAAAAGTACTTTAAACCTGGCGAATTTAGATCCATAAGCTGGAAAAAGGCGTAAGTAATGAGCGCACGGGAATCAGTACAAAAATGAATGACATACACTAGTTAACACTCTTCGATCTCTGCATCGGAGTTGTTTACAACGCCGCTCTGGCGAAATGAAAATAGAAGGCCCCGTCCACACTAATGCATTTTCGTTTGAAAAACGCATACTTTTCGATGCGTTTTCGCCTGTCGAAAACGCATACATTTGAAAACGCTGTCCAGCCGGAGTGGAGACATTTTAAAACGGAGCCCTATCATATTAGTGCGGACAGCGAAAACGGAGGCTTTCGAAAACGCTGACGTCATTCATATCACAAACATCGCGGGCTCGTCTATTTGTCGCATATGCAGATGACTGTTGTTGCGTTTTCGAGCGTATTCGAAAGTTTTGTGTGGACGGGGAAAACGCTTCGAAAATGATAGTGTGGAGCGTTTCAAAAACGCATTAGTGTGGACCGGGACTAAGCAACTTTCCGTGACAACGATTTGCACAACCCCATCAGCGTTTATCTCCAAAATTAGATTGCCAATTTGGAAACTCATTTACTTTTTATCTTACCCAGCGTCAACTGCTGCACCTTGAGATATGTTTGTTTTCAATAAAGGGATCCTATGAACCAATTGTATTTATGCTACGTCCCACGCTTAAAGTCGCGTGGTTGTTTACGCGGTGTTTTCATCAACACCGTAACTCGCGCACGCAATTCTTTATCAGCCATTCCCAGAGCATAAAGTTAAACTGCTTTAATGGTAAGTACTTTATGTCTTAAACTATGGTTTTAGTTTTGGATTGTAACAAAAATACTTTTATATTGCTAAAGAGGATTTTCACGGATTGTGTACTAAAGCAAATCAATCCGGCTTTTACCGCCTTAGATTGTTTTTTCTAATTCAACTTTGGAAGAAATTCGAAACAAGTGTCTTAGAGAATATTTTTTATTATTTTCATTAGAGGATAATAAGTAAAATAAGAAAGCTGATCCTTACACATCGTAAGATTAAATTCTGCGCCCATTTTCATTTTCTGCTGATGGTTCTTTGATACCAACTAGTTCCAGCAGCGCTCAAAGAAGTTTCTGTTTGTTATCTTCGGTATAATTCATGCTAACAGCAGGCCAACATCAAATTTTTGATTATAATATCGGAAGGTTGCACACTGTGACGATGTTAGCGACCAACGTACATTCGGCCACTGTGCACTATGTTCATGTATGTCCAACTGAAACGATTGGCTTCTTTTCAACTTTTGTATATCGATATGCTTGCTGTCTTTGTAAAGTCTTTGGTTGTCGATTGTAGATATTTTGGAGGCTTACGCTTGAATAGTTTGACTGACTCAAATTGAAAATAACTCCAGGCAAAAACCCGTGCCTTCGCTATTGTAAGGCGATCTAGATATTCCATCTCTCGTGTACTGAGATTACACAAATACGTAAATTCACTTTCCATACTTTAATGTCTCAGCAAACTTGAGTTACTATTACGAACAGCATAAGATAAAAACTTTATCGTCACATGTGGAGTGGTTAGGTACCCTACAGCTTAGATAACAAGATTACATTTTACTTTTGAATTTAAAAAATTGTGATGACAATAACCTTTGAGCAAAGCTACCTTTGTTCGTGGTGGTAGTTGATTGGATAGCTGTTGTATAGTGCCTTAACAAGCATATAATCAGGAAAAGAAAAATATATATTTATTCTGATGAAGCAGTGCATCCCGCGTCATGCATTTGAAAAAAAAGTCAGCATTTCTGGCGCTTCAAACCTAAAATCAGAACACTTAGAAATTCACTTGACACATTGTGGTGGCCATATTTTTTCGTAGCCAAAATATTATTGTCACTCTAGTGTGGGTCTTAGTAACACGAGATCTCGACTTATAACACGGGATCTCGACTTAGTAGCGCGAGATCTCGACTTTTAACACGAGATCTCGACTTAGTAACGCGAGATTTCGATTTTAATGTGAGAAACTAGCCCGAAGCCTTCCGAAGATAGCTCGTATGAAAAGGCCCTGACAAACTTTAACTCGAATTTGTCGGATTTTCAAAATGTAAAATTCATTTTAGCTGATACTGCTCTTGTGACGGAGACTGAAACCCTGATAAGCGACGAGACGTACGTGCGTAGAAAACCGTCTATTCGTCCTTTTTGCTGTATTTGGTGACAATACTCGACAGGATCATTGCCTCACTTTGAGTTCAAGTTTTCATGAACATACCACAGGAAACCAAAGCATAATATTTGCATATCAATGTATTTGCATATCAATGTATTTACAAATATAAGTGTTTGTATGGGATTTCGAACAGAACTTCGCGAGGAATTATTAGTTACCGAATGACGGAAGTGATCGATTTTTTTTCATGCATTGATGCAGATTAATTTAGTAAAAAAATAAATTCAAAATCATTGAACTAACGCGAGATCTGAGTAAAAATAGTTCGAGAATGTTTTTTTTTGGTTTTCGCGGTAAAATTCATCCTCGTCTAGAATTATTGCAGACTTACACAAGAGTTAACACCGCGTGTTATATTGTTTTCGCGTCACCAAGATTCATTTATCTTATTCTGCGCCACGAAACAAGCTAGACATGGAAATTGACACCCGTTACAGCAAACTACTTCACGAAATCGGCAAGTAACATTTCCGGTGAATTCTATTTCATGCTGTTTTGGCGGCATGACTGCATGATGAAGTGTGACAACTGTGAATTTTTTTTTCAGGCTCCTAAAAAAAAACAAGAGGAGAACTCTAAGAACTCTCATCGGGACGGCCATAAGGTGGCCGCTTATAGGGGTTTCATTTACATATTGACAATAGTTTCGGTACTTTGATAACGGCCGCTTAAAACTGAAAGCGCAGTTGCTGTCGCACGGTGATTGACATCCGATCTCGAAATCAAAGATCATCTGAACCGTCAAGGCGTGTCACCTCAGTTATCAATGTCATGCGAGGTAGCTGCTTCTCCCATGTGCTTGCAGTGTGAAAATGGCTAAATTGCTCCTTCTCGTGCTTACATTTGCATTATTGAGAGTGATTTTAGGAGCCTAGGCTGTTCCAGGCGTTCGGATGTCTTTTCGCGTCGCTCCTCCACTATCCGAACGCCTGGAACAGGCAATTAGGAGCCTGAAAATAAATTCACAGTTTTCACACTTCATCAAAGCGAGCCGGGTGTTAAATTCACCAGAAATGTTATTTGCCGATTTCGTGAAGTAGTTTGCTGTAACGGCTGTCAATTTCCATGTCTAGCTTGTTTCATGGCACAGAACCGTCTTCAATCTCGAAATTTATAGATAAATGAATCTTGGTGACACGAAAACTACGCTCGATTTCCGCCGCTAAATAATCAAAATGGAAAAAAAATCGGGTCCACCGTCCACGCCATTCCTCGATTTTTAGCGGGATCATTTGCGGTCCACTCTGGGGATCATTTGCGGTCCACTCTGGGGATCATTTGCGGTCCAATTTGGGGATCATTTGCGGTCGGGGATCATTTGCGGTCCCGGGATCATTTGCGGAGCTGTACAGTTTTCCCAAAGACATTTGTGCGACATGCTATTATCGAGGCGTTAAGTCAAACTAGGAGCCTAACCTATTTTAGTGCGGAAATTCGAGCGAATTTCGAGACGAGTCGAGCGGTGAATTCGATAATTCCATTGTTATTCTAATTATTCAGCCGGAACACTCCTTCCTTCTCACTATATAATACATGGTAAGGTAACTTGAACTAAAACCGCTCAAAATTGCGTTTAAACACATTGTAAGGATAGCAAACAACACCATGTAATGTTTCCTGAACTTTATTCAGTAATTTCAATTTTATTTATTGCACAAAATGTTCTGTTCGAAATCCCATACAAACTCTATATTTGTAAATGCATTGATATGCAAATACATTGATATGCAAATATTATGCTTGGGTTTCCTATGAACATACCATGGTGTATATTGCAGCCACCAAAGGCCGCCTCAGGCCCCGTCCCGGCACACCAGGGGATAAAAGGCGGCACTTTCCTTTGAAGACATAGCAGTGCCTGCCAACGGTGCGAATTCTGTGTCAATCAAGCCGTTGCTAAGAATGACTTTGATAATAGCAAAACCACAGTGACAAAACCGATGAAGGGTGCCGGATCTTGTAGACCGGAATCAGTGAAATACCGTAAATCCTCGAATTAGTGCCCGGGGCGCTTATTTCAAATTTAGGATCAGACGGGGGCGCTTATTCGAAGGGGGGGGGGGGGGGGGGGGGGGCCAATTACGGATGATTATAAAAAATGACGAGTGATAGACACGACCAACACTATACTCAACCTTTGTTGTCTCTCTCTCTTCCTTGCCGTTAGGAATCGTTTATTTGCTAAGAATGACGTTAACCAAAAACTTGTTTTCCTCGGGAAATTTTTTCAAGCTCGCAGAGCTGCACCCGGGGGGGGGGGGGGTACTCCCTATAATGGACTATACGGGGAGGCTCCGCCCGAAAGGGGTCCTTTTTTAGGCTCGAGGTATGTGAAAGGGTAGGGATTTCACGAGTTGAAGTATATGAAAGGGTAGGGATTTCACGAGTAAATGATATTATTGTTTGGTTAACATCTCTACTGGTATTGCTTGATGATTTCTGGTGATATATATTGTTCATTAAGTTAATTACAAGGGTATAGAAAAGGGATGCAGTGCTTCTACTGTAGGTATGTGAAAGGGGTACCATTTTCATAATTTTCTATGGAAGGTATATGAAAGGGGTACCATTTTCTATGGAAGGTATATGAAAGGGGTACCATTTCTGTGAAAAATGGTATATGAAAAGGGTAAGGGGTTGGACCTCTGGGCGGAGCCTCCCCGTATAAAACTTTTTTGAGTACCTGGTCTTAAACGTGGTTATAAAGAAAGTGAAATTGTGGATACTGTGATTCGTGCAATATCTTCCCCATAGTAGTCTTAGAAGTTATGTGGAAACATTAAGTGACCTCTCCCTTGCAAAATTACGACGGATTCTCCGTGTCCACTACCGAGAGAAAGCCACATCTGAGGTGTACCAACGGCTAGCGACAGTATGTCAAGAAAGCAATGAATCACCGCAGCAATTCTTACTCCGTGCTCTGGACCTGCGTAACAAGGTACATTTTGCCAGTCAGGAATCAGATTGCGAGTTTAATTATGGCCTTTCACTGATTCAGAAGACGTTTGTGAAATCCTTCGAGACTGGTCTTCGTGATGACATTTTAGCTTCCAACTTAAGATCGACCCTTCGCACCCCGGGCTTACGGATGAAGAACTTATGAAACAAGTTAATGAACTAGCCTCACAGCAAGCAGAGCGAAACACAAAATTGGCAACAGAACACCAAAAAGTGACCAAAGTGAATGCATGTGAAGTCCCCAAGGAGTGAGGAGAACAGAGGACCAAGAATCCAAGCGCAGAAGGGAGCCAACAGATTCTTTCTGAGATCAGGCAGATGAAATCAGAGATTAATGATCTAAAAGGTCGAGTTAATGCCCAAGGAGGTCAAGCGGCAAAACCAGACTGGGGTCTACCCCCCTACAGAGGCCGTGGAGGTGGTTACCAGCCAAGGTACCCCAGCTGGGGTTGTCATTGTTGTAAGGAGCGTGGAAGAGGAGAGGAATGTAACCATTGTTTCTCTTGTGGTAGCTCTGGTCATGTGGCTCGTGAGTGTACTAGAAGTAGGAATCGGGGTAGTCGTCAGGGAAACGACCAACGACTATTCCTGCTGCCAATGGTAGTGAGATACCATACATAGGATGGGTGGAGCTGAATTTCAGACTGTCGTCTTGCAACAATGAACTGAAAGTTCCATTTCTTGTTACAGAACAATATTTGGACTCACCGTTAATTGGTTTTAATGTTATAGAAGAGATTATTAAAGATAGCAATGGGGATGCTGCGTTGTCCCAAGGTATCGCTTCCAGCTTCACTGATCTTGACAGCCAAAATGCTTCAGTATTCGTGAATTTTATCCATCGCCTTAATCAAGAGGAACTTTGTCCGATTAAAACTACCAAGCGTGACATCATTTTACCACCCAAACAGAGCCAAAGGGTCGCCTGTAGAGCGAATACAGGACCAGTGGGAAAACCAACACCCGTACTGTTTGAACCGGATGAGGCCAACCCATGGCCTAGTGGTTTGGAGGTCTTCGAGACTTTGCTAACCATAAAGAAAGGAAATCAAGTCAAGTGGACATTGACATCACCAATAACACCAACCATGACATAGTACTTCGGGGGCGAACCCTACTTGGCCGACTACAACTTGTCCAGTCTGTGACACCAGTTGAAGTTAAAATGAAGGAACCTGACATTAGCAGCAATGACACCCAACAGAAGGATGTAAAAGAATCAGGAGCTACAAAGCCTGCCCAGACACTTACTGAAGAGCTGGGAGGAGTACCGACGGAAACTCAGGCATCCTTACAAAGTGATAGACCGATGGAGATTCCAGCGCACATTAAGGACATAGGCCTAGAAGGTTTGACACCTGCTCAGAAGGAGATGGCTTTAAAGCTACTGGCTGAGGAAGCTGATTCCTTTGCTAAAGATGACAATGATGTTGGATGCATCCAGGACCTTGAGCTTGACCTAGATTTAGAGGACCAGACTCCTGTGCAGAAGAACTATGTAGCAGTACCCAAACCACTCTACCCAGTTAAGGCATACATTGAAGATTTGTTAAACCGGAATTTTATCAGGAGATCATCATCCTCATACAGTTCTCCAGTTGTCTGCGTGAGAAAAAAGGATCAAAGCTTACGGCTGTGTGTGGATTTCAGAGCACTAAACAAGAAGACACGACCTGACCGTCACCCGATACCTCGAATACAAGAAACGCTGGATAACCTTGGTGGCAATTCATGGTTCTCTGTTCTTGACCAGGGTAAGGCCTACCACTAAGGGTTCATGAGTCTGAACAGCCAGCCTTTAACAGCTTTTATCACTCTATGGGGCCTTTACGAATGGGTTCGGATACCATTTGGCCTTTCTCGAGCACCCGGAGCATTCCAACGTTTTATGGAGAACTGTCTAGGAGACTTGAAAGACACTGTGTGTGTACCCTACCTGGATGATGTTATTATATTCAGTGCCACATTTGAGGAACATATTGAACACACACGCAAGGTTCTTCGACGATTGAGAGAGCATGGAGTGAAACTGAAACCTCGGAAATGTAACTTGTTTAAGAGAGAGGTTGTTTTCCTTGGACGTGTGGTGTCGGAAGAGGGTTACAAGCTAGATCCATCCAATATTAAGCCAGTCCTCGCACTCAAAGAATCTCCTCCAAAGACAATAAATGAAGTGCGCAAACTTATGGGTTTCCTGAACTATTACCGCCGATATGTTAAGAACTTTTCAAGAATCGCCAAACCTATTTATGATCTGGTAAAGACACCTGGCCAACCCCTTCAAGAAGCTCAGAGAGATACAACTAAGGGAGGCCGAAGAAACAACGGCCAATTACCTGCGAAACATCCAGTGGATTGGACTAACACTCATCAGTCTGCTTTGGAGAAATTGATTGACTCAATCACAAGTGTTCCAGTGATGGCATACCCAGACTGCGAAACTGAATGCCACCGGTTTACGCTGGATTGGGGAGTTAGCTGATTTCAATTTCACTATTCACTATCGCCCAGGAAAAGCCAACATTGATGCCGACACTTTTCTCGAATGCCCTCTAATGACACTGCTTACATGGAAATGTGCACGGAGATAGTACCACAGGATGTCCTTCAGGCTGTTGCGTGTTCAGCAAAATCCCAAGACCAAGGACAAGTGAACTGGGTGTCAGCCCTTACTGGCTGGGACTGATGAATCTACTGTACCAAACATTGACATTAAGCATGCACAAGCCACTGACCAGGTAGTTCGCAGAGTGAGTGATTTAATTCAGCGCTGCCAACGACCGACAACAGGAGAGAGAAAACGGGAGCTAAACGAGACGTAACTTCTCCTGCATGAATGGGATAGCCTTTCCCTCGACACGGATGGCATACTTAGACGGTGTAAAGGAACTAGGACTCAAATTATTGTACCCAAGCAGCTGCGTTCACTGGTCATCAAGGAACTCCATGAAAACATGGGTCACCTCGGAGTAGACCGCACATTAGACCTTGCCAGAGAGCGTTTCTATTGGCCTCACATGCAGAGAGATATCGAACACCACATTGGACACGTCTGTCAATGCGTGAAACGGAAGTCCCCGACACTAAAGACCAGAGCTCCATTAAAACCCATTGTGACCACCTCGCCTTTTGAACTTATCGCCATTGACTTTCTTCATTTGGAAAAGAGTAGTGGAGGGTACGAGTATATCCTAGTCATTATGGATCATTTTACGCGCTATGCCCAGGTTTATGCCACGAGAAACAAGTCAGCTAAGACAGTTGCCCAGAAACTTTACAACGATTTCATTCTCCGGTTTGGTTTTCCCTTAAGGATCCATCATGATCAAGGTGGAGAATTTGAAAACCGCCTTCACCAGGAGCTAGAGAACCTATGTGGCGTGAAACACTCTCGTACCACCCCTTATCGCCCCCAAGGCAATGGCCAAGTTGAGCGATTCAACCGAACACTTCTGGGAATGCTTCGCACCTTGCCAGAGACCCAGAAATCACGTTGGGCAGAACACACTTGAACCATGTGGTACACGCTTATAATTGCACAAGACATGAATCAACTGGCTACTCACCGTTGTTTCTTCTCTTCGGTCGCCACCCTCGTTTGCCTGTGGACTTAATGTTTGGAATTGAAGGTCAAACCAACCACGAGAACCACTCACAATACGTAGCAAAGTGGCGAAAAGCAATGACAGAGGCATACGAACTAGCAGGCAAGAAGTCCAGTGAAGTCGGCACAAGAGCCAAACAACGTTATGATCGCGCTGTACGAAGTTCAGTATTGCAACCTGGTGATAGGGTGCTTGTACGTAATCTAAGCCAACGAGGTGGAAGTTGTCCTCTTAACGAAGAGTGTCTTGGCCCGGGTCGCACTTGCGGACAAGTTTGGTAACTTTAGTGGATTTCATCAATTTAAGCGTCAATTATAGCAAAGACGAGTGCGACCTACATTTTCAGGACGAACAACTTGTCCAAAAAGATAACATAACAAAGAAGCCGTAGTCCTATGATTGGCCCGCGTCGCACGTGTGCACGTTTTGAAATTTGTTTGATACAATAATCGCAAAACAAGTGCGACCTACTTGTTGCGAGTCGGACAAATTTTGTCAAAACGGACAAAACTTCAAAGGCGCCGTAGTCCTGCCCTGGGGCTGGACAAGCCACATCCCCACGCACCGGGTGACTCCGGATAACAATGCTTTGCTGATTAACCATTGTGTTTTTCTCTGAGAATAACAAATTTGCATTTTGCAGCACGTGTTGCCATATATCTGATAAAAATTTACCGCGGCCTCCAGGAATGTGTGCCAGTATAATATGGTTTACGCCACCAAAACTGGATTTACAATATGTGAATTACAATGCATTGTTTTTTTTCGTTTGTTTCTATTAATTTTCTGTGGTAATCGTCACAGGTCGAACCAACTTCATAATTTTAATTTTGTTGTGAAGGACAAAGCTGTTCTCCCCAAAGCCCAGAATTTGGTCATTTCACGTCGTTGTTTTGCAGAGGACAGCTGAGGAATGTCCCAAGAGGTTTATGGCACGTGCAAAGCTATTGTGCTAGTAACTAAACCTTTTGTTACTCTACAAGATGTCTCTGATAACATGTCCTGACAATTTTTTTGAAAATGTTGGGACATTTCAAAACTTGTCCGCAAGTGCGACCCGGGCCTTAACTCTTTATGCAAACAATTGTAGCTTTTATGCCTTCGATACCAAACGAATAGGCTGAGGAGACAATAAAAGATAAAGAACGACTTCATTGTATAAAATGATTTCCTTTCATTCAGTCGAGAATACATTTTTCTTGATTTTGTCGCAATTTTTAGACCGAGAATTTTCGTTGACATTAGCGCATTTTCTATATATTGATATTACCAGCTGAACACGAATTTGAAAAACAATACCTATTGTCCTAGCAACGGAAAAGTTCCACCTCTTTCGATTCGTTATTTGATTATTTGGTGTTTGTCGTAAAACTGTGCTCAGTTTAGTAAAATTAATATAATATTTGCATTTTATAGTGTTTTAAGGGCCTCCACAGACTAGGCCAATTGTTATCGATAACTATTTAGTTGTCGATCATAAAAAGTTGTCGATAACAAAAAAGCCAGTGTGTGAAGCTAGTTATCGATAACTAAATTTAAAAATATTAGTTATCAACAACAAAAGGAAAACTAATTTAGTTGTCGACAACAAACGCGGCAGGCACGTGCATGAGCTATTGTACTGGTCATTAAAACCTTTTGTTTAGCGACGTTCCCGCTAAACGAAAGGTTTTATGAGTAGTGCAATAGCTGTGCGCCTGTGTTATACGCCTGTGTTATACGCCTGTGCATAGTTAATAGTTATTGTTATACCTCCCAACTCAGGCGCCACTTTTGATTGGACGAGAAGGTGTCACGTGGGATGCTTCAAAACAGTCTAACGCCCTAGGGCGAACAAAACTCACTAACTCCCTAGGGCAATAACAACTTGAACTTTCGACTCGCACGTGCTATGGTCGTGCACCTAATTAAAACCGTGGAAAATGTATTAAAGGGCAGATTGCGTCAAGATGACTTCGCCGTTTTGAATAAAATTCAGCTAACCGCGATGTTTTTTATAACCAGAGTAAGGGAAGGTTGTTAAATATTTATGAAAAACTATCTCTCATTTCCCGTTGTTGTTTTTGACTACGAAAAGAAATGTACAAAAACTTTTAACGCACGTGCAGAAATTGTTTTGCTAATTAAACTTTTAGTTACGCACGTGCAAAACAACTGTTTTTCTAACCAACCTCTAGTTTTGCCGGTGTTCTCATCACAGTCGCGCGCGGAATTCTTGAGTTGGGAGGTATAACAAAACACTTAATGACTGGGACCAAGGGGAACAGTGAGTTTTGTTTCCCCTCGACCCTCACTGTTCCCCTTGGTCCCAGTCATTAAGTGCTTAATAATGGCCTGTGTTATACGCCTGTGTTGGTACATTTGCAGTCGTGGTTTGCTTAAAAGTTCGCTATTATCATTGTTCCTTGGCAGCGTTTTCTTTTCCGTATAAACAAACATGGCGCTTTTTCCTTCTCCAAAAAGCGTTTTTTTCCTTTTGCCTTTCGATAGTCCTTCCGCGTCTGCCATCTTGCTAACCTGCGATCAGGCGAATGTTTACGCGCTCTCATTTACTCTTCGTATTTTCGTGTTTTCGCGCGACCTCTGTAAAGAGAATATATTATTTTAATAAAGAGCGCGAAAAATTGGCGTGAACTCGTATTGGCTGGCATGCGCAGGAACGCTAGTTACCAAGCTTTTGCATAAAAATACAAGTTATCGATCATTTTGGCCTCAAGTGTGTGGAAAAGCTCTATCGAGCACTAATAGTTGTCGACTCATTTTAGTTATCGAATAATAATAGTTGTCGACAACTATCTCTCTAGTCTGTGGAGGCCCTAAATGACCTATTCATCTCAGTCAGCTTGTAAACAATTTCCCTTATATGACCTGTTGTTAAAAGTTTAAGAGTTAACTGGCTCTCTATCTACAGTGTCGCATTAAAAATAGATCAAACCCGACTAATGATACGATAAACCATATAATTTGCCAACAACTTGCTATACAGTGGAATCCCGATTTCTCGATTTCTCAAAAGCCCCGATAATTCGAACCAAAAATCGTTACGTTTCCCTTGGATTTGTTTCACTGTAATTTTACCCCCAATATTTCAAACTCTTGAACCAATTTTCGTTTCTCTTGGAGGTCCGAGAAATCGGGATTCCACTGTAGTTTAAAACCGCTCATTTATTTCTATTATAAACTGTGTTTTCATCTTCGTTATTATAAAAACGTAATCAGTTGGAGTTTCTTTATTTTCACTGCTCCACTCTAAATTTTGCTTGATTTGTTGTACACAGCCTTATTTCCAATCAATCATTATAGCAAAAGTAATTCGTCTATTTTCTGCGGAGCTATGGGCCTTTTTCACAGCCCGCCATGTTGGTAAAAACAGTAGCTTTTTATTCCCCAAGGTCCCCCAAGCCTCGCATTCAGACGTTTCAAAACGAGTTTACGCGGGGTTTCAGATGCGAAAACAAAGGTTTTATCCTCTGGATTTAAGATGGCCGCCGCGTGATTAAGGCCCATTAGAAGCTTTTAGTGTTCAAGTGATCGTCGGTTTTAATTGCTTGATGCTTGATGAAGCAATTGTAATAATCAGCTTCGGTGAATGTCACTCAAGGAAGGCCGCGATTGAGTTCGATTTACATACAAGATGCAACATTTCAACGCCCTTTTAAATTGCCGCCCTTGTTAGGTACACTTGATGGAACTTAAGAGCTTCATTTTGCCACCGTGTAATAATATCGTATTGTAAACTGATCCAAGTCATTGTGAAGATTCAATTTGTACCTTGACTCAAGTCAAGACATTTGTTTATTTTTAGCGGATTATTTTAAAATCGACGTTCTTGGCTTAATAAGGTCAGTTGCGATTCAAGACAAGTTGTGTTCATCACCAGTGCACATGCACGGGTTGCTAGTTATTATAGTATTTATGTTCAAGATAACGAAGGTGGGTTGTAATTTTTCTATTTATTAGTTTGCTGTCGAATTCTGAAAGTACTTATGACTTCCGTGTCCCATTTCGGACTGTAAAAGATAAATAACAGGGTTACACTTAGCGTCTATATTTTATTTTTTTATATACATTGAACCAACACAACTGTAGCATAATCCTCACTTGTCACATCTACTTCGGCGGTTTTCGCTAGTATCAATGGAAAAAAACGACAAATGGTAGACATTTTTTTTATATAACACATGTTAGTAAAACAGCACTTCGTATGTTCTATGCTTAGCTTTTTCGACGCGGAAAAAGGAAACTGTGTGTAGTACCAAGCATTTAAAACTGTCCAATTAATAATTAAAGACTTCCCCTAATTCATGATAAATTTTAGTCGCGCAATTTTTGTTCATCTAGGCATGTCGTTATCACTAACAAATAAATATCTTGGATAAAAAAAGCATTTCCGCTCCTCTACAAACATCACCCACGTAGCTGCGGGTATACTGAAGGGATAGCTACAAACAATGATATATAATTTGTATGGATCTCACCACCCACGCACCGCGCGTGCTTGTGAGCGTCGATGAAAGCAAAATAAATCGTATATCCGTGCTGGTGAATTAAGGTCGGTAAATACTTTTTATAATAGCCACGCTATAATTTGGTTGGCAAGGAGATTATTGAGATCGTGAGCGGATCGCGGAGAAAGATATATAACAGATAATTATCGACTGATTTTCATCACCGAAACTTTCTCCGGAATAACCGTAACTGTATTGAGCAACAATGTCAGCTAAGAAACTTAATCATGGGCAATTACTAGACTTTGACAAAACATTTAAATAAAGGGCGTTTGGTACTCGTTTGAGAAATACACCAATTCGCACCCTCACGTTAAACCATCTTCACGGCCAATAAACTAGCGATGACGAAAATTACGTTTAATTTCTCAGCGTTCGCATTTACATATTTTCCCAGCTGCTTGTGATGATACTACTCTGGAGTTTTTAAATCAATCTTCTGTATTATCTTCCGAAAAAACAATGGGGAACATTCACCTACAGATCAATGTAAGAATTTTCGACGAGAGCAAATGAGAACGCCACCTACGCGGAATAAGGAAGACATCGAACTGCTCTATAAGGTAAGGTAACGAAATACGTGAAGCGTTTTGCGCAGAAAGAAGGCCGATCGTTTAGTTGTGATTAACAAAAAAGCACTTTGAGGTTTCCTTTGTAAATCAACGAGGTAAGCTAATTCGTGTACATATATATATATACTATTTTGTGATTCGTGCTTTTTCAAGATGAGCTAGCTGTTTCTAATAAGTTGGTTTCTTTGATAAGCTTCTTCCTTTGTATGTGATATCTTCGAAGTAAAAAACAAGCCGCTTTTTCACAATATAATTGACAAATTTCGTAACTTTGTCTATGTTTATTTCGGTATTGAGAACCCGTTGCCCTGTAGGGCCGGCAGTCACGACGTTTGGTTTAAGTGTTTTTTTTTTGGTTTGTAGTTGGCAGTTGTTAATCGCGCACAAGTATATATATACATCCTGATATATTTGCATTTGTACAATGCCATTCATTATTGTCACTAAGACCTTGTGCTGACTGAGTAGAAAATGCGCATTCAAACCCAAGTGGAACGCGTGGTGTTTTAACAAGCTTCTTGTTGGCGGATTAAAGAATAGTTTTGCTTGTTTTTATCAACTGCATAACAGAACTTGTTCAATGAAAATCTTAAATTAGAGCAAATATTTTCTGATCAAAGTAATCCTATAAATACTGTATATCCCAACTGCAAAATGTGATATGCCAGTAGAAGCATTCATTGCTGCAAATAATTCATCAACTGATAAACACAAATAGTAAACGGAGCCAGCTTTAAAGTATAAACATGTGGAAGGCTGTTAACCTCTTTCTCCCCCTCCCTCTTTAAAAAGTCTCATTTATATTTCATGCTTACTTTTGCTGCACAATTTAGTTACATGTTGACTTGGTATTTTTTCAGTTTTTCATTCGCTAAATTTTTGGCAGACACATCATTCACTTAAAATGAGAATAATCGAAAAGACACGGCCTGGGGTAATAGACAACAAGATAATCAACTATGAAAATAAGAAAGTGTGACGCAAAACCAATAAATCAATTAACTGTTTTCTTTCCTAGGAATAATCTTGCTAATTATTGATACCTTTCCCGTAGCGTAATCGCTTAGATTGTTAATAGGTTTTGAAACCGAACAAACCCAAATATATTTCGCTAGAAACAATTACTTTAGCTGAACAGAAGTGTGAATTTACATTAAAGCATGCCATCCTTTGGGGCTCCAAAACATGTATACCAACATCTTGCAGCTATTTGAAAAACACGGGGACAGCTTTCTTCGCTAAATAAAATTGTGTGAAGGTAGGCTGTGATTGGTTTATTGGCAAAATAAAATAAAGCGAGTATTAAACCACCTTAGAATTGTTGTACATGTACGGAAACGACAACGATCACTTTATTATTTTTTTTATTGAACTTTGCGTCAGTTTACACCTGATGATTCAAAGCAAATCGAACGCTGCACCAAAGGCGAGAAAAGACAATTTAAAAAGAAATCTATAAATCTATGCTAATGTAAGTCTCAGTGTAGACAAAAGTTGACGGATGATTATCTTTTTACCTAAAGTGGTGACGGAAAGTAATTCGAGTAAAAATTTCGTAGTTGTTGATCAAAGAAATAGGATGCATTGTACGTTCACACATTTATTTGGACTGCTTTCCATAATCAATTTGTTCTTCCCTTTTGAACCCTTTATTCGCCAATTTTAACTAATTCATTTCTGCTCATTTTCAAAGTCTTTGCGGTTTTATTACCTCGTCTCAGTTTGAATTATTATTTTTTATAAAACTTATTTTAATATACAGTATATATTCTACATGTATTCATTCCGTGCGATATATTGCTAAAGAGACAGTTTTGCTAAGAAAATCTCTTTTTAATTGCTTGATTCTGTTTCTCTTGAAAAAAATATGTTCAATAGTTTGCGATTTTAAATTTTAAAATGATATCTTACCGCCTAAGGATGTTGTAAATAGTATTTCCATATCCTGAAGCAATTTTCTTTACTTAATTATGGCGTTGCGTTTTTATTGGGTGTGGCTAATTCAGCCACTTCTCGCTAATTTTACAAAGTCTTACTAAATTGGCCTAATATGGCAATCTCGAAACTCTCTGGCTACAAGAAGCTGATATCGCGATCAAATTAATATTTAAAAGAGCAACATTTTGTGGCTTACACCCTGGTGAAGATTTGAAACTGCGAAATATCGTTACTTATTCCTAAAAGTTTAATTCCTCGATGACTGATCCTTCTTATGCCGAGGTAGAGTGTCAGGTAATCCCTTTGTTGTGTTATTCGGGGCGACAATAACAAAATAATCGCCGAAACGAAGATTTATCTCCGGATCAAAAGAATTTCCATAATTCATAAAAGCAACTTATTTAATACTGTAAACATTGACAGATCAAATTCTTAGCGATGTTTATTTGAACGCAAGACACTCGATGTTGACTAACAAAAAGAAAACAGCAAAAAAATGACAACGAAAAAATTTACAGCTTTGCTCTGAGCAAAGATAGAGTTTACAAGCGTTTAAAATAAATGTGCGTTTCACAATTAAATAAATGGGACAGCTTTGGGCAATTCAAGGAAACGTACTAATTACAAGTCTTTTCGGGGATTCTGGATAAAAAACACCGGAACTAATTTAAGATGTCTAAGAGTCATTTTCTTTTAACCGCGTCCAATGTTTCTAATTTATTTCAGAAAAATTGTTCTTCGTTTTTTTTTGGCATGGGTACATCACTTGTCGAACGTTTACAGCAAAATTCGAACACGTGACATATTTTCAGGAATCAAAACCCACTTGTGTGGCTGATTATGCTCGCTGTTTTTAATAAGCCCTTTAATAATCTGCTGTCTTTCACTTTAAGACCGGATTAATGTATGCGCTGATCGTTAGTTATTGAAAACAAAGCACTTCTCATGAATTGTCCGCGGTGTCCGTGAGCAGATGAAAGAGATTTGTGCCGAATTTCTGTAGCAAGGAAGCTGCAGTTTCCAATGTTTTGGCATTGTCCGCTAACACATTCAATGTGGCCCTTCGAACGAGTGACAGTCGCTACTGAAGCCTGAAATTCTGCTCAGTGAAGGTATTCAGCTTGCATTTGTTTACAATCGCCGAACATCTGTCTGTTATGAATGCAATGAACGTTTTGTCGCTGTGAGAAAATTACTCGATTTGTTTTGGTTTTACCAACGAAATTGTCCATACTTGAATTCATAACAACTGATCTACACAGCTGTGATGAATACACTTTGTGGAAACCTTGCTGCTGCAGCCAGTGAAATAGTTATTTATGTTAGCCGACGGAGTTTTCTTCACATTAATATTTTCTTAGAGGTAATAATCGTCAAAACCTTAATTCTATAACTTCACGTAGATTTTGTTGTTTTGGGTGTGGCAAAAGTATAACTTTATTCCTAAAATAGAGCCACTGCATTTTGTCGACGCTCTGTTGTGCTCAAGCGAAGTTTGCATTTTTCATGTTTGTTTTTCGGGTGAGTAAATGTTGAGATTTGATCTCAGCAAAGCAAATGACCGAGAAACATACGAATTTGACGTACAAAAAACAATTAATCTTTTCGCCATTAAATCAGACATTTTAGCGACTGATGTAGTATGAAATAACTGAATATACGGTTACGTAACAACAAGATGAAGAGTGCAGCGAATCTCGAAGTAAATTTGAACAGGTTTTATGTCAAATAGATTTGACATCCTTCGCTTTGTTAGTAAATTTGAACGCGGTTGATGCAATATACCACGCTCATTAAGCAATGTTTCCAGGGGGTTAAATCACTTGGACGTCCTTGTGGCCAAGAAGTTGTTATTTCTATTATTTTTATTATCATATTGGTCACTGATGTAAGGAAATGTAGGGTTTGCAAATTTGAATGATTTCGTAAATGCCAATATTTTTCAGTGGTTTATTTTAGTGGCCCTAACCATTTTTCCGCCTTATACACCACTGGGTCCTTAAAGGAATGATTATAATCAACCTTTATATTTTGTTTCAGTTTTGAAGTGTTTGCCAATGATGAACAGCTCAACGGATGCTGACTTCGCTTTCAACACCAGTGATGGCAATATCGTGGCAGCATTTTTCGTCGCTGTTCTGATGCTGTTGGCTTTAGTGGGGAACATCATGGTCTGCGCCTGCTTTTACTGTTATCGCGATCTCAGAACAATTTGCAATTACTTCATCATTAGTTTGAGTGCAGCGGACATCTTGGTGGCGCTGCTGGCGATGCCGTTCTGGTTAGTATTGCAGTTAACTGACATGGATAACAAATCCAAGCAAGTTTTTTCACAGGAGTTGTACATCTTCTGGAGCAGTATAGACATCCTCGTTGGATCGGCCTCCATTATGAATCTTGTAGCCGTCAGTTTCGACCGTCACCTTGCCATAACTGATCCATTCTCGTACAGCGAATCACTTACTTCGTTTCGAGCTATTGTCATGATAGCTGCGTTGTGGGTTTTTTCTATCCTCCTATGCGGTCTTCGAGTTGCCTTTGTCAAAATGGGGCAAGTTTTTGCTTATCAAATGTTTGTCGTGGTGGTGAGTTTCATTGTTCCGCTGCTACTCATGTTTGTCATGTACATGAAAATCTACTTTGTGGCAAGAAATCAAGCGCTCCGCATCGCGGGTCGAGACTACGCTAAAGATATCAAAGCAACCAAGACCATAGCAATTGTTATTGGAGCATTTGTTGTGTGCTGGATGCCTTTCTTTGTTATAGTTACTTTGTTTGCTATTGAACCTAATTATAAAATGAAAACTGAGGCCTTCAAGGCAATCAAGTGGTTGGAATACCTCAACTCGTTTTTGAATCCAATCATCTACACTTGCTTAAACCGAACCTATCGCCGCGCTTTTAAGAAACTTTTGCTTCGTTCATCTTGCTGTTCAGGACATGGATCATCAGAGCGTTTAACCTGCGTTCAATCTACCCAAATGTCGTTTCACAAAACGAAAGCAGAGTCTCTTTCTCGTAGTTCATCTTCGATCTCCGAGAATGGAACTGTTTGTACCAAAAGAAGCAACAACAAGGAGGGGTCGAATGTCTGAAACTTGATCCATTGCTGTATGCAAAACCGATATAAGGCACCGAGTATGCTCTGTAACATGCAGCTTTCAAACATAATAATCGGTCTGCCAGAGTTGCCTTTTGACATTATTTGACATTAAATTCTTTCAATTCAAAAAAAGTAATTCAATGAACGCTAATTCCTTGCATTATTTGGTCAGTCGAGGTTCAATGTTTCTTAGCTGATGACTGAAGCCGAGAGGATCAATCAGTTGTACCACTTTGCAGAAGGGTTTGAAAAATGCCTGGACATTGCCGCAAACAGTTTATATTATATAATTAATTTTATATCACATTCTTTCGAGTGCAATTTGCAATAAATAAGCATGAGTAAATTTTTCAAAGGCCAGCGATGTGTTGTTTGGAAGTGCTTATTTATTCCAGAGTATTTCAAATTGCACGAAAAAAATCATATGATTACTTGTAAACATAGTCAGACAACAATGGACTGTTTTACAAGGGATCTTCCATGATCGGCAGTCATTTCTAACTGAAGTACTGCACCATTGCCGTAAATTTCCATGTCGGGTAGGGCTTTGACGTAACAATTGCATGTATAACTGAGCAATTGCATGTATAACTGAGCGATTTAACGCTATAGTGAATTAGCAGTTTGTTTGAAGCGCATCAAACTGCGATAGCACGGAAATGTAGAAAAAGGTTTTCTTAGCCCGCGCATGACTAATTATAATATTATCAGTCTGGTGGGAGCGGAGTGTTAGATAGTTTTGGGTTCGCCCGCGTGTCATAGTTGCAAAGCAATGACACAGCTCTTGCCATTTTGCGAGAAATGGAAAACAAATAACTCAGCTCGAGGAGCATAAACCGCCAGTGGAAGAATATTTGGTTAAGTGTAGATACAGGCTTCAAGATCAACATGAGCAACATATTAAAAATCAAAATGGGCCAAAAGTTTAGATAACTCAGTGAAAATTGATAGCGTGAGTTTAATGCGTACAGTACTACAAACCTCGCTTTTCAAGAAAGATAATTTGAAAGTATATAAAATAGACATACAAAGTAAAAAGAATGTAGTACTATACCGAATATTTAACTGACAATTATTACACGAAATTGAAAAAAGAAAGTATATAAAAGTGCAGCGCCGGGTCACCTTTATGTTCATGTACACTCTTTTTTTTATAAGAACCTTTTTTATAAGAACGTTGAGGCTGAGATTGACCAAAATTTTAAGAACATGCTAAGAACATAGCCAGGCTGAGACTTAGCTAAGAACATTTGTAATCACTTGTTTGTTGCATCGAGCTCTAACTACAATATTCCAGTATCCTTTCAAAACATTAACAAAATGTAACATTTCAAATGTCTCAGTGAATACGTAGTTCAAATGAGCTCAAAATACTTGAATGCAATTTTTTATAGTAACAACACGATATGGCAAACATGTATAGGTTTCCTGCAGAGTTTCCTGGGTTTCACGTTCGAATCTTTTTTTTTTGTGAAACTTCTATACCATGTAACTTAAGAACATGTTAAGAACGTTTTCAGGCTGAAATCGCCCCCAAAATAAGAACATTCGGTTTTGGTTCAGCCTCTGCTCGAAAATTAGTCGTTCTTATAAAAAATAAAAAAAGAGAGTGCATACGACGAGATTGAGTGGAATAATTGTTTTATCATATAGGTAACCCCCGGCTGGATTATGAAAAATGTTATTTACTTACCAACAGAATCATTAAACTTAAAAGACCCATTTATTTCGGCACCTACTTTTCTACTCGTAAGAAATGAACATTATTGGGAACCAATCAGAGCTCATATCCAGGGTATCCTATATAATAACACTGGAAATTATTAAAGATGACGGACACTTTAAATTTTTTGTAACTATAGAATTAATGACTTGAAAAGTGAACAACGGCACAGTTACGGTGATTCATGTACAGAATTCAGTTTTTTAAAAGTTGTCTTTTCACGCTCCTAAAACTCAGGAGCGTTAATGTCTTGTATCACAGTCGCACCACAGTCTTCCGTTGAAGCGTCCAACCGCTCATACCAGATGAATTATTGTTTTAAGCTCTAGTACAGATTCAAGCGATCGCTACAAAAGACGAAATATCGATTGGATGCATATATAATGTCCAAAAACGTGTTATGTGGCTTATGAGGGGTTTGATGATATTAAACTGCGCTTTAGAGTAGTATTTATATGTAAATAATATTAATTCTCCTACCTAGCCTGTAAACAATAGTTCCAAGTCGAATGTTCTTTCCACTTACAATATTTGTGGTTTTGTCGGTCACCCTCCCTTTTTCTAAGAGAAAAACGTATTTAAAATACAAGGTGTTATTAAGAAAAATAATACAGTGAAACCCCGATTTAACGAACCTCGATTTATTAACGCACAAATTTATTCAGCCCGGCCAGAATTACAATAAAATGTATGGAAAACAACCCCGATTTAACGAACCCCGATTTAACGAAATACCCGATATAAGCTTTATCTTCTTTGCCTTTAATCAGTTAACGGCAAATTTATTAACTATACTCCGATTTAACGAAGTTTCTGGTCAGTTTTCAACAAATTCATTATATCGGGGTTCTCGATTTAACGAAACCCCGATTTAACGAACCAATTTCCCCAGCCCCTGGCACTTCGTTAAATCGGGGTTCCACTGTAGCTACTAGCTATATTAAAAAGAATATATTAGATAGCTAAATTAAAGTTAGCTGTTTATCCAGGCGTAGTCAATCAATAAACCGATAATCGATAACAATTGATAACAATCGATAACAATCGAAGATTGATATCAATTTCCGATACCAATCGATAGAAATCGATAAAGAAAAAAAGTTGTTATCGATTATTATCGATTTTTGTCATTTTACAAGTTAATCATTGACACAATGTTGTCTGTATGGTTTTATTGAGTCATTCATTCATCATAGCATGCAATAGTTCAATTATCAACAAAATACTATAGGAACAATTTGGTCTTTTTATCGATCTTCGGCTTCAGCGCAGTTCATAATACCGGAAGAAGAAGAAGTTGCGGCCAAAGTAGCGGTGTGCAACCCTCTAGTCTCGTTATAGCAACGCCATAAAGATGAAGCAGAATAAACAACAAAATCAGTGTTTTTGTGATTTCAATTAGTCGCATTGAAAGAAACGTAATAATAAATCACAGACGAGCAAGCAAGAAATAAATTAATGGACATGTTAAAATATTTTAAAACCCCAGAAAACCAAGTGATGAACGATCAGGAACACTCCGCCTGGACTAGATGCTGTAATCGATAATAAAATGCTTAACGATTAACGTTTACTAGATAGCAACGCCATCTTCAGTAATATGTTTGAAACAAATACTCTTTTGGATTGTCTATTGTTATTGATTTTTTCTGTGAGTTCGATTGTTATCGATTACCGATATCACTCGACAGCAATCGGCGATTGATATCGATTGATTTACGATATCGATTTATATCGATTGACTACGCCTAGCGCGCGCCTGGTGTTTATCTGCTTAACAGTTCTTGGCATGGATTTTAATGACACGTTTCTAAGCATTAAGAAACATTAAAATTGTCGAAGCCTTCCTTCAGATTGTAGGTAAATTTATACTATGTATTATGCTTAGGCATCTATGTAAATACTAATAAAGATGTTGTTCATGTCACGGTTGTTGTTCTGCCAAAAAACGAGGTACGTTGTGCCCGAATAAACGCCGAGTTCAAATAAACGCCCCGGCGTTTAATCGAGAAAATACGTACATGAAAATGGAAAAAGAAACTGTACTGAGCCATGTTTATTGAATGAAGCAAATCTTCGCAAATTATCGTCACGAAGGTGGTCCAACTCGCATTCCTTTGCGCGTAACCTGCTGACCTGGCGGTTCAAGTATAGTTGGGGCGGCCTGGGGCGGCCCACGGATATACTGGGCCGATTATTTAAAACGAAGTCTAAGGTACGGGTCGCACTACAGCCGATTTTGTTTACATAAAAAATGTTGTAATTTTTGGCGAGGAAAAATTTGCAAAAAATTCGCAAGTGCCAAATTTTGGTGGTGGTCGCACTCAAACCAAGATGTGTTTTCCAAAACTCTCCTGATCGATGTAAATGTAAACTTAAACGGCTTGGGACCGGGTTTCGTAGTTCGCTTTCTTGGTTTTCGTCGTTTTTTTTGCTGCTGGTTTCAATTGCAATCGAAGGAGATTGTTTTGAACTTGAGACGAATTGTTCTCCAAATTGCTGCGGTAAATTTGGTTTCGATCAGACACAGTGTAGTCATAGACATTCGCGGCGTAATATCGATGTTCATGTTCTTCGTTTTCCGGTCGAAATAATCATTAAAAGAGTCAGATGAACCAGGTAAAAAATTATTTTGTCCCGTAATTGCACGCGCTAAACTAGCGAATCTTAATTATCAAAACATAGCATCTTGCGTGAATGACAGTTTAATGGCTAAAACGGGCTAAAATAACAAAATTGTGTGATTTTCAAAAATTAGGTCGCCTCCAGGGCAACACTTCGGCTTCTTTGAAGATTGGCGAAAATTTGGCAATTCGCAAAAAAATTGGCAAAAAATTGAAACTGGGGGTCGCACTGTATTTTACGATTTTTACGTTACGTGTTGACAGATTTGACACTTGAATAAACAAAATTGGTCAAAATTGGCCGTAGTGCGACCCGTACCTAAGTTAGACTTGGTTTAAGGCTAAATCGAGGTTTAGACAAGGCTTCCATAGACCACGGCTAAGCTGAGTCTAAATTGCGTTATTAGAACGCGGATTAGCCGCATTTCACGGAGGCCACGTCTAAACGTGGTTCAACAAGTCTAGCTATTGTTTTCTCAAACCGCGCTTTAAAAATTCGAGTTTTTGCTTAGTCGGATTTGCGCAATTTTCTACGCTATAATCGCTGTAATGATAACCCATGTGATAGGGGACGTTTTACTCGCTTTGCTGCGGGTCTCTGTGAGTTCTTTGCAGTGGCTCAGTCAAGACTAGTCTTCTCTGGTTTCAAGGAGTTTATTCTGCTAACTGTTGGCGTCTCAGCTTCTAACTTCAACTGACCAACTCAGAGTACAACTAAAGCCTAATATACATTTCGTACCTCGTCGTATAACGCGCTGTGATTGGTTCAATTGAGGGTCTCATTCAGTTTTCATAGAAATAACGGTGTTTGTTTGAAGGATTAAGGCCACAACTCTAGTTTCGTTAATAAAACCTAAAATAACCCTAAATTCAACGGTAAACTATCGAGTTATCGAAAGTAGTTCAAGTTGGAAGTGTTTCTTGATACCAATCACTGCGGTTGCTGGACGAAATGCGTTGTAACTTTTTAGGACGTGGTCTTGTTTGTTGGACATCTTAAGTACAACAAAAGATTAACCTAAAAGGTCACATGAGTAAAGAAGAATATCCGTAAACAAGTTAATTAAAGTGTTCAGTGTTCGTGGCTTGATGGAACCAAATAGTTTCCAAAGTTCTTGCTGGCATATCGGCCAGGATAAGTCCATAACTGATAACTTAACTTAAAACATTTCAGATATTCGATTACACGACTTACAAGAGATAATCAGACCAAGAACCCAACAACACGCTTGTGCTTGTACGTCAAAACAACTTAATCTATTAGTGCAGTAGGATTAACAGAAACAAAGGTTGTTTACGACTCTGATCAGGTATAAGCGTCCTACGCAAAGTTGACAAAAGTATGAGGGATTATAACCTGAAACTTTCTCGTGGGAAAATATCAACTAATCATTATTCTGTGCCAGTAAACGTGATCAACCTAAATCATGTGTTCTGGCACGCGCATGTTGGTGTGTAACAGTTTGGTTACTCACGTGTCTGAAATGTACTAAAGTACAAATCACGTTCGTAGCTTAAACTCTTCGGAAACCTTTCTTTTAAATTAATCACTCTCAATTAATAAATCAACAAATATGAATAAAAAAACGTTCTAATGCATGAAAATGCTCAACGAATAAAACTCGTAACATGCAAACGGAAAATGTCTCAAAATGCTTGTTTAACACATGGAAAACAATTCAAAACTTTTTCTTCGCAAAACTTGATGGGATATCTTTCATCCTGAAGTGCAATTATAACGTAAATAATGTTTAGCCAAAAACAGTACCTGCTTTCTACAGGGAACTATTGGATTATTTTATGACTTGCCAAATAATTTGAAGATACTTATTGGTTTTCATTTTATGGAACAATAAGGACATGCTATTGAACTAAACTTTTTTTCTTGGACACTTAGTATGATATAATATCCACTATTAAAACTTGCTTCTTTCCTGAGGCCTAAACCGTCGACGGAATTAGACTTGTTTTGTACGGTAAGGGAAATTGTCATCGTCGTTTCTTCTAGCGGATTTTAAACTATCCCTCAACTGTCTTAATCTTCGGAATCAGCTTGTTATCCTATTCCTGTAACGTTCTATACTTCGAACTTCCATCCATGACACAACCTTCACTAATAAAAGCGTTAAACTACGTCTAAACCTACTCATGACCAGGTCTAAGTTGCTATTGTTTGCTAGCCTGTGTTTAGACACCGCTTAGGCGAGGTTAAAATAAAGGACGTTTAAATAATCCGGTTCCCCGGTTTAAACCCGGTTTAGACCAAGACCTTTTTAAGCGATGTCTAAACGTCGTTTAAATAATCGGCCCACTAGGTTTAGGTTCTTTGTATGTTCAACGGTAGACAATGTCTGGAATATCGAGTCAATGTTAGATATTTCAAAATTACAAGAAGCAAGGCCGAAGGATTGCGAAAACTAAACAAAGATATGCGTTTCTTAGGTAAACAAAATAATGACGTTTTCGCAAACAAACGTGTCACAAAGAAGTGGCAAGCTTTAGTGCTGTTTTGAAACTACTGTTTACTTGACCTTACAAGTTCTTTGGTAGCTCGGGAAAAGAGCTTAATTCGTATGTTTTTAGAGATTACTGTGGCAAAGAAAGTCTACTACATTTCCTTTTTTTTGGTATCTCTGCCAAATATTGTTTGGTTAAGCCTGGTTTTCACTAGCGACGCAAGCTCGAGCGCAAGCAACATACGCAGACGCAGTAACGCGTTGATCATCAGTGCCTTTTTTTTACGACAATCAACACGTTACTGCGTCTGCGTATGTTGCTTGCGCTTGTGCTTGCGTCGCTAGTGACTGAACTAGGCTTTAAGAGAGTGATCGCGTGTCTAAATGACGTAATCCTGAATTGGTAAAAGCACTGTTTACGTTGGTGTGCCAACTCACGTAGCAGAACTATAAACGCAACCTTTCTCAGCCTTTAAATCAACACGAAGTGAACATCATTGCCGCCTTTCAGTGCATCGGAGAAGCTCGATTTTATTTCCAGTGTTTGGTAAGTATCATTGTTATCCGTTGACTGAAATAATGAAATCGCTAAACTGATAATATTTTAAACAGACAACAAGCGCCTTTGTTTGTGACAAGAAATCCTAACTATGTTTACTCTGGTTATCAATGAATTAACTTTAAAAATAACTTGCTAATCAAAAATTTCTTTAGGTTTATATCAGTTGCCTTAGCCAAGTGTTTGTTTGAAACAATGCAATTAAAACGTTAAATATGATTGAAAGGATGTGTCGTACATTAGGACCTTGTTTATTATATATTTACTGTATCCAACGATTTTTCGATCATAAGTCCAATCTGGGAATGTTACTCATTCACGTCATTTACTAATCTCTGTCTTGTCGCTGAGATTGTCACAAAACGCAGCAAACTGCAGTATACCGTTTGAACAAGCTGCTTATTTTGACCTTGATGATAGACTGATAAAACTGACACTTTTCACACGGACAACGTAAGGTACGAAATATCCGGGGGGTAGCTAGGTCAGTTTATTCTTTTGAGCACAGTGCTAGTGAGGGGCGAGGAGTGGCGATTATTGCCACGCACAAATCAAAAATCAGCTGGTGCATATGAAAATACGTGTAGGCGATTATTTCATATTTACTTACAATTTTTCAAATGTGGTGATCAGAATTGTCTTCAGTTACAATTTCGAGAAAGGGGCTCAATCGGCCGCCTTACTGGTTAATATGAAATCTAGCTCTCCAGTCCTACAAGGGTACACTGATTAACTGTATTTTAAAAACATTCTGTTGCACAGTGACATAAAGTAAAGATGAAATACAGCCCACGTTAGAAAAAAAATGTTCATGCCCAAATTATGTCAATCAATCAATCATCAATCTGAATCAATCAATCAATAACCTTTATTTTGACATGATTAGAATTAAAGCATGACAATGCTTGTCGGGTCGTGTGCTATCTAAGACTAAAATAAGAATTTAACTTAGCATAAGACATAAGATACAATGAAAATGTAATGAAATAATGAAATTGTCATGGGGGGATATAGATTGGGTGACCTGGGACCGAGAAACCATGCTCTCACAACTTGCAAAGCGATCAATTTCGTTTTGGTCAGCGGTGTTTTTATAAGGCTTCTTTTCGCGCGCGAAATTCCTTAAAAAATGAATTAAACTATTTCGCGATTATTCCAACACGTTCAATTTGTCCAATGTGGCCGAACTGTCCAGGAGTTGAATTCGTGCCGGTTTAAGTCCAGATAGGGAAAGGAAAATTATTTGCAGGATGTCTTTATAGCATGATAAACCAAACTTTTTACACACCGGACCCATCTCGGGTACGCCTCGTTAACTATTCGCTCTTGGAAAACTCGAACTCGTAGTCTACAAATCGCAATTCGGAAGAACGATTGAAAGCGATTTAGAGTTGTCGCATCAGCAATAATATAATGCGATTCAATGTGGGATATTCTTCACTCCTACTAAGGTACCTGCATGATATGGTTACCTCAAGGAGACTAGTAGAAATCCTGGCCTGGATATCTACAAGATTGTTACCTATCAAGCGAGAACCAGGACTTTGTAGCCAAGAGTAAGTTACATGTATGTTACAAAACACCCGACTTTTCCCATCCCATCCCAGCTAGCAATTCACCACCTTACCCAGGCTGTTGGCTCATTGACTGACCTACCTGGGAACGCGACGGCCTTCCAAAACAGTGTTCCCCATCAAATTTTCTGGACGCTAGCAGTTTGAAGGGTCTAGTCTAGAACAATTTAAAAAGTGTACCTTATAACAATCAAGTCAGCTGATATACGTACACATGTACGTACAATATTTGTCTTGTAGCTTAGCAATTATGTTGATTTGTACTCGGGAGATTCTCCAATAGGCCAATAGGTCCAATATTACTTTACTACAACTACCAGAGCTCGAATTGTTCGGGTTTTGTTTTCAGTAATTAAACGTTTATTCTTCTTGTCTCTACATTCCACGGACATCAACCAACTAACGATCCATTGTAGAGTTCTGATGCAACTAACATTTTTGTGTGATATACCTCAGTGTTAAACACGGAGCGATCCTATAAAGCGAGGCTGAGGTGTTCAGCCTGTCAATCATAGTCCACATGAAAGTGCCTCATTTGTTAGCATCGCTGAAAAAAAGCCAGTAGAATGAGCTTCTAAATAAAATCACTTCGAAAATAGTTTACGCACAACTGCTCGACAAGCAGGGACAAGTAATAAGAAATTTATAGATATGCTAAAAATGGTAGGGTGAAAGAAAACGAATAAACAAAGATTTCGCAGCTTTAAATTTCAACAAGTTGATTTCTGTACTATTTTGCCGGTCAGTGTATTTTGCTCGTTGCGATTTTGTTCTCGGCAAGTCAACGGATACAAGCATATTTACGGCAGTTCTGAGACATGTACACTGTACGTAGTGTTCAATGAATTTAATAATATGAAGGGGAATCTCCACAGTTTTTGGCCGATTTTTTGAATGGAGAAATTTGTAAAGATTGGAGAGGCGAAAATGCTTGGTGCTAATGCCGCTAAAGCGAGAATAAAATAGAGGCGAAGACGGCACTCGGCGAACTTGCTAGCGTGTTCTGAGAACAACAGTAAACAAATGGTTCGCGTATTATTTGAAACTCTTGCCAAACCCAGGTCAAAACTACAAAACTCGGTTCAGTTCTTGCTTTTCTCAATTAATAAAGATATCGAAATGAAACCTTAATTGTAGGATTCAGTCAGTTTGCTTTTTAAAGTAAACATGGTTGACATGCGGAATTTGAATTTTTAGGTCTGGGTCGACGTTCAATACTCCCGTTCAGATTTATCTTCTTCCACCTTTAAAACTTATTAAAATCAAAATAAAAGCTTTTGTAGTATTTTTTCCCAAAAAGAATTAACCAGTTCTTGTGAATTGAGCAAAGAAACATCTCATTTAAACGTTCAATCGTCTCACGAGCGTTATTTCTTCTGCCATTTGCGATAAATTGAAGCCAACAAAGTGCTGTTTCCAGTCCTTTTATAGGCTCGCTCCGTGTTTTAAACCTTTCGACGCTATTTTAATTTCAAATAGTATTACTTGAGATTTAGTGTAAAGACTATCATTGTAAGATGCAGATAACAACTTGATTTCAATAGTTTTCAATAGTTTATCGATACAAGCGCAGCCAAAGATCATGTCGCATTTTAAATTTTATTAGTATAAAATAACAATTCACAATTTTCCATTCTCTTAAATCAAATCCAAACCATGCTCTCACAACTTGCAAAGCAATCATCACAACTTAAGCCAGCGGATTCATCATCTGCGCGTGCGTAGACGTTGTGTAACGCCAGACAGAGAAGAAGCTAGAAAAAACATGGCGGTTGATGAGGCGATGGAAGTGCGTACTGATGTATGAATGATGATTGTATTTTTTTCACTTTGTGATCCTTTAAACCAGATAAACTTCTTCCTCAAGTTTTTCGTTTTCAAGATGCAACCACGACGGCGACGGCAACGAGAACGTCACAAAACAATAGGTTTATTTTGTAGTACAATATTCTTCACGTGTGTTTTGCATATTTCTTTGCCGTCGTATGCACAACAAAACGCGCGTCCTACGCAAAACAAAACGCACGTGCGTTTTGCATTTACTTTCTTTGCCGTACTATGCAAAACAAAAACATCAAATGTCCAAATTCACGGTATTATGGAGAACGTGAACACGCGATGGTTAATTATAGCATATTCTCTATTTTCCAATCCCCCATAATACACATTGTTTGCCCCCAAAATTTTGCATAAACTATTGTTTTCAAATGCTCTTGGGAATATGCAGTCCTCCCAAAGCATTTGAAAACAATAGTTTATGCAAAATTTTGGGGGGCAAACGAAGTGTATTATGGGGGATTAGAAAATAGTTTCAGTATTTATTTTTGACTAATGACATCATGTAAAGCGCATTTGGGCATTTTCTGGAGAATGCGTTATATTAAGTTATAAATGCGCTATAAATTATTTTTATTAATAATACGAAAAAATATCTAAGCAGAAAAATTGACGTGTTATTTAAGTTTAATCCCTTGTGAAATTGTTTCGTCAATTTTGGTTTGCCCGGGGCAAAATCACTCCAAAAATGTCCGAAGATCGTCCGAGGACTACCGAAGAGTGCAAAATCCACCCGAAGACTTCCGAGGATTTCCGAAGATGACCCGAAGATTTCCGAAAATTACGTAGTCCTCCGAAGATTTTCGAACATGATCGGAAGGTCAGCAAATATTTCCGATAGTCTCCCGAAGATTGCCGAAGATACCCTATGTCAGTTTATCACACTAATTTTACCCTTAATTTACTTAGCGTATGACTGTAATTATGGAGAATCCGGCGACAGAAGCGAAATTTCAGATTTCATTTTATTTGACCTAAAAGACCCCTTTGGTAAACTGTTTTCGAAAATCATATCAAAAAGTTATATCGCTCTTTTCGTTTTCAGAAAAATCAAAAAGTTCAAAATACGACTAAAATCTCGTTCGAGCCCGTTGGAAACAATGAAAACTTGTGCGATTTCAGAAAGCTCGTACGCAACAATGAAAAGCATTCCCGGTTTGCTCTTTGGCTACGTAAAAAACAATCCTTTAAACTACCCTCAGATATAAAAATAATGTAATATTTTTAATTTTGAGTCTATATACTGACCCGTTGAAAATAGTGACCTTCGGGTGTTTTAGGCCAATATAAAATTAGGGTCAACTTCAGAGGTCCATATAACTCCTAGTATATGTATTTCTAAAAAAAATTATACGGCAAATCTCAGCTTTATAATCCTAGTTCACTGTCCCAAAGTATCTTTTTTGGCCCGCAAAAAGCTACGTATCCAGAGTAAAAATGTCGAGGCTATTTTGACTAATTCTGTATGTTTCTCGCAACACGACTGTCACGCAAAACACAACGGCCGACAACAAGTTATTCATAAAATTGCCTAGAAACGACAATTAACTATACCCTACAACGAATTATTTCCATAATGTACATTTCAGTTGGTTTTGGTAACATTTCGACAGCTTAAAGACCTTAAATTGGCACAGTACAGTACCTTACAATTCGATGAATTACTTCGTTCAACCGCCGACACGTACTACATGTACCAAGGAAGCTAATATTTAAAACAATTTTTAAAGCCTCACCTGAAGACATTGTCCTCTTGTTCATCTAAGGATTGTTTCCCCATAGAATCCGAGCGGGATATTGAGTAAGTTACTCTCTTATTTAACATTTTCACCACTGAAATACATGATCATCATGGGCTGTACGTGATCAAGCAAATGAAATTTGATTCACCTAAAAAGATAGCGTGACGCAGACCGCTTGAAATAACTTTGCCGTCATTTTAATTTCCGAGAATTGCTCAATTCCTGGTCAGATTGTCGATAGTTGACCATAGCCTTTTTGTGGAACCGACATCAGTTATTCTTCTGAATTGCCTCTATTCATTCAATGTTACTGTGGCTATTCCTCTCTACTGAAAGATAATTATTATGTGGATCAAACTGCATTGTGCGGATCAAACTGGAAAAACCCTGAGGATTTTCAGTGCGTTACCCTCAAAGGGGTCCTCAAAGATTGCAACAAGGATGTGTCGTCTCATCTGAAATCATGTAAAGTAGTGGACGACGGGGTTGAAAACCAGTTTTCAATTATTGCTCGCAAGGGCAGGTAAGTACTCAGTGTTATTCTTTTTTTTTACCATCCAGCATGCACTAGCTACTTTTCAATCAGCTTTCGAACCATCACCGCGCTTTTTTTAATTTGCGTTTTCTAGGGATGTTTATTATTAAAGATTCCCATGCATTAGTGACAGTGTGTCCACGGCATAGAGAGACACATGGGGTTGGCTGAAGGAGGGGAAAGGTCAGCGGCTCTATGCCAAGCGAGATGGCAGGACACAAGTCCTCGTCAGCCAAAGGGGATCGTGGAATTTGCAGGAAGGAGTCAGCGCTTATCTTAAATGACAGGGAAAATGTTTTTTTCCAATCGGAACATATACATAAGAACATGAACATTTTTTCAACAGCTAGTGCCCTTTGTGTGTGTAGGACTGTTGTGTGTTATTTTTATTTTTATAAATGTTAGAGAAATCACCAAAAATATTTGCATGGAACCGGGAAAAAGTGACTTGAACGAAAAATGTGTCATAAAGCCACTGATAAATTACGGGAGCATGCGCGAAAATCGGCGCAACTCGCGAAAAGACGCGGGTGGGGAAACAAGACGCGCGGAGGCGGAGGCGAATTTATTCCACCCTAGCGCGTCGCTCCTCCTCGTGGGAGGCGTCACGCGTTCGCATAATCACCGCTAGCCGCTAGACTATCCCTGAGAGAAATGAGGGACTTATCGTCCTAGGAATTAAGTTACTTTCCCCTTTTAACCTTGCATTTACATTCGCGACGCGAGGAGGCGCGACGCGCTGGGGTGGAAGAAATTCGCCTCCGCTTCCACCTCCGCTTCCGCCTCTGCCTCCGCGCGTCTTGTTTCCCCACCCGCGTCTTTTCGCGAGCGGCGCCGATTTTCGCGCACGCTCCCGTAATCTATCAGTGGCCTTATGTGCCAGTGGCCCTGTGTTCCGATTGGAAGAAACATTTTCCCTGTCATTAAGATAAACACTGACTTGCTGCAAATTCAACGATCCCCTTTGGCTGATGGGGACTTGTGTCCTGCCATCTCGCTTGGCATAGAGCCTCTGACCTTTCCACTCCTCCAGCCGGCCAACCCCATGTGTCTCTCTATGCCATGGTCACACTGTCACTAATGCATGGGAATCTTTAATAATAAACACCCCTAGAAAACGCAAAATTAAACACAAAATGGTAAACAAATTAAAAAAAGGGCGGTGATGGTTCGAAATCTGATTGAAAAGTAGCTAGGGACTGTGCAATAATTATCAGGAGGGGGGGTTGGGGGGGTTGGAAAATGGGCTTCATGTAGGAAAATATTAGGTAATACCACCCTCCTAAAGGAGTGAATTTAGTTATTGCCCCCTCTAATCAGTCAGAAATTATGTACGAGCCCCCCCCCCCCCCCCCCCCCTCACAGTATACACACACCTTTATACAAGTACCATGCATTTTCTCTACACGCACCTGTGGATTAAACTCTTACAACAGAAAGAAGAGCTCCTACTACATGTTTAATTGTTGGACATCCGCGTCTGAAACAAACATCACCACCGTAGCAATGCACAACAGAGCCATAGCAGAAGGAAAAGAGCACGTGTGTTATTTTCAGGTCCGGTGAAGGCCCGAAGAACCGGAAAATTTTTCGGTCACCACCTTATAAATAGGTATGGATTCGCCAATGTAATATGTACTTGAAATAAAATGTTACGCCCCCCCCCCCCCCCCCCCCCCCCTTTCCTGGTAATTATTGCACAGTCCCCTAGTGTATGCCGGATTGTAAAAAAAAGAAGGAAAAAAAAAAACAAGAACAGTACTTGCCTGCCCTTGCGAGCAATAATTGAAACTGGTTTTCAATCCCATCGTCCACTACTTTACATGATTTCAGATGAGACGACACATCCTTGTTGCAATCTTTGAGGACCCCTTTGAGGGTAACGCACTGAAAATCCTCAGGGTTTTTCCAGTTTGATCCGCACAATGCAGTTTGATCCACATAATAATTATCTTTCAGTAGAGAGGAATAGCCACAGTAACATTGAATGAATAGAGGCAATTCAGAAGAATAACTGATGTCGGTTCCACAAAAAGGCTATAAGTTATTTCAAGCGGTCTGCGTCACGCTATCTTTTTAGGTGAATCAAATTTCATTTGCTTGATCACGTACAGCCCATGATGATCATGTATTTCAGTGGTGAAAATGTTAAATAAGAGAGTAACTTACTCAATATCCCGCTCGGATTCTATGGGGAAACAATCCTTAGATGAACAAGAGGACAATGTCTTCAGGTGAGGCTTTAAAAATTGTTTTAAATATTAGCTTCCTTGGTACATGTAGTACGTGTCGGCGGTTGAACGAAGTAATTCATCGAATTGTAAGGTACTGTACTGTGCCAATTTAAGGTCTTTAAGCTGTCGAAATGTTACCAAAACCAACTGAAATGTACATTATGGAAATAATTCGTTGTAGGGTATAGTTAATTGTCGTTTCTAGGCAATTTTATGAATAACTTGTTGTCGGCCGTTGTGTTTTGCGTGACAGTCGTGTTGCGAGAAACATGCGGAATTAGTCAAAATAGCCTCGACATTTTTTACTCTGGATACGTAGCTTTTTGCGGGCCAAAAAAGATACTTTGAGACAGTGAACTAGGATTATAAAGCTGAGATTTGCCGTATAATTTTTTTTAGAAATACATATACTAGGAGTTATATGGACCTCTGAAGTTGACCCTAATTTTATATTGGCCTAAAACACCCGAAGGTCACTATTTTCAACGGGTCAGTATATAGACTCAAAATTAAAAATGTTACATTATTTTTATATCTGAGGGTAGATTAAAGGATTGTTCTTTACGTAGCCAAAGAGCAAACCGGGAATGCTTTTCATTGTTGCGTACGAGCTTTCTGAAATCGCACAAGTTTTCATTGTTTCCAACGGGCTCGAACGAGATTTTAGTCGTATTTTGAACTTTTTGATTTTTCTGAAAACCGAAAGAGCGATATAACTTTTTGATATGATTTTCGAAAACAGTTTACCAAAGGGGTCTTTTAAGTCAAATAAAATGAAATCTGAAATTTCGCTTCTGTCGCCGGATTCTCCATAATTACAGTCATACGCTCTTAACAAGTAATCGCATGATTCCTCGTAAAATTACCACTTGTGTTTTTCGCTACACGACTCGGGCAATTTCTGCAAATTTCTGAAAACAGGCGTGATATTAGGTGGGAGTTAACCTGAATGCCATTTTCCCGCCACTTAACATGGGTTTCATGGAAATATCTCGTTCACGTTTCAAGCAATCCAAAAAATCTCTGCTTAAAACATGAATCTATGCTATGGCGTGTTTTGTAAATTTTTTGGTGATTTTGGGGGATTTTTGGGTGGAAATAGTTTTTCTCAAAGGAGTTGTAAAATTTAGGGAAATAAGAAATATTGAAGATTTAATGTAGTTTTAAAATTAGAATTTGAAGTTAAAAATTAGTAGATTGACAAGTTGATTGAACAGTTGATAACCACGCAAGAGCACCCGCGTGGTTATCAACTGTCTGTCTGTTGGTGTTCCAAAAAATTTTTTCTTCCCTTCCCTTTCCCTTTCTTCCCTTCTTTAAACCTCTTAAAATTTCATTGAAATTCAGGTTAACTCCGCCTTAATCCTTAATTTTACTCGGCCCCATGTGATTACCTGCACATGCATTCAATATTTTAGATGTTTGATACTGTGGCGATGCATTAATTTTTTTTTTTATGTTTAAATTACATGTCATATATTGTCTGAAACAACCTTGATCGATCTTTTTTTGTTGACCGTGCAGCTAAAACGGGGAAACTGTTGAGAGGGACATGACTGTCAACTGATATTTATCCAAGACAACTCCTTTAAGAGCCCATGAGAGCCGGTAGGTTAAAGTGAATGAGAAAATTATGCAAACAAATTATCTTCGTTTATTTCCAATCGGTTAGAACGCTGATACCGAAACAAAGATTGCAGTGTGCAGAGTTGAACATTCGCTTGAAGAGGAACATCCTCAGTTTAATTAGAAAACGCGATGTTCCACAAACGTATCGAAAAAACCCTTTCTATCAGTTGGACACAGGCTCGTAGGCTAAGACATGAAACTGATTATCTGGTTGCCAAAATATCAATATCTTATCATGACTATTCAGTTGAACTTTGACTGCTTCAACGATTTATATAACTGCACACATGACTTTGCAAGTGTGCGATCCTGAAATATGAAAATAAGTGAGCAATCCTGAAATATGATAAAAGCGAAAGGTATTGCAGTTTGTGTGTACCTTCATTAGTATGTACGGAAGCTTTAGACTAATCGGTTTGCTTTTGTTGTTACCAGTATGGTGGCGTATTAACCACGCTTCATTTTGTAATTTTATAGTTTATTGCACTATATATGGTAAAAAGGCAACTATATTATTTTTTTATTTCGTTTATTTAACCACCGACACCGTTAATGTAAACAATTACTCAATGTGTAGAGTTGAAATACTGTTCCTAACAAAGCAAGCGAGTCCTGCACGCAGGGTATCATGGCCTCCTGCACCTGCTATAGAACTTAAGAGGCTGTGCACCTTAAAACCGACCAATGATTTTGACTCGAAAATTAGTTTGGGCTGATTTTGATATTAAACGTACAGGTTACCAAACTATAAATAAAAATGTATTTCTTTTGTTTCAGTATCCTTTATTTATAAAAATATTGTCTCGCGAAGTTTGGTCGGCCGGCGAGGTCAAAATCGAGCCTAAACAAGCCGTTTCGAAAATCGCCTCGAAATTTATTCTCGCAACGTGAATTGGACTAAAACCACCATCAAAGTAAAGAAAAATGCTTATTGGTGGAATCTAGTAGGACAACGATCAAAATATTTAAAAGTAAAACGTCCAAATTATTATTTGACTATACCACACTAAATCTGCAATAGCGATAGGACCGATTTTCAGAAAATTATTTCTCAAAAGTGGCACCAGATCTAAAGTTCTAATACGCTTATATCAAACACGATAAAGATAAACTTTCATTTGACGGCAAAACATTTTGCGGCCCGTGCGAATTCACTGTGTAATAATTCGTTAAAGTTACTGTAATTACCGCCATTTCTTCAATATGCAAATTACTTACGGTTTATCGCAGGCATCTTAACTACCGGTTTCAGGCTTCTACAAAACACACCAACCATCCTGAATATAGGAAAAGCTTATAAGAAAAGCACAGAAGACAAATGAATGCACAGAAAGCCGACATTTTTTAAGTTTACCTGCCATTGAAGCCGGATTGAAGTCCTCAAGTTTCGCTCGCGTGACTCCGTGTTCGATACAGTAACGCCAAGGGAATGTTTCAGATTAAAAACGACAAAGGAAGGCCTCTCGAATTAACGTTCCAAATGTTAGGAAACTGAAACTTCAACCTATTTGCACAGCTACAGCAAGAAAATAACGAATCCAAGTTGAAATTCATCTCGATCGAATGGTCTGACACTTCAACTGTTTATTTATATTCAGCTTAGTAACTTGACACCGATATACCAATGTCACGGGTCACCGCTGACCGGCAGGTCAAAACCTTTTAAAAAGTTCAGCGGCTTTTTTTTAGCTATAAAAATGTCTCAAGTTTGCTTTTTGTATAACAGGCTTTGTTGAGTGCGGACCCTCGCGTGGACGTACGGAAAGGGAAAATGTTTCTACTTAACAGAAAAACAGTTTTCTTCTGTTCAATGTTTTATAAAAGACGGAGTTCATCAGAATACTGCTTTTTGCCATATAATAAAGTATAATACATGGTTTTGGCTTCTAATATAGATTTAACGGGCGTATAAAAACGAAAAAGACGGCTTTTCTATGTTTTATACAGTATTACTCCGATAAAACATTGTTTCTTAACCGCTCATAGCGAGCGCAGCTTTCAATCTATATTTTAAATCTGGATATAAAAATATCTCAAGCTTGCTCTTTGCATAAAATCGGCTCGTGCAGACCCTCGCATCAGATTTTTAATTTGGACAAACTATCAAACATTTCTTACGCGAGCCAATGGACAAACGTACACTGTATCCCAAATAGCTGATATACTTCCTTTGCCATAGCAACCACATTGATCACGTCCCGCCCACTGGCCTTTCTAGATGAACCTCCATGTCTCGGATACTGGTACGACCTTGAAGGTCTCCCAGTACCTCCTAAGCCATGCGAGCGCAGACACGCATAACCTGCAGTACAGGCGGTTTGGGTTTTTTTACAGTGCGCGAGATGTTTTCGACGAGAAAAACCCAAACCACCAGTACTGCAGGCTAAGACACGCATTGCTTTAGGGACTGTGCAATAATTATCAAGGGGGGGGGGGGGGGGGGGGGGGGGGGGGGGGGGGGGTGGAAAATCGGCTTCATGTAGGAAAATATTAGGTAATACCCCCTCCTAAAGAAGTGAATTTAGTTATTGCCCCCCCCCCTCTAATCAGTCAGAAATTATGTACGACCACCCCCCCACCCCCCCCCCCCCCCCAATCACAGTATACACACACTTTTATACAAGTACCCTGCATTTTCTCTACACGCACCTGTGGAATAAAATCTTATAACAGAAAGAAGAGCTCCTACTACATATTTAATTGTTGGACATCCGCGTCTGGAACAAACATCACCTCCGTAGCAATGTACAACAGAGCCCGGAAAATTTTTCGGTCCCCACCTTATAAATAGGTATGGATTCGCCAATGTAATATGTACTTGAAATAAAATGGTAATGATTGCACAGTCCCTTAACTTTATCAAGCGATGTGCCAACAAAATCAGCTCATTGAAGTATGCCACACTCTTTGAGATTGCAGCGTGACAAACAACAACAACTTTTTAAATGAACACAGATATCACGGCACTCGTACAAAAACACCGTTTCCGTACGTCCACGCGAGGGTCCGCACTCAACACTTTTATATCCAGATCACGATTTGAAAAGAAGCTAAAAAAAGAAGCCGCTGAACTTTTTAAAAGGTTTTGACCTGCCGGTCAGCGGTGACCCGTGACATTGGTATATCGGTGTCAAGTTACGAAGCTGTATATAAACAATCATTTGAAGTGTCAGACCATTCGATCGAGATGAATTTCAACTTGGATTCGTTATTTTCTTGCTGTAGCTGTGCAAATAGGTTGAAGTTTCAGTTTCCTAACATTTGGAACGTTAATTCGAGAGTCCTTCCTTTGTCGTTTTTAATCTGAAACATTTCGTTGGCGTTACTGTATCGAAAACGGAGTCACGCGAGCGAAACTTGAGGACTTCAATCCGGCTTCAATGGCAGGTAAACTTAAAAAATGTCGGCTTTCTGTGCATTCATTTGTCTTCTGTGCTTTTCTTATAAGCTTTTCCTATATTCAGGATGGTTGGTGTGTTTTGTAGAAGCCTGAAACCGGTAGTTAAGATGCCTGCGATAAACCGTAAGTAATTTGCATATTGAAGAAATGGCGGTAATTACAGTAACTTTAACGAATTATTACACAGTGAATTCGCACGGGCCGCAAAATGTTTTGCCGTCAAATGAAAGTTTATCTTTATCGTGTTTGATATAAGCGTATTAGAACTTTAGATCTGGTGCCACTTTTGAGAAATAATTTTCTGAAAATCGGTCCTATCGCTATTGCAGATTTAGTGTGGTATAGTCAAATAATAATTTGGACGTTTTACTTTTAAATATTTTGATCGTTATCCTACTAGATTCCACCAATAAGCATTTTTCTTTACTTTGATGGTGGTTTTAGTCCAATTCACGTTGCGAGAATAAATTTCGAGGCGATTTTCGAAACGGCTTGTTTAGGCTCGATTTTGACCTCGCCGGCCGACCAAACTTCGCGAGTCAATATTTTTATAAATAAAGGATACTGAAACAAAGAAATACATTTTTATTTATAGTTTGGTAACCTGTACTTATAATATTAAAATCAGCCCAAACTAATTTTCGAGTCAAAATCATTGGTCGGTTTTAAGGTGCACAGCCTCTTAAGAGGCTGTGCACCTTAAAACCGACCAATGATTTTGGCTCGAAAAATAGTTTGGCCTGATTTTAATATTATAAGTACAGGTTACCAAACTATAAATAAAAATGTATTTCTTTTGTTTCAGTATCCTTTATTTATTTTTTCTCAGTGCGCGAGCGGGCGGTATCCTGCGAATCCTGCAATCTGATTGGTTCCGGGAGCGGGCGGTATTCTCCTATCTCTGACCACGGTCACGGTAACCGAGGCTTCACGGACCGTTTCAGCAACGCGCGAAGGTAGAAAATTTCGCTTAGCTTTTTAAAACTGCCAGAATGCGTTTAATACTGTAAGACCAACAAAAACATATTAATCAAGCCAATATTGGTCCCGAGAGCGGGAAAAATTGCCCGTGAACCCGGCGGAGACCCGCGGAATCGTAGCGTAGGCATGCGCTACAAGCGAAAACATTTTAATTCAGCAACGTGTGAAGGTCGATGCGAAGAAGCTTTTACTGAATTTCTCGCATTATTTTGCTCTCTTATCGTTGTCAAGTGAATGGAGAACTACGCAGTGGAATTAAAGAGCTTGCATTTCTTCAAAAAGGCGAGTAGTCATTGATTTTAACCGACAGAATTTAGTTTTAGTCAAGTTTGTTGTTCGTTTTTGGAAATCAGTTTCACGTTCAAACTTGCAGGTTTTAAATTACAATTCACCTTGTTTAGACTCAATTCCTTCGTTTTAATTGTTTGCTTTTCGTTTCTCTGTTTTCCTAAACAAACCTTCCGTTAATTTTCATTCAAGAAATAACTTTGTGGCTACCGGTATTCCCGTTTATAATTCTCGGCACGTATCAATTTTATGCCGTCGGCTTTGAAAGAGCTTATGCAGGCGAAGTTTGTCAGGGTTTCGCATAAAATGAAAACTGCAAATTGCCACCGAATGGCAAAAATCAGATTTAACATGTGAAATAAAATTGTAGTATACGTAAAGACTGTAACTGGGAACAGTTTTGCTCGAAAAATGCTTTTCATGATATTTGTTTACGGCAAGAGTAATGTATGGAAGATTGCCGAAGATTGTCGTAGAATTTGACGGCGGCTTTGAATGGTTTTTGTGAAAATGGAAATAGCTTCTCGTTTCAGCTGCTTTGTGATGAAATGCCGCTCTAGTCTCCATTTCTGTAATTACATATTTGTGGTGTAAAAATTAATCGTCTGAGTTTCTTGTTACTTGGGTTATTTCTTCGGTAGTCTTCTGAGCTACATGTACTAGCGCGCGTGAAAAAACAGATTTTGCAAAACAAGCCTGAGATTTCAATATTTCTTTATCAAATTCAAACGAAGTACGAAAAAAATAAAAAGGTTATTGGCCGGCCTAGGTCGGTCCGTATTGAGAAAAACTGTGCCCTTGGTCTTGAGTACGGCCCTCGGCCTAACGGCCTCGGGCCTTACTCAAGACCACGGGCACAGTTTTTCTCAAAACGGACCTCCCGGCCGGCCAATAACCTATATTTATAAAAATATTGACTCGCGAAGTTTGGTCGGCCGCGAGGTCAAAATCGAGCCTAAACAAGCCGTTTCGAAAAGCGCCTCGAAATTTATTCTCGCAGCGTGAATTGGACTAAAACCACCATCAAAGTAAAGAAAAATGCTTATTGGTGGAATCTAGTAGGATAACGATCAAAATATTTAAAAGTAAAACGTCCAAACAGAGGTCTATAACTAGAGGTTTCCATCTAGCATTGCGCGCGGCCCATCAGATTCGCAGTTAGGCTATTTTTAGACATTTTTCGCGCGAAACCAGCAGCCAATCACGCACCATGCCTGACAAAAATGGTCAGTGAACGCGCCAGCTCGACAATTTTTGTTCAAGACGGTTTGTTCGTCGATTGAAACGCTGGCTAAAATTATTAAGTAAAAAACCTTGGCCGTTCTAAATCAAACAAAAGTTAATTCCACTAAATAATGCACGAAGTTTGATACGAAATATTTAATGGGAAATGCCTGTAAAATATACAACTAATGCGACTGAAAGAGCTCTAAAGGCAGCCTGAAATTAATTTACGGGAAGATCAGACAATTAAGCTTATTTCGTCCAAAGAATGAAAACCTGTTTACAACACAAGTTTAAGCTTAGTCTATTCAGTATTGTTACCTTGTATTTCGAAGAGGCTTGTCAATTCCAGCTGAATTAGGATCAGATATATAAAGCTTAAGCTTATAAGCTTACGGCAGTTCGTCAAGCGTTCGTGACAGTCAATCATTCAAAGATCACTTCACAGTGAAATTCTCTTCGAAGACCACTCTCTTTCTTTCCATCCATGTAGATATTGAGGATTTCCTTTGTTCTTTTACTTCAATGAACTTGATTTTAAGCTCAGACGTTCGTTAATTCTGTAGTCGCGCAAGTTTTGCCCGCCGTATACATGTAAACAAGTGAAACCTTCGGCTGCGTATAGCTGTCCGTTCAACTCAGTTGTAAAATGAATATAATGTTCAGCTCCACAATTATTTCGAATCTTCCCATGTTAAGCTAAACCATCTGCACAATTTTCCAGAATATACGAAACTTTGGAGAGATTGAGCGAAGATTAATCCGCGGAGAAAGCTTTGTCTTGCTTTCTTTTCATTCAATTTGCCAACTGGACACCGCGCCAGAAGTTTTGCCGCCGAATTCATACAAATCATGCTTCATTTAGACTGAACTGAAAAATCACTCAGTCGATTTATAGTTTTACAAAAAGTATACCGAAGTTTGACCAAAATTTAGTGAAGTATTTAAACAATTATTACATTCTGCTGTGACGCTTTTCGCTTTTTCCTTGGCCGGCAAAGTTTCTGCCTTTGAGTAGCGCTCGCATATCATTAAAAATGGTTCAACGTGATTGGCTGCTGGTTTCGCGCGAAAAATGTCTAAAAATAGCCTAACTGCGAATCTGATGGGCCAAGACCCAATACCAGAGATGGAAACCTCTAGTTATAGACCTCTGGTCCAAATTATTATTTGACTATACCACACTAAATCTGCAATAGCGATAGGACCGATTTTCAGAAAATTATTTCTCAAAAGTGGCACCAGATCTAAAGTTCTAATACGCTTATATCAAACACGATAAAGATAAACTTTCATTTTACGGCAAAACATTTTGCGGCCCGTGCGAATTCACTGTGTAATAATTCGTTAACGTTACTGTAATAGACCGTTTTCATTATGACGTCACACGCGCAAAGGTTGCTGGTACTTGTAGTAAAGCCTGCGCGTTTACGCGCGAACCTCGCAGGCTCTTCGCTGGCAACTGAAAGAAATCTTCACAACGGTTTGTAATTTGACTTTTTGACTGCAGTTGTTTGTCAAGAATGTATGGAAATCAGGTGACAGTTTTGGAAAACAATAGCTGAGCATTGAATTTCAGTGTTTTCGTCAAGAACTTCAGTGTTTTCAGCGTACAGTTATTCGTGTTTACGGCGACTAAAATTCATTCATGGAAGCCAAGGAAGTTTCACTTCTGACACTTCGCATTGTTTTTAAGCTTAAATAACAACATGAGTTAAGCCTTAAGCTTACAACCGTACAGCTTTATACCATGCAGCAAAGAGGAAAGAGATTGTTCTTATGGACGGTCAGTATAACAGAGAAACTCAAATCCAATTGGAGAAATTATTCTTCAAACGCGTTTGTATAATTTGTCCGGTTGAACTGGATTTTCAGCTGAACCGATGCCGAAATCTTCACGACGTACGCGAAGTAGATAAATAAAATTTACTTATTAGCTTGCAGTACTTATTGTGTGTCTTCAATCGTAAGTTGTATTTTATTTTAGCGAATTAACCTTGAACTTGCAGTAACAGTTAGCTATTTTTCTTGTTCTGGTCGTGTCAATTTTAGTTTTAGTACGAGCGAGCGAGCGAAATTATTTGAGTTTAGTGTGAGCGAGCGAAATTGCTTATTTTTACATCTAAGCTTAAGTTTTTTTTACTTGTCGATCATTGAAAGGCAATCTTCTAAGGTTTTTACTTGCGTAAACATTAGCTCCCCATGTCATGAAAAGGTGAAAGCAATGTGTCACTTAAAACTTTCACAAATTAGCCGCGCTGCTCGCCGGAAATTTATGAAAACTTTGGCGTGAAAACACGCGTGTAACAAGGCGTAGTACGCGACACTTTCATGAGCGACACTTTCATGCAAGTTTATCCTCCCATCTTTCAAGCTTTTGGATGCGATTTCCACTTCCAAGGTCCTCTACACTTTAACCATCGTCTAAGTTGTTCACAATGAAAATTATTTGGCTTTTGTCTTTAAACGAAGCATGTTTCCTTTACCACGTTCAAGCCACTTTCATAGTTTATATTTCGCGCAGAATCTCGCGCGAGGTTTGCGATCTTTACTACAACTACCCGAATCCTTTGCGCGCGTGACGTCATAATGAAAACGGTCTATTACCGTCATTTCTTCAATATGCAAATTACTTACGGTTTATCGCAGACTTCTACAAAACACACCAACCATCCTGAATATAGAAAAGACTTATAAGAAAAGCACAGAAGACAAATGAATGCACAGAAAGCCGAAATTTTTTAAGTTTACCTGCCATTGTAGAGATATTGAAGTCCTCAAGTTTCGCTCGCGTGACTCCGTGTTCGATACAGTAACGCCAACGGAATGTTTCAGATTAAAAACGACAAAGAAAGGCCTCGAATTTAACGTTCCAAATGTTAGGAAACTGAAACCTCAACCTATTTGCACTCTACAGTAAGAAAATAACGAATCCAAGTTGAAATTCACCTCGATCGAATGGTCTGACACTTCAAATGACTGTTTATACAGCTAATAATACACTTGAAAAAATTACTCCAATCTGATTGGCTAAGAGCAGTGCAGTTCAAGTGTAACACCAGTGCAAATTACAATTTCCGAAGATTTCCGAAGTTAGTACGAAGACCCCTAACGGCTCCCGACGGTCATACGAGGTATGCCGAAGATTGCCGAAGTTGACCCGAAGCCTTCCGAAAGTTTCCGAAGATCATCCGATGACTTCCGAAGATTTCCGAACTTCATCCGAAGACTTCCGAAGTTTACCGAAGATTTCCGAAGATCACCCGAAGATTTCCGACGGTTGCCGAAGATCACCCGAAGACATCCGAAGGATTTCCCAACTTTATCGGAAGGTTTGCGAATACTTCCGGAATTTTTACGAAGACCAAGGGCTCATCAGCCTAAGTAATCGGTAAACAGTATTTTTTCAAGTGTGTTATTAACAAGTAATCACATGATTTTTCTCGTGCAATTTGGAATAAATAAGCACTTGTTATTTTTTCCAAGACTACAAATTGCACTCGCCCAACGGGCTCGTGCAATTTTGTTAGTCTTTGAAAAATTTACTCGTGCTTATTTATTCCAAATTGCACTCGAAATCATGCGATTACCTATACTCTAGTAACTTGACACCGATATACCAATGTCACGGGTCACCGCTGACCTGCAGGTCAAAACCTTTTAAAAAGTTCAGCGGCTTTTTCTTTGCTTTTTTTTTCTTGTTTTGGTTTTTATTCACAAGCTGGCATATATGTTTTCCTGAAACATAATTAGACTGGGTGGTTCCAGTCCTCTTCAGCGTTTTGAATGCTGAACTGATGCGGTAAGATTTTTGCAAAACAAAATTTCAGCTCGAAAAGCCATTAGCTTCCATCTTGCGCATTTCCGGTCTAAATAATGCTACGCAATTATCCTAATTTTTTCTTTTAATTTCTCCTTGAAGCAAAAACTACTTATGAAAGACAAAGAAAATGAAACGTATTCCTTGCATGGCTGGTTGTTCAGTCTTTACTGTACGACCTTTTATTTTATATTGTTTAAACACGAAATTCGTGTAACGTTAAAATACCTACAAATTTTAGTAAGAGATAATACCTGACATTTGCCTATACTTTTAGAAAAAAGTTTGAGCTTGTGAGTTTTGTTCTTCTTTGTATGAACATGACGATATTCAAATTTCGTCCTTTGCAGATGGACTCTGTTTCAGTACTGTTTTATTTACTCATTTTTCACTGACACGAGAAAACAGTATGCATGCCGGACTAAATATAATAACTTCTTGATAACCAAGCAAAGGACCGTGAAGAAGAATACATGTATGGGCACAAGGGGAACACGGAACGAGGGCAGTAGAGTCGGGTCCGCAAAAACAAGCATTTCTTAAGTTCGAACATTTTGCAAAGATTTGTGAAGAATTTCGATACTCTTAGTTTAAGAGTTCTCAAAGTATAAATTAAATAATTACTTGATTACCAACTGAAGATCACTATTGATCACTATTGAGATATTGACTACCCCTTCGCTTAGGTTCCTATATTGATCAGTGCAATGAGCATTAACCGTAAATGTGGAAACGATATGCGCTTTTAAAAACTTAATTAAAAAATAAATTATACCAAAAAATATAAAAGAACACAAATGCATACGGTCCTTCAAGAACTGCGGCGCGCATTCCAGAAATGAAGAAGAAATATTACTTGTATTTATGTTTTAAATCGTACCTGCTGGTGCATCGATTGGACATGTACAACTACATCGATTGGACATGTACAACTAAACTGCGAGGGAATGTTTCCTCTAAACCTAATAGTACAATTTACTCCGTAACATTCCTCCAACCTGAAATTGAGACCTCCTGGTCGAGTTAAAAGTTAAAGGAAAAGTGTAACTTCAAATGACTTTTTTTGTGTGTGCTATTGTTAAACGTACTTAAAAAAAACTCTTAATAGTTGAACTCCTAACTGTAGGCTCTAATATGACTGTGCTTTTCCATACTCTAAACTTTGTGAAATATAATCTATACACTCATTTTCATAATAATCTCATTCGATAAACTCTTTCATGGCTTCTTAATTCGGGTTCTCTGTGAAACTGCTAAATATACTGTTTACTCCAAATGCTCAGCTACTTTTAAACTCATATCATTTCATTACTCTAAAATAAACGTGTAAGTTTCTTATCTGTATGAGTAATAACGGGCTGCTTCATTTCCAAGGTCTATTACGGCTTGTTTCTCTATCATCCTCGCGGAAATCCTGGACATTGGTGAATAGGCTGTCTTGATTGTTCAAAACTCGGTTGTTGTGATTATCTTGTGAGATACTGTTCTCGTCTTTGCTTGCATAAAGTGACTTCACTGAAATTGTTTGGACATCAACTGGTTCTTTGTAATGCTCCGTGTACTTTAATACTCTCGATCTCTGTGGCTTGAATTCGTTTTGGTCACTCTTATAACGTTCCTTTGGATTCACTTGGCTAACTGGGGTACCGTAACTTGGAACACCATCTGCAAATTTACCCTCTGTTGATTGGTGGATGAAGAACCTCTGCGTCTTCTGAATAACGGGCTGGTCATTGTCTTGCTTGCGAGCGTGCGATGCTGTCAGCAGGTACAGTATAATGAGCATCAATACAAAGGGCGTCTGAATAAATCCAATTCCTTTGTTCTTCAGTTGACTTCCGTGGGCTATTGTGGAATCGAAGACCTTTGGGCAAGGCTCTGGATCAACTTCTTTCTTTTCTTTGGAGCGGTTCTTTTGAGGAAGGAAGGTTCCCATAACTGGCACTGTCGTCGTACTGGCTCGCTCTCTGAGGCGTCCCGCTCTTTTTAAAGTAATACTGCTGTTATCAAGGTCAATCACGGCTCTATGTTCTTGAAGGAAAGTGCGACCAAGGATTGCATCATAGGCAAGGTTTTCCATAACATGAAACTCACAGGAATACTCACTTGCATTCAAGTGTATGGACACAGTAATCTTTCCAATAGTGTCCACTAACTGTCTGGATAGACGATAAAGAACCATCACTCATCTTAGGCGGGCGGTAGAATGCGATAGAACGCAAAAAGGAAACTTTTGCCATCGGTGTACGGGAAAAATTTGTTGTGGGGATGGTGAACGTAACTGATATGCTCGGATGAAACCAGGAGGCTCAGACCGATAGCGATCTGTACATTTTACTTAACGAAACGATTAATTCACTTTAGATGCTTTTTCTACGACATTTGCTGAAAGAACTTGGATGATTTTCTCGCTCGATAATTTCCTGTTTTGGTATAGGAACTTCTTATAGGCGTAACGGCGATATCACTTAAATAATAGAAGAAATCGGACGGGTATTTCTAGAAAAACCGATTAAAGTTAAAACGAAAGGAATTCGAAATGAAACAAATTGCCGTTTCAGAATTCCAGTAGTACATGGAGTAGTGGTTAAAATAGACACTACCATTTTCGAATAGTTTATTTACACGGATCTCAATTTAAGCAGTTAAATTATTAAAAGAAACCCACCATTTTTTGTTTGTTTAATACACTCATTGATGATTGCGCAAAATACCCTCAGTAAGAAATAGCTTACATATATTTGCCAGTTTACAATAGAGTTATAGAAGACATTGACAGCATTCGGAATCGATCGAAACATGGATAAACTGATTTCCTCAAAAATGGTTCAAATATAATCTAAAGACGTGATCGTTATCGCATTTGTTCCCCGGGTTTTGTTCCGAGATCAGCAGATTTAGCGTGTAACTTAATTACCTCACCCACGCGGCAATGCTGTTTTCTTTGAAGTTCAGCTTAGCACTTTATCTTTAAAAGCGTTGCTTTGCTAATGTTATTGCGCCTCGAAAGGTGTCGGATTAGTGAAATGATAGGAGAAAAATTAAAAAACGGGCAGTTTCATGCACACTAAAATGTGCCTTATATGTTTAAGTCAGTTTTAAGCGACGCATTTTTACTCAGACCATAAAAGTTTATCAACGTATTCATATATATTTCCCCCCGTATTCATAGATAAAACACGATATTTTAAGAAGTTAAACAAGTTAAAGAACGAAAAAAAAAGTCATCGGTTCAATTTTCAAATCGTAACAAATGACATAACTTCCATGCACCTAAAATCGTCGCCAAGAACACAAAGGCAACCAACTGAGAAAAATAATGCTGTACGAAAATAAACTAATTGTGTATTATTTCATAGGAAACAAAGCATGGGTTACATCCTCATAAAGAAAGTACTTTTTCTAGAGCTTTTCTTAATTTCCGCATAATATTATAATAATTACTTTTATTACATGCATTCCCACCGTATCACCGACGTTTCCCAAATCTGTGTGGTTGGATAATCCTTCGCTCTAAACTCCCCATTAATGGCAGGATATCGCCGTAAAGTGCATTCTTTTTTATTTCTTTGTGATTACTGTGTGATTACAATGTTCTTGGAAAGTAATTTGTTTGGAGATTATACCGCTCAAGTCCCGCTCATAGTCACAAGCATTTCATTGGCTGGCTCAAGTACTTCATTTCCCCATTTCCGAGCGCGAGGCCATCTTTATAAAGGCATTCGCTTACAGCAGCAAATAATAAAGTTTATTCCCCTGACACCTGCTTTCTAATGATGTCGGTAAATTTATCAGCTATCTATCTCGTTGCAGAAAAGCGGTTTCTTTACTTCCACTCCCTGTCGGTAGTTAAGTGAATATATTTCACTATATCCTTTTCCATTGGTAAATAAATGAATGTAGGGTATCTTTCCTGAGGCGAATCGGATAGCACTGATAAACAGCTCTTAGGTAAAGCATCAATTGATGATAAAACTATGCTAGTCTTTCGTATATAATGATTCTAATGCGTACATTTATAACATTTGCTTTGACAGTGGGGCGATCAACTGGACTGGCTTTTCTCACCTCAAAAATAATTGCTAATTGTGTTTGTCTGCAGTCGTGTTTGAGGTGCCTATAGCGCAGGTTAGTCTACTAAAGTTATATAGTAATGTTATATGTATTGCGGCGATTTTCGCTACCAAATTAAAAACAAAGAATTGCTGTGAATCGAGTGAAATTAGAATGTTACATAAAAAACACCGTCAGTTATGGATGTCTTTCGTTCGTCGTATTAGCTTGGTCTAGTTTCGAATTCATCAAGGTTATTAATTTTCAAACCGAAACCGCTTTGTCGGTTTTGGTTGGGCTTTCGCTTAATATCAGTTAAGCGTTAAGTTCATTTTCTTACACGCCAAGTTTTTAACCACAAAATTCAATCGCTCTACATTTGCGTCCTACTTCGTCAAAACAATCGACTGTACAACATAATTAAGTTCATGTAGAGATAATTTTTGTTGTTCGAGCTGGTCCAAGGGTGTGAGTCAAGGCTGCAATTATTTAAATTCAAATATTAATTAATGGTTTTGAGCTGGTCTTTTCTGTTTCTGTTCCGATTTTTAAATTCTCCATTGACATGCGCGCCAATATTAGAAACAATAAAATTTTGTTGACTCTCAATTTTTCACAATTCAGTCATAAACGGTTAATTTCCTGAAACTGTCAACGTTAACCGTGTAAACGTAAAAATGATAAAAAATTAAAGACAATGTTGATATTTTTTTAGTTTGTGGATCGATTTGCTACTGAGTACATTTCTCGGCGTTCAACGAATCAAAACACCATCAAAATATATCAGTTTAACTGTCGAACTTTTCTGTTTAAGTAATATTATTCCCAACGGGCGGTAGAAAAAAATAATTATAGACGGCCTAGTTTAGCTTTAGTTTTTTTTTATTTTTATTTATTTTTATTTTTATTATTTTTATTTTTTTATGTTATTATGACGATTGCCAATGTACGAGTCGAATGGATGTATTTCAAATTCAAGAATAAAAGAAAGGCTGCTCTGACGGCTATATAAACAATAGCCTACATTTGGCGAGGAAATATGCTCTGATATTTGTCCGCGGATATTATCTGTTCCGAGAAGCGAACAGTTTTTCCGAGAGCGAAGCTCGAGGAAAACTGTGAGCTTCGAGGAACAGATAATGTCCAAGGACAAATATCCGAGCATATTTTTGAAGCCAAATGGAGGCTATTTTAGTTATTATCCTTCAAATATTTTTTCACAAGGCCGCTCTGTTTGCCGTGGAAGATCTCGGTCGGCCAAGCTGTTAAACATCAAAATAATTCTGTTGGCGTTCAAAAATATTTCTAGTCTGTTCAAAACAATCAGTTTTATTTAATTGAGCAATTTATTTGAGACGAAAACTGAACCTGCGAACGTGAAACGCAAATTTTCAAAACTGGGGAATATCACTTGGGGAATATCACCCGGATATTCCCCAGTTTTGGCTGCGTCACGTGACGTGTTTAGACCAATCGCGCGCGAGAAAAAATTTTGATGGATTATAAAATCGTGTATTTGCATCATACAACGTATAAAACATTCACGTTGGTATTAATATAAAACTGATCTCTGCGGGATATCAAACACGAAACAAGCCTGTCATTGATTTTTGTAAGCAATTAAAAATGATTCGTTGCAATTTAACATATGTTTTCCCAAACCCTTCTTTTATACTAGCAGTGTAATAGCCAGTCATCTGCACATCTACTCACAAACAGCCACTCGAGTAACGTGTGTTGTAAAGCTTTTATTGTTTTTACGAGAATTTTAGTATATAGTGCGGCTGTGTGAAAGCAACAAAGTATAATATTGGTAAACAAAATGTACTATTTTAAAATTACAAGTGAAATTACGGTGAAACCATCTACAGTACAGTATGTGATCCTAATTCCGGCCAGAAAAGACACGAACGTGTAATAGCTGTTATTACAGTTGAGCCCGCAGTCAAATATTATTTTGTTTTTAAAAAGTATGCAAACGAGTTAGGATTTCCGCCACTCTCTCGAGTCCGGTCTTCGTTCTGGCTCATTTTCCCGAACAGCGGCTGGTAATCGAGCCTACAAATTAGGCTAATGGCCCAATACAATGTCAGATTGACCCTTTCGCCTCGTTTGCATGTCAAACGGCTAACAATACCAGACTGACCCTTTCGCCTCGTTTGCATGTCAAACCGCTGACATCTGTAATAACTGCTATTCTCGCATTGGAAGAACTGCCTTGAGCTGAAACTTGACCTGTGACTTCACAACATTTACCTAACATATGTAAAAGCAACAGCTTTTGTCTTTATCGATAATCTTGTAGTATCGAAAATAGCGGTTCGCTTTGGCGGCCCTAATTCCGGCCGACGAGTACCAAGAGGGTCCAAGAGAGCTTTGTTTTAGGACCGAAATAAGTGCACGGAATTCAAGCCGCTCTGCGGCGCCGGCCGGGAAAGTCTGACAAGAGGGTTTCCTGGAATCACCGGATCACGGATCAAGGATCAAGGATCGAAAAACAAATTAATTCAGTAATTAATTAACTATTAAATAATAATAATAATAATTAATTAACTAATAAATAACTAAATAAGTAAATAACTTAAACATGCTTTTGACTCACGTTACGTGTCTCGACTCCAACAAATCTTACTCCGCAGGAGTTGCTGTTACCAGACCTGCATGAGACTGGTTTATGATAACATCTTTTCCGCTCCACCTATGATACTTCAGTTGAATCCCGATAACTCGAACCCTCGATAACTCGAACCTCCCGCTAACTCGAACCTTTTTTTATTCCCCTTTAGGTCATTTTCTTACTAATTTTACCCTCGATAACTCGAACCTCCCGCTAACTCGAACCTTTTTCGATTCCCCTTGAAGGTTCGAGTTATCGGGATTCAACTGTACTAGCGGGCGGGGGTCTGAAAAAGCTTTTGGTCGCTAATTCGCAGACGGACTTTACCGGTGGTTGAGTTCGTCTGCGACGCAGGCAGGCTAGAGTAGCCCTCAGGCTTCTAAGAACAAATTCCTCAAATATTACGTTTGAGGAGGGGGGTGAATAGGTTTGCGGATCGGTGGATTTGGCCAAAAAATACGTTCGGATTACGGATTCAATGGATAATTTCCTCGGATTCGCGGATCCTGCAGATGCAGTGGATTACGGATTTTTACAATTTTTAGGACGGGATTTTGGATTTTGCTTATTCAGGAGTACCCAACGACAATTTTTTCAGAATTGAACTTTTCTTGGCCCAAATGATTTCTTGGCAACCGCCAAGACATTTCCAGTTAATATTTAACTACCGTGGGAAAAATATATCCGCTCTTCAGAGCCAGCTAGTGATAAATCGACACTAGTAGTTACCAGCCAGCATCAGTTTTGGCAATGGTTTTTCTCAGCCAGGGAGGTCCGGAATTCCATATAGTTTTTTCCCAGCAAATGTTATACCGCTTTTTCGCCAGCCAGGAGATATATTTTTTTTCAGGATCCACTTTTTTTCAGGATCCACTTTTTTTCAGGATCCACTTTTTTCAGGATCCACTTTCAGGAACCACTTTTTTCAGGATCCACTTTTTTCAGGATCCACTTTTTTTTTCCACCATCATAAGCAGCAACTTTCCCAGGGTGCAAGTTTCACTTAGAAGTAATTTTCGTGAACCATTGAGGGATTGAAAGAAAGTGACAAGATCATTAATTAACATCGTAACAAGAAGTAAAGTGTCAAGTCCCAAAGACTCTGCAATTTGTGGTATTAAAGAGTAGCAGCTGACCTTCTAACATGAAGAATCGAAGTCTTCATCTTACTTGTTGACCACTTGGGGGTTTGGGGAAAATAATAATTTGGGCTTCAATAGGACAGCAACACCTGGATAGACTACACTTACCAAAGCAAAAAATATCAAGACAACACACTGGTCAAATGGACTGCCATGTGGTTGAACATGCAATTAACCATCGTTGAAACTGACTGAACGCTTGCATCCCGGCCGGCCGCCACGCGTTTCAAACAGTGAAAAAGTAAGCTGAACAGACCACACTATTGTTGAATTTTAATAAATAACTGCCATTATCAGCTCAATAACATTAAACAGGCCATTTTTATTAGTAGTGTGCCAGGTAAAATCGAAATGTTAGAGAAAAAATTTCCAGCAAGGTTTACCCCAGACACAAAAATTCCCAGCAAGTTTCTCGCGAGTACTAAGTTTCTAGCTTGCGTCGCAGACGGACTCAACCGCCGGTAATGTCCGTCTGCGAATTAGCGCAAAAATCATTGTTCTAAACCCCAACGACCTACCTGGATCTGAGTACTTGTCTGTGATTGGCCTTTACATAAAGCTATTGTTCAATTAGCTATGATTTGGTTGTGATTGGCTAAGGGAATTTCATGCGAGCTAGGACCGGAAGCTAGCGGAAAGCGAGCCTAAAAATAGAAGATAATGGAGTGCAGCTTTCGAAGCGGTCAGAGAAAGCTCAGTTTGAATTAACGGAGCTACTCCCAGAACAACGAGAAGCGATGAAATCTTTCTTCCAGGGGAAAAATGTGTTTATCAATTTACCCACGGGTTTTGGAAAGTCGTTGATCTTTCAGTGTCTCCCGATTGTCGCAGTCGCTGATATATGATCGAGTGTTATTGATTTCACCTTTACGATCGCTGATGGAGGACCAAGTTTATATATTTCAACAATATGGGTATACCGGCGATTGCTATCACGGACGTGGAAGAGCCAGAAACTATTCAGCAGGTTTTAAATGGGAACTACCTTGCTCGGATCGCCGAGTGTTTGTTGTCTTATAAACTAACGCGTTGTAAAAATCTGTTTGCCCGACAGGAGACCAAACGTGACCTCTTAAAATTTGCTAGAGTGAACACAGTCGAAGGCTCTATAGCTATTCTACTTCAAAATCCTCCTCATAATACAACATATCTTGCCCGTTAGAAACACTCTTGAAGGGCAAAAGGTCAGAAGACCGAATTCAATAGAGAACGGCAAATGTCACGAACTTCGAACAGGCCTGTCACGCCTTTTACCATAGCCAATCAGAATAAAGGGATTTCGAAAGGCACTTCCAGTATTTCGTTAAGTCGTTGGGGGGTCTAGAACAAGGATTTTTGCGCTAATTCGCAGACGGACATTACCGGCGGTTGCGTCCGTCTGCGACGCAGGCTATAAGTTTCCAGCCAGCAGAGCAGCTATTTTGTGGAGCGGCTCCGTTGGGTACTCCTGCTTATTATATTGTTCGGATCGTGGATTTCATCCTTCCTTATCAGTCAGGCTTCTCCGTAGCCAATATGACTTTCTTCAGAAGACGTAACATTTTTGGAGTAATAAAAATATGAAGTATTAAAGAGTGACTTGACTCTGAAGATGACTTCCGCTCAGGTGATCAGGTTGTCGAAACGTCAGTCACCAACAAGGACTACACTCAGCCAGACGATCATACTAGAAGAACTACTGATACCCCTGGGTTCCAACCATATCAACAATAAATTGCAAGTCATATTTTGCCTTATTGAGAAAAAAATTCACTCTATTTGAACTAAAACATAAGATTTAACTCTAATATTATTTTAATTGTATCTATGGTTATGATGGAACTTCTTAAAGAAATAAGACATAGAGTGATGGCCCAAGGGCGGGGAATATGGCTCCTAGGTAAAGATTTTGGTCAGCGTTGATCCAACATGTCTAAATTCCCCAGGGTTGCCCACGCTCCCACTCCAAAGGGAAAACATTGATAGGATCAAGCAATACATTGAAAAGAGAATCTGACTAAAAGTAGCATCTAATAAAGCCCTGGCCAAACGGAGACGCAAGTAGCACTTGCGTCTCCGTTTGGCCACGACTTGCGTTCACTTGCGACGACTTGCGTTCACTTTGATCGAGATCAAATTTGAGCGCAAGTAGACGCAAGTTTTTCACCGTTTGGCCACCCAAAGCAAGTCAACGCAAGTTTTTTTGTTTACTTCTGGTACTGAATTGCAGCGCGCGCAGGAGCATTCAAATGGCTTTCTTTTTGGCAACTTGCGTACACTTGCGATAAACTTGCGACTCCGTTTGGCCACCAACGCAAGTCTGTGCGCAAGTTCAACTTGCGTCTACTTTCGTCTACTTGCGTCTCCGTTTGGCCAGGGCTTAAGTTCGTGTTGAGAACATCAAATAGAATACCTTTCAAAACAAATTTAGAATTTCTAAACAACAAAAATCCACCTCGATTATTGTCTCCTTTTTGGCATAATCTTGTTCTGTTTTTAATTTTTTATAGTTAGCACAAAATAATAATTATTGTGACGAACTCATAGCAACTAAAAAAACTTCAATTGGTCCTCAAATCGCTGGAAGTCTCCGGACCACCCTAGAAACTCTCGCCTGCTGTGGTTGTTGCCCCGTCGATCTTCGGCAGTCATTTTCTCGAACCCCCCTTCGTTAAATCCTAGATCTGCCACCAGGTTTCACAGCATTTGAGCCAAAGTTTCGCGGATTCGGATTATAGCAAAAATATTTGCGGATCGACGGATTTGGCCAAACATTATAGCGGATTTGCGGATTTGCATACCGCTATTCACCCCCCTGAGGAGAACATAAGAATTTTCAAAACATGCCTGATCTCGTGAGGGTACCACAAACATCTGGTAGATAAAATCCTCTCTGAAGTGAAATTTGCAGGGAGAAAGGAAGCGCTAACGCAGAAACAAAAAGCACGTGAGAAAATTCTACCTTTTGTCACGCAATATCACCCGTCACTACCATAGTAGACTCCCGCTATCTCGAACTCTCAAGTAGCCTGCGTGGCATGCAGGCGTAGAAAGGGGAGTTCGGGGAGTTCGGGGAGTTCGGCGAGCGCGAAGCGCGAGGAGTCGGAGCGCGAAGCGCGATCGTGGGAGGGAGTACAGGAATCCCTCCCGCCGATCGCGCGGGAGGGATTCCTGTACTCCCTCCCACGATCGCGCTTCGCGCTCGAACTCCCCTCCTCCCTCCCCTTTATACGCCTGCCACGCAGGCTAACTCTCAAGAGGAACGGAAAATTGTTCGAGATAGCGGGGGTTCGAGATAGCAAGGGTCGTGTCAAATTTCGTAATTTTCAACAAAAGTGAACTACAGTAGTACAGTACGCAAATCGTTGATCGTTGAAATCGTTGATTGTAAACAACACACATAAGATTTCCCGCAGGCTGATTCCCTTCGCGAAGAACAAAAATATCAATTCGAGAATCTTGTCTCGACTTGTCACTGGAAAAGATGTGTTTGTAATCTTCAAAACCGACTTCGGACAGAGCTAGATTGTTCAAGCTTACCACGAATGATGAACGGATTTAACAGAAAATATCATCCTGTGGCGCCGTTTCTACGATCATTGAATACTATACAACACGTAACACAGTCGATAGACTGGCGTGAGAATTTTATATTGAAATCGTGTGATGCCACAACGTCAACAAAGGTAACGTCAAGTGATAGAACGCTCCGGATCAAATAATTGAATGCAAGCACGGCGATGCAAGAAACACATCCTTTGCGTCAGACCTAGACTTTAAAACAGTCGTTATTTTTCCGCTCAATTCGCTGCTCGCAAAGGCGCGAAGCGCCGTAAGCGTGATCCTCGCGCGCTGAGGCGAGAAAAATAACGACATTTTTCAGCGTCTCTCCCCAGTCCACTCTCCGTTTTCACACTCGCTCCAGACCTTTCATTCGAAGACCGCGCGTCGTAACGCAAAACATACGACTGTTTTGCAGTCTACGTCAGACCGCACAAAATCAAATAGCCGCGTCCGGCGGCACAATAAATACAAGAACCTAACATCCTAAATAAAATATTTTCTGCCCTATCTGGAGAACTCTTAACATATCTTGCAATAGAAATAGGCCAAAGAAAACCTTGCTCTAGCAGAACTGATCAGTGAAAACATCGAAAATAACAAAGGTGTCAAACCGTCCACAAGGCGAAAGCCAGAAAACCACACAGACCACAGTCGAACAGCTCTCCTAATGCTCTTTTAAAACACACATGAAGCGTAATATTCGGAAGACCAATTTCTTTTAAATAGAGAACGTAACGGCAAATGTACATTTTAGTCACGAACTGCACAGGGTACAGAGGAGTTCAATTTGATCGTGTAAAATTTGATCCGGCCACTGTTCTCTTTGAAGTAACGTCGCCGTATTGCGTTACGTTAAATATATACCGCAGGCCAAATTACTGTGGGCTCGGAAGATTGCGAAGGTCGTCTTACACTGATAGAATTCTTTTCTCTCGGCACTTCGTGCCTCGTTGTCGGCACTTCGTGCCTCGTTGTCGGCACTTCGTGCCTTATTCGGAAAGCTTTGCTTTCCGAAGATAATTTGCGCCCGCGAGCCAGTGTTTGCGGCTTACGACATAAACAGACATTGCGGATCAGGCGATCGAAAGGATATGGCAAATAGGAAAACATAAAACGGTTGAAATTGGATTCAGGATTTTATTGCACAAACAAGGATTTAGTTTACAAGGTAAAAGACGTTAAAAGCGAGTTTTGTACGATCAAATTGAACTCCTCTGGACCCTGTGCGAACTGTAATAGTCAGTCGTGTATGTCACCAATACCGGTAATTATAACAGAGCAGGGTCGTAACGAGGTATGTGGGATCAGGGATCAGAGGGGTGGGATCAGGGATCACACCCCCGGGATCAGGGATCACAGTCTTGGGATCAGGGATCAGAGTTAAAATTCAGGATCAAAACAATTTTTTGAAAAGTTGAAAAGTAAAAGTAGCACGATAACGTTACTGTCATGTTACTTTGCCATAATATAGCTTAATAGGCAAACGGTCACTGAAACGGCGCTATTTTTTTCGAATTGGCCACGCTGAACTAAGGAACAGGAAGGAACTGGAACTCCCTGCTAACTAGTATGTTAAATATTAACGATTTTTGTACCGCCGCGTGTCCAGCGATATGGTGAATCGCATGGTATCGGGTATCACTATCTTTGATCGACAACGCCGCCATTTTTCGGTTACCAGTTCAAGTTAAGTTTCTCAATGGGAAAAAGAAACTAGAGCACCGCGATCGCCTCCCACATTTGACAGCACAGCCTACACCGAAGAAATCTTGACCGCCATTGATTTGTTACTTGACTTCAAAGTAAAAGCCCGTAGAGCCGAACAAGGACGACCTTCAAGTTTTTCTGATCAACAAATCCACATACGGAGCTTTACGGCTTTTCATATACCTTCCATATAAATTATGAAAATGGTACCCCTTTCATATACCTTCCATATAAATTATGAAAATGGTACCCCTTTCACATACCTACAGTAGAAGCACTGCATCCCTTTTCTATACCCTTGTAATGAACTTAATGAACAATATATATCACCAGAAATCATCAAGCATTACCAGTAGAGATGTTAACCAAACAATAATATCATTTACTCGTGAAATCCCTACCCTTTCATATACTTCAACTCGTGAAATCCCTACCCTTTCACATACCTCGAGCATAAAAAAGGACCCCTTTCGGGCGGAGCCTCCCCGTATAGTCCATTATAGGGAGTACCCCCCTCCCCCGGGAAAGTGACCAAGTCATTAGTTGAACTCAAGGAATGTAAGACGTTGCCTTCAACTCGCCGTAGTCGCTTGCTTCATTCAAAGAGTTCAAAGAGAACGTGTTCGTGTGCGATGTCAACAACCAAGCTGTATAAGAATTGTCTCAAGTTTGAAGAGTTATCAAAGGCACTATGTGCCACCTCGTGAATGGACGAGTAAAGAAATTAATTAACATAGAAATATGCAGTAGTACCGGGTAAATGTAAGTTGACAGTCTCGTCCTCGATGTTTTTGAGAATCGAGTTTCGAGTTTTGAGTCTCGATTTATTCCTCGAAACAGAACAATAAGATTCCGCGCGGCATTCACGCAAGCCGGTGTATTTCGTATTCACGTCCAATTCAGTGTTGGTCGGGAGGGAAACTCAAACGAAAAGTCTTTAATCGTACTCATCGGATATTCGATAATCCCCGGGCGATAATCGCCAACTTTATGGGCCGAATATTTTTAAAAACAAGGTTTACACAGGGTTTAACAAAACCATGGCCTAATACGATTTTAAACTGACTGGCCAACCTAAATGTATATATTTAAGCTCATAACCGTACAGTAAACGTTAACCCTGTTTAGAAGGTGTATATAAACACAGACTAAAAAAACATTTAGCGACTTAGACTGACCTGCTTATAAGTTGATTTAGACCTCATTAACTAACTTTTTAGACGTCGTTTAAATATTCGGCCAATTTGTTCGAACTGGTTTGAGTTTTATTTTAAAGCATGTTGCTGTTCGTGAAATAAAATATTTCAATCATTTCAAAACATTCTGATCTTGTTTGTGTAGTCTGTGCTTCGCACGCACAATATAAAATTAATTGTATATGTAAACATTCATTCGTCTTCAGTTCTGTCATACACGAAACTCTTGGAAAGAAAAATACTTCAGTTATCTATGAAGTTGTAATTCTTGGACTAAAATTAGCTACAGTTAAATTATCAAAAATGGGTTTGCTCTCCTATTAAAAAAACATATGAAAATGACAGGTAAATCTTAGTTTTTTGTCCCCCGTCACGCAACGCTTCCTCACACAGTCGTTCCGATAATAATATTTTACAATTATTTCAACCATTCATGCAACTAAAATAACATACATGCATATGATAACATCGTCCATCGCGCTGACTAGCTGAGGTAAGACTTAAATAAAAGAAATAACTCAACAAACGATGCGAGTCCATTCGCCAGCGCCAAGGAAATATGGGGGTGAGCCAAAAAACACTGTCGAGCGTCTAAATAGATCCATGAATAGAAAAGATGAACATAGCCACTGAAACCAGTCCTTTGGTGAGTAAATCAAGCCACTTCCAGCTCAAAACAACAGCAACTTGGTGTCCTCGGTGAATCTCATTTGAGCCCGCGATAGTCGTTCATTCGTTCAAAAACGAATCTTGCGTATCGAAGGTCGCGAGATCGAATCCCGGTGGAGGCACGTTTTTTTTTTTTTTTCCCCGCAAGTATGAGAAACACAGGTACTAATATCAGTTCGCTTTAAATATATACGCTGGAAAAAAAGCATTGAAGGGTTTTATAGTTCAGACGCAAGCAAAAGAAAATATCATAGAATTCCATAGTGGTACAAAAGAAAATATAGAATGATTCAGATAAATTAGATTTTATTCATACACTTGGTATAAAGAAGATACAACATTTAACATACTTAAGTGTTTTCCTAAGTCTTGAAGTCCGTAGCTTGGTTTTTAAAAGTTTCGACAGCTTGAGTCTTCATCAGAGCTTGAATCGATCGAAGAACTTCAAACGTGACTCACTTTTAATATTCTAAATGTCTCCTCTTTGGGCGGTCGAGTATATTTAGGGTTATTTCTTTCAATTTCGAACTCCAAAAAGGTGTCTAATTGTAATTATAGGAGTGAAAATACCGTGTTGAAAAATAGAAGAGATCCGCGCCAGACGCCATTTGTTTACTGATAATGCATAAATTACCGCACTACGCATACATTATTGTTTACAACTTGTGGCCATCGACCGAGGGAGCGAGTGAAATTTGTCCGCTATACGCTATAACTTCGTTCATGCTAAGCATTCACTCGTTAATAAGAAAATGGGTGAAAAGATAGGGCAGTTCATCGAACTCTTCGATCTTGACGAAGAAAAAACGAAGAAAGCTGGACAAGAAACCACCTTAGACGATGGCATATTACTTCTAAAAGAAGTGGCAGACATGATGCAGACAATCCAAGATGATGCATGCTCGCGCGCAGGTGTCCACAGGGTCTACTGAGATCTTGCCTTGACAAAACCAACGAGAGATGCCTTTAAGATGATTCACGGCATTCATTTCGAAAGATAAGGTCTCGGTTTGCATGAGAAGGTCTTCACCACATAGCAGCAGAATTCGCTGACTTTACTACCCTTGATTTTACTACCCTTGATACCGAGCATTTGTTTGGTGGAATGAGAACGCCAAGTCGATCAACACCAGATGTGTGCGACTAGGAAAAACTGCGTTTAGAAGCGAGAGATTTACGACTTTTTGCAAAGGAATTTGGTCGTGGGGTTCGTCAACAAAGAGCAAGAGCAAGTACCCCTTTCATATACCTTCCCTAGAAAATGGTACCCCTTTCATATACCTTCCATAGAAATTATGAAAATGGTACCCCTTTCACATACCTACAGTAGAAGCACTGCATCCCTTTTCTATACCCTTGTAATGAACTTAATGAACAATATGTATCACCAGAAATCATCAAGCATTACCAGTAGAGATGTTAATCAAACAATAATATCATTTACTCGTGAAATCCCTACCCTTTCATATACTTCAACTATTTCACCTGCTGTTGTCCAGACGGAGACAAACGCTACCTTTCAGTAGCCTTAAGTATGATGCGGAGAAAGGGCCGAGAGCCTTCTTTAATAAACATCAGTGAAGAATTTACGTGTCTCCGGAAGCGGTAGCAGAATGAAGAAACCCCGACAGCTCAAGTGCACTCAGTTGTCTACTGGAAAGAGGATGTAGTGGCACTTACTACGATTATCAGTTGAGTAAGGCGCGCGGGAAGTTTGGTGACAATGTTTTCACGTTAAAACCACAGGTAACCCAAGCGCTCTATGTGAGTAATAGTAACGTAATATTAAGCTAGAAGTTTTAAAACAGTTGTCAAAACAATGAACGGAAATTAAAGTTTTATTTTCTTCACCCTTATCACTGTCTGTTCACTGTCTCCGTAGTTTTAAAATGGTTTTGGAGTGATTTGGAGCGGTTTGGAGCGGTTTTGAGCGGTTTTGAGGGAGTTTTTGTTTTTCGATGTATATCTATATATATAATAGGACAAGGTTGGAATCAAGCCGAACGAACAGGCTGACAATACGATCGATTTTCTCCTACAAAAACCTCTCGGAACTCATTTTACTCTACCGTATACAACAAGAGATTCCTATCCCACCTTTTTTGCCAGTCATTACACAGTTACATCGATTCTTTAGCCATAAAGAACCACGAAAAAAGTCCATTCACAATGACTTCGTCGCCATTTATGCGTGGCACAACAAATCGTCCACGCTATGCGCGGGAAGGCCTGGGAAAGAGACCCCACCGGGTAGTAGACGGGAATTTTAGCACGCGAACAAACGAGTGCTCAGGTCCACCCGGCAGCATCAACATTTACTACTTTTCTTTTCAAAGTGGACAACATGTTTGTTTTCCCGGTTCCGGATCGTGAGCAAAGTGAAATTCACCCAATCGGGAGTGGGGTGAGCACTCGTTTGTTCGCGTGCTAAAATTCCGTCTACTACCCGGTGGGGTCTCTTTCCCAGGCCTTCCCGCGCATAGCGTGGACGATTTGTTGTGCCACGCATAAATGGCGACGAAGTCATTGTGAATGGACTTTTTCGTGGTTCTTTATGGCTAAAGAATCGATGTAACTGTGTAATGACTAGCAAAAAAGGTGGGATAGGAATCTCTTGTTGTATACGGTAGAGTAAAATGAGTTCCGAGAGGTTTTTGTAGGAGAAAATCGATCGTATTGTCAGCCTGTTCGTTCGGCTTGATTCCAACCTTGTCCTATTATATATATAGATATACATCGAAAAACAAAAACTCCCTCAAAACCGCTCCAAATCGCTCCAAATCACTCCAAAATCATTTCAACTACAAAGACAGTGAACAAACAGTGATAAGGGTGAAGTAAATAAAACTTTAATTTCCAATCATTGTTTTGACAACTGTTTTAAAACTTCTAGCTTATATTACGTTACTATTACTCATATAGAGCGCTTGGGTTACCTGTGTTAAAACTACGTTGTTGCCATGAGCAACTGGCTATTGTAGGTTTCTAATGGTAACCCAGACTTTATGTCTGTTACTGACGTCATTGGTAACAAAGCGTCAGCGACACACAGGTTACCATTGGAAACTAAGTCAGTTGCTCATGGTAACAACGTAGTTTTAACCTGTAAACCTTGTCACCAAACTTCCATCGCGCCTTACTCAACTGATAATCGTAGTAATTAAGAGAGCGTCTCCACAAGAATCAAACAAAATCGGAAAATAGCGGCAAAAATGCGAAAACTCAAAATCGCTCAAACTTTGGCTGTTAGTAGTCCATATTGAGTTATTCATTGCTATGTGGTCCATTTGTCAAATAATTTATTGTTTCGGCAGAAAAATGACGAAAAATCAATTTCAGGGCTCGATACGAGAAAATTTGGCTTGAAAATTAGCCATTTTTAAGTGAACCGCTTGCCTTAACTATTAATCCAGAAGACATCCAGTTGTTATCAGCGTATTCTATGACTTTTCCAGGTTCTATTTTATAATTTGCATAAAGATTGAAAAAAATTATGACACTGAAAAAGGCCTGAAAAAAATCCCCCTGTTTCTCTATGGCAATTACTAGCTAGATTGAAAAAATTATTTACCCTACTACCTTTATTACAAATCAAATGAAATTTAGTAATTACACTAAGGAGGAAATGGCCTTTCAACTTATATAATTTTTTTTCTGGGGAAATTATATTGCGCTCTGTGAAAAAGCGCTCAAAATGGCCGAAAAATGATATACGTGACTAGTGGATTGCGTGACATACCGTGACCGTAGCACATATTTCAGTGCTGAGTTTAGTCAAAGAAATGGTAAAATCCAAATTCGTGCATGGGGATATTAAAAAAACACTTTCTTTTGAGAATATCAGTATTTTTCGTACATCATTGATGCTTCCCACGATGATGTGAGGTAAGAAAATGGTTAATTTCACTGTGTGAATTGTACTTTGGCTTATAAGAAATTCTCTGATATCCACTCTATTTGAACGTAATCTTGTGTAATCTTGTTGTTTTTCTAACATTCATTCTTAGCTAAACACTTCTCCGGTTGGGTGCTAATTTGTTACAAATTTGTGTTACAAGAGGGTTACCAACTTTAAATGTATACATAATAGGGTGGATCTAGGGGGTGGGTTTCTGGACCCCCTTTTCCATGATGGTAGATACTTTAAGGATAAACAAATTAAATTGCTTTACGTGTTTTGACACCTAGCGGGAATTGTATCTATTTCTACATTTACGTTTATTTTTCATCCATTTTTTATTTTCATCCATACTTATTTTATACTGTTGTCAGAACTTACTCATTTAGCATAGCGTATGACAATAAAGACTGTTATTTGTTATCTGTAACATCTTTGAGTACCAACTAAATTAACACTATTCTGCCTGGGCTTTGTTTTTCGTTTATGAGCCTGGGGGAGGGGAGCCCCCCCCCCCCCCCAATGTATCTCCAAAAGTATTTACGCAAAAGAAATGAAACTTATATGGTGTAAAGCATCCAAAAATGTATATTTTGGTAACAGTCACGTGTCAATCACGACGTCATATCACGCCAAATTGACATCATACGTCCAAAAATCCGCCCTCTTGGATCCACCATCTTGGATTGCTAAATCTTTCGGAAATGTCAGAAAATCTCCAAATTTGATTTGAAAAAGATCACAAAAATATAAGGATGCAGAAACTGTAAAGATTTTGGAAGAAACTCTTAATAAAAAGTGAAAATCACATAAAACCCGAAAAAATTAGCTGAAAACACCTAATTTGAATAAAACGACCTGTCAAAAATTGGTTGCTATGGAAATGTCAAGTCGCGTGATCAAAAATTGACGCACCAAAATGTTCCCAGATAATGTTTAGGAAAAGTCACAAAGTTTGGCTACATTTCCTTTAAGTAATAAAGGTTTTTGAATCAGTGCGGGCACTTTCTGCCCCCCCCCCCCCTGGACTCTCGTCCTCACCATCAGCCTCAGGTCCAACTCCACACTTCGCTTAGCAGCAAGGCGAGAAAAGTAAAGTTCTGCTAATTAAATACTTTTTAGAGTTGCATGAAAATTGTCATATTTGTAGTTTATAGGTTTTTTCGTTTTTTTTCTTTTCTTTTTCGATATGTAACTTTATATTTTTTGAATATTTCTTCTTTCTTTTTTAAATTGTAAATATTTTAGACTATTTTTACTGAGAATTAACAATGACAATTATTTATGTACATATTTTATATTATTTACTGCATCGCACATAGGTTTACACCAGCTGTGATTCTTTTTCACAGCTGATCTATACTGCAGTATAAATAAAGATTTTATTGTTATTATTATTATTACAAGTGGTACCGGCTAAAAGTAATATATAATATAATAGATCACATGGAATCTTTATCCAAGTGAGAATGATGGTCTCGACCAGTTTTCGGTATCATTGCCAGGTGGTGGTAAAACTTCCGGCATTTATCGAGTAAAATTTCCCTGCTTCCCCTATGAACAAAATTAGCGAGAAACATGGGAAAAGCTTCTCAGTGGTCTGTATTGTGCAACTTTACTGTGTTACAGATTAAGACCCAGGGTACCAGAGGTTTGTTTTTCTCTCTTGTGCGACATCCTCTATCTATCTTTTGCCCAGAAAATGCACCACATGTACAAAATTTTAAACGGTATGGTGATCACCCGTTTCTTTGACATGGTTCTACCCCCACCAGTTGGAAATGTTGAGGAAAATGGAAGCCATTCCTGAGTAGAGGTCATGTATTGTACAGATAATCATATAGTTCAATTGGAACACCCAACCCCACAAAGTTGCATCTTCAGATGAACAAGTCATTGAAAACGCAATTTAATCATCTGCCAACAATTTATTCATTCAACGGTGATTGTTAACATTTTAGTTTTATCACATATTGATAGTAACCCAGATGTGGCATATATCAGTGCCAATATTTTGGTAGGCAAGTTCCGGGTCAAGTTTTCTGCTTTGGTAACTACTACTCAAGACAAAAATTATTTAACGCCAGGACTAAAACCTAACTTACAACACAGTTCCTTGTTCTAACAACTTGTATAATTACTGTTATAATCCATCAAAAATTTTTCTCGCGCGCAATTGGTCTAAACACGTCACGTGACGCAGCCAAAACTGGGGAATATCCGGGTGATATTCCCCAAGTGATATTACCCAGTTTGGAAAATTTGCGTTTCACGTTCACAGGTTCAGTTTTCATCTCAAATAAATTGCTAAATTAAATAAAACTGATTGTTTTGAACAGACTAGAAATATTTTTGAACACCAACAGAATTATTTTGATGTTTAACAGCTTGGCCGACTGAGATCTTCCACGGCAAACAGAGCGGCCTTGTGAAAAAATATTTGAAGGATAATAACTACAATAGCCTCCATTTGGCTTCAAAAATATGTTCGGATATTTGTCCTTGGACATTATCTGTTCCGAGAGGCTCAAGGAAAACTGTGAGCTTTGAGGAACAGATAATGTCCGCAAACAAATATCCATGCATATTTTCGCATCAAATGGTGGCTATTTTTATTTACATTAGGTGTGATATAGTCCCGGTGTCTAATGAAACAAAATCAAAATGAAAAATCAATTGAGCAAAATGAAATTTTGTGCAAGTTCACTATTAAAGAATGTAACACAATTGAACCGAATCCAGTTTGATTTTGTTCATAATCGCAGTAATAATCAACCTATTTATCAAACGGAATAAACAGAAAAATGCCCAAAAATATAGACCATTTTCATGGTAAGCAGGTAATTGAACATTCAATAATTTATGGTTCTATTGAGTTTTGAAATACATAAGTGATAAAATTAAGCAAAAAAAATATCAAGCAAAAGAAAGAAAGCAAGTCACTGAAATAGTGAAAACGTTTTAGGAAAAATGCTTTAGTTTTAAGTATAGTGTTACTGCTAGAAAGTAATGATAATTATCATATAGCAGCATGTGCTTCATGACTGCTCTTTCAAGTCACCCAATGAGATTAACAGCATTGCATAACAGTGTCTGTAAAAACAAAGAAGGGAAACGAAAATTAATATTGCAATCATTATCATCTAGATCATTAACCATCAGTTCTAGTGAAGGATTTCAGTCACACTTGTTGTGAGCTGTAGCAGCTGCCCTCTGCCTAACCCAGAGAAATTGAATAGACAAAATATCACCAACATTAAGTATTTCAGTACAATATTGTACCTAAGATCTAAATAAATGCACTACATCAAAAGTTGATTTTCTACAATGAAATTATCGTGGCAATAGTGAATCGTAAATCATATCATCTACACTAGTGTAACCTCAGAATGTCAAAGGGTGTGCGCGTATATATTGTTATGGCGGCCATTTTTGGGTGCAGGGAAAATGGCAGCTTGAAGGTAAAAAAACTACTTTTTGCAGGATTCTGACCTTGTTCTGGCCACAAAAAGCAGTTAGACAACCCAAGTTAGCACAATTTCGAAATCGGACTTGCTAAACAACACAGAGATCGATTTCCCCGGATGAAAACAATAACATGGGACCGCAAAGCACACTGATTGAGAGGGACACTAATTTAAAATATCATTAATTACAGTACTTTACGTTATTTGGAAATTTTAACCGGATTTAAAAAAAATATAGACCTACATGTAGTTAACTCCCTTAGAGTGCGGCCACAGCCAATTGTGGAACTAAACAAACTTCTACGTAAAACCAGCGTAGTTCGCAGGTAACTTAAACTTAAATCTTATTTACTTTCAATTTTCCATCTCGATGTATGATGAGGATGAATTATGAACATCGATCAGGTTTCGTTAAATTTCCATCAATAAGAGTTGCTTGATGCTTGTTCAGTTGTTGTAGCACCCACGAAGCGACAATTATACACAAATCAATTGAACCAGTTTAATAATTCAATGCCAGTGGGAAAATATTCATTGATCTACCAGTAGTACGGTCTCGCCGGGATTTTCGTTTTTCACAGCGAAGATATATAAATATTAGTTATCCCCATGATGCCAAAAAATGTTTTAAGCATCTGTTTGTTGGCATTGTAATGCTACAGATCGTTTGAGGTAATTTTAGACAAAGCGAAAGCAGTTTCTTGGGTGAATATCTCCGTGAAAAAGTAATCGCTTCAATTGATTGAAGTCGATCGATAAAGACACTTTATAACGCCGATAGAAATGAAAACAAACTCATTCTTCTTTCGAGAAGTAAGCTTTAAGTCTTAACTGTCGACTAACTTTTTGACCGGTACTGTACAATAGGTAAGGTCATGGTAAGGTTAATTATCATAAAGTTATCACTTATGCACCAGTCAATATAAACCCCCGCACCCCCCGGCCGGGGACATAGCGGGGCATTAGCGGGGAATTTGAAGTGATTTTACGACACTGAGAGGCACGGCTACCGGGGGTTTTGAAAGCTTTTGAACTTCGTACAAAATCAGCCGGGGCATGGAGCGGGGCATTTTCCTCTGACGTGCGGAGAGACTGGCACGATAATTTTCAGAGAAGACTGGGTCGAGATATTGGACTTTGTGACATTCTGCTGCTAGGCCCCGCCGGCTGAAGAGATGCGAAAGGGCTGTGGGGACGAGAATGACTCCGTGAGTGTGGCCTGGTACATGTACTTCAATGTTCTATTAGAACACGTTAAACAGAGACTGTCTCATAGCTCACTTTGAAAAAGAGTGGCAGCCTGGGATCGAGAGTGGGCTAAGTGGCCGCCCGAAGCCACCCGAGCAATTTTTGGATCGTTTGGGGGGACGCGAAGGCGGAGCGAAGGTAAACTGCACGCGCAGATGACGAATTTATAGATGAAACTGACGCAATTTTTTGCGTGAAATAAAGAACCTTTTATAGTCGATTGCAGCATTGCAGTGTTATTTTCCCTGAAATTCTTGAAGGAAAAAAACCTAATACGGAAAGATTACAGATTACAGCAGTAGTATAATATTGTTGTGCATTTGAACTACTTGTTTACGAGTTGTTTTGTACCTTGGTCGCACAATGAAATTCGCCATCTGCGCATGCATTTAGACCCGCGTCCCCCAATCCCACAAACGTTCGCGCGGCCACTCTCGACCCAGGCTGTCACTCTTTTTCAAAGTGAGCTATTGGCCAGTTATACCGTGTACAGTGTGTGGGCGTTCAAGCTCCTCAGTGTTCTACCGCATGGTTATGCGATGACTGTGGAAATGAATGTCGATCTGTATCACCATTTTTAATATTTTTAATAAACGTTCTTGTTTTGTACAGTATCTTTGTCTTTTGCTAAAATCCATAGGCTAAATTATTATAAAGCTTACGCTATTTCCGAAAGGACCGGGGCAATTTATGAGGGGGTATTTATTCCTATTAGAACAAAAAAAACTGCTACCGGGTGCGGGGCGTTAAACAATTTTTGAAGTAAGTGCCTGTCAAATGCCCCGCTATGTCCCGGCCGGGGGGGTGCGGGGGTTTATATTGACTAGTGCATTAGTAGGAACGACCAAACTTACCAAACTTAATAGCTGAGGTCAATTGACTTCCTTTCCGCACCGTCGCTCGGCTTTTTTTAAAAGCTCCTCAAAAGTGAGCACTGGTATAATATCAAACAAACAGGTAATGATTAATACGAAGCAAGAAAAGGTCTAAAAACCTTTGTAGCTAACAGAAGTAAGCTTATAAGCTAAGCTTACGTGAGCTCAACTCCGTTAAAATGTCGCCAGTAAAAGGTCGATAATCAGAAGGAATAAAATATAGCACTTAGCTGTTTCTTTCGACAGATGGACTCGACTTCCAGAGTAATGTAGCCAGAAATGTTGTCTTGTCAACTGTCCAAGAACGTTTTAGCCGCCACTCTTGGGTACAAAGCACGAAGAAAAACAATGAGCAAAGATTTTTGCAAACCACTTTCTCCTTCGCTAAACCGCCAACACGCCAAATCTTCGTCAAATCTCCGTCATATCAAGCTGACGTAATCCTCTGTGTCGCCGCGAAAATAAATAGCCTCGCTTTGGTTCCCAAATCGTGAGAGACTGGGTCGAATAGGAAAATACATCTATCTTTGCCATGAAGGAGGCAAAATGGAGAGAAACCGTCAACGTCAGTAGAAAGAGCATATATTCAAACCTTGTACCCAAGTTTAATTTTAACTTTAACTTTAAAAATAACTCAGCGTAGGCATTCTCAATGACAAACTGCTCTGCTTTCCTGCTTAAATTTTAAAGAAAAAAATTATAGTGGCCTTTTTCAAAAACTGTACTTAAATATCTTCCACAATTGGGGAATAAATTGCTGTTTCATTAGCATAATATACTTTTAAAGCAATTTGAATTATTCAAAGCAATCTGGTCACGTGACCTATGACGTCACGATAACGAAGTTGCTAAAACGTGTCCTTCTCATGAACATCTATCCACATGTAAATTTGTGTTACTATGCGCCTTACATTCGATGAGATATTGGCTGTTACCCAGTCTCTCTCTTTTTTCCTCTCTTGTATAGCCCCCTTAAATTTCAAATGCCCGAGGTCTAATGGCCATTTCAAAATGCCCCATATCAATGTCTTTCTGATTACATTGATTGCTTTTCAATTGATAGAAGCCTGTTTTCACAGTAAACAAAAACGCATTTTCGGGCGTGGTCACGTGACTAATGACGTCATCACACTAAGTTTGATATGAGAGTTATTTTACGGTAAATGCTATTACCTTGTGGTGCTTCACCCTTCTGGGCCTCCAATTTACAAAGTTATTTGGCATTGAAAAATTTCCAGTTGCAAAGGACTCTGGGAAGGTTCTTATCATTATTATATATTACTTTTATAATTATTAATTTGCTGGCTCGCGAGAAAATCGCCACAGCCGTACGCAAATAATCTCTCCCCGTTGCTATCTTTCGCAATCCTCATGGCTTTAGAGACGTTGGCCGGGTCGTCCTTCTTCCCGGTTCTCTCTCCAATTTGAAACTTGGCATTGAGGTACTGCTTTTGTTTGTCGGTAAATTCCAAGCCTTCGCGACTGTGTCGATTTCAGTGCCCATCCCATCGCGAGAATAGGTGTGGTTGGTAGTGATGATCTACTTCCCTCTACATGTATCACTGTTGGAGCTAAATGCTTGCGCCACAGACCACAGTCCAGTTTAGTCGAGTAGTCTAACATGGCCTTGTCATAGAGCATTTCGTGCGCAAATATAGAAATTGATACAATTCCCGCTAGGTGTCAAAACGCGTAAAGCAATTTAATTTGTTTATCCTTTAAGTATCTACCATCATGGAAAAGGGGGTCCAGAAACCCACCCCTAGATCCACCCTAGTATTTATATATTTAAAGCAGAGTTAAGCTTATCACCTAGAAGCGTGTAACTTCTCTATATGTTTGAAACAATGTTCGGGATTATTCCCAACCAATCAAAATCGCAGTTAGTTTCTGATTTAAAGTTGGTAACCCTCTTGTAACACATGTGATATGCAAATTAGCACCCAACCGGAGAAGTGTTTAGCTGAGAATGAATGTTAGAAAAACAACAAGATTACACAAGATTACGTTCAAATAGCGTGGATGTCAGATAATTTCTTATAAGCCAAAGTACAATTCACACAGTGAAATTAACCATTTTCTTACGTCACATCATCGTGGGAAGCATCAATGATGTACGAAAAATACTGATATTCTCAAAAGAAAGTGCTTTTTTAATATCCCCATGCACGAATTTGGATTTTACCATTTCTTTGACTAAACTCAGCACTGAAATATGTGCTACGGTCACGGTATGTCACGCAATCCACTAGTCACGTATATCATTTTTCGGCCATTTTGAGCGCTTTCTCACAGAGCGCAATATAATTTTCCCAGAAAAAAAATTATATCAGTTGAAAGGCCATTTCCTCCTTAGTGTAATTGCTAAATTTCATTTGATTTGTAATAAAGGTAGTAGGGTAAATAATTTTTTCAATCTAACTAGTAATTGCCATAGAGAAACAGGGGGATTTTTTCAGGCCTTTTTCAGTGTCATAATTTTTTTCAATCTTTATGCAAATTATAAAATAGAACCTGGAAAAGTCATAGAATACGCTGATAACAACTGGATGTCTTCTGGATTAATAGTTAAGGCAAGCGGTTCACTTAAAAATGGCTAATTTTCAAGCCAAATTTTCTTGTATGGAGCCCTGAAATTGATTTTCGTCATTTTTTGCCGAAACAAAAAAATATTTCACAAATGAACCACATAGTGATGAATAACTCAATATGAACTACTAAAAGCCAAAGTTTGAGCGATTTTGAAATTTTGAAGTTGGCCGGCCAAAGTTCGATTTTTCTGGAGATGCTCTCTTAAGAGTTACTTGCTACAAGCGTTACTGGATCAAAAAACTGGATAAAAAACTGGATCATTGAAGAAACCACATACCTTGTTACGACCCTGACAGAGGTTATGTTACGGGACCACAGTAGGCGGTCTAAAGTGGGCGGAAAGAGCTCCTCGACTATCCGAACGCCTGGAACAGGCTAATTGCAAGACAAAATTCTTTATAATTATGTCCTGCCTTGTTGTCATTCATTTAACATATAATTACTACAGTTCGAGATAAGAGGTGCTAATTTCGGCCACGGAAAATCACACTTTGTTCGAGATAGCGGGAGATTCGAGATATCCGAGTTCGAGATAGTCGAGATAGGCAATAGTAAATGACTGAAAACAGTAAGCAAAACCAAGGGGAACGAGTTTCAGTTCGAGATAGCGGGAGATTCGAGATAGCCGGTGTTCGAGATAGCGGGAGTCTACTGTACTTATGAGTAAATGGCATTTAATACAAAATTAGCCGTTACTTAGAGACATATTCAAAGAGCCTCCCTTCAATCAATCAATCAATCAATCAATCAATCAATCAATCAATCAATCAATCAATCATTTTATTTGCCCTTTTCAATTTAATTACAAGAAGTATCATGGAAAAGTTATACTTGGGCAGGAGCTCTCAGCAAACCCTTCTCGACTTTACGAGGAGAGCCCCCGTCAAGTTTACAATAAAATATTTTTCATACACATGGCTGTGATATATAAAATTACATTATAATTATTATTTTTTCATTGATATTGATTGATGTTATTATTGTCTTTTTGTTGGAGGAGAAAATGATTTTTAATTTTTTTCTTGAATAGGTAAAACGTTTTAATTTCTTTGATAGATTTTGGCAATTCATTCCATATTATATTAAATTTTCCTTTGTATTTTACTGAGTGTTTTTTTACAAAGGAGTTGTTTCATTGTTTATGTCATCTAAGGGTAAAATTGACAACTCTTTGAAAAGAGTACAAGTATGATCTGTATATTTTGCGAATGTGATTATTCTTTCGATTTTTTTGTGTAATCTCCGTATAGGCTGTAGTCTTGTTGAATACGTATTTCCCCATGCGATGTTGCTATAACTTAGATATGGATATATCAATGCATAATATAGACCTCGCATGACTACTCTGGGTAAATAATGTCTTGCTCTGCAAAGTATACCAGTTGTTTTGGCAATTTTGTTGCAAACATGACTTATATATATGTTGTTTCCAATCAAGTTTTGAGTCTATCTGTACTCCTAAGAATCTGGCTGACTCTACCTGTTTTATATTTGAGTCATCTAATTTAATACTAACTTGTTGCTTAAATGTTTTGTTTTTTTGCTGTAAATATCAGTAATTGAGGGTTTTTTTATATTAAGAGATAGTTTGTTGGCTTTTAACCATTCAGTCTTTTTTCTTTTGTTATATTTGTCTTTATCTGATCGTGTGTTATTGTATTTGTGAAACAACGTAAGCTCTCTATATGAGCATCTGCTCTTAGAGCAAATGTTGAGAAAAAATATTGTTTAAATAAAATTTAAAAAAAGAAACTTTCTTTAGCTCGTCATTTACAGTTTGTGTTAAAGTGCACCTAACCCCAAAAATTTGTATTCGTTTAAATAAATTTACTTATAATTTGAAACTTAAATGCGAAGAAATCGATTTGGTTGAATCCTCGATTTTCTGTGCCCCGACAAAGTCTCAAAAATTGCACCTAAAACGACGCCATTTTGTTGCACGGCCGCGTTTGAGGGGAATGAGTTCTAGCGGCTGTGTGACGTCTACCCGGGAACGTTCGATCCTTTGCGTCCACTCAGTTACTTCAGAAAGATGCGATACACATTCGAAAAGTGTGTAGAAACGCCTTCCAGGTGCGTTATTGGGCGTTGCAGCAGCAGGCCAGATTTAGACAAAGGTATACTATACCATTTTAAAGCGATGGTCGAGAACATACGAAAAAGACGATGGATTTTGTAAACTCAAATGAGCGAAGTGGGACTGTGCGGAGAGCCATAAATTTGAGAACTCTGGAGTTTGTCCGCGCACTTCCAGTAGACTTCCTAAGGCTATTTTCAAATCTACCCAGTCGAAGTCAACTAGCAATTCGATGAAATGTTACCGAAATGTTATCTCTACCAATGACATAACCGGCAAAATTCAGTAGCACGAGCGTGGAATCTGAGCGTTCATCGCATCTGTATGGCGTCAACATTTCTTCCTCGTGCGAAGCAATTCAAGAAATTTTGATGTAAGTCAAAGACGAATTTCTTTCGAATGACTAAGAAGAAAAATGACAAAATATTTTGACTCTAAAAGTTTTTCTGAAGCCGGGAAATAAGCAGTGCGACAGCCGTGTGTACAGATCGTAACATAAATGGGTATCAATGCGGACCACCGAGGGAACATATCCACTTCGCTTATCGAGGAAGAAAAAGTCATTTATTTCACGTTTTTTACTTGAAAACTAACTTCATTCACTATGGTGGTTATTTGGAGTAGTAACGACAAACGTTTGAGGATGTCAAAACTGTAGTGATGTGGCTTGTTTCCTTTCAGTTTGTTTTCTGCGGCTTCTATTTTCAGGCCCGCGAGCGAGCAAGCCGATTTTCAATCGATCGACTGCGCCTCAAGCAACTCTTAATACACTTCTTTATAAACTCTCGATAGACGACCTTTAAGCATGGACCAATACTTAAATAGAACTGAGCCAAAACAAGCTTTATTGGATGGCATATTGGTAAACTTTAATCTCGCTAAACAGACATCTACGAAAGCATTTAAACAAAAGCTGACAAAAGCCTCGAGCGAGAATTCTTACAACTGCGACGGTTACTTGGCTTTTGCAAACATTAAATGGTGAAAAGCTGGCATTTAACAAAATATAAACCATTGCTTTACGAAATGCATTATTACTCGCAAAAGCAAAAATATAAATGTCTAAAACGCTCGTCGGAGTAGCAAAGTTTATAGGTGACAAGAATATTGCTTACCATTGACTCAGTGGCTTCTTGCAGTGCTATCGAAGCGGTCCTTGAGCTGGAGTGATTCTAACGAAATCCATATTGATCATTATATATTATATTGTGTTTTTCAATAAAGCTGATAAGTCGTTTGTACATGAGTTTTTCTAATATTTTAGAAAAACATGGGAGAACCGCTACGGGTCTATAGTTTGAGAATGGCGTTTCATCTTCACTTTTGTATATTGGGGTAACAAGGGAAACTTTAAGCTGTTCGGGAATTATGCCCGTTGACAGGGATTTGTTATAAATTACTTCTAATGGATGTTTGATAAGGGTGTTATTTCACGTATGACTTTAGGATGTAGCTCATCAAAACCGCAGCTTTTATTTGGATTTAATTTAAGTAATTATCTTTCAACTTCATCTTCTGTCACTGGGGTGATAAAAAAACTATTATTTATGTTTCTATCTAAATATGACTTGAAAGAGGTAGCTGATTCCGGTATATTTTTTGCCAAATTTGGGCCAACGCGTACGAAGCATTTATTAAAAGTTTCTGCTATTTTTAGAGGATTTGTTATTTCTTCATTATTCTGGTAGAATGACTTTGATAAACACCTTTTTGAGTTCCTTTTGTTTATTATTTCATTGATCAGTTTCCATGTTTGTTTAATATTTTTATGTACTTCACTAAATTTTTCTTTGTAATGCCTTTTTGGCTATTCGTATTAGATGATTTAAAAGTTTATTTCGGTACTTTTTATACTCTAATATGTTGTCCGGTGTTGGTGTTTCAATATATTTTTTATAAAGTTTATTTTTCATTGTAAAACTTATTTTGTAATTGCTTTTGTTAGCCAAGTTTTTTTTTGCAGTTTTGACTGTTTTTTATTAATTTTTTTCTTTGGTATACATTCATCATACATTGAAAAAAGTTTGTTATAGAATCGATCATAAGTTTTATTTGGATCCAAGTCTTGATTTATTTCTTCCCAATGTGTTGTTCCAAGTTTTTCTATTAATTTGCTTATGTTTTTGTTTGTAATGTTTCTTTTCTCTTTTGCTGAAGTATTGTCAGTTTTAATTTTGATGTTTTGTTCGATAGTAAATATGGGAAGGTGGTCTGATAGGTCAGAGAATAAAATCCCACTAATATTGTTTTTATTTAATCTGTTAGTTAGTATAGTGTCGCGCTTCTTTCAGTTATTCTTGTTGGTTTAGTTATTAATGGATAAAAAGACGACGATAGTAGTTGATTGATGAAGGTGTCCGTTGTAGCAATTATTGTCTATTTTTATCGCATCAATATTGAAATCCCCCATAATATAACATGTTTTGTTTTCTCTGTTAATTTTGGTTAGAAAGTCTTCAAACGTATCCGTACCCGTAAAGTCATTAATCTTATTATTTGGTGGTCTATATACGACACCTACTATGATCTTGCTTTTGTCATCAAGCTCTAGTTCAATACAGATTGATTCAAATGTATCTTCATTAAAGATCGTTAGATCATCTCTCATTTTACAAGTTATGTTTTTAGCAATGTATATACCTACACCTCCGCCTGTTTTAGTTTTTCTATTTTTAGCTATTAAGTTATGTGTTGGCATATCATATATTTCCGGACAGTTGTCAGTGAGCCAGGTTTCAGTTAATCCTATAATTGAGAATGTCATATGTAGTGAATTGAGGTAATTACATAGTTCATCGTGTTTATTTCTACTCCTAACGTTAAAGTGCATTAGTGAGAATTGATTATTTTCATGTTTTTGGAGAATTAGATCGTTAAAACTTTCTTCAATATAATACTGACAATTGTCTTATTAATTTGTCTTAAGAGATCATTGTTGTCTGGATCAATATCATCGTCTGCACGGATGTCATTGTCTTTGAAAATGGGTTGAGTTTAGAATTTTGTAATTTTGTTAGTAAATTGTCCTGCAAATGATATCTTAAAGTAACTGTATTATAAAAATCATAATTGTTGTTGGTTGAACAGAAGTTGTTCTCCTGGATGATGCGTGACACTTGAATGAATACTTCAATTCAAAAATAACTAATAAAACGTAAAAAAAGATTAAAAATAGAGAAAAAGTGTCATATAGTGAATAGTCACAAACGTTTCGGGCATAGCCCTTCTTCAGTATAAAAATCGTTGTCATTTAAATTTTACATTTAACATTTTTGGATCCCCACCTTAAAAATAAACAGGTCTGCATCCGCGGCGCTTAAGAGTTGAGTTTATTCCACTGTCATTAACATAGATCCCTTTGTTAATTAAAAGAGAGTTTTCACTTCGGTGTGTGAAGTGAAAACAAGTGTGAAAAAGATCCGAAAGTAATTAAAAAACTATAAGGTCCAAAAAGTTGTTTAACATCGGCACAGTTTTACTGAAAAATAAGACAGTTGAGTTGTACTAACCAAAACTAATATTTCCAGGAAGAGCGCTTTCAAAAACTTCACCTTGTTTTTCTTACATTATCTTGACACGACACCTACATGTATAGGGTCTAATCAAAATAATGATAAACACAGTTTAACGACCTAAATTAATTTTTTTTTAAATTGAAACATGACTCACATTACAACACTTACAATAAAGACTAAATAAACTCTCGTTACAGCACTTCACTACCTACTACTACAGTGAAACATACTACGTATTACAAACAGTAAGTTATAAAATACAATAGTGTTTATCCTATGAATTAAAAGTGTATTACATGTTGCACACAAAACGTCAAAAGATAGTACAATAATGATTAGTATATACCAAACCAGTGAATAGTGCTTTTCGCGCGTTCTGATTGGCCAGCTCGGAGGTGAATAGTCTTTGCTATTCACCTCCGAGCAAAAACAAAATGGCCGTGCGTTTTGCTTCTTTGATCAAAGCAGAAATTACTTCCATAAACGAGGCCGCTACACGTCACTGTGTTATCAAAAATACCTGAAGATATTTAGAGGTGATCATTTGTAGCAAGTTTAGTCGTGTCACTAAATAAAATCGCCAAAAATGTTGTACAAAATGTTTTGTTTACTATCGAGCCGCTAGAGTAAGAACGTGACAACGCTCAGTTGTAAATGATAATTTCGAACAGTTTTAAAAGTCTTTGAAGTGGTTCCAAACGCTGTCCAGTCCAACTAACTTTAAAATGCAATTCCTACCTGAAATCCTGAATACAGCAGTGTCTTTCAAAAAGCAAGAAGTCCCTGCTGCCAACGATTTAGTTTTGTATTCGGATCGACTAATCTCGGTCTCACTACGCTAGAAAATATTCCTGTTGCCGTATCATGATCTAGAACTGCCCAAATGCTGTGGCTTCTCCAGACTTTACTGCTTCTCCCCTCCGGTAAATTAAAAGCAGTAACATCAGACGGTGGATGCAGTCACATCAATGTGAGAAATAATTGAACTGGAATTACGAAAACGTCTTCGGTTAGGCAGCATCTTGACCATCTTGTTCAGTTTATAACGGCACTTGCAGCTTTCAACATCAGTTTCTCAGGCAATAGAAACTGACAGAACTTGTAAAATACGAGAAAATAGAACTCGTCGCTTTTGGTCCATCAGTAAAAACGGAAAAAATAAGAATTTTCCCCTTGAAATCGTCAAAGTCCAACATACGAGACATGTTGATCGCCTGATGTTGTCATGTGACTTTTCCCGCGCTGTCCTTGGTCGCGCGTAGGGTTCCACTTTTAAAGGATTTTTCCGATTTTTCGCGGTAAAATAAATCTATAATTTTGGAGCTAGCTATTTCACTGGTTTGGTATATACTAAGCGGCGAGGTAAATATCCACCACTTTTCACCGACACTGAGGTGAATAATTGTTAATTATCTTAAAAATACAATACATATAATAGATGTTACGAGTATAATATCGTTTATTACATAAGTAGATAAATTCGGCTTAGTTAATTAATTAAAATTAGGCAAAAGAAAAAAAAAGGAACAAAGAGAACTAAACAAAAAAGGAAGGCTCGCGGTACTGAGGCAAATGCGGGGTGGGGGTGTAAGGCCACTCGCACAGTGTTCAGTGTCCATTTGGATCGAAATGTCTCTATAGTATTATTTTTAAATGCAATTGTTTTCTCACAAGTGATCTTATCTTTGAGCAGGAGAAGGAACATTTCAAAGTAGGGAGGATCATCATTTAGCCATGATAAAAAGATATGATATTTTGCGATCATCAGGACGTGATTAAAGGCGTGGAAGGATATGCTGACCCTGGTTTATAGCCAAATAAGATGTCATTAACATTTAGACTAACGTTTTCAGATCTTTTTTCATTCCACCATAAGATAACTTTTCGCCAAAACATTTTGATGCGTGGACAATCATAGAGTAGGTGATGTAAGGTTTCTTTGGTAAAATCACAGTGATCGCAGTTAGGAGAATTTTTCAATTTAATCTTGAAAAGTCTATCATTAGTAGGAAGGATGTTATTTATTACTTTGAATTGAAAGCATCGCAGTTTATTGTCCAATGTGACCTTAAAAGGCAATTCATAGATCACTATAGGGTGGAGATCATTATTGTTCAGTTCTATTTCTATGTTTGGGCAGATAAATGATTTTTGAGCAAGCAAATTGCGGGCTATTTTGGCGGTGATGTTGGCTGCCGTGATACCATCGTCTGTAGCATCGGTTTGACATTGCTCGTCGTGCTTTAAAATCGCGGTTTTCCATGCTTTAGGTATTGCGGCAAGCAGTCCGTGATATTTTAGAAAATTAACTGAAAGGTGGAATTTGTTTTGAAATTGAGATAGAGTTGTTTTCATCTAAGAGGTGCTTAACTTTATCTACTCCATGTTGGGAAAAAAACCGGTTTTCCGTCTATTCTAATAAATCGGTTATTCCAAAGGATTTCATTTTCAAATTCAGTGAGAAGTTAAAGGATCTTTGGAGTGTAGTTCTTGCCAGACAGTTAAAACATCTATATAAAAGTTAGGTATGTGTGGTGCCAAGTTCAAATCTACCATTTTAAAATTACAGTCAAACAGGAAAGGTCCGCCATACTTGGATATAGTTGGTAGGAAAAGTGAACACCATTTGCCGTCAGCGGCATCATATAAACGTTTGATCCATGCAGCTTTAAGAGCTTTGTCGACCATTCTAAAGTCAACCATTTTAATCCCACCTTTATCATAAGAACCGATTAGAGTGTTTCGCTTGATTTTATCAGGCTTGAAATTCCAGACAAACTTGAAACAATAGTCACGGCATTTACTTTCTTGGTGAAAAGAGGTGGAGTTGTTAGAACTGATGTGTTATACACCAACTTAGAGATGGCTAAGGTCTTCACGATGTTAATCCTTCCTATAAGGGTTAAATTTCTAATTGACCACTGATTTAAGACTTTCTTTAGCGTGATAAGCTTATCATGAAAATTGATTTGATTACTGATATTTTTGTCATAGGCAAAGCATACGCCTAAAGCACTGATTACGTATTTGTCTGGCCACGAAATATGGAAAGGAGTGCGTTTGCCAAGGTTACACTTTGGACTGCCAAGCCACATGCCTTCAGTTTTAGAAGTGTTTATTTTAAGGTCAGAACAGACTCTAAAATCGTTTAGAAGGTGGAATAAGTTACTGGCGGAAATTTCATCTTTGACCAAGGCAGTAATATCTACTGCATATAGAGATAGCTTTTGTTCAGTTCCGTTAAGATTCAAACCCTGAATGTTTTCAGCCTGTCTTATAGCTTGAGCAAGTACCTCTATAGCCAAAACGAAGATCAGTCCTGATAGAGGGCATCCTTGCCTGATACCTCTATGAAGACAAAAGAAGTCCGATGTATAGCCGTTATTGACGACACAACTGGTGATATTAGAATAAAACACACGAATCCATTTTTGAAACATCGGGCCGAAGTTCATCTCATCCAGGACAAAAATCTCCATTCCAGAGAATCAAACGCTTTTTCGAAGTCAATGAAGAGCAACGTGCCAGGTAGATTTTCTTCTTCATAATTGTCAATTACATCTGATATCAGTCGGATGTTCTCACCGATAAATCTGCTTCTGATGTAACCAGTCTGATCTCTATTAATAAGGTTTGGCAGAACCTTCTCCAGTCGTTTTGCGATACATTTTGTGGCGACTTTGTAATCCGTGTTCAATAAAGAAATTGGTCTCCAATTTTTGAGCAGAAGATTATCTTTATTCTTTTTGGGTATCAAAGAAATCACACCTCTTTTTTGTGAGATTGACAATTCTCCGCAATGAAAGGCGTCATTGAAGCATTTCGTAAGTGGTGTTGCGACGTCATCCCAAAAACGGAGATAAAATTCGGCTGTTAGACCATCGGTACCTGGTGTTTTATTTTTCGCGAATGTCTTGAGTGCGGACAAACATTCTTCTTCAGTAATAAGACCTTCGCAAATATTTTGTTGTTGTTCGTTTAATTTTGGTAGATTATTAGGTTTCACGAAAGACGGAAGAAACTCCTCATATGTACTATCTGACAGTTTTGAGGTGTAAAGAGTTGAGTAGAATTGTTCCATCTCAGATAAAATTTCCTTCGGTTCTTCGATGTACTCATTTTCAGAGGTCTTTAGTTTTACAATGTTTTTTTTGCAGTGTGAGCGCTTCTCTAAATTCATAAAATATTTGTTGTTGTTTTTCACCTTGTTCGTACCACCTTGCTCTGCTTCTTATTATTGCACCTTTTGTTCTATGTTCAGCAATTTTCCGCAAAGCGAGTTTGACGCGTTCCATTTCAGTTGCTAAATTTCTGTCGCTTGGGTTTTGATCTAGGAGTGCATTTAGAAGGTTTTTAAATTTGCGAAGCAGATCTATTTCTTTGGATTGTTTTTCTTGGTGTTAATATCTTTCAGTCCTCCAGTCTTGTCATTATTTTCGAGAGGGTAGTTGAAGTCGCCTCCCATTACGAGGTTATCATTTGCAAAAGGACGTACTTTGCACAATAGTTCATCATAGAAATCTACTTGACGATTTTGTTTGTTCGGAGCAGAGCATAAATGTTGACGAGACTGAATTCTTCATCTTGAATCGTAAGCTTTACAATAAGGGTTCTCCCGTCCTTATCACTATTAACCGACACATTTTCGACATTTAAAGTCGGCCGGAGGAGGATCATTACACCTCTACTATGTTTTGAACCGTGCGAAAAATAAATATTACCGCCCCATTCTGCGCGCCAGACATTTTCAATTCCCTTGTCACTATAGGTTTCTTGCAAAAAGATGATGTCATATTTTCCATTGTGTAGCCATCTGAAAAGTTTTCTGCGTTTGAGCGCTTTATTAAGGCCTCTGATATTGAGAGAAATGCATTTAAAATTCATCTAGACAAAAATCAAATAATAACAATAATACGGGAGTTATTGGACAAAACACCTGCGGAAACCCGACCAAAGCATTGCCTCAGGAAGGTGAGCCTACTTACGCTAAACACAAAGACAAAAAACAGCTTAAAACTGAAGTTGAAAAGGCTGCAAAGCAGCCCACCGTATAAACGGTGGGCTGCTTTAAGGGAGTACGCCAGAAAGCATTGATATTAGCATAATTAATATGCCTGGAGAATTCGAAGATGATTTTTACTTTAATAACTTAACTTAGGGATCAGTGTCCAAATCGTCGGTATTAAATATACGGGCAGGTCGATCCTCTGCCGATTTTTTAAGAAAGATCTTACCATCAGTGGTCTACACACTGTGCCAGTTGAGCTGCTTCTTTTTTTTCCACACCTTGGAAAATAAATCATGACGCATTCTCGTCAAATTTTCGTTGATGTATACAATGTCAGTATCCTGGAAGTATTGTGCTAGACTAAGGTTCTTGAGTTGTTTTCGAGCTACGTATCAGTTCTTGTTTAGCTCTGTAAGACTTGAATCTAACAATAATTGGTTTGCTTCGGCCGTCGTTCTTGTTTGTGGGTAGTCTATGGCAGATATCGATGTCGTTCTTAGAGATTTTCACATTCAACACATTCCCTAGCTTGATGATGTGTCGGCGATATTTTCATCTCGTTTTTTCGCTATACCATGTATTTCCAAATTATGTTTACGGGTATACTGTTCTAGGTCGTCTATTTGGTTGATTGCTGTCGCCAGGTCGTCATACATATCATCGACTTCTTCTCTTGTCTCATCTAACGCATTCTTTAAGGACCATACTTCTTTCTTTAGAGCTTTCTTTTCCTTCTGAAGTTTCTCAATTTCTGCTACATGGAATTCAAGAGATTTCGTTAGTTCCCGATACTGCTCTTTAAGGGCTCGATTATCTTCCAGAAGCTTGTTGGTGTTGTCCTGGATGATATTCAGGCGAGCTGCCGCTGCTGGACCTGTCAGTTCGCTTTCCTCTTACTGTGTACGCTGTTATAAGACCGCTTTTGTCTCCCATATCGTATTCGTATTATGCTAGCGAGGAGAAAAAGTAGGCAGGACAACGGAAAGTTCCTGCCGTCCGCCATGAGACTCCGACCCAGTCTCCCCTAAATTAGTAATGATGCTAGTGATGATACTCCTTACTAAATTAGTAATGATGCTAGTAATGATACTCAGTGAAATACAGATAAGATTTTGTTTCACGAAAATGTCAACTTGTATGATCTTAGTGAGAAATACTAAACTTTTACACTAACAACGGCCGAGAATATAAAATAAGTAATTTCCAGAAAGACAGTCTTAGGATAAACCATAGTTAATAGAGGGAAATGGTTATGAAGCCCGGCAAAGTTCTTTGTTGTATGTTTTTGTTCGCTATTTTGGGGGTTGACCGTGCACAAAACCTGACAAAATACAATAGGTGGTTACGTGTGTTCAAGCAACTAACCAATAGAAACGTTTCGATTACGTAATTCATGCATAGTGTATGAGCTCAAAACAAAAGATGTGCACGGTCATGGACCTTCCAACATAAATCTTGGCCTCTTTGTTTGCTCCTTTGAAGTTTGCCGGGCTTCATAACCATTTCCCTCTATTAACTATGGATAAACATATTATATTTTGGTAGAAGCAAACTCGGAATTAAACAGTTAGTTTCCAAGAAACACAACATCTGCGGTGTGCCAAAATCATACCAGGAGAAAGTACCACTTGATCGTTATCGAATACACAGTCCAAGCAAGAAGTATAAATTACAAGCAAATCTGTAAGTTTTCAAAACGTCCCATGATTATATCCATAGGAGAATTACTTCATTTCCACCAAGCGGAAATATTTATTCGCGATTCAGTAGTTCAGGGGTTTAAACTCACCATACGCGACTTTAAAATATATAAACTATACTCTTTTGAAGTAAACTCAATACACTTATAAACTTCACAACACCGGGTATCCTAGCTGCCCTAAGTCCAGGGTGAGTCACTACCAAACAAAACGGAAAAAAACAGAAAAAAACAGGAGTGAATTATGAACCAGCCGCTGCCCGGTTAGTCTCATAAGCAGCCGTTATGAAAAAAACACTCGATCGAGTGAATTACGAACCGGGCTCGGCCCGAGATCGCTGCCCGCGGGTTAATGACGCAGCAACGGAACCATTAAAGTGTATATGACAGATATTTTTTTATTTGCTTGATCGAATCTACATAGGATCCTGATACGAACATCGAAAAAAAAATTCCATATCGCTTTTCTTCACCGCGTTTTAGCCGTCTAAAGACGTGAAATTTCATTTCCGGTTAGGTAAAAAGCCGAGCGAGGTGGAGTCCTGGACCGAGTCGGTCGTGACGTCAAAACCAGAACGCCTTCGACAACAACGCAAAGACAGTGAGGAGTTTCGTGGCTTGTAGCCGTGTATAACCAGATATATTTTAGTTCAAATTTTGTCTAGAACCGTCAAAACTTACACAAAGTTATGTCTACGGATGATTTTGAGTTTGGGAGCGATTCTGAGCGATCAGACGCATAATTCAGTGTTTTTTCGACTGTTGATGAAGTTGAGTGCGATGAGTTTTAATATACAGGTTTATAGAAGCAGCAACAGACAACTCAGACCCAGAAGGTCCTTACGATGAGTGGCTTCAAGAGTACTGGTTTTGACGTCACGACCGACTCGGTCCAGGACTCCACCTCGCTCGGCTTTTTACCTAACCGGAAATGAAATTTCACGTCTTTAGACGGCTAAAACGCGGTGAAGAAAAGCGATATGGAATTTTTTTTTTTCGATGTTCATATCAGGATCCTACGTAGATTCGATCAAGCAAATAAAAAAATATCTGTCATATACACTTTAACCCTTGAACGAAATGGATTACGAAATCCTTTAGCTTGCGACCGCTGACCAATTTTTAACCGATAGTCAAATCCCGGTCAAATGCCCGACTAGAGTTTCTCAAAGTCCTTCGCCTTGTTTCCGGAGTTGAGTAGGAGTAGATCCCGGCGCGAAGTACGAGCTCGCGCTAGCCGCGCGCTTCGCGCTCGGTTTTTCACTTTCGGCGACATTGAATACCAACCGATTGAGAATCATTAAACCAATTATTTATAGTTGCTGTTTTTAGCCTCTGATATTTAACTAGGAGTAATCAGATTAAGAAAGTGCGTTCGACAGGTCAAACAGAGGTCGGTTCTCAAGTGGTCACGAATGAAGTTAGAGCGTTTTCTTTCTGTATATATGAAACATGTGGGTATTGGGTTTATGTACTCTTTTCATTAAGAATTCTGTCAAGGAAGTATAATTCTGAAATTGTGGAATGATCGCAAGTGCAGCCCAGTGTTTCTCCCCCCCACCCCCCCTTTAATCAAAGTCACCAAACCGAACTTGTGAATAGTTGTGTGTTGTGTATTAAAATTGCTGAGGCCTGTCATATTTATTCTTTGCTTCATGTGCTTGAAGTTAAAAGAGAGGTACTATACACAAACTGCAACAGTGACATTTATTGAAATTTCTTGAAAATAATTCAAAACAGTAACAATGGTATAAATATTATCAAGGTCTCCACATTGTTCGAATTCCATTTGGCTCAATGAACACCGACTCGTTAAATAAGCTTGCTGTTGCTTGGACATCTGGCCGTTTGTATAATATGCTCCAGAAGTAGTAGTACACCACTTCTCTCAGGGTATGATAAATCCTACGTACGAACTTGTCAAACAACATTGCAACAGAAATCCACTGGAAATCCACCGACGAACGATCTTCCTTGAATCACGACAATTTGCAACAAATAGAACAACAATATAAACATGATCAAGGTCTCCATGGCTCAATGACCACCGAGTCGTTCGGCTTGCTGTTTGTTTCGTACATCGGGTTTTCTATATGCTCCACTGAGAAGTAGTACATTCTTCTCTCAGGGTATGATAAATCGTACGTACGAACTTGTTTAAACACCATTACATATACATTTGATTAAATAAATTTAACTTATACCGAGCAACAGAAATCCATGGACGAACCGACGAACGCCGATCTTCAATTATAAATCACGACAGAAATCCACCGACGAACAATCTTCCTTGAATCACAATAGAATCCACCGCACAGCAGAACGACAAAACAGAAATCCATTCACCATTGCATTGCTGGTACTGCTGGTAGTTTGTCCTTGTGTGTATTGCGCAACGAAAATGTGACGTCATTCAAAATGAACGACGGTCCATGCATCCACGAAAATCAGTTGAGGTCTTTCGCTTGCGTTCACACGTGATCACAGGAATCCCACCAAAATTAGGAAGCGTTCTTCGAACGCAACATCATTTGATTGTAAAAAGCAACAATTTCCTCTACCTAATTAGGGTCAAATGTTTATCATCTCAGCATTCCATTTAGGATAGAATTGAATTACCCCCGCTTATCTATAGTAGCATGCACTTATTCGCTGTAACCGAAGAGGAGAAAGCACGCCAGGATATTTTGTTTACATGAGAAACTTGCCATAGTCCATTGCTTATAAACTCAGGTAAGGTTATATTTCATTTACTTTTCTTGGTGTATATTGATTTATGAAACTTTTATGATACCTGTGGTCAGTCATTGACTGGGCTCGAGTAATAGAAGCCATGCTTTCCTAATTGACAAATTATTGTTTTGCTTCTTTGTCACGATATGTTATGTCAGTGCTCATCTTCATACGGAGGGTAACAAGCACCCTCCGTGAAATATTTCTTCGTTGTCCAGCATGTCAACTGTACAAAATTATAGCATTAAATGGTCTTCGAGACTGCAAGCATCATTAACATTGTTGACCATTGCTGTATTGTACCAATACAGCAACTTCGGGACGTATTATACTGTGAATTTTAAATATATGTTACCATATGGACTCTCTCAAAGCATACGAGCCAAAGCATTGAGGATTTCAATCTTGTGAAATCAAAATACTTGGTTGTGATTTCAAACTGAGGCGCATTCCCAGGCCCTGGACTGTGTTGCGTGGCCTTGAAGATAAAATACAATTTAACAGCAATTGATTTTTAGTGATGCTTTTTCCCGACACAATCGCATAGCAGTCACTCTACACGTGCTATGTGAAGAGCTGCTAATGCTATCTCGACAGAATCAGTTTAGTTTATGAACGTGTAGTACTTCACTGGACAAATTTATTTTCAACAGTGCTGCGTAGCACATAGTTGTCGCGTGACATTACGTTGCACGCGTCGTGCATAATCGTGTTTTTAAAGCTGTAAAAGTGTTAATTAATTCCATTTCACGACACCATTCTGGTGGGCAAGATTTACTAAACTGAAGCGTTTAAGAACAGCTGTTTGCTATTTTAAGGTCGAGAAATGGACAAATGTGGAAGACCTTCGTCAGATCAATCCACAAGTTGTGGCATGACCTTTGGTAGCGTGCTTCAAATATTTCACTGTTTCAATCCAAACTGAAATCGTCTTGTTTTACACTGATAAATAGTTGGAGAATCCGACCATTAAAGATGACTTGTAAAAGCTTCCGAGAATGAACGGAAGACTTTGATTTCGACACTCGATTTATTGGTTCACATGCAATACTCATTAGTTTTACATATCAGCAAATGAGACCATTTATTAAAGCCTTCACCGCTTCTAATTACAAAACTGCAAGGGTCCTGACAAGTCAAGATCAGTGGTTATTAAGATAATATTTTATTGTGATTAGTTACACCAAAACAAAACATCAAAATTTTTGTTGTTTGACTTTTTGCCAGCAATATGCCACTCACCCAGAAAAAACTCGAGCAATTAAACCAACGTTTAAAATGACGCGACCTAGAAAATGACCCGTATTTTTTCCAATTAGAAGTCACAAATATCCTAAAAATAATCATTTAGCAAGAAAGTTTTACTTTCCGAGAAGTTTCCATTACTATCGGGTAATTTCCTCAAACAAACTCGATCTTAGGAAGGGAAAATACTGCACCGTTGTTAGCTTCCTGGCCCTGATCTTACGGCTCTAAACGATTTTCAATCGGATCTGACGAATAAGGATTTGTAGTTTATGCAGAGTTGAGTGGTGGTGGCGAGTAGACGCCCCACCTCAGCGTTCCACGCGCGTTATCTCCCAGCGCGACACGTTTCAGTCCAAGTATGTGAATTGTCTTTGCAGTGCATTTTCAGTACAAACTCAGGTAAAATATGCAAAGCAGTACATACACAGTTTGCTAAACGGCCCATCGTGCATGTGTACACCGTAGAGACGGCCGAGTCCGCTAAAACAGTTGTCGGCACGACGGCCAAGTAAACCCACTTGCATGATCATCAACAAAAACACGTTGACATTGAACTACCTGGCATTCAGTATTTTTGCTTTGGAATGATAGAGTTTCCAGAACTTGATTTGGGGTCTGACGAGCTTGAACATGTAAATGTGTTAAGCCAGATGTTTGCATGGCATAACAAGGTGCAGGATAAGATGGACACCACAATTATCTGAGCCGGATAAACAAACTATACCGTTATCACCATTACAATGTTGTTCACATTTTTACTATCCGTTCAAGGCAAATAATAAAAATACACTCACTGTAAGACGTCCAGGAGAGTAGAATCACATGGCCCATACTCAATAATATACATAGAGCGGTTCAGAATTAGCTGCGCTGTTCACCTCAGCTTTCCGGCTGTTCGTGAATAGCCCGGCGCGGTTTAATGACGAATACAACCAGAAGCTTATCACCTAGTTTCTGATACAACTAATAATCAGTAGAAGCTAGCGAAAAACATTAAAAAAACTGAAAATATATAAGGTAAAGGAAAATATAAATACAACTGTAAATAACAATTAGACCACAGACGAAATTTAACAGTTGGTTCATGCTTTAGCGTGCAATAATTTATTTTTATATCGAGTTATGATGTACGCGGGAAGTTTGGAGAGCACAAGAGAAGTGTAGGACAAGTCACGTTTGCTCGCGCCATCAGCTTGCGCAAAAGATTATGCTTACGCGTACTGAATTTGATTGCAAGGCTTTGCTATATGTTTAAAAAAATAGAAGATGGAACGGTGGAAATTACGATAAATAAATAGATATCTCACACTTTTTGAGAGTCTATACAAGTTTGTCTTCGTCTCGTTTTAACTACTTATGTTTGCCGCATCTTTTCTATACTGAGACCACCTGGTAGACATTGCTGGAAAGCGCTCCTTTGATAGATGTCGTGGAAGGCATGGCTCCGGCAGTAACTTTTACAGCAAATGTATGATTGGCGATTAAAATAATATATCTAAGGTTTTCGGCAAGGTTTCGTGTTGAATACATATCCGAATTGTATAAAACACTAGTAACGTAGCGAAGCACGGATAAAAATGATTAACAACTTAAGAGCACATCGCCTCGTAATTATATCACATATATCTCTTTACAAAAACAACAAGAATAAATCAATTTCTTCGCGTCTGGTTTTGTTAAGAGGAGAAAGAGCTGTTAGGAAATCATGCACTACGCTGTTTTGATTTACCGTCATAAGAGCGGTTCTTTGTACTAGTTTTGTATTCTGCTTAAAATGTCTCATTTAAGAATAAATCCACAACGAAGAAATGATTTAATAAACCTTGATTTCACTGCAAACTATAGTACGTATAGCTAGAAGACGTCTTTCTATTTTATGTCACTATTGCAAAGACTTATAAGTCTTATAAATGAGTTTTATAATGTTATAATAACCGTAAATTGACGTTTTTAATAGTATTTACGGTTATAAGACCGTCAGCTTAAAATGTTGTTATTATTGCTTTAAGGCATATTTCCGACAAACCAATTTGTTCAGTGTGTATTTCTATTCATCTTACCGACGGATCATTTTCAATGCTAAATTCCATTTTTTGGAGTGTACATAAATTTGAGCAAATGTGTTTTGAGGCTGTATTATTTATAAAACAAGAAGATTACAGGCTCCTGATAAAATATCAATAAGCCAACTAGAGCCGCAAGAATAGTTTATAAAATTTTAAGAATTCTAAAACTGCCTGCTAAGTCTCTTTTTTTTTAAGTCTCAAATCATAACTGCTATAATTTGAAGGAAGTAGGTTCGATTAAAACTAAATCACTGCATATGGACATTAATCAGTTGCCGATCATCGAATAAGGTTCACTCGTTTTTTGTGTGGTAAGCAAAACTTGTATGTGAGAGTTTCAAGCATTTTTCCTGCCCAGTAGATATACATATATTCATTTTGAATAAAAATTAAAATAACAGGTTAATAACTGGAAATATAATTTATCTTTTAAGCTTTTTGAACAAGGGCTCAGGAGCACTATGTACAAGCCTTTGTTTTATTTACGGAAAACTGTGACATTTCCAAAGTTCTTTGTTGAAATTTGTATGGTGAATCCCCCGCGGGAAAAGAGTCATTCCATATTAGCAGATTTCACAAATTTGGTCATTTGAAGCAAATTCTACCGTAAATTGATTGAAAGACAATGACGAGGCAGCAGTTGTGACCCCACGGGGAGTAAGCCAGTCTTCATTTTGTCCAACATCTGACGCGGTATTGAAAGCCTAAACATCCTCACCAGTGTATTATGTGAATAAAAATAATAAAACATTGAAGCGAAGTGACGCACAAAGCAAAAGACTTTTATGTAGTACCTGCGTCGTTCTCGAAACATTTATTGGCGTGAAACATTTATTGGCATGAGTCTGGCGAGCCGTGAAAAAAGACCGGTTACAAGAGTAGAATCGTGACAAACACGATTGGATAGAGATGAAATACTATGGTACGTTTTCTTTTATTTCAATACTTTCAATATACTCGATTGTTTGTTTTTGATAAAATACTGTAGAGGGAATGTGATGCGACTGCTTGGCGATCTAAATCAGAACGTAATTCAAATACTCAATTTTTATATTCTAAAAGAATATGGCGATATCATCAGAACGAGACAACGTATCTCTGCGATCCTTGAAACATTTTACTTTTGTCGATCTAAACTCAGTCATTTAGATTGGAGACATAAATAATTCGAAAATGATGTTGAAGAGAAAACTGGAATCAATCTATCTATAAACATTTAAAAAAGAGATAATCACTTGGCTAGTAGTATAGTAGGTCTGAAATAAAGGAAGCAATTAACAAGCGAAGACACTGGCGAGACAAAAACTAACACACGAACTGTGTGAAACATCGTTAATGAGTAACCCATACTTGTATTGGTTGTGAGCCGGTAATGAAAACGCACTTGTTTGAATTGAACCAATGGCTTATCGATTCTTTCCAGTTTGTTTGACAATCACATTGAAGTAATTCGGAAATTAAAGTAAAGAGTGCAAGTTTTATAGTCGCTTTCCATCGCATAAATAATATAAATTTGACTTAGGAATAGAAGATTTCTTGATTATACAGATTGAACGAGACGACTGCGGGTGGAACTAACAAGCGCGGTAACAACTCTAGCGAAGTGTGAGTGGAAAGGATTTGTGTTTGCTTCAGTAGTTTTCTTTCAGTTTTAAAGCGATAAACCATTGACTAAAAAAACACAATTAACACTTGCTTTTGTAAGCTATATGTGTTTTCGGCCAAGTTCACTAAACTTTTATGATGTTCGACTCTGGCAATCCGAATACGGCTTTGCACTCACATTTATTGTGTTCGCTTTGCTTGTTTTTCAATTCCGTCTGTTTTCTATCTTTGCCATTAAAATTAAGTTATGTCACCATAAAAGCAAAACATCCTCACCTTGTATTAAATGGTTCGTAAGTATAATGTACCTAATTGTGATGTTAAATTAATTTAGCGTGACAAGCATTTCAAATCAGAGTTAGGATTGTGAACCCTTGTTATAATGAATCGCACCCCACTGTTGGTCTCATTCAAAGCTGTCAGCCCAGAGCTCTGCCTCCATTTTCCCTGTCTGCGTGGCACAGCAAGCAACAAGACTCCGCGGCATGTTTACCTTTGAAGAACCAGCTGAACGCATAACTACATAAACGGGCGGTAATACGATGTGGAAGGATTTCTTAGCCTTTTTTCGGAATACAAGGTTTGAATGTCGTCAGGTTAAGGTAAATTTTGCTGCCACTGAATATTTAATCTGATTTTCAGTCCAGAAAGAATGACTAGAATGCAGTTTCCCTAAAGGCCAATTTAGACGGTACGATTTTGTCGCATGCGACTTTTGTAGCGCGCGCTGCTAGCGTCATGCAAAAATCGTATACAACTTTCATCATTTAACTTTGTCTGTGGCTACGACATGTCGCAGGGTTTTAAAACATGTTTCAAAATCCTACGACATTTTTCGTGTCGTATACGATAATCGTAAGCGAGTTGTAGGTTTGATTTACACGACACAATTCGTGTCGTAGACTTGTCGTAAGCTCGTCGCATGCGACAAAATCGTACCGTCTAAATCGGCCTTAATAGATCTTTCGCATGAGTGCCCTTGGTTTAATTCTGTGCCTGCCTCGCCAGCTAGCTTTAAGTCTAAATTATTTGAAAGGAATACTAATTCCTAACTGATTATCTTTTGGCCATCCCAATAAAGCATGTCTCGTGGTGCTTGGTCGGTCGGGGGGAAACTGCAAAAAGTAAAGCGTGTATATTGATGGATACCAGGAGCCCATTGTGGATACTGATTGATGAGATCAGTGTTCAGCAGCATTTACGTTATAAAGAAATCTCACCGTAAAAAGCTTGAAGCCGAAAAAGAGCCAACTTAAAATGTCTTGTCACTCTTTCATAAATGACATGATTTGTATCGCTCGCTAAACTTAGGCAATAGTCACCGTATCATATGAACCTCTCATGTCAGTATAGTATGTATTCATGTTTACGCCTATGAAATAGCATCATTCCTTTTATTTTATCAATTTTAACGAAGTATTTAAACTACCCTTGCATAAAGAACCCTCTCAAACTGAAGGTCTTATGCTTCTACCACAAAAAAAACTTCTCTATTGCAGAGACTTCTGATTCTTGTGCGCTGATGTTGTTTAATGGAAGGCTTTTCACCGTATGTTTTTATCCAGCGGTGTTATCTTGGCGCATAACGTTGCTCATAAATTAACTTAATCCATATTCAGTTCTCGATCGATCTCTGCACAGATTTTCTTTACAACAAAAAGCATTTTTTGTCCAGTTCCAATTCAATGAGACCACAAGAAAAAGTCAAAAAAATGGTACCTTATGGAAAGAAACATCTCGCCATCTTCTCTAAATTAGTGACAGGTGTACGGTGGATTCTTTCTTTATCCGTTTCTTTCCTTCGCGAGACGCGTCACAATAACAGTACGCTGCCAGATATCTAAGAATCCAGACAAAAGTTTTTATTAATCGTCAGTATTTTCATAGCTGGAAATTTTCCTTGATTCTCAAACACGCATCTACCATGATTCTAATGGATTCTCGGACGTCACCAGATTGGATTAAAATGGGAGGTTATTTTGAAATTTTCTCTTGTCTCCTGCTTTTGTTCCTCTTTCTTTTCTCGCTATCTTCGTCTTCTTATATATCAGCTTTCTATCAGCATAAACAAATGAAAATTAATCCTTGGTCAATGACAGATATATCTCAATAATTACAACCAATTTTTGCACCAAAAATTTAACATGATTGGGGTTTTTTTCGCTTAGCTCGGCGAAAATTTGGGCGATACTCAAAATTGAGGCATGTGTGTGTGTGTAATAGCCTGATTTTATTTACATGTAGAACACGATCGCTAGCCTTTCCTGGGCAGCAGAGGTTTGTTTTTCTCGCTCGCCAAAGGCCGACGCCACGAGCGGCAAAGCCGAGAAAAACAATAGAGAACACCGGAACAAGAAACTGCGCAAGAAAAGTCTCTGGCATCCAGGGTATGTCACGAATGGCACAGCTTGAGAAATTTAGCGCAAGTCTTTCAAGTTGGTAATTCGTCTGTCTCAATCTTCCTCCATCTTAAACTCGTTTTATTTTAACCTCGTTGGTGTTTTTCTAAGGGACAGACCATTAGAAAAAATGTTGTACTTCATGTATTATTCATGTTATTTACTCTATACACTTTTTAACAGCAATTCATATCGAATCAGTTGTGCAAATGTTGGTGTGAAAAAGCTGTTTTTCAAATATCCAGTAGGCAACACTTGAAAGTCTATTTTTTTATTACAATGTAGTTAGCATGTACTTTAAATTTTAAAGTGAATTTAACGGTGAAATTCTTCTTCATGTTCTTATTTAAGGTGGCCCGCGGTTATTTATTGGAGCGGAGGCTCTCTTTTTAAAAACTAATTTTCCGCATGAAAGCGTTAACCGATTTCTGTAATTTTTGGTAATCTAGACAAGGAATCGTCAAATTATAGAAGGCTTTTAATTTTAGGGTAATCGGAATAAACGATTAAGAGGTACAAGCGTTATTAAAACACCTTGTTTTTTAAGAAAACGCGAATATTTTCATAAAACGAAGATAGATTTTTTTTCTAATTACGTTCAATAAGTTCCAAGACTTCAAGGTTTACTGTGAGCAAGTTTCCACAAAAACGGGCTGCACAGAAATTGCTACACAGTTCACTGCTTAATTTTCACTTCAAAATGATATGCTTGTGTATTTCTTCAGCTGTTGCAAGAACGCTAAAATAATTATTATATCGCACCTATCATTGGAAAGCTTAATGTTATCTAAAACTTTGCTGAATAATCGGAAAAGATCGGAAACTCCAAGGAAAAGCTATAAGCGAATGAAGAACAAGATGTTTATGTGGCGTAATTTGTGAATTTAAAGATATTCAAGTTTGTTCGACTTTTGAAAAAACTACCGATTTGTTTTCGCTTATTTCTAAGTATGATAAAATACAGCATATATACAAACGGCCTAACCTTGTTTCAGGCGTGTAGCGTCGATAAAGCTCGGAGAATTTGGCTCGTCAATTTAGCTGCTTCATGTCTTCCATTTTACAAATGCTAGGAAAACCCCTCGTGTTCCGTAAATTATTCAAACTTGCCGCGTTCTGGAATTTATTTGTCACTTGGGAATTACGGATCATCGAAATTTCTTTGGAATGTCATTGATCGTTTCATTATCATTTAAATTTTCGATGATCCGTAAAATTCCCAAGTGCAAAATAAATCCCACAACGCGGCAAATTTGAATAATTTACGGAAGACGAGGGGTTTTCAAAGCATTGGTAAAATGGAGGACATGAAGTAGCTAACTTGACGACTTAATTCGCCGAGCTTCGTCGAGGCTACACGCCCAAAACTAGGCGAGGTCGTTTTTATATATGCTGGATTTTATCATACTTAACAATTACGGAAAACAAATCGGTAGTTTTTTCACAAGTCGAAACAAACGTGAATATTTTGAAATTCACAAATTACGCACCATAAACATCTTGTTCTTCATTTGCTTATAACTTTTTACTGGGAATTTCCGATCTTTTCCGATTATTCAGCAAGGTTTAGGTGGTATCAAGCTTTCTAACAATAGGTGCGATCTTAGCATTATTGAAGCGTTCTTGCAACAGATGAAGCAAATACACGAGCATATTATTTTGAAGCTAAAATTCAGCAGTGAACTGTGCAGCAATTTCTATGCAGGCCGATTTTGTGGAAACTTGCTTACAGTAAACATTGAAGTCTTAGAACTTATTGAACGTAATTAGAAAAAGATCTATCTTCGTTTTATGAAAATATTCGCGATTTCGTAAAAAAACAAGGTTTTCTAATAGGGCTTGTATCTCTAAATCTTAAATTTCGTTTGCCCTAAAATTAAAAGCCTTCTAAAATTTAAAAGATTCCTTATTTTGAATACAAAAATTAGAGAAATCGCGTTGACGCTTTCCTGCCGAAAAGTAGTTTTTAAAAAGGGAACCTCCGCTCCAAATAAATAAACCGCGGGCCACCTTAATACTACGTGCACGCCAGTGTCGCAGCCAGCCATTTTTTCCCTTTAAGGCCGAGGTCATCCTGATAGCTTCTAGATGGGTTTGCCAAAAAAATTTGAAACCTAGAGGCTCGGAAATGCTATTTTCAGCATTCTCCACGAGATATTTTGTAAAAAATCGATCTCGATCAAGTGAAGAAGAAGACAGGTATAATTTTTTTAGTGCTTACATCAGCAACAGATTTTATACATAAATAACAAACCCAGTGGGATCTTTCCTTCTGCATGAATGTTTTTCTTTGCCTTCCTCTTTGCATTTTTAACTTGCAAAACTGTGCTAAATATATCTGGCTGTGACCTTTATAGCGCGCTATTCGATCCCTACCAAGATTGGCCTCCGTGAATCACGCAAACGTCAGATATTCATGCCGTGTTATTCGATCTCTTTACTTTACAAGAGTGTAACGCAATACAGTCGCCTTGCGGACACCCGGTTATTACGGACACACGCTATCACGACTATTACGAACAAAATCCAGCCCTCCACCCGGCAAAATTAAAGCATAGAGGTTTGACTGAAAATGAATTGCGGACTCGCGCTATTACGGACCAGAGGGTGGCCGCTAAAACGAGAGTTGACTGTACGTGCATAAAATTAAATTAAAAAAATAATAAAAAAAATAAAAAATAAGATAAAAATGAAAATGAAAATAAACTAAACTAAAAATAAAATTAATAAAATAAAAAATTAAATAAAAAATAAAAAAATTAATTAGAAAATTAAAAAAATTAAGAAAAATAAATAAATAAAAAATAAGACAAGATTTGGGAAAACATTTTATGAGAAATATTAACGCGGATAAAAGCATGACGTTTCGACGACTCCATGTCATCATTTTCAAATGCAAATTTTGGAAGTTTTACAGGTATATATATAAGCGGATTAAAGTGTGAAAATGTGAATAATACAATGCAGCGAAATTAAGAGTAAATAATACAAGAAAGATTGTTCATAGATTAAAACAAAAAACAAAAGGCAAAAAACAAAAAACAAAATTAAACAAAAAGTTTTGCGCGAATTGAGTCTGATTGAGTGTTCAATTCCGGTCTCTTGTTTTTAATGTGGAGCATTTCGTTAGATGAGACATTCCAGCTTCCCGGCGGCATTTCTTTAGAACCCTGAAATGTTCCTGCAAATTTGATGGTTGTCTCGTTGTGCTCATCCCGAAGATGTTTTCCGATGGCGGAATATTTATGTTCAGCAATGCGTTGAAAGAGGTGTCGGCCCGTGTAGCCGACGTAACTTGCATCACACAAGTCGCATTATAAAAATAAAAATAAACTAAAAAATAAAAATAAAATCAATTAAAAAAATAAGAAATAAAATAAATAAACAAATAAAAAAATAAAATATAAAATAAATTAAATTAAGATATAAAATAAAATCAATCAATCAATAAATAAATAAAAACAAATAAAAAATAAAATAATATAAAGTATAAAATAAAACATGTACGCAGTGCGGACCTATTTTTTATATTTTACCCTCTAAAACATCATTTCCTGCATTCCTGAGACTCGAAAAGCGTTCGTGAAGTCAATATATAAACTCTGGAGTTTACCCGTAATTCTCAACCATAAAACGAAACTTTTCTGTATATTCCCTGTTTCTGAGAATTTTAGTCATTATTATTCTGATGACATTAGAACACGTGTTTTCAGAAAACGTTTCATTTATATTTTCACTTTTAGATAGAGACATCGCATTCGTTAATATTTATCAATACATCAGGGTCCTCATCAGGCCCAAAGGTTGAGTCATCAAGCGCATGTCTGGAGAGATGGAGAAACAACCTCGCTTGAAACAAATGCGCGAGCGGCAATCGCTCGCGCGCGTTATTTTGTGAGCCTGCTCGCAGGCTAGATTTTAGGCTTGTCCGCCCCATTAAAACAGTCGCGAAATGCAGATTATCTTTTCCTAACTTCACAATCAGTCAATCGGTGGAAGTGGATCCGCCCCTGTGTTTAATAGTATGATCTTACTGCAAGATACGAACAAGATTGGGTTCTACAAAACGAACGGATACTACAGACGAATTGCAACACACTTGAACTACTCGTCTGTGTCTTTTGGCTTTGATTTAATTCAACAGCTTGAGAAGCGCATTTTGATGTATCCTGGACGGGTGGAGCATTTTCCTCACTTGTTTAATCCACCGCAGGAAATTTGAACAACTTGCTCTTCTCGCCCGTACGCTCTCGAATTTTCATTTTTGTTCGATCTGGGCTGGATTGGGCCTTTTTTTTCTCTAAAAATAACTATACCTTGATTCTAGCGGTATTATTTGAAACTATAGAAAACTATTTATCACTTTAAAGCTTATAAACCAAACATTTTGAACAAAAGTATTGTTTGACCTAAAAACAATAGTAACGTGGTCATACATTGTTGCCGTTGACACAATATAATTTAATTCTATTTAATTCTGTTTTTTATTTTTATTTTTATTTATTTATTTATTTTTGGTGGAGGGGTGGGGGGGGGGGGGGGGGGGGGGACTAAATGAGATGAAGAACCACAGTGTCCGTCTAAATTTTTGGTCATATTATTCTGCCTTTTCCCACAAGGATCATATGGGAAAACTCTATGGCTCATGATATATTTGTTAAATACATGGCTGCGCGGAGATATGAAATTTATCTTCGAGTGTTCAACTCGATATCTCATACTAATAACGAGGTGACGATTTTCAGAAGATTTCCGACCATTTCCTGAAGATTTCCGAATATTTTCCAAATGTTGTCCGAAGGTCATACGAATGTTTCCGAACATTTTCCGAACTTTTCCGAAGATTTACAAAGATAACATTGCTGAAGATTGCCGAGGAAGATCCGAATATGTTTCGACTTATTACCGATAAACTTTAGCTCATTCAGCATTGAAACTTAGCAAACTCGTCAGAAAACGTGACGAAATCGATAAGATATATATATTTTACAGTGTAAAGATATGATTTTTCTCAGTGAGAGAAATCATCGTAATTCACTCTAGTTTATATAATAAAAATATATCCTTTTTAGTTATCCTTTCTGAAGCCGGTAAAATGCATATTGCGAGAACGTCTATAAAACGAAATGATATTTCTGATTTACCATCGAGGCTGTATTTGCGGGAAAGAAAACAACTTTAAAACAAACTATCGTATGTAAGCCGGTTGCCGTGGAAATTAAAGTTATAGTTTCACATAACAATAATAATATTGAATCCAGGACATCCAGAGCTCAAATCTCTCACCCCCAAAAAAGATTTCGCAGACGAAAAAAACTAATGTGAAATAGGTTTTGTTTATTTAGCGTGGGTTTTATTGGCCATATGTTTGTCAAAAAAACGCCGCCGGTGTTAGCATGTCTGTCTTGTCTCTGTATTACGTCTCTCACTCTGCGAAAAACGTTGATTAAAGTTTGCTAATGAACCGCAGAACAAAGATTGTTAACATTTATAAACTGCCGCTGTCAGCGTGAGATCAGCACACAAAATTATATGAAAAGAAAGGGAAAGGGAATATCGCACAAATTCGCCACAAATTTGCGGTAAGTCTTGTTGTGTAAATCGTTATTTATTTTTGAAAATTATCCGTAATTTATTCTCTCCCCTATAAATGGCAAGATACACTTTATTAAAACAAACCGCTGCCTTTTATCTGCTTGTCGCGTTATTTAACGTGTGCATGTCAAAAGAAATGTGCATTGTCCATGTATCCTTTGAAAGAAAATTGTAGTAAAATGACAATCGGGTTTGTCTTTCTTAAAACGAGTTCTCATAAATGTGCAAGAAAGAACTATTAGCATAATTATTTCAATTTTCCACGCGAGGCAATGCTACTTTTGTGCTCTAAGGTCTATATTCTGTACACACTATATTCTGTACACCCGACTTTCAGCTGAAAGCAATTTTACAGCTCAGGTTTTTCCCTAAACAAAAGGGTTACATTTTGAAATCAAGAGAGGACATTTAAAATCAAAGAGCATGGAGAGATTTAGCTTTTGATCGAATTAAATGTTTTTGTTTTCATTTGTAAGCTGATAAAATTGAAATAATTGATTCATAACATTAGAACTTCCATACATCCTTCATTCTGGATAAAAGATTTGGTAAAAAAAATTAAAGAGTGAGCAAAATGTATTAACCATTAACGGAAGGTATAAGAGTTTTTAAAGCCCAGCGTAAATATCACGTTTAAAACAAACGTTCCCTAAGATGAACTAAATCTGTTGGAAGGAAATTATCTTCTCGATCGGATTTTCTCCTTTCGTGACATGCATGTTACCATAGTTACGTGTTCTCCACCTGTAAATCGAAAGTCCATTTCTTGCAATTCGTTAATTACTTGCCTCGAGAGGTAATCGTCGGAAACAATTTGACAGAAAATAAAAATAATTTGTTCCTGTTTTCCCTTAAACGGGCCTTGCTGTCGAGGTTTTAAAATCAACTCGCTTTGTTGCGCAGAAAGAAGTAAACCCAATATGTTCTCGCCCAGAAATTACAAACAGAAAATGAACACAGTCGAAAGTCACTGAGAAAACCGTATCACTCTGCGCAGTGTGAAACAAAACAGTTTCCCGTGAATGCAGCCGGTTTCCGGCGCACCAATGAGAAAACAGGTTATCATTGCTTTAAGGAGTTTATAGTGTTTTTTAAGGAGTTTTAGTTTTGTGATATTGCAGACATTAACAACAATAGGGATGTTCTTATTGGAGTGTCTAACTTATATTTAGATTGTGAACATCGTATGGAGGATTTTTCGTTGTTGAAAGTCAACAAAATGTATTTAGTGTTTTGATCAATTATCAGATGCTTTTATGTTGCAGCTGCCTCTGGAAGCCAAGCAAGTAGCGAACAACCAAGTTAAAACAAATCCCTGCTTTCGCTTCTTTTCGGTAGGTGGTTCATAATTTAGCTCTCCTAAACTGTATTCATTTTCCTAATTTAAAACTGAAAACATATGATTGCACCAGCTATGTACCTTTCTGCCTATGTTTGTCGAAACAACAATGACTGTGTGCGCATAAAAATAGGAAATCTTCAATAAGCGTGACTTGTTATGCTTTTGGTAACATTTCGTATGCCATCCAAGATTAAGCTTTCAAGTTTGTGGCTAGTACTTTGTCAATTATTGCCTTTAATGAATTTTTATTTCCATTTGCAATCTTGAGTTGGGATTAAAATAAGCGCAATAGAAAAAGCTCGTGTAACTTGCGAGCACTTGAGCTTTCACTTCCATTCTGAATCACAAAATATTCAAAACTAACTTCCTACTTTGTCGTAGAATGTTTTTTCCACATTACTATTCAACATAAAATAAATGGGGCTATGGAATATCTTTAGTAAACCACACCGTGCGAAAATAAATGAAAAGTAAATACATGACAACCACAATCCCGCGCGCCCATAATATTAAGTAAACAATATTGCACTTTATGATTTGTCTTGTTTGGCAGCTTTTCTTTAAAGAGCCATGAATGTCACTGATTTTCCGCTGTAACTCGGTGTTCTAAATAAAATGATTTACCTAAGACACATATTTGGCATACTGAACTGATGACAAATTTAATGTCAAGCAAATTTTTATTGCACGTAGCTCTAGATACAAACGTAAACAAAGATGTGACACAAAAATTTTACATTTTCCGAACCAATATTTAGAGACCTTTAGACATTTGCCACTTCCAATTATGGTCCAATTAACACAAAGTGGTCATGCTTATCTTTTTAAAAAACACGTGTTTGTACTTATGTGTAAATGTATACACCTTATTCTTAATTTACAGGATCGTTTTAATTTGAAATTTAATTAATTAATCGAGGGCAAGTTTCGCTTTTGTGTTCATATTTTTTTCTTTACCTCATTTAAAAAAAGCTTATAACACAAACTTAGTATGTTTGGCAAGTAGCTCGTGTATACAATCGTTCTTTATCGCAGAAGAGAAATCAGGTTAGAATACCGCCACCTCAAGTTGTGCCTCAGTTCAATTCGGCTGTTTCCTAGGCCAGCTCGGCCAGCAGATACTAAACAATATCTCACATTGTGACCGCTGGTCAAGAAAGACAGAGTCTTTATTTAGTTAGACACGTGGTTTACCATTGACTTTCTCGCAACTTTTAAGTACATCAATCCGTTCAAAAAGTATTCATCACACGATTTTCTTTTTATAACTAAGGGCCTCCACAGACTAGAGAGATAGTTGTCGACAACTATTTAGTTGTCGACCATAAAACGTTGTCGATAACAAAACAGCCAGTGCGTGAAGCTAGTTATCGATAACTAAGGGCCTTAGTTATCGAGTAGTTATCAATCATAAAAAGTTGTCGATAACAAAACAGCCAGTGCGTGAAGCTAGTTATCGATAACTAAGGGCCTTAGTTATCGATAACTAGCTTCACACACTGGCTCAGTTTTTGTTATCGACAACTTTTTATGATCGATAAATTTAGGGCGAATTCGTGTTATAAGCTATCGGTTTCATTAGTTTCACATCGATGCGCTCTTTTCCACCAGCGGAACGAGTAGTCTCCAACGCAGCCGTTATTTGTGTCGTCACGCAACGCTTCTCCCCACTAGTGGGGAGAAGCGTTGCGTGACGACACAAATAACGGCTGCGGAGGAGACTACGGAACGAGATGCTCTAGGCAAACTACTAGATCTCAGAAGTGTTCCACTTGCCCTTGAACCTATTTCCTCATGTTACAAGGTTCAGAGTAAATGTTTGAGCGGTATTTTCCCACAGAACAGAACAGGTCTGTAGTCCAGCTATGTTACAGCCTTTAAAAACACAAACACCTTGTTTATTTTATCGCCTCGGATTTACATTTGTTAACATTTGGACTGTATCTTGTTGTCTTCTTTCAATCAGGGATGGATACAGGAGCGAATCTTACAAACGCAACGTCAAGCGTATTTACTGATGGACCTACATCAATGAGCAAGATAAGCCCAGGGGTAACAAACATCGTTGCAGCCGTGTTCATCGCGCTACAGATTGTGATGGCCCTTGGAGGAAATTTCATCGTCATTGCAAGCTTTTACACATTCAGAGATCTTCGCACAATATGCAACTTTTTCATTATCTCTCTAGCAATCAGTGATATTCTAGTAGCCTTGACCGCCATGCCTTTTTGGTTAACTCTCCAACTGACCCAGAATCTATGGATTTACGACGAGAGGCTAAAACAATTTTGGGATTGCATGGATATTTTGTGCGGAACAGCGTCTATTATGAACCTGACGGCGGTGAGTTTTGACCGCCAATTGGCGATCACATCTCCGTTTGCATATCCTAAAATCCTGACAACCAGGCGCGCTATTTGTATTATATGCTTCGTATGGTGCTACGCTGCAACCATTTCATGTTCAAAGCTTATTTCAAGCCCTGCACACAACTGGCCATATCCCAATTATCTATGGTTCGTATCCATTGTGAGCTTCTTTCTCCCTTTAGCAATTATGCTGGTTATGTACGCTCGGATCTACCTTGTGGCACGATACCATGCTAGGCGCATCGGAAGAAATTACGCCACAGATATCAAAGCTGCAAAGACAATTGCAGTTGTGATTGGAGGATTTGTCATCTGCTGGCTTCCGTTCTTCATAGTTGTCTTGTTGTATGCAAATAACCCAGGTATTCAGGTAATCAATTTCTTAAACGTGGCCAAGTGGCTAGAATACTTGAACAGTTGCCTGAACCCGGTTATTTACACCTGTTTAAACCGGACTTACAGAAATGCGTTTAAAAAACTGTTTCGTCGCTGCCGCTCGAAAATAAAGAGAGATCAAAGGGAACAGTCAAGCGGCAATACCTTGCTGACGATAGGCGCGACACAAGCCCCAATAACACATGTGGAACGCAGCTGTGTTCAAAACGGACCCACCAGCCCATTTAGCCCAAACGTCGGGGGCCGCGAGGACTTCAATGAAAACATTCCACTCAAAGAAAACCCCGCCGAGTCTTGAGAGCTGACAAAACTCTTGTTACGTGCCTACTTTTAGAACAATCTACTAAACCGAACCAGCCCTTACAATTTGCATCGCTAGTGTGGATAAGAATGTGATCGGAGTGGCGGCAAACACTGACGTTCAACAGCGGAAAGAAAAATTAATTGATGCCGGGAACCTGACCGAAGAGTCAAATAATAAAATAAAGAAACGATACCAAGAAAACATTTGAAATTTTCATACAACAGTGTATCGAGGAACTGTTTAAAACAAAAGAATGCAATACAGTTTGCTCAAAAGCAACAAACTTATTATCTCTTCAAAATGAAAAGAAACCGCGTGACCTCTTGATAGCGCAGAATAATACAAACGTCTTAAAAATCAGTATGAGCAATATTTCATTCCGTGTATCTTTATCATATGATAACCGTATTAGCTATAGCCTCAGGGAAAACAAAGTTACCGTAAATGAAAAGTAAAAGAATTTATAGAATTTTAAGACTGCTAGAATTTCAGAAAACAGTATATAATAATAAAGAGTTAATACGACTTGTTCAACATGTTTGGTGGAGCGAGCTGCATGCAACAGAAAGATTGAACTATAAATGCGTCAAGATCATGACAGATCAGCCATATTAAAGTCAATCTACAAACAAATTAAAGTTCGTATAAATTAGCAAAGACATATAAAGGGGAAAAGGAAGCGTTAAATGTCGTTGACACTTGTTTTATTTGGTTCGTTTACTTGTAATGCGGTTTTCTCCACGTCGCTCAAAATTTCACAGAGTTGGTTTATTAAAACTCAGTTGTACTTGTTAACCCAAGCACAAAGACATACTGCATTGTCATGACTTTCAGAGCATTTCACACAAACCAAATCAAAAACAGTTAATGCGATGTTAAATGTGCGGTTGAAGATTTTCAAATGAATCGGTGGATTTTCAAAATAGAATGGTGATATTTGTGATGCCAAGTTTTAGTGTCAAATTTATCTTTTCATAACCTCAGATCATCCATAAAAAATACAAGACGAGTACAACCAATACGCACCAGAAAGCAAACCCTTTCATCAAATACTCCAACTGATTATTCAGATCATCAATAAAAATTCGAGAGTACAAGCAAAACTACAAAGGCATTTAGCATGGACGTGTAGTAATGTTCGTAGTATGAACAAACACAACCTTCACGTTTGCGTAAAACGTTCAACTGGGTTGTACAAGATAACTGGTTTCTAATCATACAGCAAGCCTAAGTTGACCTCGACATCTTGTCAACTGAAGCTGGGATTAATAATTTCATAGCAGATCGAGCCCATTATGATCAAGGTGGTAAACATATATTTCCAAGTCATAAAAGAGCATCTGTCTATATGACAAGTTCCGTTCATTTTATAGCCCCTGGCGCTTAGCGCTGTTTGTCGCGCTCCGCCGCATCGTACTTTGTGATATAGCACAACAAAAGACCTCATCTGATTGATAATAAAACATGCATATTGTACTAAAAGTATACCACTGACTTTTGGTATGAACACATAAACGGTGAGGACCAGGGGAGGGAGTTCTCGCGTATATGATCTATATATAATCTACCATAAGGTTAATTTTCCCGCGCTTTCATTCTCTTTGCGTGGGCACGCGGAAAAATCAGCCTGAATGCAGGTTAAGCTATATACACTCCAATGGCTTTGTTTCCGAGTTGTTTTAGTCTGAAATAAGGTATGATTTTGAGAGGAAACAGCGAGACCGGCAGCGTGTGTTTATATAGGTTATCTTCCTTGTTTTCATGGAACATTAATCTTAAAACGAAAGGGAGATTAAGAGAACCAAAAGTCACTGGATTTGATGAGCCCGATCGAAGACAGCATTTGGTCTGACTGAGTATAGATCAGATCTGAAAATGGGAAGAAAAATCATATCTGTATTTTGGTATGAAATAGCCCAAGGATTTTAAAAATCGGGCGGTACACCCCAACGCAAAGTTCAGAGAAATGTCATCGTTGAGTGAAATGGTAAGTTATGTATGCATACAGACATAACATTTATTTAAACTCGAATTTAAAAGCTAGTATCTTCGAGAAAACAAGAACCCCGAAGGGATTACAAGCGGCCGATTTCCGGGGGGGGGGGGGGAACTCCCTTATTTTCGCTATATAGGAACGTGCAGCTGGACAGGGTATGGTTTTTGAGCATTTTGGTCTGGAACAGGGTATACCAAAAGGCATTTTTGGGTATCAGGGTATCAGTTTCCCAGGAGTTGGCACGAAGATCGGTAATTGATACTCTGGCATAGGGTAGATGAAGTAGTCAGACGAAAGGAAACGCGTAGGAGTGTTAAAAAAGCTTTACAACTACAACTCGCAGTGCTGCTTAGTAGTTTAGCCTTTTGGGTTAGAAAGAAAATCGTTAAGAATCGTCCGGAATAGGGTATCTTTTTTCAACATTTAGTTTACATGGAGGGAGGGTGACCCGGGTACGCGGGTCACCCTCCCTCCATGTAAACAGTAGCCTGCCAGCGCAGACGTATTTCCGGCTCGAGTTTCCCCGCCGGAAATATGTCTGCGCTCGCAGGCTATGTAAACAGGCCCTTAGTCTGGAACAGGTTCGCAAAATTAGGGTTGTTATAGCCCAGCGGCACACCCCCACCCAAATTTTTTGGGAGAACCCCCCCGGGCCAATTTCACCTTGAGGGGAGAAAGAACAATGCACCCCTCCACCCCCTCGGTCAGTTTACTCTGAGGTTCTCCCGCCAAATCTAAGAGTCAACTTCGAACCTGCGTGACGAAAAACGTGACTGGGTGATGCAATATTTTGGCTAGCGTAAGTTTGAGCTTAGGTCAAGTTTACTGTGTAGAAAATTTTAGCTAATGTCAATTGCATCATAATCAACAAGGGCACAGATGTGTTTTCGCTCAACGTGAAAATAAATTGTGAATGACATATATGCTGTGGAATTGTGTAAGAAAAACTGTCATGTTTTTGGGACCGAGTTTTATCGTTCGTTTAATGAGGTGCATGTATTAAACAGAACAGAAATTATCTAGTGGCTATTTATTTGCATGTCTCCTGGCTACGTTTACAATGTAATGGAAAACCCCTCACAATGCAATGCAATGTCAACTGGGGAAAGTGCAGTGAAAAAAACAAGTAGTCACGCCAGTCTCGCGAAAGTCCGCAGTTTGCGTGAAACCGGAAGCCGATTCCCCGCTGGGATCGAATAACGCGCAAAGGTCACACCGCCAAATTTAGCACATTTTGCAACAACACTGCTGTTCACTGCTGTGGGACATTTGTCTTTGCTTTTTTTAATGCGATTCCTGTAATAAACTCAATACATGTACGCACTGTACGCACTTACACGACACTACAGAAAGCCTGTGGAAGAGAAATTCTCCACTGGCTAATTTTAGATCGAGATGCGATAACATCATGTCAACCGTGTAGAGGGCTAGGGCTAGCGGCATGAAAACAAGATCGAATAACGCAGTAACGCAATTCGACTCCTCTGCTCCCTGTGTCATTTCAAGTCATCAAGTTTCATTTCTGCTGTAGTAAGAAAGACGACTTTTGTTTGTTATCCAACTACATTCTGAAACTCTGCATCAGCACATACATGATCAGCTTCACAGATTAGTATTAAAAAGAATCACTGTTCTTATGCACACATTTTGATTTCTAGACAGAAAGTATTTGAATTATTCATCTCTTGTAGGAAAAGACGATTAATAAGCTTATTCCTGACTTCATAGGTTAACTTTAAGATGCTCAGCTTCACAGATTAGTATAAAAAATAATCACTTTTCTTATGCACACATTTTTGATTTCTAGACAGAAAGTATTTGAATTATTCATCTCTTGTAGGAAAAGTGTGAATGTTAAAACCTTTCACGACAAACGATTAATAAGCTTATTCCAGACTTCATAGGTTAACTTTAAGATTACTGTGTAGAAACTGAAATATATATCAAAATGCCATCAACTAATGACAAACAGTCATTTGAAAACATACCTTAATTTATCTTAATACCACTAATCCAAGGACACTAATCACGTTTACAAAAACATTAGCCTGCGTCGCAGACGGACTTGACCGCCGGTAATGTCCGTCTGCGAATTAGTGCACAAATCCTTGTTCTAGACCCCCAACGACGTAACGAAATACCGGAAGGGCCTTTCGAAATCCCCTTTATTCTGATTGGCTATGGTAAAAGGGGTGACAGGCCTGTTCGAAGTTCGTGACATTTGCCGTTCTCTATTGAATTCGGTCTTCTGACCTACTTTGCCCTTCAAGAGTGTTTCTAACGGGCAAGATATGTTGTATTATGAGGAGGATTTTGAGGTAGAATAGCTATAGAGCCATCGACTGTGTTCACTCTAGCAAATTTTACGAGGTCACGTTTGGTCTCCTGTCGGGCAAACAGATATTTACAACGCGTTAGTTTAGACAACAAACACTCGGCAAACCGAACAAGGTAGTTCCCATTTAAAACCTGCTGAATAGTTTCTGGGTCTTCCAAGTCCGTGATAGCATGCAATATGTATACCCATATTGTTGAAATATATAAACTTGGTCCTCCATCAGCGATCGTAAAGTAGTCTGAAGTGTCAGCCGTCTTCTCGCTATCACAACAATAACACTCGATCATATATCAGCGACTGCGACAATCGGGAGACACTGAAAGATCAACGACTTTCCAAAACCTGTGGATAAATTGATAACACGTTTTCCCCTGGAAGAAAGATTTGATCGATTCTCGTTGTTCTGGGAGTAGCTCCGTTAATTCAAACTGAGCTTTCTCTAACCGCTTCGAAAGCTGCATTATATCTTCAGTGATTTTTTTAATACTGTACTATTTTTAGGCTCGCTTTCCGCTAGCTTCCGGTCCTAGCTCGCGTGAAATTCCCTTAGCCAATCACAACCAAATCATAGCTAATTGAACAATAGCTTTATGTAAAGGCCAATCACTGACAAGTACTCAGATCCTGGTACGTCGTTGGGGGTCTAGAACAAGGTTTTGTGCACTAATTCGCAGACGGACATTACCGGAGGTCAAGTCCGTCTGCGACGCAGGCTACAAAAACATATACCACGGGGTATCGTAACTGCGATCAGGAAGAGAAATCCCAATGCGGATTGCTTCATGCTCATAGCACAATACCTCTATTGCATCATCTTTACATGACCAGAGATTGCGTCATGTCAACCGTGGGATCGAATAACGAGAAAAGGTCACACAACAAAATTTAGCACATTTAGCAACAACACTACTGTTCACTGCTGTGGGACATTTGTCTTTGCTTTTTCCAATGCGATTACTGTAATAAACTAAATACATCTACGCACTTACACGACACTACAGAAAGAATGTGGAAGAGAAATTCTCTACTGGCTAATTTTAGACCGAGATGCGATAACATCATGTCAACCGTGAAGAGGACTAAGGCTAGCGACATGAAAAAAAAGTGCATTTCTTGAAGCGGCTCGATGCCCATGATGCATCGGCCGCTTAACAAAACAAACAAACAAACAAAAAAGGTTACAAAGTAAAGAAAATACCGTAAAAGCTCTATTAAGTCCCCCAGGGGGGGGGGGGGGGGCTTATTTAATTTCAGGCCCCAAGAAGGGGGCTTATTAGAGAGGGGGGCTTAATAGAAAGAGGGGGGGGGGGGGGGCTTATTTCAAATCCCAAATATAGGCCAAACAATGTTGTTTCATCATTGCCCAGTAAACAGATCTCAGGCAAGGCAGCCGTCATTTTCACCCTAACTTAGTGTTTTCTCAAGCACGACCAAACATTAGTTCACTTCAACATCTTTATAGTTAATTTTTACACAAGCAGTTCTGACTCAAAAATAATAACTATTTTTTAATAAAATACATAGTTTTGTCGGTATGAACATGGATCGACAAGTAACCTCGGCTTCACATAGTACTGTTACTGTACTTATCATCAAATGATTCCTTTCTCAGTGTTACTTGATAACGTTATCGCAGTGTATTAGTTCTACTTGAGAGTTCACGTTATGTTTTGGCGTCTTGTTACTTGTGCGCCATGTCATAGCCGAGAGGATCCAGATTATTTTCCAGCATTGCTAGCGATGTGTCCCTCAATAGCGATAGCATCTTCTCTAGCTCGTCTTTCCTGAAAACCTGTGCAAAAAAACATAGCTGAATAACACAAATATGAACGAATTGAACTCAACTAAAACGTGAAAGAGATGATACGACGGGTGGCCGAAACTTGAAACTAGAAAAGAAGTCAATCAAATATGATTATTATAGGAACACATTGAAGACAGCGTCATCATTCTTTACTTCGTCTGTTTTAAAGTGACTCAGCTTACGGTCTTGGGAAGAAGCTGCTAAGTAACATGACGTAACCTTATATAACGACAAGCTGACGTGACAACGTTCAGTTTGGTCGTGAATACTCGTGCAATTTTCTTATTGGCCAATAAGAATCGAAAACCATTGGTGTGTTTCCCTGACTGTCATCAGGGAAAGAAAGAAAACAATCTTACCTCATAAAGCTGGTATTGTTCGGAGGTGATAACATCAGCGAGCTGTAAACACTGCAATATAAAGCACAATTATAAGTATACTGAACGGTACTTAACCTACTATACGATTCATCGTGCTTACGTTTCGCAAGCTAACGATCGTTCTTAACTTGCTATCTTGCGAACGTAACGAAGCAAATGTGAGTTGTTTTTATATAACACTCTGTACAGTGCTCACCTGTTGGTACTGTTCTGTTGAGTGTAACACATTATGAAGAAGGTAACAGATGAGTGGAAGACAAAGCTGTCTTAACAGCTCCATTTGATGAGTGCGGTTTGAATCTTCCTCCTCGTCCTAAAACAAACACTTCATGTTAACTTACTTCGCTCCGCGTCATTCATTTTTAAACGTTTCCTTGGAATGGAAGAATTCAAGTCCTGACTCGATCAGATCCTTCATTCTCATGAACTAACTATGTCATGACCTACATACTTGAATGGAACATTTAAAAGGTAGGAGAAGTAACGAGTTAATCAGTGCAACTGCGATATAGCGGCGTCTACACAGTTATACATAGTTTATCTCAAATTTAATGAAAATCATAAAATAAAGAGAAAAAGTATTCTCACTGTTACCATAAGGAAAAGCTAGACATTATCAACAAGGAATCCAAGATATTCTTACCGTCCTGTGATCGACCATCCAGCCTCCATCAGGGAATAGAAGAACGTTATAAATCTTATCAACTGTGGCCTAAACGGCAGACAAAACATGATACAAAGTTTACTTATTTAAAAATAAGTAAAAGGAGCAATGATTTGAAAATCAACTCCAATTGTTTTACCTTCGTGTGAATATCCAGCGAGTTTTTCCATCTTCCAAACTCCACCTGTTAAATGTAGTGACATATCAATCAATTACATTTTGCTTTGCACGGCAAGTACCGTCAATCATCTATTTAGCATCGTCCAAACCTTCCTCCTAATAAATCTGCTTCCCCTTCTCTATTAAACCTCCCTTCACCGCACATTCCATGCTACCCTGACAAATGGAACTAGTAACCTTATCACCAATCTATCAACTCTCTAAGAAGCCTTTTCTCTCAAAAATCTGAAATGAAACAATCAAGGGGAAAAGGGGCATTCGTTCAAGGAAACGAAAAACACTAGCTATCGATATCGAGCCTATGGGAAGTAATTCGCACTTTACACCATTTATAAACAACAGCAAGAACAACAAAGAGCTTTAATTTGTTAAACAGTATCACACAGGATGGCACTAGTAGCAATTGACAAAGTCTTCAACTTGCCATGGGGGTGGAGGGGTGATTTCGCTCATAAAAAAAAGTCCACATAGCGGCACGATTATCAAACAAAGGAATATAACGTGACAGTTCATAGTGAAGGCGGGCTACTGCGGAGTATTACACGGCTGTAAAGGCGTTTACCTCGTATTGTTTGAACCGCTGTTCATACGCCACCTTCTCCGTGAAATTAGCGTGACCTTCGTGGCGTGGCTTTGGCTACAACAGAAAAGAATATGAATTGTAGTCTTAATATTAAATACTACATTGAACAACTCACGAGCAGAGAGCAAGAGTAATGTGTTGGACTTACTGGTACACAGTGATGAAAATGTTGAAACCAATCATTAAATGCATCCAGCGCATCCTGTAGCCAAATAATATCAGTTAGGACAACACCAAACATAAACCATCCACAATCAGTCCACTTGAAATCCCACCACAAATTTCACATCATCCGCTACGACGCAACACACGTTTCAACTGACGAAAGCCGCTCGTGTGTGGGTAGAATTTTTTTAAATTTATCTCCTGCTAATATTGCATAGGATACAATAAAGGTGACTAACCAAGTAAGCTTTGATGCACAAGTATTCTCGTATGGCATTGTCATCATCAGCAGGTAAAGCACTAGTTCCACCCTGTTAAATGTACAGAAATCAACAAAACTGAACAACGCTGAGCTCACTGAGCTATGAAGAGAGTCATTAGAATCAGCGTCGGTTAATAGAACTTGAACACGGGCTCGGCACCTCATTTCCAAAACGACAAAATCAAACAACCAACTAAACTATTTTTCTTCTGCATTTTACAAAAAATTAAGACAAGTAGTCGACCTTCAGCAATGAACCTTCACACACAAGGCTCATGTTTGCATGTGATTTCAACTTTACCACAAAACTGATTCAATAATGACGAGAAACTATTGAAATAACTTCAGTGAATCCAAATGATTACCATAACAACTAAAAGACGTGTAAGCAGAACTCACCCTAAGTTGCCACTCTTTATGAATCACGTGAATGGAGTCCACTGGAATCTTCTGGAAAACTTCACGGGCTGCGGCGTGTTTTCTCGTGGCTGTGGAAGTAAATTAATAGCACAAACCACTTGTAAGAGACTTTCAAAGGTTGAGGAGTTTATCAATGACGCCACTTAATACACAACCTAACACTGAATGACAAACAACCAACTTCTCCTCAGAATACATGGTTGCCACAGACATACGTTTTTAAAATTCCCCGACTTTTCCTGATAAAAGTAAAATTTCCCTGACCAAATAAATGCACAATTTCAGAAAAAGTAGCGGCCTCCAGCCTCCCCTTGCAGCCGTTCTTTCCACCCATTATATTTTATTTAAGACTGATAAGTTTTCAACGAATCACAATAGGGCATTTGCAAAACAACGAAGACAAGAAAAGGCAAATGGATGAGTTCCTTCACGCTGGAACTTCAGCATTTACGCCATGGTTAACAACAGTTCAACCTATCAAATTCATGTAAGTGTACCAATATTTCAATTTTCCCTGACGTTTCCATGACCTTGAATAATTTTTTTCCCCTGACCATTTCCTGACCTGTGGCAACCACAAGAATAACGATACAAAGTGAGGAATGCAGTTCAAATTGCCTCAAGTTGGTGTGTAATCAAATTAGGAACTTAGTATTATATGAAATGTATGGAGATTAGAAATGAGAATTTACTTCATTAGACTAACCGATGAAGCAGCGCATAATGGCATTACTCTGTTTCAAAGCTTCACTTCGCTGAGAAGGATCAAACACCAGCCATTCAATGGCTTCTATCTTTTTCCGATCCTCCTACGGAAGAAAAATGTCGCATATCTGACATGTCTTATGCATACTGGCAACATTGTGTATTATTAACTATTGGACATGTTCTGTCCATTTTTACAATTTTATAGACAAATTGTATAAAAAAAGTGTCATTTGATAAAATAATCAGTGACTAAGCCTCAGATGGTTGCAGTCACTTACATTTGAAGTAGCAGCTTCCAGAGCAGGAGATATGTCTCTGTCTATCTTAAAATCTTCCTAAAAATGGAAAAACCAAAAACAATGATGTAAATCGTTTACCAACTGAGCTATGAAACCACTGGGAACGGGTTAAAAGCGACTTCAATTTATTCCCGGTTTTTTTTTTCATGCACCGCCCTAATGGACACCATGAATCCAAATTTTATCCCTCATCTTTTCAACACACCTTGGGTCGATGAATTTCTCATTTCTTATACCAGTGTACGTTTTCCATATATTTGTGTAGGGGAAATAATAATTTCTTGAGGTGGTACATACATACATACATACATTTTATTGGACACTCCCCATAGGGCTTTGGTATCTTAAGTTTAGAAGTCATAAATATCGCAAAATTGGTATTTGACAGAAGTTGACATCAGAACCACAACCACTGTTTTTTCGCACCATTCGCGTTTGTACCTGACCCAAAGTTTCGTAGAAAAGAGCGAACTGTCAAAAACCTAAAAGCCCAGAATTAACTTACGCAGGGTGGAGTGAAAGGGCAAAAGTAATCACATGATCACACATCCTCTAGGGAAGTCAGGGGGCATGCTTTCCCGGGAAAGGTTTATATTTGGGTCTTCTGAAATGGCTAAAAATACATACTGAAAACTGCTACACGTTGTGAAATTTATCAATTTATGCTGACAAACGAATGACGGTTAGTTTTACTTTGTTTGTCACTTTATATTTAAAGTGACGACCCACCCTCTAAGCGTAGATCAAAACTGCGTTACCCACCCCTTTGCGAGGGCTCAGAAACTAATGACCCCCCCCCCCCTGTACTTACTGACCAGTCCCTTATAACTGCGAAGATTACTTTCACTTTTATCCTTTATCTGCAGATCACGTTTTTTCGCTTTTCGATATAGAGCGGTTTTCAATCGAGTATCAAAAACTGTAATCCGGAATTGCTTTGGTTTTGCTTTACTACGCGCTATGATATTGGTTCAAAAACCTCGCGCCACCTACTTAACCAATCAGGTGCTTCGAGTTCTCATTGGTTCGTTCTTTTGTTTACGCTTGTTGTGTTTGGCCATTGTAATTGCTTTGGTTTTGGTTTTACGACACTCACTTAAAAACCTTTCTATATCACAATAAACCACTAACGATAGTTATTGGTATTAACTATAAACACTACATCAAAAATGTTCTCAGTGACAATTAAGTAATGTATTGTAGCCAGCTGTAATAATTATTCAATCAGAATTGATACATTTGTCCCAATTTTTGTCACGTGTTATGGCATCAAATGCCGTTTTTTATTTCCTCGTTATCATAAATTTATCCAAACTTAAATTTAGTTTGGCAAACAGATTTATAGTGTCTGTGCCATTTAGCAACCGCGACAAATATGAGAGGAATGCGTTGAATAAGGAATGAGATATTTCCAGTTGAAAACCGACAGACATTTGTATGGCTGGGTGGAAAGAGTTGCCATACAACTCAAAACACAAAGCACATCACAGTGCTGTTACCAACTGAGAAGAACCTCACATGAATACAACTCAAAACACAAAGCATTTAAACATCACAGTGCTGTTACCAACTGAGAAGCGATGAACCTGACATGAATACAACTCAAAACACAAACATCACAGTGCTGTTACCAACTGAGAAGAACCTGACATGAATACAACTCAAAACACAAAGCATTTAAACATCACAGTGCTGTTACCAACTGAGAAGCGTGACATGAATATTATGAAGTTTTTGTTTACCTTTCCTCGGATATTTTCCACTACTGTCTTGGTTATCAATGGAATATCAAGACCTACACAAAAACCGCAACAACTTTAATAGATCCTTACTAACCCCATTTCCCAAAATCTAAGTCTTACACAATTATTGATGCTCCCAGCTTCCAACATTGTTTCAATAGAAAAACTAAAACGTAATATGAAGGAAGTAATGATCATGTAGTTTGAAAACAGAAGATATGATGTAGCACATTACCTCTCTCCTCCACAGAGGCTCAATGGGGTTTTAGGAGAAATCCGCTGAACGTGGTGTGTGCAGGCGCAAGTAACTGGCGGTCGATCAACGAAGCGGCGAGCCTCTGCCAGATTTGTGTCGTTTTCTTGTACATCTTTGTCGTTTTCTTGTACATTGGACGATTTCTCAGCCCTCGCTAAATTTGACAGCTTGAAACTTGCAAAAATCAGCGCTAGGTATGTTGCTACAGTTAGCGATCGTTATTTTTAAGACGAGGTTTTCATATTTACTAAAAAAAGCCAAAATGTTGGTCTCCGAATTGATCGCGAAGACCCTCCTGAAACCCGTGGGGGGTGGTCTTGCAAGTGTGTTATTCTTTGGAAACAATGGCGGAAGAGCTTGACTTTTCGCTCCAAGAGATGTCTCTTGACGGTAAATGTTCTTCTTGTATTTCGTGTTTTTGGTCTCAAATTCCTGCTGGTTGCATTTCGTTTAATTTTAGCGTTTAGTTTAACTTAATAAGCTTACAGCTTTTGGTTTGAATCGCAAGTTTTGCACTCGACGTTTTAAACACGTAGAGATTAATAAAACACATTTCATAGCCGGAAAACTAAGCTTACTTGTTCTCTTTTCTTTTGGGACAGAATTAAATAGGTTGTTGAGAGTTTCAGTGGCCGGGGAATCCTTTGCTTCCTGAATTTCTTGATCGCCACATGGCGGGTCTCGAGAATGTTGAATTCTGTAGATCAACCCATCAGAACACAACAAAACATATTCAGATTTCCATGCATCTAAAGTTTTAGTTCTCTACTTGTACATGGCGTATAAACTTCCGAACAGATTCTGATGCAGCCGCCATTTTACTGACATACGGCAGTTATACATACACCACCGTACCCCGGTGAGGAACACTGATAAAAAGTTGCCTCCCCCGGATGGCGGCCATATTGGGTGTGGTATCTGGCAGAGGCTCCCGCCGTCGCTCTCTCCGGGTTTCTCGCGCCTGCACTCACTTCGTTCAGCTGATTCTCCCATATATGAGCCTCTGCGGAGGAGAGAGGCACATTACTCTCACTGGAGTCAGGCTTCATAGAACTGTAAAAGTTATTTCTTGATATACTCTTTTTTGAAGTAAATGCGACTTGAAAAATTCAAAATATCAGGCGATAAGCCCCTTCAATAATATGTACCTATAATACGAATAACGAACTAACGTACAGGGCCCGCTTGTTCGAAAGCCGATTAACGCCAATCCAGGATTAAAAGTTAATCAAGCTTTTAATTTCTCTTGTATAAAATTGTTTTTCTATGCTAATGTTTTGTAAAGTTTGAGATTAGTCATAGTCAAAACAGAAGGACAAAAAATATAAACAGAAAATCTCACTGAAAAGTTACAAAACTGAAATTAATACTGATTCACGTTAATCCTGGATTAACTTAATCGTCCTTTGAACAACCCGGCCCAGTATCTTTGTCAGTGACATCACAGGCTTACCATCCTCTGTTTGGTCACAGGTATCTACGATATTCAAATTTCTTAGTACAATAGAATTGTTATTGTGAACATTAATCTTACTAAAATCGGTATTTAGGGCTGTCTATATTAAAGTCAAAACATTTGGACGTTGTTTAACTTTGCTTTGATGCGGTTTTTACGGTGATTTGAAGCGTGCGAGAGCAGTTTTCAAACTTCAAAGTTTTTACTCGCCTCTAGAATACTAATATTACAACAAGGCATGCAACTTCGAACAGTTTTGGACCGACAAATTCCGTACCTCCTCTCGAATTTTGCCCTAAAAAAGCATTTCTTCGATTCAATTTGTTCGAGGATGGTAAGCCTGTGCATGTACTGAGTACTTTCCAGGCGTTGAAGAACAAGTGAGAATTTCGCGCCAAAAACACGACGGGTGCATTGTTTCACTTGTACAGTTTCGTACTTGTGCTCACGTATCGTCAAAATCATCCAAAGTCGGTGAGTTTTAGTGGTACTTTCGGCAAATACACACTGGGCGAAACGAAGGTGATTATTATGATAAAATGTTTAACATAAAAGAGTTATTTTCAGCGCATAATGAAGCACGAGTATCAACTGATGAGGAAGAAGGTATTTATATTCATTCTCCCATTGCTTTTATTGATTGGAGGATTATTTGTTACGTATAAGAAAACGCTAATAGGATTCATCTTCACAAATATGACAATATTTAACCCTGGATTCCTGGAGAAACAGCGCCAACAATGAAAAACACATACCAGCACTGCTCGCTAAATCCAAACATTTCTGTCTTTGTTTCATGTCAACAATATCTACAAGACAAAGTTTTGTTTAGGTTTTACATTGTGTTATCAGGGCTAAAAATTAACTCCAGTGCTTGGTGGCCAGTCGGGCCAGTTTCCTTGAATTCTTAGTGGCCCAGGCCAAATTAAAGTGGCCCTTATTTTCCTCAAGTTGATTTAAAAAAACATATTTACTTGAATAAACGGTTTAATACTGCCGCCTCTTTACAAAGGGAGCAAAACGCGTTATCTTGGACAACAAACCACGGCCTCCCCTGAGTCCAGCTTTTCTGAAATTCCTGTTTCCTTTTCGTCTTTTCGTAGTTTTTGCTACTTTCTACGGCATCTTCCTTGGTTTTAGGTTTTTTTGGACGGCAGCGGCTCACATCCCTGGAGAAATCTCCACATTCTGTGGGTTTTACATCAGAATTTCTATGCCAAAACCTGGCGAGAAGTATGTTGACGATAAACACGCGAGACTCGAAAACGTGCCGCATAGAACTCTGGGTAAGACTGGAGTCACGTGGCAATAACAAATCAAAATGGCGTCCAGATATATTTGCGGATCGATCTAAATACTCGTGAAAACTGTTAAATCGGCTCGTTAAGAACTAAAAATCCACTAAAGTCAATGAACTTAGAGTTGAGTTAAAGAAAGGAAAGGTAGTCCAATTTAACTACCGGTACATATTTTATTTTTATTTTAACTTCGTACTTTGCAACTTTTCTAAGCTTATATCGTAGTCGCCCTTCGGGCGATCAAACCTCAACTTTTAGTCGCCCTGGTCAGTTTTAAATCGCCACTGGCGACCTGGCGACCGTTAATTTTTAGCCCTGTGTTATGTGGTCGTATGATCAGATTACATAAAGTTCTCTAAACAAGGCAATTTTTTATGTCAAAGATAAATTAATACAGATTTGAAAAAACATTTACCCTCCAAAAAGTACGCATAGGTCTCTGTTTGAATCTCTGGAGGTAGCGTAGCGGTGAACGTTGCCACAATGTCAATTTGTTTCTCGTCAATTAAAGCCTACAAGATAACATTGTTAACATACAAAAATGGGAAATTTATAGAATAACGTGGACAGTAAACACTGTATCTCTGTAGAAACACACAAACGATTTCTTTGATTTGTAAAAGGAAATAAAAAAACGTTTTGTTCTATAGAATTACGGAAACACTCGTGAAAGTTTGGGAGAACAGCGGTTATTACAGCATTTCTTCCATTTGTATTTCTGTAGTTCTTCGGAAACCCAGTAAATTATTTAAAACCCCACTGTACAGCAAAACATAACATAGAAGAACCAATAGGAGGGTAAGGACCTGAATCTATAATATATTAAAAAGGTAATTTTCCTTTTATTCATATGAACTGAAGACTGCAACTGAACTACCAAGGAAAGGCAAAACATGACGTCATACATCAGACTGCATGTAGAATGAGGTATGTTACATGTGTAACATGAGCAAAATATTGATTGGACATTCAAAAAATACTTGCTTCAGTCAAATAGTGAATAATTATCCTGCGAAATCGCGCGGAATATCGTCTGATACTTAGCCGACGAGGCCAAAATCAATAAATATTGTTGTAAATAAATAAAATAAATAGATATTCTGCAAGATTGAGGATAATAATTTTTTGTTTTATTATTCAACAAATTGTCAACGAGTCGCAAAATAAAAGCATCGAAATGTCCTAAAGGTCCCGCTCTCAAACTCAGCAGCGCTTTCCAATATGTCGGACGAGTCTTCTTTTGTATGGGCATCGTGACAATTTGTTGAATAATAACATCGCTTGTTTCTTTTTTATAACTAGTGATGGTGAAGTACGTACCTGAACATAAGCTTTCAAGATGGAAACGCACTGTTCCAGATCAGTCTGTTGTAAAATAACAAAAGAAAGTGAGGAAATAATAAAACAAACAGGATGAAAATGACACATGCGTACTGTACTGTACTCACCTCACACTCAATTCCAGCTGATCTTAGAAACAAAACTAGATGAGCCTAGACAAAAACAAACAAACAGCTAACTTGTATTTATATGTAAAAAACGTTGATTGTTGTTCATCGTGGCAAGATAATAATAAAGCAATATTATATCGTTTGTCTCGCGACCTTTGAAGGAACAATTTCTTCATGGAATAACGATGAAGATTGAAATCCACCAATCACAGCAGACCATCATGCTACAAATGGTGACGCGTAAAGCCCCGATCAAACGGTCACAACATTTGTAGCCTGCGAGCAGGCTCTCATAAGCGCGATCGTGATCCTTAGTATTGCGTGACGTTCGAGCGCGGAGCGCGAGGGCGTGGGATACGAGATTGAGAGCCTGCACGTAAGGCCAGGTTTCTCGAATGCCCTGCGTTCGTCCACGAACGCAGCATTCTGATTGGTCCAAAATGACAAATCCAATTATTGTGACAAAAACCAGGGCAACCAAGGGCAACGGAGAAAATAGTCGGTTCAATTATTGTTTTGTTCAATGAGTGTTTGGAGAGTGTTTGTGTTTGTTCAAGAGTGTTTTGATCAATTCTGAACCTGCGTTTATACAGCTCAAGAGCAGTCAATTGTATTATTGAAGGGAGATAAGTTTTCGCTTTAATGCCGACTGGCTACGGGCAAAGCTGACCTGACCTGTTCTCGCTCGAAGAAAGGCAATCAAACACTGTTGTGTTAGATAACATTATTTGACCATTGACCCTGAAGCAACGCCATGTTAAGAACTTTACTTTTCGCCGGTTCGTAACTTGTACCTTCGCCGCTCCCGGAGAGCGCCGTGAACCGAAGCGAGATCTAGAGCTTGCTCGCAGGCTAGAAGATCACTGGTCATCACTCGCATTCTATGTTTAGTCTATGTTCTGCGATCGTCCATTCCACATATGTTTATTTTACCTAACTGAAAACATTACACGGACGTTTGTTTACAAAATATGGCAAGCGCTTTACTTTCAAGTGAACTATACTTTGGAAACCCTACTTCGCCGTAGTTCTTGACGGTTCCGGCCCGGGTTCCGGCGCTTGTAATTGGAAATGAAGCATTATTACTTATTGTCCTCCCGCTCTGTTTGTTCGTGACACTTTCCTTTTGGAAAGCATTTGATCTTGTTGATCTGATGTCGCCGACAGAAGTTTGCATTTGGCTCTTGTTTCGCTCAGTAATACTGCCATTTTCCACCTTCGCTATATCACAGCTAGTTGAGTTTTCATCATCACAAGTTCCTGATTTTGTGACAAACGGTTTTATACAATCTCGCTCTGACAAACTCTCTCGCACATCGCCGGCCAACACATCATCACGGCTGCCGTTGTGGAAACAAAGACTGCGCACTTACAACAATCGCTCGCAGGCTATCTTGTACCTTCACTGCTTGTGCAAAGCATAGACGCGTAGGGGCGTCAGTGACGCGTAGGGGCGAGCCGTCTATGAAAATATCTGGTCCGAAAATATTCCATGTGTGATGTTTGTTTACATTTTCCTCCAATTCTATTGGTTGGTTATTTGACAAATGAAGCGTAATGAGTTGTCACCAAGTGACACCTCGCTAGGGGCGGCATTCAAGAAACCGGGCCTCACGTGCAGGCTCTCAATCTCGTCCCACGCCCTCGCGCTCCGCGCTCGAACGTCACGCAATACTAAGGATCACGATCGCGCTCATCGCGCTTATGAGAGCCTGCTCGCAGGCTACAACATTTGTCTCAACATTTGTTGAGAGCCGATGTTGAGGCCGTTTGACCACCCCTCTCAACAATGTTGAAAGGTGTTGTGACAAGTTTGAATTCTTTTAAACTTTGTCTCAACATCTTCACATTTCTTTTGTTCTTGAAATGTTGAGAAGTTGTTGAGGCCGTTTGACCGGGCATGGTCTCAACATCTCACAACATGTCTGCAGTCTCAACAAATGTTGAGAGAATGTTGTGACAAATGTCGTGACCGTTTGATCGGGCCTTAACCAGTCGACCCCATCGCCTGATGAAGACTAGCAGTAAGCAGTCGAAACGTCGCGATTTATATCCAAGTGACTAAATCCACCTCACTACATCGTGAGACAAACGATATAATATACTTTATTATTTATATGTAGTAAAAAATAAATAAAAATAAATAATAATAAAAAAAATAAATATAGGTTATTGGCCGGCCGGGAGGTCCGTATTGAGAAAAAACTGTGCCCGTGGTCTTGAGTAAGGCCCGAGGCCGTTAGGCCGAGGGCCGTACTCAAGACCAAGGGCACAGTTTTTCTCAATACGGACCGACCTAGGCCGGCCAATAACCTTTTTATTTTTTTCGTACTTCGTTTGAATTTGATAAAGAAATATTGAAATCTCAGGCTTGTTTTGCAAAAATCTGTTTTTCACGCGCGCTAGTACATGTAGCTCAGAAGACTACCGAAGAAATAACCCAAGTAACAAGAAACTCAGACGATTAATTTTTACACCACAAATATGTAATTACAGAAATGGAGACTAGAGCGGCATTTCATCACAAAGCAGCTGAAACGAGAAGCTATTTCCATTTTCACAAAAACCATTCAAAGCCGCCGTCAAATTCTACGACAATCTTCGGCAATCTTCCATACATTACTCTTGCCGTAAACAAATATCATGAAAAGCATTTTTCGAGCAAAACTGTTCCCAGTTACAGTCTTTACGTATACTACAATTTTATTTCACATGTTAAATCTGATTTTTGCCATTCGGTGGCAATTTGCAGTTTTCATTTTATGCGAAACTCTGACAAACTTCGCCTGCATAAGCTCTTTCAAAGCCGACGGCATAAAATTGATACGTGCCGAGAATTATAAACGGGAATACCGGTAGCCACAAAGTTATTTCTTGAATGAAAATTAACGGAAGGTTTGTTTAGGAAAACAGAGAAACGAAAAGCAAACAATTAAAACGAAGGAATTGAGTCTAAACAAGGTGAATTGTAATTTAAAACCTGCAAGTTTGAACGTGAAACTGATTTCCAAAAACGAACAACAAACTTGACTAAAACTAAATTCTGTCGGTTAAAATCAATGACTACTCGCCTTTTTGAAGAAATGCAAGCTCTTTAATTCCACTGCGTAGTTCTCCATTCACTTGACAACGATAAGAGAGCAAAATAATGCGAGAAATTCAGTAAAAAGCTTCTTCGCATCGACCCAATCTCGACCCCAGAGCCCTTCTCTTTTGCGCATGACCGAGGGAGAGAAGAGCTCTGGGGAACCCTGGGACAGAGCTTGCTCTGATTGGTTTTCGCTTGAAACAATAAAAATGCTTCTGATTGGTCAATTTGTTACGCGCGAAAAGAAAAGTTCTAGGGAGGGGTGGAGAATGTGTAGTCATTTGTAAATAATGGCGGCTGCGAGTTAGCTGCCAACTCTTTTTGCGAAGCTGCGTTGACTGCGTTGGAGGAAGTTCTCGAAGGGATATTGCTACAAAAAGGATACAGTATGTATTTTTAAATATCGTCACTGACCTATGAGCTGCTTCCTCGTGATTTTCATGTTTATCTATTGAGTCGGAGTGGAGAAGTAGTTCAGGCCGAGCGGACAGAAACAGTTCATCTTTTTGTCGTTTTAATCGATCTCTCGATCGATCTCTCGATCGATCTCTTCTTTTATATCGCTAAGATCCACTCTAGGTGATGTACCAGAACTTAATATTTATTAGAGAAAGGACATTTTTGCGATATGATATACCAGGGCTAAAAATTAACGGTCGCCAGGTCGCCAGTGGCGATTTAAAACTGACCAGGGCGACTAAAAGTTGAGGTTTGATCGCCCGAAGGGCGACTAACGATATAAGCTTAGAAAAGTTGCAAAGTACGAAGTTAAAATAAAAATAAAATATGTACCGGTAGTTAAATTGGACTACCTTTCCTTTCTTTAACTCACTCTAAGTTCATTGACTTTAGTGGAATTTTTAGTTCTTAACGAGCCGATTTAACAGTTTCACGAGTATTTAGATCGATCCGCAAATATATCTGGACGCCATTTTGATTTGTTATTGCCACGTGACTCCAGTCTTACCCAGAGTTCTATGCGGCACGTTTTCGAGTCTCGCGTGTTTTATCGTCAACATACTTCTCGCCAGGTTTTGGCATAGAAATTCTGATGTAAAACCCACAGAATGTGGAGATTTCTCCAGGGATGTGAGCCGCTGCCGTCCAAAAAAACCTAAAACCAAGGAAGATGCCGTAGAAAGTAGCAAAAACTACGAAAGACGAAAAGGAAACAGGAATTTCAGAAAAGCTGGACTCAGGGAGGCCGTGGTTTGTTGTCCAAGATAACGCGTTTTGCTCCCTTTGTAAAGAGGCGGCAGTATTAAACCGTTTATTCAAGTAAATATGTTTTTTTAAATCAACTTGAGGAAAAATAGGGCCACTTTAATTTGGCCTGGGCCACTAAGAATTCAAAGGAAACTGGCCCGACTGGCCACCAAGCACTGGATTTAATTTTTAGCCCTGATATACCCTGTGTTTTGAGTTTCGAGATTTTGAACATATCGTAAATAATCGTGGAAATGGGCAGTGACAGGACTACAATCGAAGCTCTCGACCTCTGAGCGGACACTCTCGTATTTAAGCAGACAGCTCTACTTGCCACCCTGACAAAACCCCGCTTGAACTCTAGCTCATGCAAACTAAGCTCTGTATTTACACATTCCAGTAAGCGGCAAGCTCCATTTGCGGGACAATTTTTCTGATTCCCGAGGGTGCCCGACTGTGTATTTTCAGTATTTTTGCCGAAGCTTAAGTAAGGTTCCTATGTTGATTGTTGAAATGAGCTGGTCTGCACAGTTTTTATTTACCTTTTGAAAATATTCTAACCGCTTTATTTATTATCTGCATTTTCAGAATTTTAAAGTGAAATAAATATTATTATGTTGTTATTGAAGTCGTTTATATTTATTTTTTCAGGATGTTCTGGTTCTCTCCAAATTTATTCAATTCGTCAAATATTATGGCGAACACTGCATCACACTAAATAAGTACTAAGATGTAAAGTATTTGAGTCATGACCATGTTATTTGACCATGTACATGTACAATAGGTCTTATTTTTCATGAAAAGGTGCCTTGAATCAAAATTGAACTTTCATTCTTTAATTAAATTAACCGAGATAATCCAGAAATTTCACAGGTAGCAATTACACTGTTTCTGCATGTCATGTAGGGTGAGGGGGATGTCTAATTTGAGCTCTAGAAAGCCTTTGACCGTAAGTCTATGTGTCATAATATTAAAAATTGACAGATTATTTTGTGGTGGCTTGGTTTCCTGATTATACTCAAGTGTATCTCAGATCACAGATGAATGTCTGCAGTACAGGCAAGAGAAGGGGTTGGTAAATGATGATTTTTTTAAAAACATGGTAGCTGTTAGACTGGCTGATTTACCATGGAATTGTTCAGTTAGATACATATGTGTATCCTAACAAGGGTGCATTTGGGTCTTCAAACAAATACCATACAAGGCTTTGAACTAGCAGAAATTGCACAGGGTATCCCTGCATGTCCTTGTAGAATGAAAGGTGTTTTACTGACCAAACCAGCCCTTTCATTCCACAAGACATGCAGGGATACCCAGTGCCATTTCTGCTAGTTCAAAATCTTATATTTGCTATTCTGCAATAAAATAATTAATATAATTTTTCTAAAGAACTGGAAGAAATGAAATGGCTTCCCACTGCAACTGCATGTTTGTAGCTTTTTCATGTCATCAAGAAAAACATGTACTGGTCAGCTAACTAGCTAATATTTAGAGGCAGTTGTATTTGTATTAAAAATACCAAAATTATTGGCAATATGATGTTTTGACGTGTCTAAAAGTAATCAAGAAGAGTGACAGTAAGAAGGTGAACATGTTCTTTATACTGTCATTTTCTATTTGATAATGTTAGACACATCAAAACATTGTATCACTATAATTTTGGTATTTCTACTCAAATGTTTCCCTAGAATGTGATCAGTCGGTAATTCACATCGCCTGCCCAGGGAAAGATTTAGGAAAGAAAGGACTACTCACAGTCTGTTTCCCTCAACAAACCTTTTATTTTAGAATAATAAATAATTAATATTATTAGTAAATTTGTACTCTTTGAATAATTATTTTCTAGCTTCTGATTGGTTACCCTTCCTCTAGGGATCTGAGCCATTATCCTTAAGTTGACAAATATGGAAAAATGAGAATTTCTTGTACTTGTATATCCAACAAGGCGCGGAATGGATTAATTGTTTGATTTAAAAACGTCACTAGCTTTTATTGTTAAACTTCGGTATTACTTTTTTAAAAATGTATAAAATCGACTGAGTGAGTTTTCAGTTCCAATTCTAAATGAAGCATGATTTGTTATGAAAAACGGCGGCTAAAAACTGCTGGCCGGTCTTGCCAGTTCAGTGAATGAAAAGAGAGCAAAACAGAATTTTAATCTTCGGAGCTCTGTGTCTTCTAAATTTTCGTATATTTCTGGAAATTGTGCCAAATTGTTTAGCTTAAACATGGGAAGATCAGATAATAATTGTGAATGCCTGGACCATTATATTCATTTACAAGTTGAATGAAACGGCCCTGAACGGGTTGTTTACGAGAGACAATCGTGTCACGATCGACTACAGAGTATTGTTTTTTTTTTTTAATGTTGAAACCAGCGAAACCGAGCCAGTTCAAATCACGTTCACTGAAGTAAAAGCAAAGGAACGGGCTGTCATATCTACATGGATGGAGAGAAAAAGAGTGCATCTTCGAAGATAATTTCACTGTGACAAGTCGTCCTCGATTGTACCATCACCAACGCTTGACGATCGACAGCGAATATTTATGCTTTTCTTTCTCATTCCCGGAATTATTATTGTGTTGATTTTGAAAGCATACTCCAGCTGGAATTGACAAGCCCTCTTCGAAATACAAGGTAACAATACTAGAAAGGTTAAGCTTAAGGAATTGTAGTGTAAACAGGTTTTCATTCAAGTTTAAATGATGTGTGCAGATTTGTATTGGTTTTCAGTTCGGAATTTCCGCGTAAAACAAAGTTGGTTTCCAGGACTTCCTGTCAGATGCTCCGTTCAAGTTGCATTTTGTTGACATTTGTAGCATGTATTTTTCTTGGGAGCGGAAAAAAATTTTGTTTTTGGCATCTTCCGGTTATTGAGTGTGTTGAACATTTACTAAAAAAACAGTTATTTCTTCCTCGGACTTGCCGAGATATGAGGCTCGATTATAAACCAACTCGGCGAAGACGCCTCGTTTGGTATATATAATATCCAGCTCATATGCCGGCGCGCCTCGAGAGATAACTGTTAATTTATCCCTCCAGCCACATTTCTTGATTTTTAAATCAACACTTAAAACATGGTGGTAGAAGTCAATTCTGCTCCGTGTGGTGTGCAGCAGGCTGGAGGGTCTGAACTTCCCTCTTCCCATTAATCATCTAACTCCCAGTCCCAGGGTCATTGTGATGTGTGCTACTATCTTGGGCAGCGTGCACTTTAACTCTCTAGTGCCTTCTCTCCACGCAGGAGTAATAAAAGGGGTAGTGGAGAACGGATACGGCAACCAAACAAATATGCCGTAGGGATCCTGGGGGGGGTACTCGGCTCAGATATGTTTTCGGGTGTTTTTGGGTGGGGGGGGTATGTGACGCCCAGGTCTTTCTTGTCCTGGAATCAAAATTTGGCTGATCCCGTTTTAGAAGAATTTGCATCAAATGATACCCCGTACTAGAAAACAGGCCAATTTTTAATACCCCGTTCTGGAAAATTTTTATTTCCATAGCCCGTTTTTTTGAAAAAGTCTCGAATATACACTGTAGGTACCCGCCGTTCTAGATCAGAGTCCTCAAATCACGACGCCCGCTGGGTTGGTACATACCCATATGGGTATTTTGGGGCAGTACCACCTGGGCTGGGGGTAACCTGCAATGGACTCACCATCCTACCCAGGGGGAGTAGCAGTACTCCCTAGTCAGCTTTCATGCTGCAGAAACCAGGATAAGCCAGTGTGGACCAATTTTGGCTCCGAATGGCTTTACCTTCTTTACAATGTATATTAGACCCATCCCTCACTGAAGGCCTGGAAAAGAAATAAGCCCCCTGGGGGCTTTAAATAGAGTATTTATAGCCGGCAGTTCTATAAATGTTCAGTCAGGTCGCTAACAAAGTATATCATATCTCAAACTTAGACACTACCATGTATTCAATAATACAGTTAATTTGCTGCCAGCACAATAAGATAAATGCTAAGAAGAACCAAACCAACTCTTTCTTATCCTGAATCAACAGTAAAGTAACTAAGCTTATCTAAACTCTTCCCCTAGTCGAAAAGCGGGGGGGGGGGGGGGGGGGGGGGGGGGGGGAGGGTAAATGACCCACTGAGGGTTTGAAACCCTGACCTTGTTTTAGGACAACAACAGAAAACTAAAATACCTACATGTACCCTGTGTAGGACAACATCCTCTATTTTAGGATCCTGTTTAGGACATACATGTAATACACCACACTCTTGTTTTGCACATTTTTAAAGTGTTTTATTGGTAATTGCAAATATTTAGCGAATGACGTTTGAATGATCAAGCCAAAGACCGGCAAACATCTCCAATCACTGATAGCTAAATTTCTGTATAAACCATATTTTAACGATGACAATCGTGCAACCGCATACCTGCAGTTTAGGACAAGTTCAGCCCTGTTTAAGGACAGACTCGCATAAAATTATATACCCTGTTCAGAACAGATAGGCCAAAAACCATACCCTGGCCAGCGGCACGTCCCATAAGGGAGTACCTCCCCCGGGGTCAGAAGATACTTTTCAATCTAAAAGATGACAGTCTATGGTTGCAACGAAATTAAGGTGACAACAAACACTTCATTTATGAGGATATGCAGATAAAGCGTAAACATGTTTACACTCTGGCCCACAGCTAAAAACTACAGGTAAACATAGAATGTATTAATAGAATATTTACACATATTACTAGTAAGATTAATGCCCAGACAAAGTGCTCTAGTGGAGTACTATGGCAATGCCTCAAGAAACGCTCAATCTGCAAGAACATTGAGGACCTGGGAGTTGCTGACGAATTATTAGTCTCATATACATGTATATAGTGGTCCACTATCATCCAGACCAATGGTGTGAAGGGATCCTTATAATTTAAGTGTTTTCATGTGTACACGTATTGAATGATACAAAATTATACATTTTTAAAATTTCTATTTTCTATGGGTTTTCTGGTAAACAATCAAATCAACGATATACAAGGATGGGAAGCACCCAAAACACAGAGATTTTTTAAAAGATCTATATTTTACTATGAATGTTTCCCTTGTTTTACATCAAATAATAATACATGCAATTTATTATATAATACATGCATGTTACTGTAGCCAAATAAAACCTATAATTCCAGTTTTCCTCCCCATTCAATCTCTTACTTTCACTGCAATTTTTTCAGTCAAAATCTCATTAAAAATTTCAATTTAAAATCATCAGATGTTCGGAAAATTATTCTACATAATGTGCAAACAAACACTGTCATTTTGGCTGCCAAAATCTTAGCAATCTCGCCTTTCAAGATTATTAGCCCGACTACAATAATATTGCGAATTTATTACCGCTAAGCAGCTGGCAAGTAAACTGTATTAAACATGCGACAGTTTCGGCAAAACCTAACTGGAATGTTCCCTTGAAGTAGCAGCTAAAAAACGTCGAAGCGACTGTACAGACAGCTTGGGATCTCCAGGTGTGAAAACATCAAATTGAAATTTACCTTCCGTCCTTTGCGTCCACTTTAGATGTCATAGATGAAAAATAATTGTGACTTACGAATCCGAAACCTATCGGTAAACCCCTAACGCATCCTAAACAAACTACAGCTTCGATAAATGACTTCTGCTCAACTTTTAAGCCGTAAGTAGCAGTCTTTAGCCGCTTTAGATGAAGCAGAGTCTGGCTTTAGCACCGCCATTTTTTTTTTGGATGTGGAAGCAATGCGCTGTGATGGCGACATAGCCAGATTTGGCTACGCTTGCGCAGAGTTTCCAGAGCTTCGCGCGCTTGCGTAGTCAAGAAAGCAGCGAAGGTCTGGGGTCGAGAATGCGCATCGACCTTCACATGTTGCTGAATTAAAATGTTTTCGCTTGTAGCGCATGCCTACGCTACGATTCCGCGGGTCTCCGCCGGGTTCACGGGCAATTTTTCCCGCTCCCGGGACCAATATTGGCTTGATTAATATGTTTTTGTTGGTCTTACAGTATTAAACGCATTCTGGCAGTTTTAAAAAAGCTAAGCGAAATTTTCTACTTCGCGCATTACTGAAACGGTCCGTGAAGCCTCGGTTACCGTGACCGTGGTCAGAGATAGGATACCGCCCGCTCCCGGAACCAATCAGATTGCAGGATTCGCAGGATACCGCCCGCTAGCGCACTGAGGAAAAAAAAAAATTGCGGTCGACGAAGGAGAACGCATACTAATCGCGTCGTTTTTTCCGAAATCACTGTCCCGCGGGTCATTTATGATGTCCCGCGGGTATCGGTCTGGATGCCATGCGATTTCAGGGTTTGGGCGCCATCTTGGGTCGTGTAAGACATATTGCCTCGATCTCGTGCTACCGTTCGTGGCATGGTAAAGGCGGTTTACACAATACGATTTTGTCGGCCCGATTGATAAGAAACGACCGAGCGAACGAAAATCGGCCCGATTTGTAAAAATCAACAGATTTTACAATCGGGCCGATTTTCATCCTCGCGCTATATCGATAAAAGAAAAATCGGCCCGATAAATCGTAGCGTGTAAACTGAGCCTTACGAGTGTGCCGACACATCGGGCCGACAAATCGTATCGTGTAAACCGGCCTAACTCGAATTCCGTGTGTTGCTCACTCTGCTCACTTCGATTTTCAACTGGGTCACGGATATTTTCGCTGTTTTTCCCCAAGGTAAGTGAAGCTGTGTTGATTTTTTAGAACTATCGATAGCAACTATGAGCCAAGCTGTTTATCAGAATATCAGAAAGCTGTGCAGTGGCGTGTTTTCCAAGAAACAAACGTTGCAATTCGCCCCCGAGCTGTGATGTGTCAACTCAGCTGTTTTCCATCACAGCAGATACTCATGCCCTCGCTGAAGAATCGGCACGCTGTTGTGTACCGAAGCAAATAAAACACAAACCGAGTTATTGTACTAGATATCAGCTTTAATATTATTGAGCGATATGACCGTGATTTGTGGTATAAATCGAGTTGTTTTGCTCAGCGATGGCAAATGAACATAGCAGCCCGGTTTCAAAATATACCATAATCTAGCCAGAGTTTCAGCCGTCGATCTCCTCTGTCGATTCAGGCTATGTATAATCAAGATTAAGACCGAATCGGACCAATTCGACCGAGAGAAATTAGCGCAAGCAAATATATATTTAATATTAACTGGCAAATTCAATGTTATGGGTCGTGCACACACTCCTGTTCTCAAGCTTTAGATGTAAGTAAAAATCCATACGTAGGGGTACATACATGTATGAATGGAAATACTTCTATCTTTCAGGCCCTGAACAATGGGAAATGTGGAAGGTGTATTTTGTATATTATCAACAAATCATACTGTTTATTTCTTAATGTACTGTGTTATTCAAGTTTCCAAAGTTCCTGTTTTACCAATTTATTAGAAAGTTATTTCAAGCAAAGTACATCTATCAAATTTTAAATATTATGTATAATGCACCATTGTTTTAAATACCGTTTTGAATTATTTTCAATAAATTTCAATAAATGTCACTGTTGCAATAGGCCAATTTCGATATATTAAAATTCTAACTTGGCTCCGAGGCTTAGGGGAATAAAACAAAATAAATTATTTATTCATCCCTCAACCTCGATGTGATTTCTCTTCGATTTCTTTTGTTTTATTCCCCTAAGCCTCGGAGCCAAGTTAGAATTTTAATATATCGAAATTGGTCTATTTGTGCCTCCATAATTTAATGTATTCATTAGTTTTTCATTAATGTATTCATTAGTGGCTATCTCCCAGCCATCACTGTCAATTAGCTTTCAACCACATGAAGCAAAGCAAACAGACTGAAAAAGGGGGGATGGGCACTTGCAATTGACAAATGGTTAACTCAACTTAAATATATTCAGGAATATCATTCCACCATTTCAAAATTATACTTCCTTGGCACAATTCTCAATAAAAAGAATATATCAAGCCAATTATATTGCCAAAGCCAACAGATTTCATATTGATCAGCAGAAAGCAAACATTCTAAGTTTGTTCGTGACCACTTGAGAACCATCCTCTGTTTGAAATTAACCTGTCCGTCGAATGCATTCTCTTAATTTGTGATTACTACTAGTTATAATAATAAAAAAAAAATAATAATAAAAAAATAATCATAATAAAATAAAAAAATTTATATGTAGTTCAAAAATAATCAGGAACCCATTCATAACGGAAATACAAAAGAAAATGTTTGTATTTCGCCTCATGTCTTTATACCTGATAAAACACTGCCGAAAGCTTTTTAAACTATACATTCAAATAATTATACTGCGTTCACACTAGGCCGAAACATGTTTAGTCTGATCACGAATGAAACATGTTTCACTATGAAAAGTGTTCACATAGTTCAACATAGCCTACAAAATAGGCGTATTTTGGGCGAGCGAGCGCTGAATATTCCATCGAGTGTTTATAAGTCGCCATCTTGGATTAGGCAAACATTGGAGGCTTGGGGCGAGTGCAAAAGAACGACGAAGGGAGAGGGAGTCAGGCAGAAATGCGAGGGAGGAGGAGGGGGGCGAATAATACTAACCCCTCCCAACCCCGTCCCTTCCTCGCCCTCTTTCACTCGCCCCAACTCTCCACGTTTTGCGGCTTAACACTCGAAGGAGATAAACAATCGGAAGCCCACAAACCGCCTAATGCAGGCTAGGCGGTGCATTGCGATCGAAACATGTGATCGTGATTGTGATCGAAACATGTTCATTCTAAGCATGATTGAAACAACCTCACGAGGTAGTTTCGCTCTAAGTCAGACGAAACACGTTAAACATGGCGGCTGAAAGCGGAGAGTAAGCGAGTGGTCGCAAGTGCCTGAAGGACTTGGGTCGCTCGTGTTGCCACATCTCGTTGTAACGCATCGTTAACGCTCGTTCCGGCATTTTTCGATACAATCTCGACTTGTTTACTGTAAGATGAGAGCAAGTCTAAAGTCACGTGTTCCTTAATCTATGTCACGGCTCCTTGTGAACTAGAAGGACAGAGAGGAGACTAAAGCCTGGTTTTCATTAAACATTTGCGTTTCCTGCAAATTGCAATTTTTTTTCGCATACGTTCCTTGAGTGATGTTTAGATTCAGATAAGAAAATAATAAAAAAGGTTATGGGCACTATAAATATAAAGATTTGATGCGAATACCGCAAACACGCACAAATTATAGAACCATGCATGAAGCGTGTTTGAAACGGACACATAAAATGTGAACAGTGCAATTACAAACCTGTTTAGGTGAAACATGTTTCGGCCTATTGTGAACGCAGCATTAGTCGACTCACCATGAAACGTAATATTTGTGTTATCGGTTTATCCTCCTTTTCCAGCCAACTATACATCTTTTCTATCAAGCCTGAATTATGCAAAGTAAAAAAGCAAATAAGGGACTTTGCAATAATTATCAGGAGGGGGGGGGGGGGGGGGGGGGGGGTTAAAAATGGGCTTCATGTAAGAAAATATTAGGTAATACCCCCCTCCTAAAAAAGTGAATTTAGTTATTGCCCCCCCCCCCCCTCTGATCAGTCAGAAATTATGAATGACCCCCCCCCCCCCTCCCCTCACAGTACACACACACCTTTATACATGACCATAAAAGTAACCTGCATTTTCTCTACACGTAGAAAGAAGAGCTCCTACTACATGTTTACTTGTTGGACATCCGCGTCTGGAACAAACATCACCTCCGTAGCAATGTTCAACATAGCCATGTGTTATGAGGGCCTATGAACCAGGGGTTTATGGGATACCGTAGCTATTAACAGCTTGTTAGGGACTTTTGCAACCTTATAGAGAATAATAGACTATCATATTGCAACGGATTGAATTTGAATTTGCAGTTCAGTCACAGCTAACAGAACATCAAGCCTTTCAGTGAGAACCAGTGGCGGATCTAGGGGAGGGGCCCAGGGCCCCCTTTGTGGGTGAAAATAGTTAATTTTTTGGGCCCCACCTTATAAACAGGCCTGGATCTGCCACTGTAATGTGTACTTGAAATACAATTTTAAGGGGCCCCCCTCCTCTTGAGTGACTGATTTTACTTTGAGCCCCCCTATCCTTGCAGTGATTTTACTTTATGCCTCCCCCATCTGGTTTTCCAGATACAATAATTTATTTAATGTCGTTACACAGGAAGTGGTTGCCTATTCTCCCGAGCCAGGGGCTCATGATAAAAGTGCTCGACTACAGAAAATACAAAACTAATAATAAGGTATAAGGAAATTAAGTACGAGATCACCACCCCAACGTCCGGCAGCAGTCGCAGTCCACCGCATTCGACAATCGGCCGGAACGACGGGACCCACAAGAGGCATGCACTGCAATGCTATTAAAGCTTATTAATCTAGTGAAACATTAACCCCTCGAGGAAGTTATAATAACATATTCACCATTTGTGTCGTTAAGTATGATATGCTTCTGTATGACATGATGGAATTCTTCTGCTTGATGTCTGATGGACTAATACAAACAGGAATAAGGAAATTCATCAAATGCCACATCAACACAACATATCTTCGCCATGGTTTTATTGCTAAAAAAAGAATAAGGAAAACTGATAGACATAACCTCTTTTGGACAAGCTTGAAGTTCTTCGAATATTTTCTCTGGATTCAACCTAGGTACGGCAAATTTTTTGACAAATGAGGAATACTAATATAAACAAAGTAGTAGAGAGTAAACTAATCGTCCAAAGACAACAGATTTTTACTTACATCTGATCCCAGAAAATAGATGGCAAGTTCTCCAGATCTCTGTCAGGTCTGGGGTGGAGGCGTATTTCCTACAATCAACACAAACATGTTTGAGCGCTGTACCATGCGTAACATTATACAGTTGAAAGAATTATGAGGGCCATTTTATATTAGTAAATGCACAATTCTTTTCAGTACTCTTAGGAACAGGATCTAACCAAAAAGGTACATGTTCCCACATTGTGACTGGATATACACTGTATGTACATTATTTATCATTAGATAGCTTTAACCTCTCATATTTTAATTACAACTGGATAAAAACAATCCAGGCAATCCATGTCCACTCAAAACCCAAGTGATTAGTCTGATTTTTGACTCCCTTCCAAGTCCAGACCTTCTCCCCTAACACAGCTGATGACCATGTATTTCCCTATTTCCTCCTAAATCGAAAATGGCTTATGGACAAAACATAGAACTTTTAATGTTGGACAATTATAATGAGAAGTTGATATTTACCTGTTCTACTCTAACGTCGACCATAACTCTGTAAAATGCCCACAAATAGTCTTCCCATGACTTACACACTTGGAGAAGCTGTACACAAAACACAATGTGATATCACTACTGTTACAAGTGTCTGCAAAGAAACTTGCACTTCATGTATACAGCCGGGATAATTAACAGTTATCTAGTTAACAATTATTAGAATACAGTGAAACACATGCGCTTAATATATATGGTGTCCGAACACAAACTAAAACAAACATAATAGTTACCTGGCTGAGGTTGCCACTGAGCGCAGCATAAATGGCTCTCTCATACACACTGAATTTGCTCTGATGGACAAAACAAACATTACAATATTGTCTTTCTTTATTACATGTAAGATGGTAGGATGTCAACTCTTCCCACTTACGTGTATATGTCATCACACAGGAGTATTGAATAAGTAATTCATAACAGATCTATTCACTTAAAAAGCAAAAATAAAGGCAATATTTTCGCAAAATTTTAATCCTTAGAGACCATATTTTCTCTGCGAAATACGGGTCTGTCAGTTCGCGAATAGACCTATCTCCAAAATGGCCGCCGCAAATTCATATTAAGCTGAGCGGAAAATCAATACAGTTGAACCCCGATTAAGCGGTCACCCTCGGGGAAATGGCAAGTGGCCACTTAATCGGGGTTGGCCGCTTAAACGGGTTTCGTCAGAAATTAGCATAAGGCGTGGTATAAACGTCACTTTATCTGAATACAACACGCTTGGAGGCTTGTGACAACTGTTGTATTAATGTTTTAATCATTCCTCACATTCTATTTCGGCCTCTTATCTGTCATGAGGTTTTTCAAAACAAGGCCGAAACTACCAGTATTAGATTCTTGGTGGCCGCTTAATCGGGTAAAAACAATAGGAAAGCCCTCATCGGGACGGCCAAAAGGTGGCCGCGGCCGTTTAATCGGGGTGGCCGCTTAATAAGGGTTTTATTTACAGTATTATACTCAGACAATAGTTTCGGGACTTTGATAAGTGGCCGCTTAACTGGGGGTGGCCGCTTAATAGGTGACCGCTATCGGGTTCGACTGTACCAGCACCTGAAAGACCACCTCTTGTTTGGTAATCGTACGAAGTTTCGTTAGGTTAGGTTCTACCTGAGTCGAGAAAACGGAAGTTGAAAACTGTAAAATTTAGAGACATTTGTATGACTGGCGGTATGGCGCATACAAACGTCTCTAAATTTTACAGTTTTCAACTTCCGTTTCCTCGACTCAGGTAGAACCTAACCTAACGGAACTTTGTACGATTACCAAACAAGAGGTGGTCTTTCAGGTACTGGTATTGATTTTCCGCTCAGTTTAATTTAATTTTAATCATTTTGAATTTGCGGCGGCCATTTTGGAGAAAGCTCTATTAAGTACGCGTGAAAATTAGTGTGAATAAGGTACATACATAATAGCATGTCAAAACTGGTAAGATTGAGGTAAGAATATGATTGCAAACCATTAGCTTTCCACACATTCTCACTCATCAACAAATCTAATCCTAGTTATATGGCCTAAGCTCCCACAAGTCTCCTGTAGCTCAGTAGTAGAGCGTCCGACCGGTGTGCGGAAGGTCATTGGTTCGACTCCTGTTGGTGAGCTTGTGTCTCCAGACTGAATAATATCTTTCTCACATTTTTTACCTGTACTTCTCAAGTAAACTTTCAAATGCAGACTTATTTTGTCTGTTTCATGATAAAAATAAAATAAATAAAGTTTATTTTCTATGTTGGAATACCTCTTGAGACATTTTCCAGCAAGCTGCTTTCCACACATCTCTGAATGGGTTTCCCTCAATGGCTGTGAGAGGTTCATTGTTGGACACTGGATAAAGTGAATACAACAAACTTGTATGTGCACAAAAGGTAAAATTTGCACTTTAATAGTACAGGCTATGAAATACAAAACATATTGGAATGAAATGTTCAAATTACTGTACATTGTACATGTCAACTACATTGAATTACATAAAAGTAACTTTAGTGAAGTAAATATCTACATGACCACTCCCCCCCCCCCCCCCCCCCCCCGAGCCAATGCAAAAGACACTAAAACAAATACACTGCAAATGTACATAACTTGGTTAACAACTGGCAGGGAGCAGACCAGTCAGCTATTATACAAGCATAGCTGAGGAGTTGAACTCAGGACTACCAAGAACATCACCAGCTAGTGGTTGGAGAGGAAGACGAGGACACAGGGCACTGGATTTCAAGTCTAGTGTTGCCTCATTCTTGTCCCCACAGCCTTTTTGCGTGTCTAAGCCAGCAGGGCCTAGGCACGAGAAACGAAGGACTCTGGAGACAAAGGATTTTCCAGTCCTAGATTCTAGGACTTCCGGTCTTCATGGATGTCGTCTTCAAGTGACATGCCACCACTGTGTGGGGCTGTAATGGCGGCTGACGCAAACTAAAGAGTTCATGTGCTTTCCTCGATTTCCAAAATGTACCGCCCCGCATGGAGCAAAGTTATTAATATTGTCTACGGGTTTTCAGGGTTTTGGAATTAAATACTCATGATTGTATACTTTCGATTTGTGGCTTCAACGATACTGATGATGGAACTGACGTGATTATCTGCAAGAGTTGCAAGTTGTTCTATGGTTTGTAATACAGTCGAACCTCCACTAACGGCCACCTCTCTACAACAGCCAGGATTTTTCGTCCCGACCATGCGCCAAAACATACACTTTACTCTTATTGAAACCTCCCTACAATGGCCACCTCTCTACAATGGGCAGATAATTCTGCAGCAGGGTGGCCATTGTCGAGAGGTTCAACTGTATAATGTCACTGGGTGATTCCTAAAGTGTCGGTACAGGCAAGGATGTATGAATATTGAATTAGTTTGTCATTAAAATATAATATAGTGAGCCATTGGCACGTTAAGCTTATACTATAATGCTTCTAAGTTTTTAATCAGTTGGTTAAAACAGCTGTAGATATTCCATGTTGCTTTTGGCCATAATCTTCATCCTCTGTCTCTTCTTCCAAGTCCTCCACAAAATAAATTTGTATTTACAGTCATTAATTTTCGCGGTAGTTCCAGGTTTCTGCTGTCCGCATTTTCACTTCAACCTCATTCCCAGGGTCTCTCTTCCCCCGCCTCCAAGAGCAAGAGAGAGGGGTGGGGAAGAGAGATCCTGGGAACGTGGTTGTTATGAATTCACTTCTGCTCAAGATTTCTTTGTTTTCAAATAGCCAATCAAAAAATTCAAATTTCCTATGTCCCAGAGTCCTTCGTTTCTCGAAGGACTCGCGAAAAGGGCTGTGGGAACGAGAATGGTGTTGCCTCTCCTCATGTATGAACAAAAAGGGAAACAGATGCATCAATAACAATCATCTTTAGCACCAAGTGTATTCACTAATTTGGTAGCCTCATCCAGACGATCACACAAGACGAACTACTCAATATTCTTGGGTTCAAACCATTAATTTTAGTATGTTAAATTAGGCTTGTAGCAGTAAAGAGATTTAATTCCTACAAGAGACTATGATCTTGATTCCTAGTAACACTTTTACCTCCATCAACATTAGCATCATGCCATAGCTTCCATCCCTCAAGAGTTGCAGCCCTCCATGACTGACCACACTTCTCACACAGACGCTGGGCCTGCAAACAAAGAAAACACCAATTAGGGCAATTAAACCTAATTATGGTGTGGTGCTACACTTGAGATTTTTTTATTGTCAACCTATATCAAGGTTTCATTCACCTCCTCCAGTTTGCCTGCCCTGATCAAGGTAAAAAGATGCCGTAGCAGCCTGGCTTCATCTTCCTGTAATGAAATTAAAATAGGTTTGTTGAATAGTTAAATTAAATCAAATGCACAAGATTGGTGAATTGAACTAACACAATGTAGTGAGTACATGTATGTGTCAGCAATACTGTGCATCATTTTTATTTCCATATTAAGGAACCAGTGGATCGGTCTTCTGTATAACAAATCAATGTTGTTTGTTAGTATAAAGGTGATGTTACACAGGACAACTTTTAACATAACATTGTTGCTCAAGATGATTTTTTTAATGCAACATTAAAACATCAGGCATCCATAATAATATTGTAACATGTATGATGTTGCTGCAACAAAATATTGGGTTAAAAATCATCCAGTGCACCATGTTACATGATATTCACTTTTTACATTAAAAACATCACGTTAAAGCTACCCACTCTTTTACAACTGATAAACACAGTAAACTGTAACAACACTGATTTATTACAGTACACAGTGTCTCAAGGGTTTCGGTTTGTATGACGATTGACTACATTACATTATGTAACTACCAGTTCAATACCATGACAGATTCAACAGTGTAATAACTGTTATTGTTACATAGCTGGAGTTTAGGTGGATCATAGTGTACGCCCTCATTGGTTGTCTCTTGGTCACATGGTTTATATGACCAAATGTAATCTTGTGCAGCATACATTGGATAATAATTATAGCCTGAGGAGGATATAAATCACTTGGGTTTGATCTAAAGCTCACTCTTTATTTTATCTCTTTTTTTTGTTATTGACAAAACATGTAAATAATAATAAATTAAATAATTATAATTATAACTGGTCCATATGGCTTGATGTTTCCCTCAATTTTATCTTGGAAAAAAATCTAGATTTTTGGAAAGCAAAATCCTCTAAACCAGACATTAAATATTAAAAGATGATTTACAGTCCGTACTGCGTACAGTATGTTCAGGGTTTGTTTTCATTGTTGATGTAATTGTTACACTTCAATAATAGCATACATGAAGTTTTTGAGTCCGCCATTACGGGTCGTTACATTCAGGAATGCTCGATGAGCTGAAACGTTGGTTTGGGATAATGCCAAGGTTCTTCTACTCGTTATTATTGTTTGGCAAGGATATCTGGCGTTAATAATGAAGAAAAAGGTAAGTTTGTACCACAATTGCTATTTTGACTAGTATTTACATTCCTTTGTATGAGTCTCATAAACATTGCAGGCGGAGATTGCGCAGTACGGACTGTAAATCATCTTTAATGTTGACCCAATCTAAAACTCTAATCATACCTGATCTAAATCAGCTAGAGGCCTGTTCTGTCTCACAGGAGCATCTGGATCCTGCAGCCATTCATAACAGATACTATGTTTGAGTAATTTAATATGCTTCAAGTAATGTCTGTTACAGGCTCCCTAGTCCAGTTCTGGCCCTCTCTCTGTCACGCAACGCTACACTCTCGGAAGGGAGGGTCCACGGACAATTGTCTGCACATGCTCATCGGTTAGTCAGCTTCTTAGCTAATCGCTACTGCGCATGTATTTTTATACTGACAAGATGATGGATGTTTCGATTTCGTCGGGCACCTTGGCTAGTGAAAAGTATAGAGAAATGTTTCCTGAATACGATCAGACGTATTTGTAGATGCTGTAAGTTCGGCTGTTTCTTCTTGTGTAAAGATGTAGCAGGTACTAGTAGCGGACAGAACTACTCAAACTGCAATCTTTGAAGGTTCATTTCGCTCGGTGGGAGATCGAGGGAGAGCTCCACTGAAACGTTCTTGGTTTTGTTATAAGAGAACTCAAACAATAACAGCATTCGTGACTTAAGTAGTAAACATTATATCCGACGAGACAACTAGGCTACAATCATGCGAGAACATATAATTATTATAAGCATGAATATGCAATTTTAAACTTGCTGACATATAAGCGATTAATTAATAATACATGAACGATATTGATAATATATCGAGTGATCAGGAGAACACTGAAATACTCAATACACATTCCCTTCATGTCTGCGATAATTTGCGAGGTGTTAGTCAAAGGAAGAGAAAGAATTAAAGTAAAACCCTGCTGAAAAAAAAATTGGAGAAAAGATTTTATTTCATTCAAAATGTAAATTTTCATTCAACTGAAAAACAAGAACTAATTGAATTATCAAATCATCACGGAACAACACGATATTACTCTGTTCCCAACATAGATTGTAGTTGCTTTGGTTTCAACAATAAAACTACTAAAAATTAACACATACATGTATATCAAGTAACTAAAGAAATGTTTCAACGAGGTACATGTAAAACAAATAAACAACGCTGCTTGACCGAGAATTCGGGTATACGTCCCGACACTTATTCCAATGCATTGATGAACATAACAGATTTACTATCGGCATGCACTTCTGTGACAAGCATAACAATGTTGCTGGAAACCTTGGAGAGAAATTCTAGATTCTGAAGAAATGCAAGAGTAAACTGGACTGCTTGATCTATGAAATGTTTTTTATTAGAGAACTCAAACCGACACTCAACACTCAATCGGATTCAATCCGCGCAAAACTATTTACTTAGAACAATACCTGCTAATTTATTAATTGTAATTTATATGCAAATATTGATAATTAGTTATATATACTGTATGTGTGTGATCACAACTTTGGACACTTGAACTTGAAAATGATGTCACAGAGACATCGAAACGTTGTTCGATTTTACTTTCGTTAATCTTTCTTCTAAATTGATTGATTATCAAAGTTTATGCCTTAGCGGCTTAGCACAGATTACACTAGACTAAACCATTCCAATAGTGCACTCTGTACAAAAAAATAAGCACCATGATAGTTTCAGGGCAGCATCTGAAACAAGCAGGAATGACTGGGAAATAAGTTGATACAACTTAATCCAGTCATTCCTTCTTGTGGCTCTGTATCATAACATCTCATCATGGAATGAAGCTTGTATCAATCCCCCCCCCCCCCCCCCCCCCCCCCCCCCCTCTCTCTTGGAATTTCCAATGACCTTCCTTGGGGTGGGTATGGATATTTTCTGGAAGGTTCCACACATTATATAAATTACAACACTTACATGTATATGAAATGGATGTTCAGTTGGTTTATAAATAAAACACAGCTGTAAATACCCTCCTACATTTGTAAATGTACATCATCCTATGTGATACATTTTTATGTACAACAGCAGAAATAAGACATTACCATCTCTGTAACCAGCGGTCTTCTCATCCCCAAATTTCTTCCTTCTTGCTGTAGTGCATGAAGAGTGTTCTCCCTGAAAATAACATTGTAGTTACAGATGACAAGTTCAATGTGTTCATGCAGATTAATCTTAACACTATACCATCATATTTTCTTTTCCATACATGTACATATCTTGGGAGGTTTGTCGCATACAGAACTAGGGAGAGAGCATCTGATGGTATGTGGAAGGTACATCATGGGTCCGACTCCTGTTGGGAGTACTTAGAAAAAAAATTCCTAGTAGCTTGTGGCACGGACTGATTAGTCTAAGTTCTCGTAACTTTGAAATTATTATAATATTTATAAATATACTGGTAATCAGCAGACACTTACCAACACACTGACTCTGAAAAATATTCCACTTTATCAGTCTCCAGAAAGATTTCCAACCAATCTTCTGCATTCTTTTCTAACCAGTCAATAACAATCTAACAAAGAAATGCCAAACTTACAGTAGCTTCTTGCAATAACGTGCCTAATATATAATTTACTACAGTCGAACCCCTATTGAGCACCTCAGCCACCTCCTGTTAAGCGGCCAGTTATCAAAATCCTAAAACTATTGTCAGTATAATATTGTAAATAAAACATTTATTGAGCGGTCACCTCTATTAGGCGACTGCAGCAACCTTTTGGCCGTCCCGATGAGGTTCTTCTATTGTTTTTACCTCTATTAAGCTGCCACCAAGAATGTTATAAAATAATGTAGTTTGGCCTTGTTTTGAAAAAGCTGATGACTATAAGAGTACCAAATAGAAGGTGACGACTGATAAAACATTCAAACACACGTTTATTATCCTTGATACGATTCTGCTGACCACTAATCTTTTGATTTTTCTACCACGCATTATGCTAATTTATGACAAACCCCTATTAAGCGGCCACTTGACATTCGACTGTAATCATTTTGCACCAAACAAATTGATGCATTCAGTAATTATTATAGACAGTGAAAGTAAATGTCTCTTACAAATATCTGTTGCTAGATACATGTTAAGCTATAGCCGGGTTATTTAACCCTTTCTTTCCATAAACTATAAAATGTAACCGTTCAACCGCATTTAACCTTTTTTTTTCTTCTGTAAACTATAAAATGTATTAGTTGGATAGGAAAACAGAAGTGACAAACTGACATACATGTACCAAATATCATTTTCAAACACAGATGTACAAGCACTGAAAACTATAATTCTTGGAACAGCTGAATCCTTATAGACACTGAAACTTCTATGTCCATTGGCCTATTTGTTAACTTTCTTAGTTACAAGGAACATTTTTATGACAACAAATTCTGACCACAGACTTCAAAAATGCTCTGGGATTTCAGAGATATCAATTGGCAAGCCTACAAATACATGTCTTCTCTGAGCAGGCCTATGACCAATTGATGTTGACCAGACAAGAAGTCAGCCAAATCGAAACATTTCTCTACAGAATGCATTAGCCACCTGCAAATAATTATTTATCAGTCGGACAAGAAAAATGTTCACTGGACAAGAAGACAGTCTTGTCGGACAATATTTTCCCAAGGTTTATCTTAAAATACAATCAATGCCAGACCGGTTCAAAGCAAACTTCACAACAATAAATTTGTAGCAGAAGTATTGCTGGTCAATTTTTCAGGCCAGGCTAAGCTTTCAGTGGTCAAAATGACAAATTTACCGGACAATTGTCCGATTACAGGATGTTATTAGCAGACTTGTATTGGTACTGTACCTGGTTTTGCCTAGTAGAAGCCTCTCTTTCATACAGATTATATGTATTTTTCTTTTCACTCCAATTGCCTCCCTGAAAAAAAAAATCCAAGGTGAAAATCGCTTTTAATATTATTGATCTTATAAGACTAGTATATTTTCCCTGAAAATCTGAAGCTAATATATTATACATGTATAATGTAAGTTGTCACAAATTTGTCATAAAGGATTATTACAAAATTATTAGTACACTAGAGTGTACATGTTCAAATCATCCTACTAGTGCAGCAATTACTCATCAAGAAAACCCTGCAATGCAAACTATCAAGAAACAACTAGCCATCCTTACAATGTGATGCAGCTTATAAAAATTGGGTTCAATCTGTATTAATTTTGTAGTCAAGACATTATCGCCTAATGGTCATATTACTCTACTAGACTACTAATGCAAATGAGACAATCTGATTGGCTGAGCTACTCGTATACTATCAGCCATTAGTGTGCAGTGGCTAGCTATAGAGTAGTAAAGTGTGACGTCACAAATTTTCAAATTTGCGAAATTATAAAATTTGATCAGCTATTCAGAGGAAGCATGCCAAAAAACGTCCACTTGCAAAAATAGGTTTTCAATGCAATTTGCGGCCGAGATATAGAGGTTCAAAGTTTGGAACCGTCCCATACAAACCTCTCTAATTTTGCGCCTGTTCTAAACTGAAGGAACAGACGCAAAATTAGAAGGGTTTGTATGGAGAAATTAAAACCTGGAGTGCCCATATCTCGGCCTCAAATTGCAATGTAGAGCTAATTTTTGGCAAGTGGACGTTTTTGGGCATGCTTCCTCTGAATAGCTCATCAAATTTCATAATTTCGCAAATTTAATTTTTGTGTCGTCATGACTTTAGTACTCTATTGAGGTCGTCTACAAAATTGTGGTTTATTTTCGTTTCTACGAAGTTTCGGTGGATAATTAAGAGTTTTTAATTAGTTTTTATTAAAATACATGTACTAGACAATTGTTATGATTTTTACTAAAACAATAATTATTTTAGTAAAAATCATAACAATATTATTGTCTAGTACATAGAAATTGATAATTATTATCAATTTCTATGATGTGATAGTTGATTCGGCCTAGTACGGCCTCATCAACTAATCGCATCATAGAAATCGCTAGCTCATAATCTTATTGTTAAGGTAGTACAACTGGCTAAAATGCTCCGAAAAAGGACCCTTTTGAGAACTGTTTTCAAATCCATTTCAAATTCCATAGAAGAAAGTTGTTAAGTCATTTTTATCAGAGAAACAGATTCTGAAATCGACATTTTCATTTTCGTAACGGAATGTGTGAAATTGATTACCTCACAAGCGGTGTAAAAATCAGTTTTTGCTAATTTTAGGTTTATGTTTTAATTAGTAGTCATAATTTTTGTTTTATAAACAGTTATGAAGAAAATACATGAAATATGAGTTAGCCGCAGTGAAACAGCAAATTCTGTGTTAATTATTAACAGCATTAAAATCAAGGAAATGACTCCCTTAATTTTATTCAAATTGAATGTTTTTTTGCGGCTAAATGCAGGAAGATTACTTAACATGTGGACAAAAAACTGTGCCAAATTTCGTCAGCATTAAGTTTTTCCTAGTGGCAATTTGTTAAATTTTATCACATGTAAGTCAAAAAGACGCCGAATTCGACGAATTCAGCCAGTTTTTCATCGCGATTTTTCTGCAAATTGATCCGCCATCTTGAGCCTTGTACTTACCAGCCTGATCAACATGAGCACACACGAAAAATAATCTGGAATGTTGTGCGAGACTCCCGTGAACAAAATACCAGAGCGCATGTCCTTAGCTTCCACCGTTCGATACTTTCGTCTGCAAATCCAAGATGGCGTCTTAAAATGGCGCCCCAGACAACGAAATTCAATCTCCGCTTTCTCCAAAAACCCGCAAACGGTGGACTCTTATCTTTTGGAATTGATCATAATAATGTTTTATCTACCAGCTGGCTGAAACGAAGGCAACTTTATATTTTACGACTCACCCAATTGTACTACCTTAATGAGATCCAAAACCTGCACGGCATATTTTTCACTGTTTTGTGTTCATCCATGCAGCTTAAATTGCCTGTTTTTCACTACTAATTTTACAGCAAGGCATGTGACCACTTTTAATTAATTCACATTCTTTCGTGTGTGCAGACTACCCAATCAGAAGCCGAAGAATAGCTATCCTTGACTTCTGATTGGATAGTATACGCGCACGGAAGAATGTGAATTAATTAAAAGTGGTCACACTTTTGGCGCCTTGCTGTAAGTTAAGTACTTACAAGCATCTTTACAACTTGCAAAGCGGAATTCAAAGTTGATGCTAGAGCCCAGTAATATATTTACTAAAGAAAACCTCACAAATACAATGCACATTCAACAGCTGTCCTATGTACATGTACCTACCACAACATTTGTAAGCATAGCTTCATCATCACATATTCCATTTTGAAGTCGATCACTACAAAAACAGATACATGGAAGATAAAAACAAAAATAAGAATGAATCCCATTATGTTGAGACCACCATGTACTGTAGTTTTTCTTATCAGCTCTGGACAACCATGCTGCTAGCCATTAAGTAACATGAATTGAACATAACAGCAGATAAAGTGTATCTTGCCACAAGAAAAATGAAATTTTCCTTCTTGTTTTGTCTGTTATCTAGCCTGCGTGCAGACATCTCCTATTTCCTAGCAAGGAAATAGGAGACATCTGCACGCAGGCTATCTGTTATCATGACTTCAAAGAACACATACTTTTAGTTTTCTTTTTAACAATAAACCAATTAACGTACAAGCTGTACAGGGTACACTTCTAGGATTGTCAAGTTTTCATTTCATTATACAGTCGAACCCCGATTAAGCGGCCACCTATTAAGCGGCCAACCCCGATTAAGCGGCCAGCTATCAAAGTCCCAATATCAGTATAATACTGTAAATAAAACCCGATGATTATATAAAGTGGCCAACCCCTATTAAGCAGCCACTTGCCATTTCCCCGAGGATGGCCGCTTAATCGGGGTTCCACTGTACTTTACACTGCTTAATGAAGCTTAACTCACATACATGTACTAGCAAGAGTGAAGAACTCCTCCACATGTTGTGTTAGCGAATTCATACATGTAAGGTCCTGGATTAACTAGTCTATTATTTACTTATTTTTTTCTGACACAACATTATGCAGTACTTACCTGTACAAGGAGCCAACAAGCCTCCAAGTGTAACTTTCTTGAGAAATGAGATGTAATATATCAACTTGTTTGGAAAACCTACCACAAAAAGACAATGATATATATTATTATTTCAACTGTTTCCTAACACACTTGCACAAATTAACTATAATGGTACTGTTGAGATACACTTGAAATTGCAAAATAAAATAAAGCCTCAAAATATCAACTCCTATCCAACATCAAGTCTAACTGGTGGGTGAGATACAAATGTATACGTAGGTTGGAGACTAAAGGCCTGGACACATAGTGCAATGTATTTGTGTCCTCTCCTGAAATTGTTATGGTAAATATAAATTGTGTGTGCAATATTGCAGACTGAAGTAGAATCTGATTACTACTTCTGCCACATTGTGTGCAACAATTTCATCAAGTTTCTACCAACTGCGTGCAATGGCATGACACAACTCTCAATCTTCAACTAATCAAGTTTCCACATTAAAATTTTTATGTTTCAACAGCTGACCACAAACGTCGTCCATAGCTTGGTCAACTGAGGAGGAAAACGCCTTCATAAACTACATTGTATTACATATATGTACAAAGGTAAAGAATCATTTCCTAAGCCATCTCTGTGGTCCAAATACAAAAAATGTTTCCTGGGCCTTTCTTTCTTTTGTATCAAATGAAAAAAATACAGCCATGGTGAGACCAACCTTTCAAAGCATTAGGACAACAACAGCTGCAGCAGCTCTTTTCTTCTTGACTAGTGAGAGCTCTGCATGCAATGTTGCAGAGTGCAGCCAATTATAGGTTGAAACCATTAATTTGATTATGTGTGCAATACACTGCATATTAATGCATGCAATGTTGCACCGTGTGTCTGAAAATTTGAAGCTTAACAGTGTTTGGTTCACAAGGGATGATGGAAAGGGATATAAAGAGACAATGTACATGTATTAAATTTACATCAAATCTGTCCCTAACCACAGATACACGTGTAAATAACAGCTGGCTATGAGATACAGAGTACAATGTATATATAACCCAATGTTATTACTTGATTTGTAGGTGCATGATATGGACCTTCAGTCTTGGTAGAAGAGCAGTGTCTGTTCTGACTGTTAACATCTTCTGAGTCTGATGTCTCAGAGAAAGTTGTGAGGGGGTTTCTAGATTTGCTGACTTGTTGCATTATTTTGACATAACCTTTTGTTGAACACACTTACTTGGTTTTCCCAGGTGTTGATTGTCTAATCAACCCATTAAGAACTCGCAGTTGCTGCCTGCATGCCTGAGAGAAATACAAAATCAAAGCAAGTTAGTCTAGAGCATATTAAAATTATGTACACTCTTCTGAATGCAACTTACTGTTGATTTAGTTTTTTACTAAATTAGCCAATTGAAACTGCCCTGAACAAAATTGTTGAGCTGGCATGTTATCTACCATATTTGGTCGCATGATGCGGAGAAACTATTGTTGAGGCTATGCCTCGAACAACACGCATTATATAAACTTCCCCATATAAATTTGATGGATAAACACATGCTAAGCTTGGAGAAATTATTGAGTCTACATTTTGACAGCAGTATTATGTTAAAGACAGTGTTATTAAGTTATTAACCAAAAAAGAACCCCAGGCGGATTTGAACCCTCACCCCCAGTCTCGATGATCAGATTGAAAGGTTAATAGCCGCATTACATCATTTGATACAAACAAAATAACTCCAAACGAGATTCAATCCCGCCTGAACTCTTTGGCAGACAAATTTAAACCTCGCAAGCTCGGTCTTTTCTTTCGAAGGAAGAAACCAATCTAGTGGTTACCTTTTCATATCTGGCAATTACATCAAAAATATGCCTTGTGTCAGGAAAGGATGTTAGGGCGCTCATAAATTCTTCAAACAAGCTTGAACTGGCTGAAGATTAAACATAACATCAAAATATACTCACTTAACTACTGTTACCTACATCAAAAAACCATGAACACTTTTATGATGAATTAGGTTTAGAATGACTATATATTGTCAGTAATATCTAGAATGGAATTGAAATAGAATATAGTTTTGGAATGTTTATTGTAACATATTAATAAATGTAATAGAATTAGAAAATGACGTTGTAATACGTAGATCTAGAATTAGTTTTGGAAAACACATTGACCATTAGGCCACCACACGTGCTCCCTCATAACACTATTCTGCAAACCTTAACAGTAGCAAATCTATTATTTAATATTGTTTAGCGTGTCATTTTGGCACGCATTCACCTTTTTCCCTGTTTTCACATATTACACCAAGTACAGATCTAAAAATATATCTTATCAATAATTAACTAAAACATAATACTGTATATCACTTTGCATCTACTAAATAATTTATAATAAGTACTTATTAAAATCATATCAGTAAACACTTCACAGACCTGCAATCACAGGGTCCTTTTCTGTCAAAATGCTGACATTTTCAGTTAACTGGGATAATTCCATAGCACTTCCAGGTGAAAAATCCTATGGAAATTTAGAATTGAAATGTCTGAATGTGCGGTTCCTGAAAAATATATCCATTCCCACCCCAAGGAAGGTCATTGGAAATTCCGAGGGGAGGGGGGATGTTATGCCACAAAATGTAATAGTAACGCAAAATGTAATCACTTTCAACGCAAAATGTAATAACGTCGGTAACGCAAAATGTAATAACTTTTGATGCAAAATGTAATATAAAAGTAACGCAAAATGTAACAGCACAAAATGTAATAATATTTTGGGTGCATGGTACATGTTTCTTCGAAATATAAGGATTAATATAAGGAGTACTGTTTTCTCCCACTCGTGAAGAATGACTGGTTTAATCGGTTTAATCTGAGTTTAATCGAGGGATGGTTAATTGAGAGCAAACTCTGCTTTCAGGAACATGGTTTTATCCATCAATAATAATATATTTAATCGGCTTTCAGACAACGGGCCAGAGCTTATTCAAGTTTCTATAGCATAAAATTAATATGCCATTTCCGAATTCCTTTACAGCAGGAGCTGTTTACAGTCAAACCTATATTACACCTGGGGCCTGTTTTAAGGCACTGAAATCGCCGTACAAGTTTTCGTACAGGTCTACGCTTCTTCTTCCCTTACTAATATAATATTTTTAACTGCTTCTCCTTTTCAGTCTCAAAATAGTGTGTTGCCATTTGTTGCCATGGTAACCATCTATAACTTCCCAAGAAACGTTTTTTTTTTTTTTTGCCGTGTTACAAATCAAATGGTTAATAATTTTTGATAGTGATTAATTCGTTTATATCATTTCCTTTTTTCAGGTTACAATGCTGCCTTCACTATAAAAGAGATGTTTCAGTATCTCAGCATTTCCTATTGTATACACGGATACTATCAATAACCTTTTTTACTGACCTTCGTTAATGTTTTTTGTTTCCAACTTCCACTTTCAATAAATTAAATTCTCCCTTTAAGTAAGTTTTTGCATTATAAAAAGTATTCCAGTATGATGCGTAATCTTACCTTTTCCTACCTTATAATGGTACTTTTCTAGTGTACGCTTAATAGATAACTGATAAATTTGGGGACTTAATTTTGCTACTGTCCGCTTTAATAATGAAGGGTGTCTTATTCCATTTTTTTTGGCTAGCTGTTGTATTGCTATTGTTTTCTAATTCTTGAATATAATTATCTCAGATAGCGTAAGAAATTAATATTTAATTTTGGATCACATTCTTTCAGTCTACATAACCAGATAATTTTATAGTATTTAGCGTTTAACCCATTGACTACTGGGCTTTTCCTCAAAAACGGCAATCTAACATCCCAGATGCCTATTTCTGGCCATTATCTCAACAGTTTAATGTCAAACTGTCTAAAACTTAGTTTCAAACACGGCAACTACATGTAACATCCCCTTCTTTGGGGCATGCGTTTTTGGGTTTGAAAAACACACCTGACTTTAGGCTTTTCTTTTCCTTTTTTTTTTTGCCGTTCTTGCTCTCCTTTTTCTCTTATTTTATTTTGTGGTTTTGTTGGCCTTTCAGTCGCCTTTGTTCAGGTTGAAAAAGTTTTAACCTAAACATTGGGAAAAGGGAATTTTTTTGACAAAGAGTGTCAATGGTAGTGAAGGTCGCGTTTTTTGGTGATTTTGGAGGAAAAAAATCCAAGTTGTTTTGTGTGTATCTCTGGTCCAATTTAACGTTTCGTGCTCATTTAGGCATGCTTTGTTAGACATTTTCCAACTCTATCCGTTGATTATCAAAGACATCCTCTGGCGTGAAAAGTGATGACATCACAAGTGGTACAAGTCTGTGGTCTCTTCTTGGCCGTTTATGGCCGCTTTAGTAGTCAATGTGTTAAACAGCAAAAGTTTATTTGAAATTTATATTTAGAGCTATCCGGCTTCAGACCTAGAGCTGTGTCAGGCTGTAAGGGTTTCTCTTTTACAATTACTTGGCATATCTCCAGCCATGAGTTTAGACTGATCCAGAAAGATTGAGTTTTGGGGCAGTCCCAAAATAGGCGTGTTCTGCGGCATTTTGTAATAATGACGCATTTTGTAATAACTTACGCATTTTGTAACAAGGGTTGCAGCATTTTGTAATAACGTACGCATTTTGTAATAAGGGTTGCAGCATTTTGTAACAAATGGAAACTACGCATTTTGTAATAAGGGTTGCAGCATTTTGTAATAATCGTCGGTCTACGCAATTTGTAACAATTTGCTGACGTAAATTGTAATACGTTTCTCCAATCTTAAGGTACATAGGTATCCTATGAGATGGTGATTTATTGAGGCTGTACTCCAAGTCGGGGGAGGGGAGGTACTCAACAAAGGTTTATACGGGGAGTCTGGACCCCGAGGTCCCAACCGTTACTATTTTATATACAGTTGTTTTGTATCATTTTTGACAGAAAAGGTATACCCCTTGTACCTACAGTGACAAAGGAAAGCTGAAAAAGCGTTTCAGCTAATAATTGAGCAACTTTTACCAGACGTTTCACTCGAATAACCCCTTAAAATACTTGGATGAATCAGCCGTTAGGTGCATCTATTCGATATATTTTGAAAGACCCTTTAAAGACCTGAGTGACAGTTTTCCCTACCCTTTTCTGTACTTCAACTCGTGAAATCCCTACCCTTTTAAATACGGCCTGACAAAAGTACCCCTTTTGGGCGGATCCTCCCCATATGTATTTAGTCCATTATTGGGAGTACCCTTCCCCCCAGACTCCAAGTTGACATGGTTGGCATGGTTAAGAGCTAAATTGTTATTTCATAATAACAGGCAATATAAATATTTTAACACAACTGCAAAACTGAATAAGATAACAATTTAAACCAAAACATTGATCTAATTGCCGGTTTATATTGTATCATATGCAATGAAACAAGAAACTGCTTAAAACACAAATATAACAAAACTGAAACTTATAACAGGAACTTTAATTACTAAACATCTCTTAAATCATAATTCAATGTTGCCACTGTAAAGTCAATATTATTAAAATGTTTGCAGGCAGAAACTTTCTTTATAAAAACAACAACATTTTAAATACTTCTTATGAACGCAACAACCTGCATATAAAACAGAGGTGGCTTGAAACAAAACAAATAAACCAACATAACCAACGTCAAAGAACAATATTCGTCTTACTTCTTTTTTCCGTCTTACTTCCGCCAGAAAATGTTTTGAATTCTAAACCGGAACCTAACCCTAAGAAATATAACTTAAGCCAAGCTTTATGCCAACGACTTGTGTTAATGATTCTTTTCAACTCAATAATTAATCCACTTGAAGAGCCACACTGCTTTATAAGCCGCCTAACGCTGATTACGCCAGTCCCCCTTGCATTCCGTCAGGCTGTAAATTAATTTTCAGCGATATTTTCTGGCCTTTAAGTCACTTTGTATTGAAACGTGGTCTTTAATTTCCAGAACTATATAAATTATTATTATTATAAATGACGTTGCATTTGTAAGACGGTCATACATAACTCATTTTTTGTCCTGTTTTAGAGAAGTGAATTTCCTCGAAAAGCCCCCCCCCCCCCCCTCTCTCTCTCTCTATTAAGGCCCCTTCTCTAATAAGGCCCCCCTTCTTGAGGCTTAAAATTAAATAAGTCTCCAGGGGCCTTAATAGAGCTACACTCTATTTTTTATAAGAACCTTTTTTATATGAACGTTGAGGCTGAGATTGACCAAAATTTTAAGAACATGCTAAGAACATAGCCAGGTTGAGAATTAGCTAAGAACATTTCTATTTACTTGTTTCTTGCATTGAGCTCTAAATACAATATTCCCGTATCCTTTCAAAACATTACAGGTGTAACAAAATGTAACATTTCAAATATCTCAGTGAATAAGCAGTTCAAATGAGCTCAAAATACTTGAATGCACAATTTTTATAGTAACAACATTAATTTATATCACATAGCATGTATATACATTTTCTCTGTTTAAGAACATGTTAAGAACGTTTTCAGGCTGAAATCGCCAAAAAAATAAGAACATTCGGTCTTGGTTCAGCCTCAGCTCGAAAATTAGACGTTCTTATAAAAAGAAAAGAGTGTATAGCGGTATGTACCTTAAGATTGGAGAAACGTATTACAATTTACGTCAGCAAATTGTTACAAATTGCGTAGACCGACGATTATTACAAAATGCTGCAACCCTTATTACAAAATGCGTAGTTTCCATATGTTACAAAATGCTGCAACCCTTATTACAAAATGCGTACGTTATTACAAAATGCTGCAACCCTTGTTACAAAATGCGTAAGTTATTACAAAATGCGTCATTATTACAAAATGCCGCAGAACAAGGTGAATCAGTTTTTCTATTTCTCTTTGACAGAAGGTACATTTCTCGCTATCGACAAATCCAATTTTTTTCAGAAAATTATTAGTTGATAGTCGTCTGTGTAAAAATTTAAAATTGAAAGCTATAAGTTTTGAACTCTTTGTACATTGAAAGGATAACTGATAAGCCGCTTTCCAATTAATCTCTTGCTTTAGTGCAAAAACGACGTCTTCGCGCCACGTTTGTTGACTAGACTTACTAGTAGGTAATTTGCCATTTTTTGATACAAGTTTCTTAAAGTGTGAGGAGAGAACGCTAAGCGCGATCGGCAGAGATGGGACGGGAACGCCTGCAATGACAGTATTATTTTTGGCATTCCACCCCCTAATTAGTTTTGACAGTTTTCACCCGCACTTGATTAAATATAAAATATATCTTTGAAATCTTTCTTGTCTTTCCCTATGATATCCTTCTCAACATAATCAACAAAAAATATGGTATATTTATTTGTAACCCTATATTTGTACGATAGTTTGCATTAAATTCATGTGTTTCAAATCAGTGTGTTTTACCCAAGGCATTACCCCAAGGCATTACCCCAAGGCATTACACTTAATGCAAACCTTTGCTCAAACAATTTGATATACGTTACCTCAGCAGCGGGAGCAAGTGGTTTGCTAGGACTTAAAGGTTGGCTCAATCCACTGTCTTCCATAAAGGACAATGAACCCTGGGGGTACAAGTGGAACACAGAATTAACCTACAATTCAATTGTAGATTGTAGATTTTTAGGCTTGTATAAAATAATAATTATTAACTAGCAGTAACGATACATTAAGTGCGACCTCGAGTATTAAGATATAGAATGATAAACTTCTAATCGAAGTGGGTGGAAATCATGTACATACAATTGCCTAATCCCCACAATCAATATTGGCTATTACTCCATGCAGAAACTAATCACGAAGAACTAGGTGATAAGCTTCTGCTCCATGCGGATGCCTTGCATTTTGTTGTTTACATTTTGTGAATACATGCCACCCTTCAAAGTGATGAAATCCGAATACATTTTTAAAACACACTGTGATGCAGTTCTATAAGTAGTGTTCCAAAATTCTTTTATCCGTTGGTCCAGTCCACTCTTTAAAAATCCAAGATGGCTGCGTAGCTTCACTGTTGTTAAAACTTCCATGGTTTAAAAGTTCCAAATAAACATTTTTTTCCGGCCAGTGCTATTGTTAAGCCGCAACGATTCCTTCCTGGATGGATTTTCAGAAGCCAATCAAAGCCTTGTTGAATCCATCATGTGCGTCGTAGTTTAGAAAATTAAGCATTATTTCCTAGAAACATTTCAAAGCAAAACACGGTATACCTGAGCTTGTTAAGCCGCAGAAGTATTTTCACTTCATGGTCGGCCAATGCCTCCTTCGACACGCCGAGATGAAAACTGATGCACGAAACTAAATATGTACAAAGTACAAACACTCACAGACACCAAATATGGCATATGGCATTATTGATCGCACCAAAAATTAATATGGATTAATATCAGACATGTTCATTGCCAAATATAGCTCTACAACAATACACGCGCCCGTGAATTTTTGGGGGTATAAAACGCAATCGCTAGTCAGAGGCCCATAAATCTTTCTCGACCAGGATTAGACTTGCGACAGCCTCACTTCGCTGGTGCTCATTCACTGTCGCAATTATTAATAGTTTGTGTCCACAATTAGCAACCAGTCTTTACAGGGGCTAGATTTTGCCTTGAAACATTTATTTAAATAAAGTTTATTAAATTATTATTACATGTAAACTTTAAATGTTACAAATCAACATTATAATAAATCCAAATGCTATATTACCAGGGTGGTGTAGCCAGATATATGTGGTGGTTGAGAAGACAATGGTCCATGTGGCATTCCTTCACTTAAAAAGGACATGTCCTACATAGAAGTGGAGAAAAAAGCATTTTACTTTAAAATATATGATATATGGGAGAAGAGACCATCCACAAACTGCAACAACACAAACTGAAACTACTTTAGAATTAATAATTGTCTTAATTGATGATTTCCATATCTAGCAAACTTAAATTAGCTTTAACAAAACCATATTACGAGCATGAGCAGTAGCATATGAACTATTCGGAGAAACTTGAGCTTGTACGGTAGTCGAAATTCAGGTCAGTGTAAATTAAAAACACCACAAAGTCAACTGTATGTTTAATACAGCTTATTGATCGAGTGCTAATTTGTATATTTGTCCTCACTGCTAGAACTGATTCATTGCATTTCATGCATTCATGAGTTAAACTCAGAGACTCAAAGGAGTAGTACAGGATGTAATTAATGGACACCCCCTCCCCCCCGCCATCAATATACATGTAGGTGGCTTGTAGCTGTCAGCCCCCCCCCCCCCCCCCCACTTCATTCCATCTCAACCTAAGGTGGTGGGCGAGAGTACAAACCCCCATTGCTACAAAAATATGGGTCTGATCAAGTCGTTACATACTTCTTCCCTATATTTGCTACTAGACAGAGAAGCAGATAAGAATGCGTGACAGCTGAAACGAACATGTACGTTACACGGGACAACGTCAAGAAAAAATACTTTATTTCAAATTTAAAACATTCACCCTTTTAGTTCTGGTTTACCAAGAAATATTCAGGGTAACAGTTTTAAAATGGGTGGTAAATAGTGAATTTTACACCTTTGTATCGGAAAGCGTTCCTGTAAGTCTGCTTCAAATATCCATGTAAATTTTGTTGATGACCTTTTGACCCAGGCATACAAAACATTTATTATTCATATACTAAAGTGCTTGAATTTAACAACATTCAATAAACAGCAGTACACTAAAATAAAATATTCAAACACTTCAATTATCTTGAAGAAAAACAATTTTTTTTTTTCGCCATCTGATGTTAAAAACAAAGTTTCACTCACAACCAGTTTAGCAAATTCCACAAATGAAACAGGTTTTACAAGACAGAGCAATTATTTTAACGAACTCTTTGTTTCGAATTTAGCAATTTTATTCGTAAGCAATATCACTCACTTTCCGTGCATTGTGGCGTTCTCCTCGTCTTATGTTTCTTGGCTAGCGTTTTGGTGAAATGTGAGCCGTGGGAACAGGTGAATTCCATTGGCTCAGCTTTAATATAATTACATTTGTTGACTTAACAAGAGGACCAAACCAAACAAATAAATTTCTAAATCGAGCGGTGAACATAAACATCGAAATAACCGATGGAATTAAAACAAATGCTTTGAATCGGATAAAAATAATTCTGAATAGAGAAGACAACAATAATTATTTAGAACCCATATTCTTAACTTACCCCTGTTTTAAAATAGCAAACATGATACTTTTGTTTTTCTTACACAGGAATGTAACATGATACTTTTGTTTTCCGTACACAGGAATGTAACATGATACTTTCGTTTTTCGTACAAACATCCCGATAAGCTCGAACCAAAAGTCATTTCTTTTGGATTTGTTTCACTGTAATCTTAACCCCGATATTTCGAACCGCCGATTTCTCCAACTAATTTTCGTTTCCTTGGAGAAATGGAAATTCTCTCCCGTGAAATTAGAGGTGCCTCAAAGTCTAATTTAATTAATTTGCGGTTTTACTTGGCGTCACGGACTTTCGTTGAGAAGTGAGAAGTTTTGAAACATTTTCTTCCACAACCTGTGGAAAATCTCGGAAAATATAGATAGTTTGAATTTTTTTTGGAGAGCTACTTATTAATGGCGCATGCCAAAAATTATAAACAGCGCTGCTTAACCGAAAATTCTCTCCCGTGAAATCAGAGGCGCCTCGCAGTCTAATTTAATTAAACTAGGCGTCACGGGGTCTGCAGTAATATTTGAGAGGTGAGAACTTTTAAAACATTTTATGCTAAAATCTGTGGAAAATCTCGAGCAAATGTGGATAGTTTGAACTATTTTTTCCGTTTGAACTGCTCACTGGAGACCGGAGAGAAACGATAACTTACTTTCTTCAATACCAAACTGTTTTGCTATCTACCTCAAAGCTTCACCTTTTATTTACATTGTACTTGTTGTTAGTAACGCACTACAGAGCTTCAGCGCATGCATAAAACGGTAAATTTACATATAAGCACCTTATTCTAGAAAGAAAGCTACCACAAGGAGAGCAAAGTGTTGCCTGAAACAAATATATATTTTGCTAAATACTAGTAATAATAACGCAGATAGATAACCCACGTTTTGCGTGGTGTACACGCGTGCCCCACGCAAGAGTTATTAATTAATATTAATTAATTAATTGATTATCAAAGTTTACACCTTAGCGAATTAGCGGTTTAGCGCTTTAGCGGTTTAGCGGGTTATCGTGAACGACCCCACTCTGATCATCACAAAAGTACATCCTGTACTAAAAAGGGGAGTACGTGTACTGGAAATTTATCTTTTTTTAACACATTGACACCTAAACAGCTGCAGGCCACAACTGGCCAAGAGGAGACCACAGACTTGTACCACTTGTGACGTCATCACTGTTCACGCCAGAGGATGTCTTTGATATTCAACTGATAGAGTAGGAAAATGTCTAATAAAGTATGCCTATCCGAGCACAAAACATTGAATTGGGCCAGAGATACACACAAAACAACTTGGAATTTTTCCTCCAAAATCACCAAAAATGTGACCTTCCCTACCATTGACACTCTTTGTTGAAATAGTTCACTTTCCCCAATATTTAGGTGGAAATGTTTCCAACCTGAACAAAGGCAACTAGAAGGTCAACAAAACCACAAAATAAAATGAGAGAAAAAGGAGAAAGAACGGCAAAAAAAGGAAACGAAAAGCCTTAAGTGTGGTGTGTTTTTCATGTCCAAATTTTGATTTCTGCGCATGCCCAAGGAAAATATTGAATTCATTGCTTCTAAGTAGAAGGGGATGTTAGTTTCTATGCTGCAGACTAAGTTTAAGACAGTTGGGCAGTCTCTGGTTCGAATCCCAATTCCCAATGAAGTTTTGTCATTTGTAAAAATTGAATCAATAAATAATTATAAAAGTAATATATAATAATGATAAGAACCTTCCCAGAGTCCTTTGCAACTGGAAATTTGTCAATGCCAAATAACTTTGTAAATTGGAGGCCCAGAAGGGTGAAGCACCACAAGGTAATAGCACTTACCATAAAATAACTCTCATATCAAACTTAGTGTGATGACGTCATTAGTCACGTGACCACGCCCGAAAATGCGTTTTTGTTTACTGCGAGAACAGGTCTCTATCAATTGAAAAGAAATCAATATTGTCAGCAAGACATTGATATGGGGAATTTTGAAATGGCCATTAATATTCTGGCATTTTAAATTTAAGGGGGCTATACACGAGTGCAAAAATGTGTGGAAAATTAGTTCAGCTATATCTCACGAAATGTAAGGCGCATAGCAACAAAAATCTACATGTGGATAGATATTTATGTGAAGAACACGTTTTTGAACACGTATCTTACGTGACGTCATCAGTCACGTGACCAGATCGCTTTGAATATTTCAAATTGCTTTAAAAGTACATTATGCTCAATAAACAGCGCCTTATTCCTGTTAGTTGTAGATATTGAAGTAAAGTTTATCAAAAGGGCGATTATTATTTTTTCTTTTAAATATCAGGGAAGAGCAGCGCATGAGCAGCGCATGAACATTTTTCTTGTTGGCGCTAAATCAGCCACTTATTAATTTAAAACCAAAAGGAGAAATTTATGAGAGGGTTTAGAGCATCCTCTTTCCAATTCAGTTGTCTGTTTTGCAAATTAAATTTCCATCATAGGATTCAGGGCTGTAATTAGCAGTTCCCTGGAGCCTGGTGACTACTATGCATGAAAATGAGGCTGTGTTTTGCCGCCATTTTACCAGGTTGCCAGCCCGCGCCTGGTCGCGTCAGCTCAGTGGCGTGTTTTCGCCGGATTTTTTCGCTAGTTCTTGATCTAAAGAAAGTGTTTTGTTGACTCAAGAAATTTTCCATCGCTTTCTAGCATCTTATTGCTGCTTAAGAGCGAAGAAAGTCCTTCGGGTAGCAGACAAAGTGCAGATTCAAGTAGTCGCCTGTTGGCCAAAAGAAAGCTAAGTGTTCTTGAGTTTTATTTTATATTTGGCAGGCGAGCGTATAATAGCTTAGCGCCGCTAGCGCTAAGGTTAATTTTCCGTTCAATTCGGTTAAGCTTGAGCTTATTTAAATTTTCTGCTGCTAGGCAGGTAGAAAGTTTTGCACCTTTGTTTACGTATTTAATCGTTAACTTCACGACTGTTTTTGCATTGTTTCAGTTTAGAAACGAAACGTGACAGCTGACGTGAAACAAGAAGGAACTTGAGAAAGAACGAGCAGGAATCCCAGTCCGAAATTAAGCTGAGCTCGGTAAGTGAAAATATGGAAAACACGCCTGTTTGGCGTATTTTTACATTGAAATTTGCTGGCTTACCTTCATTCCAAACATTGCTTTGATTATGGCTTGAAACGGTCAAACGGGTATCAAATTTTTAAGCATATGTTGTGTCTTCACAATTCAACGGCTGGATTGGGCAAAACATTTTTCCAGTATGACGAGTACAGGTGAACGATTTTATAGCCTTTTTTATTGTACTGAATATTGCAAGCCGTTTTTCGTCGAGCAAATTTTCTAATAGTGTCAGTATTGCTTGCGAAATATAATAATATAAATCGTCACTGCACATTGTGCATCTTTGAATTAAAATTCCCAGTCCCAAAGCTGAGCTCAATAAACAAACAAACGATTTTCACAAGCTTTTCTTTAGGCTAAAATAGTACGAAATCTTCCAGCTTTTACTGAAATACTGGAAAGGTGCCTAGTGAGTTGTTTATATCTCTTCTCTTTTCGATACGATGTTTTGCTTGCCATATTGTTTCTTGTCCTGGGAAATTGAAATATTAATATACATGTAAGCGCTTACATGCTCCGAGGGAAAATGGAATTGCTGCGTTTGAATGAAGGCCGGCGATTTTATGTTTCTATGCTGTCAAATCTGTGTGCTGAACAACATTTAAATATAATGTTTGCTTGCTATAAATCATTACAAAAATTGTGGCCCTTCAATTTTTATGAAAAATATTTTGCGGTTTTGTTTTAATTTAAATTTTGGACAGAAGAGCTGTTGTGTATTAAAATAGACTATATATATTACAATTCGACGTTTTAACGCCAATCAGAAGAGTAAAGCGTTTGTAAACATTGTACTTTTCACTTTTTGTCACGCGTCACACAACTTCAGTTTTCTGATCACAAACAATATAAATACAGACGCTATGGTGCAGTGTATAATATTATAAAAAATAATTGTTAACTTAAGTTTATTTTGTTATCAACTGAAAATTGTTTTCAGTAAAATGAAAGTCAAAATCTAGCTGTCTATTTAATCAGGTATATTTAGATGAACTGGGATGACAGTAGTCTCCTACGCAGCCGTTATTTGTGTTGTCACCCAACTCTTCTCCCCACTAACGGCTGCTCAAATCCGAATCACATTCCTTTCCCGATTTAAGCCAATCACAGTTGCTGTCTTGCAGTGCCATTTTTCGGAACTTGCTCGCGCCAATACACCAATAATAGATTGTGTCTTATCGTGACCTTAGCGTCGGAAACGTCAAGTGGACGCCAGTATGCGGCCTTTTAAATTTGACGCACACCAGACATCAAAATAAAACATGGTTTAACTGAAGACAAATGAATGATATTAAAAAATAATGTTGAAAAAGATTTTCGGCAAACGGTAACAGTCACGTTTTTGCCGATAGGTGTCAAAGTTGCTGCGGTCAAAACAAAAGGAAAGGAATGTGGTCCAGGTTTGAGCAGCCGTTAGTGGGGAGAAGTGCTGCGTGACGACACAAATAACGGCTGCGTAGGAGAGTCAGGATGATAGGAGTACTAAGGAATTTCCCATGCACAATGTAGTATTTATAATTTGTTTTCTGTTTCATCTTTTTCATAGATGGAGGTCATGGTCTTATAATAAACATATTGATTGTAGTCAGTAGACAGTGGATTTTACAGGTGAGAGTGAAGAGCATAAATTGAAGGGATACCGTATATCTTTTAAACACGGAGCGAGCCTATAAAAGGAAAGGACACGCCCCGTCTGAAGCACTTTGTTGGCTATTTTTATCATTAATGGCATGTGGGGAAAGCTGAAACGTCGCACAACAACAGTCGAGAAAAGTTGGGGTTGGTTTATCCAAACAACTAATATTATTGATTTATGTCAAACACAACAAGCTATAATAATAAATATTGAGCGCAAAACAAATATATCTATTCACTGTTTGGAGGAACTGAATGCAAACAATGAATTCCCTCGCCCATTTCGACATGTACAGTACAGTCCAAATTTTGCGGCTAGCTAAAATTGCTGCAAAGCTCAAGCCTGCGATCAAGGATGAATATTCAAGGATGAATTATCATTCATTTGTTTCCATTTATCTGAGTTTGTCGAGAACTTGAACGAATCTCGTGAAGATGACTTTGACGGGATTTGCAAAATTATTCAGAATTACAAGCTTTGTGATTGTGCAAACAACTTGGACAATACTGAATAATTGCACATAATTAGACCTGGGTGAATTAACCAATCAAATGAGACCATTGTGATTGGCAGGCTGAACTCCACAGCCTCGACTGATAGGCTCGCTCCGTGTTTAAACGCATGCAATTTTATTATCTCATTAACAGTATTGATTAAAATTTGGGTGTATGTTAAACCAAGAACAGTGACCCTGGCCAACACCCCCGGAACACCCAGGAACACCAAACATATAAAAAAGGAAAAGTCTTCATGAGCGTAGTGGCCCACAACTGCCGGAGCCGGAGCCTTAATCCCAGTTTCTGTAGCATGAAGCAACTAGGAGTATTCCTTAACCCCTTGGTTGGGATGATAGTCCATCGCAAGTTAGTCCACCCTGGAGCATTTTGTCGCCGGTACTCATTTATACTCCTGGGTGGAGAGAGGCACTGAGAGTAGAGTATCTTTCCCAAGAACACAACACATTGACCCCAGCCAGGGCTCAAACCCAGACCACTCAGTCCTGAGTCCAGCATGCTAACCATTACTCCATTAGGCCGCCACCAAAAATATACTAAATGCAAATTTCAGACCACTGACCATGTTCCATTTCCCCTTTTGGACCACTTCAGCCATATAATATCTTATTTATTTTCATTTCCTTTTTTCATATTTGTAATTTTCTTCGTATTTGTAAATTTTTGAGTGTTTTTGGAGTGTTCTGGGGTGTTTCGGGAGTCTTTTTGGTTTTACATACACCCATAAAATTCACTTTGAATTCTTCAGAGCTATATTCATCATTTAGGGGAGTGTACTGTAAAGTTATTATATATTATATAAGCTGTACGTGGGCTAAATATCTGTTATTTGTTCAAAAGGGTTTTTTGGTGGGCTTCTTTTGGGGGAAATGGGGGAAGGGAGTTGCGTCTCAAACCTTTTTAGGTGTATATAAAAGAATAAAGCATAGTAAATAGATATCTATTTAAAAGTTGAAAATCCCTTTCATTAATTATCCTTGATCTAGAGCATAATAATTAATTATATGTTCTCTTCTGGGTACCAGTATACTGGTCTACCACTTAAGCCCTCTCTCCTCCAGCTGACCTGATGGTTAATTACATTCTCTGCTTTGTTTTCTCTTCAGATTTGTACTTCAAAACCATTGTAATATCAGGCAGCACTTGTGATGTCAGGAGAATAAATTAAATTGATATTGGTTTGAAATAATTTATAATCTATATAATATATAAAATTGTTTGTTTTACTAATTCAGAGGGTGACACTTGATTGATGGTGTTGCAGTTAATCATGATACTAAAAAAAATTGTGGCCAGAAAAAAAAAAGGACCAAATAAATATTTGAAGAAAGATTTTTGAAATGTGATGGTTGTCTGCTGTATTTAGATTTCATTGAATCTGATCCTAAACAGTGTGATTTTAATATTGAATGTTTAAAATGTTAAATGTTAGCACATGCTGTTAGTGTATTTTGCCCCTTTAATAAATATACATGTACATGCATGTGTAATCGAGCATGGTATGAAAAATCAAGCCTTTGTTGGAAAATACATATACTTTTGGTCTGATTCACACCAGTCTGACTCTTATGTCAATTCATGGCCTGTTAAAATTCAGACCATTCCAAATTTATTTTTCAAATCATGTACATTAATTAATTTTGGTTTAAATTTTTTTTTTTTTAATATTTATTTCCTTTCGTCTTTATTTTGTTTTTTGTAGAGCATGGTACTTAATGACGGTGCTAGCTAATGACATTAAATTCAAGAGAAAACATTTTGTAATGTAAAAAATACATATTAGTCACAACATGATAATTTAACAGTGTCGGGTTACTGTTCCTTCTAATACTGCTACCATATTTTCAGAGTTTAACATTTGAGTGACTTTCACTGGTGTTCTTTAGTATATTTTTTGTTCCAGGAATTTTTGACATCATCATAATTCATATTCACTGATACTGAATAATATTAGGCACATGTAAGTTTCCGAGTAGCTTCATGTGAACCATTGGTTCATTGATATAAACTGTACATGTAAGCTCTCATTTACCTTCATATGAGGCTTTTGAATCCACTATTCTGAGCTATTTACATATTGCTCTGACTATGAATTTTACAAATTGCATTACTGGGGTTTTTGATATACACAATTTAAACTCAGGGTTGTTGTCTGAGGGTGCATTTGTTGGTTTGTGCTATACAAAGAACACTGTCAATTGGTCTTGTATCTATGATAATACATATATCTTATTATTAACCAAGCGCGAGAGCCATACTGGGAGAATCTTGACAGTACAGATCGTGTGCAACGAGGTCCATACAGAAAAGACTGAGGGCCGACATTTTACTAACAAATTTGCATGATTTTCGCAATTTCTAAACCCCACTAAAACTAAAATTAAGGGCAGTAGGTGGTATCATATTTACCATTTTTCCATTATGACAATTAAATTATATATTGCTTTTATTCCGGTTCCACTTGTAATTATAATTATAATTATAATAATAATAACATAATATTTATGCAGGATAACCCTGTCAGTGTAAAAACACTGGTATCAAAGAGGGTCCTGCGTTACTAAACTAAAAAGTCCCTAAAAATCCCTAAAATATATAATAAAAATAAATAATAAAATGAAAAAATAATTAGAAAAATTGATTTATCAATTTGATGCATAAATTAATGCACATAAAGTATAGTTTACAGCCCATCGATCTAGTGGTAATTTGCATATCCGTCCACACTGCTAGAACTAAAATTAAAAATGTAAAATGTAAAAACGGTAACTCAAACTTAACTCATGCAATCTTAACTCAAACTCAACTCAACTCGTAACTCGGTAAAATAGCTGATCCCAATCAATTTATACATTTACCTGATCAGTGTCTGCAACTGAAGAAGTACCACTTGGATTGTCTACATTTCAACACAATAAATAAAATTAGACAGTCATCTAATTCATTTGTAAATTATTTAAACATAAAATGCTATTAACACATTGACACCTAAACCGGCCATAACCGGCCAAGAGGAGACCACAGACTTGTGACATCATCACTAGTACTGTTCACGCCAGAGGATGTCTTTGATACTCAACTGATAGAGTAGGAAAATGTCTAACAAAGCATGTCTATCCAAGCACGAAACGTTGAATTCAGGGCCAGAGATACACACAAAACAACTTGGCATATTTCCTCCAAAATCACCAAACAACGTGTGACCTTCCCTACCATTGACACTCTTTGTTGAAATAGTTCACTTTCCCCAGCGTTTAAGTGGAAACTTTTCTAACGTGAACAAACGGAATGGCAAAAAAAAAAGAAACGAAAAGCCTGAAGTGTGGTGTGTTTTTCATGTTCAAAAACTATGTCCAAATTTTGATTTCTGTGCATGCTCAAGGAAAATCGCTTATCGCTTCTACTGTAAGTAGTTCAGGGGATGTTAGTTTCTATGCTGCAGACTAAGTTTTAGACAGTTGGGCAGTAAACGGTCGCATCTGTGATGTTAGATTGCCGTTTTTCAGAAAAAGCCCAGGTGTCAATGGGTTAATAAGCCCTGGGCTTATTATTAATTAACAAGCTATTATGTACAATATACATACATGCACTGTGCCTGAGTCGTGAGGCTGACATTGGCTGTTGACGCAATGGAGTTGGGGTGTTAGTTGGTCTCAATAGAGAGGAAGCTGTGTGCAGTGGTTGGCGCGGGGTAGCAATAGCCTCATCCAAAAGATGAAGTGCTGATATCAGAGTTAAGAAATTTTGTATAATTATCTATTTCAAACAGGTACAAGATCAGATTCATTTCACAAAAGGATACACTTCTGAATATGGCTTCTTCGTTTGAATGTGCTGCTGACATTTTCCTTCAAACAAAAAAGATAATCCAAAATGTATTATTAATAGTGCTGCAAGGAACAAAACTCGCATTTCATTGCTGACATATATATACCACAGGTACTGATGAACCAGCCACTCACAGCACTATTTTAATAGCATTGATAAAATATTATCTTACAGTACCTCTCTGACTTTTGTTACTTCTGTTGGCATGGGACCAAACATCTGCCTTATGTCTGATCTGTTCATATTAAATCAGAAGAAATGCTTGTTAAACAAAAAAAATAATTATTAATGTTATCATTACATTGCACTAACTTGTTTATAAGAGCCTCCTAGGAGAATGTGGAGATGCAGATAATGGAATGGAGGTAGAGGTGGAGTTTACTTATTTACAGTTAGATAAACTCTCAGTACCCCCAAGGGAAGGCTGAGAGTGACCTTGAAAATGCAGACCATGGTTCAAAACTGGGTTTGCTGGAAAAACTTTGATGGCGAATGCTACACTAAGTATGTAATACATGTACATGTAATGTAGGTGAAATATCATAGTACATTAGGTCCCCAAACTCAACTGACGTGTGCAGAGCAATATTAAAACCTGGAAGTGAAAAGCTTGTTTTGTAATCTTTGCACATTTGATTTTCCAATCCACTCATGATCAGGTGCAAAATATATTATTGTAAAAAATATATTATTTAATATTAACACATTGACACCCATACCGGCCATAACCGGCCAAGAGGAGACGACGAACTTGCACCACTTGTCGTCATCACTTTGCACGCCAGAGAATGTCTTTGATAATCAACGGATAGAGTTGGAAAAACAAAGCATGCCTAAACGAGCACGAAATGTTAAATTGGACCAGAGATACACACAAAACAACTTGGATTTTTTCCCTCCAAAATCACCAAAAAACGCGACCTTCACTACCATTGACACTCTTTGTCAAAAAAATTCCCTTTTCTCAACGTTTAGGTTAAAACTTTTTCAACATGAACAAAGGCGACTGAAAGGCCAACAAAACCACAAAATAAAATAAGAGAAAAAGGAGAGCAAGAACGGCAAAAAAAATAAAAGGAAAAGAAAAGCTCAGGTGAGTTTTTCAAACCCAAAAACTATGTTGAAATTTTGATTTCTGCGCATGCCCAAGGAAAATATTGAATTTGTTGCTTCTACGTAGAAGGGGATGTTAGTTGCCGTGTTTTAAACTAAGTTTTAGACCGTTTGACATTAAACTGTTGAGATAATGGCCAGAAATAGGCATCTGGGATGTTAGATTGCCGTTTTTTGGAAAAAGCCCTGGTGTCAATGGGTTAATAAACTATTATTTAATTAAGCACTCATTTCACAAATGGCCTGTAAATTTAAAATCTGACAATATATACATGTACAAAAATGTATGATTACTTAATTTAGAAAAGGCTTACTGCTTAATAGATTTCCTGTAAAGTAATGTGTATTACGCACCTTTGGGCCTGGCCTCGAGCCTCCCTTTGGGTATCAACAGCCTTGTTCATTGCCTCTGGATCAAAGCTGTGTCCTTGCTGAGAGTACTGTGATAGTAAATAAAGTAAATAGCAGAGCTTGTCTATGCACCAATAGCAGGTACAGCTGTACAAATCTTCGATTATTATACATGTAGGGAAATACATGTACAATGTAGTAGACGACTATAAATATGCACATGCAGCACTAGATACGTACATGTAAAATGCTTTAAAATTTACCAGCTTACAGTATAATGGCCAGACTAATCTGTACAGAGTAAAAATTATTAAAAGTTAAAGATAGCAATATTTTATAAAAAGAAATGGATGGAAAGAAATCATTTGTTAACCTCAACTAAACTAACCTACTAGCCCGTAGTATCAAATTGAACAAAATCGAACACAATTTTAATCAAACTTATCAAACTAAATTGAACATAGTCGAACAATTTAATTCAATTTTGTTCGGTCATCGAACAAATAATTTTTTTGTGAGTTAGATTTCCGAACCAAATCGAACGAAATTGAATAACATTGTTCGATTTTGTTCGGAAATCGAACGTAACAGACCAAAAACCAAAATAATGAGTGTCAAGTCTGGTGAACGCGTATTAAAAACTTTTCTATTTCTCACAGAAATGCTACATGTAATTATTACAATGTAACATTGTACACGAGAGAAGAGACAAGATGCCCACCTTACTTAAATTTTTACTGTAACTTTATTATTATTCAAGTGAGTTTTAAAGCTTCAGTAAGTTATGCAGCAACACCTATCAAATCACAGCAAATGTGTAATCATAACAATTTTTTCATATTCCTCAAGGGCATTAAGCAGTGATACAGAGAGCAGAAGCTGGATAACTTGCCATAAATATTCAGTCATTCCCCTTGCATTCATCATTGATAACAGAAAGAGCAAATAAATTAGTAGTCAAGAATGAATTTTTTCTTCAGGTCAAAATCACAGAAAACAGGCACTGAACTCGAAAACAGTGAATCAAGTCTAGATGTACAACTGACTTTGATAATCACGACTATAACCACTTTCCTCAGCTAAAACTGTTGAATCATGCTTTTACAATGAAAGTTACAATGGTCCTCGGGTTGACAGGACGTGTAGCCGAAACTATGGAATGGAAACGTTTTTGTGCTTATTATAATCAAGAAAATAATGATTAGACTTGAACTATTTCAATGCTGCTTTTGTGATCACAGATGGCTAGTTAGTAGTTAGTATTGAACATACAAATACATGTACATGCAGTTGAACCCCGATTAAGCGGCCACCTTTAAGCGGCCACCCCCGGTTAAGCGGCCAGTTATCAAAGTCCCAAAATTGGATGATTGGGCTTGGAATTGACAGAACCATTAGATCATTCAAGATAATGTTGTAATACAGTTGAACCCCGATTAAGCGGCCACCTTTTAAGCGGCCACCCCCTGTTAAGCCGCCATGCCAGTTATCAATGAAAGTCCTGAAATTATTGCCAGTATAATACTGTATATAAAACCCTTATTAAGTGGCCACCCAGGGCTATTAAACGGCCGCAGTATTTTCCTATTGTTTTTACCCTGATTAAGCGGCCACCAAGAATTTAATACACGCAGTTTGCCATTATTTTGAAAAACCTGATGACAGATAGGAGTCCAAAATAGAAGGTGACGACAGACACATTTATTATCGTCTTGACGTGTTGTATTCAGCATGTTGTATTCGGCTGTTCCGAAAAACGCGGAGTGCGGAGTGAAAAAATAAAAAATAAAAATAAAATGTTCAAAATAAATATAAAAATAATAATAATAATAAAAGAAAACTTTCATCGATGGAGGTTGGGTGGGGGGAGGGTTGCAAATCGCCGCATAGTCCAGTTCACGATATTCCACGGGGTTGAATGTTTTTTGTTTTTTTTTGGGGGGGGGGGGGGGGGGGGTTCACAAGCCTTTCTTGGAAAGCACTAATTTATTTTTAATTATTTATTTCTAATATATTTAGTATTTGGCAATTTATTTTTTTATTAATTTTTTTTAAGTGCTGTGCGCCGTGTTGTAAACGATAACGAAAATAGGTCAAGGAACATGTGATAGACATGTTCATGTGTGCACGTGATAGACAAGTGATCGGATCCTCGCATGAGTACTCGGGTGAGTAGTTTTATGGAGAAGTTGAATTCGAAGAAACTCTCAAATTTATTCTAGGTATTGCACACTTGTACATGTATGTATGTATGGGAATCGTATCTCTGAAGAATCTGTATCTCTGTGGAATTAATCCAATACAAAAATTAATGTAAGAACTGTGGGAAACGTGGCTGTTGAAGTGTTCCACATCAGTCCCTATTAATGAAATATAGGCAGGATTATGTTCAGTGTTGGACGGCTGGATAGCGCTTTTTAATTTGTTACGAGACAACATGGCTTTGGCACATGAAGAGCATATTTTTGTGAGCCGTGAATTCATAAATGCCATATTTTTTGGCGTAAATGTGAAAATATTGTTTATTTTCTCGTTATCCAAATAGCCGTGAGCTGTGATATTCATGAAATGAGAATTAAGAATTGAAACTACTCGGCTATCTCGCTCGTATGACTCGTATGAATGTTGTGAACTGGACTTTGCGTGAAATGACCGTTTTATTTTCCGTCTGTAAAAGGTGATCTACACCCCCCTCCCACAACCTCCATCGATGAAAGTTTTATTTTCTTATCATTATTTTTTATTTATTTTTTTTATATATATTTTTTTATTTAACCCATTGACACCCGGGCTTTTCCCAAAAAACGGCAATCTAACATCCCCTTCCACTTAGAAGCAACGAATTCAATATTTTCCTTGGGCATGCGCAGAAATCAAAATTTCGACATTTTGGACGTGAAAAACACACCTGACTTAGGCTTTTCTTTTCCTTTTTTTTTGCCGTTCTTGCTCTCCTTTTTCTCTCATTATATTTTGTGGTTTTGTTGGCCTTTCAGTCGTCTTTGTTCACGTTGAAAAAGTTTCAACCTAAACGTTGGGAAAAGGGAATTTTTTTTTGACAGAAAGTGTCAACGGTAGTGAAGGTTGCGTTTTTTGGTGATTTTGGAGGAAAAATTCCAAGTTGTTTTCTGGTCCAATTTAATGTTTTGTGCTCATTTAGGCATGCCTTGTTAGACATTTTCCAACTCTATCCGTTGATTATCAAAGACATCCTCTGGCGTGAAAAGTACGGAAGCCGATAAGGGACAATCCAAATATATTTTCCAAATCCGTAAAATATTTTTCAAATCCCTAAAATTATTTTAAATCGCAAAGTTTTTTGCAAATCACTATTGAAGAGTTTGCCAATCTAAAAATTATTACAAATCCTAATAAGATTGTTAAATCCAAAAATAACTTTTTACAAATCCGAAATTAGTTTGCAATCCAAGAATCGTCGTCAAATCCAGAAAAATATTTTGGAAATCGGAAAAATAAACTTTAAAACAAGGAACGGGGAATGGAAGAACGGGGAACGGGGAATGGGAACGGGGAATTTTTTAGAGCAAGATGTACTCGTGAGAGTAAAACCATATACAGTAGAATCCCGATCTCTAGAAAAAAAATCGGGGGAGTTTGAATATGGGAGGTAAAATTACAGTGAAAACGACTATTGGTTCGAGTTAGCGAGGTTTTGGAAATCGAGGGTTATTGGTTCGAGTTAGCGAGGTTTTGGAAATCGAGGGTTCGAGAAATCGGGATTCCACTGTTGTGGCAAGACTGGCGTCAGAACAAAGTGGTCCGCAGTACTACGAATAACGAGACGAGATCAGATAAAAGACAGAACACTCAATTGAATTGATGCAAGAAACAGGAAGAAATTAGCAAAGTATATATCTCTTCTCCAAATGCAATAGCCTCTTGGAAGCTACAGTACTCTCTGACGAAATTGGACCAAGAAAAATATTATATCCGTGATCAAAACAAAGCAAAGCATCGGAATTACGGAGGAGGGCGAAAGCCTGACGTACAGACCGGACTAGAGGGAAGAGCCTGAGCACAGTCGAAGGCTTGAAAGTCGTCCTCATAATACAACATATACTTCAAATTAATATTGCCCGTTAGTAGTATATATAAGGGGGTACTGGCTCACTTCCCCACCCCCGGTGGGCCCCCCAGCCACATTGCTGTACGCCCCGGCGTACGCGAACCTGGCCCAGTAAGCTAAGCGGCCCCGGCGTACATGGCCTCCTGCTACCCGGGCCCCAGCCCTCCCGGGCCCGGCGTACATGGCCCCGCTGCCCTTCCCCCATGGCTGGCCCACCCCCTCGCCGGCCCACACTCCAGGCCCCAGCCCCTGCCATGCTGCCCGAATACCCATTTAGAGAAACGTGGGCCATGGGGTATATCCGCCCGGCAACAAGGCGACTATGGATGACCTCATAGAAGAGATGCCTGTAGAGTATTAAGAGCTCGAGTCCCCAGCGCTACCCACCCGTGGCCCCAGCAGTGAGCCCCTATCCACTCCAGGGGGACAATCCGCGTGTGATATTACCGAAGCAATCAAAGCTAAAATCCGTGAGCGCGTTGCCATGGGATAGAAAGCAATAAATGCACATCTACGGGCCGCCCCTGTATATGCATGGCGGGAGCGAATCGTCCGTGCATATGCATGTACATTGTGCCCCATCGGCCTGGAGTGTGGGCCTGGAGTGTGCCTGGGGCGGCAAATGTGTTGAGCGCTACTATAGGGTAGGCGCTTGGCACGACGTTGAAAACTTTGCCCTCTGTGGCGAGGAGTACGTGGTCCCCGCGACTTGCAATTGCGCACTTTGGCGAGGATGAGTGAGTGAGTGAGTGAGTGAGTGAGTGAGAGATCGATGCCCAGCTCAGGCCAGCGGGAACCGTGGCTACTTGGAGACCCCAGGCCAGCAAGAACTGCGGCCACTTGGAGGTCCCAGGCCTCCGCCCCACCCCAGGGTCTACTGGCGTTAGCGCCCGCCGGAGCTAGGCATGGCAGGTGTGTCTTATGTCCCACTTTTTGTGTTTGCGTGGTTCCGCGGTCCAGTAGGTTCGAGAAAACGTCGCTGCGATCGTGTTGTCAAAGACATCCTCTGGCGTGAAAAGTACGGAAGCCGATAAGGGACAATCCAAATATATTTTCCAAATCCGTAAAATATTTTTCAAATCCCTAAAATTATTTTAAATCGCAAAGTTTTTTGCAAATCACTATTGAAGAGTTTGCCAAATCTAAAAAATTATTACAAATCCTAATAAGATTGTTAAATCCAAAATAACTTTTTACAAATCCGAAATTAGTTTGCAATCCAAGAATCGTCGTCAAATCCAGAAAAATATTTTGGAAATCGGAAAAAATAAACTTTAAAACAAGGACCGGGAATGGAAGAACGGGAACGGGGAATGGGAACGGGGAATTTTTAGAGCAAGATGTACTCGTGAGAGTAAAACCATATACAGTAGAATCCCGATCTCTAGAAAAAAAATCGGGGGAGTTTGAAATATGGGAGGTAAAATTACAGTGAAAACGACTATTGGTTCGAGTTAGCGAGGTTTTGGAAATCGAGGGTTCGAGAAATCGGGATTCCACTGTTGTGGCAAGTCTGGCGTCAGAACAAAGTGGTCCGCAGTACTACGAATATCGAGACGAGATCAGATAAAAGACAGAACACTCAATTGAATTGATGCAAGAAACAGGAAGAAATTAGCAAAGTATATATCTCTTCTCCAAATGCAATAGCCTCTTGGAAGCTACAGTACTCTCTGACGAAATTGGACCAAGAAAAATATTATATCCGTGATCAAAACAAAGCAAAGCATCGGAATTACGGAGGAGGGCGAAAGCCTGACGTACAGACCGAACTAGAGGGAAGAGCCTGAGCACAGTCGAAGGCTTGAAAGTCGTCCTCATAATACAACATATACTTCAAATTAATATTGCCCGTTAGTAGTATATATAAGGGGGGTACTGGCTCACTTCCCACCCCCGGTGGGCCCCCCAGCCACATTGCTGTACGCCCCGGCGTACGCGAACCTGGCCCAGTAAGCTAAGCGGCCCGGCGTACATGGCCTCCTGCTACCCGGGCCCCAGCCCTCCCGGGCCCGGCGTACATGGCCCCGCTGCCCTTCCCCCATGGCTGGCCCACCCCCTCGCCGGCCCACACCCCAGGCCCCAGCCCCTGCCATGCTGCCCGAATACCCATTTAGAGAAACGTGGGCCATGGGGTATATCCGCCCGCAACAAGGCGACTATGGATGACCTCATAGAAGAGATGCCTGTAGAGTATTAAGAGCTCGAGTCCCCAGCGCTACCCACCCGTGGCCCCAGCAGTGAGCCCCTATCCACTCCAGGGGGACAATCCGCGTGTGATATTACCGAAGCAATCAAAGCTAAAATCCGTGAGCGCGTTGCCATGGGATAGAAAGCAATAAATGCACATCTACGGGCCACCCCTGTATATGCATGGCGGGAGCGAATCGTCCGTGCATATGCATGTACATTGTGCCCCATCGGCCTGGAGTGTGGGCCTGGAGTGTGCCTGGGGCGGCAAATGTGTTGAGCGCTACTATAGGGTAGGCGCTTGGCACGACGTTGAAAACTTTGCCCTCTGTGGCGAGGAGTACGTGGTCCCCGCGACTTGCAATTGCGCACTTTGGCGAGGATGAGTGAGTGAGTGAGTGAGTGAGTGAGTGAGAGATCGATGCCAGCTCAGGCCAGCGGGAACCGTGGCTACTTGGAGACCCCAGGCCAGCAAGAACTGCGGCCACTTGGAGGTCCCAGGCCTCCGCCCCACCCCAGGGTCTACTGGCGTTAGCGCCCGCCGGAGCTAGGCATGGCAGGTGTGTCTTATGTCCCACTTTTTGTGTTGCGTGGTTCCGCGGTCCAGTAGGTTCGAGAAAACGTCGCTGCGATCGTGTTGTCAAAGACATCCTCTGGCGTGAAAAGTACGGAAGCCGATAAGGGACAATCCAAATATATTTTCCAAATCCGTAAAATATTTTTCAAATCCTAAAATTATTTTAAATCGCAAAGTTTTTTGCAAATCACTATTGAAGAGTTTGCCAAATCTAAAAAATTATTACAAATCCTAATAAGATTGTTAAATCCAAAAATAACTTTTTACAAATCCGAAATTAGTTTGCAATCCAAGAATCGTCGTCAAATCCAGAAAAATATTTTGGAAATCGGAAAAAATAAACTTTAAAAACAAGGACCGGGAATGGAAGAACGGGGAACGGGGAATGGGAACGGGGAATTTTTTAGAGCAAGATGTACTCGTGAGAGTAAAACCATATACAGTAGAATCCCGATCTCTAGAAAAAAAATCGGGGGAGTTTGAAATATGGGAGGTAAAATTACAGTGAAAACGACTATTGGTTCGAGTTAGCGAGGTTTTGGAAATCGAGGGTTCGAGAAATCGGGATTCCACTGTTGTGGCAAGTCTGGCGTCAGAACAAAGTGGTCCGCAGTACTACGAATATCGAGACGAGATCAGATAAAAGACAGAACACTCAATTGAATTGATGCAAGAAACAGGAAGAAATTAGCAAAGTATATATCTCTTCTCCAAATGCAATAGCCTCTTGGAAGCTACAGTACTCTCTGACGAATTGGACCAAGAAAATATTATATCCGTGATCAAAACAAAGCAAAGCATCGGAATACGGAGGAGGGCGAAAGCCTGACGTACAGACCGAACTAGAGGGAAGAGCCTGAGCACAGTCGAAGGCTTGAAAGTCGTCCTCATAATACAACATATACTTCAAATTAATATTGCCCGTTAGTAGTATATATAAGGGGGGTACTGGCTCACTTCCCCACCCCCGGTGGGCCCCCCAGCCACATTGCTGTACGCCCCGGCGTACGCGAACCTGGCCCAGTAAGCTAAGCGGCCCCGGCGTACATGGCCTCCTGCTACCCGGGCCCCAGCCCTCCCGGGCCCGGCGTACATGGCCCCGCTGCCCTTCCCCCATGGCTGGCCCACCCCCTCGCCGGCCCACACTCCAGGCCCCAGCCCTGCCATGCTGCCCGAATACCCATTTAGAGAAACGTGGGCCATGGGGTATATCCGCCCGGCAACAAGGCGACTATGGATGACCTCATAGAAGAGATGCCTGTAGAGTATTAAGAGCTCGAGTCCCCAGCGCTACCCACCCGTGGCCCCAGCAGTGAGCCCCTATCCACTCCAGGGGGACAATCCGCGTGTGATATTACCGAAGCAATCAAAGCTAAAATCCGTGAGCGCGTTGCCATGGGATAGAAAGCAATAAATGCACATCTACGGGCCGCCCCTGTATATGCATGGCGGGAGCGAATCGTCCGTGCATATGCATGTACATTGTGCCCCATCGGCCTGGAGTGTGGGCCTGGAGTGTGCCTGGGGCGGCAAATGTGTTGAGCGCTACTATAGGGTAGGCGCTTGGCACGACGTTGAAAACTTTGCCCTCTGTGGCGAGGAGTACGTGGTCCCCGCGACTTGCAATTGCGCACTTTGGCGAGGATGAGTGAGTGAGTGAGTGAGTGAGTGAGTGAGTGAGTGAGAGATCGATGCCCAGCTCAGGCCAGCGGGAACCGTGGCTACTTGGAGACCCCAGGCCAGCAAGAACTGCGGCCACTTGGAGGTCCCAGGCCTCCGCCCCACCCCAGGGTCTACTGGCGTTAGCGCCCGCCGGAGCTAGGCATGGCAGGTGTGTCTTATGTCCCACTTTTTGTGTTTGCGTGGTTCCGCGGTCCAGTAGGTTCGAGAAAACGTCGCTGCGATCGTGTTGTTCTACACGCCCTCTTCGAAAGACATGAAGGCTATATTCGAAAGTTACGCTGGAGAGCTTTCCGCGACTGCCCAGTGGGGAAAGAACTCCTATCAAACTAGAAGTACTCTCGCCTTGTGTTCAGCCTCCGGTACACTTATGACATCCTATTAGACTCTTGCTGTTTCACCTGAGACAGCAGCCATGTCAAATGCGCACCAACTGTTAGAAGACACGCTCTTCGAAGGCGGGAAGACAGCCCCTGCTGGAACGGCAGCCGCTGCCCCCGCTACCACCGCCGGGACGGCTACAGCTATCGGAAACAACATCTTTGAAGCAGCGGCTACCGGAATAACCTGCGAATACAGCCGCCTTCCATCGCGCTCCGCTTGCAGCGCGATGGAATTGAAGGCGACTGTATTCGCAGGCCACCACCGGAACGGCGCCGGACGATCCCAGAGAGCAGTTGGTTATCCTGGTTGCCACAGGCAAAGCGAAAGAATTCATCGACGTCCGCCGCTTAACCCACGGCGATGTCCAACGCTTGATCGAGGAAGTGGTGAAAAAGTACTATAAGAGGTACCAAGCTGCTCTCGCCAGTCAGGTAACAGAGACGCTCGTCAATAACTTCCTCAAACTCGTCTGCAAAGCAGTGGCTATAGCCGTTCCAATCGACAGCGATAAGTCTCTTCACAAGGACCTGAAAGAAGACTACATCATTCAAAGAAGTTGTGCTCTGCTGCTGGCTTGCTCTCTCTCAAGTTCGGGCGGCTAATAGCCGTAGCTAGTGGCTAACCACGTTGTTCCCGCAGACCCAGCTGACCCCGCAGCTGGAAAAGCTGCTACTTGTGAAGTTGATAGCAGCGGGGCAAGTTCTTGAGCAAGTTCTTCAGCAATTAAAAATATAAAGGCCATAATCCACCTGTAAGCCGTGCCGGCTCTGTGGTGTTGGAGTAAAATCTGCTAAATTCACGCTATTCACGCTTCCTGTTTCTTGCATCAATTCAATTGAGTGTTCTGTCTTTTATCTGATCTCGTCTCGATATTCGTAGTACTGCGGACCACTTTGTTCTGACGCCAGTCTTGCCACAACAGTGGAATCCCGATTTCTCGAACCCTCGATTTCCAAAACCTCGCTAACTCGAACCAATAGTCGTTTTCACTGTAATTTTACCTCCCATATTTCAAACTCCCCCGATTTTTTTCCAGAGATCGGGATTCTACTGTATATGGTTTTACTCTCACGAGTACATCTTGCTCTAAAAATTTCCCCCGTTCCCATTCCCCGTTCCCGTTCTTCCATTCCCCGTTCCTTGTTTTAAAGTTTATTTTTTCCGATTTCCAAATATTTTTCTGGATTTGACGACGATTCTTGGATTGCAAACTAATTTCGGATTTGTAAAAAGTTATTTTTGGATTTAACAATCTTATTAGGATTTGTAATAATTTTTTTAATTTGGCAAACTCTTCAACAGTGATTTGCAAAAAACATTGCGATTTAAAATAATTTTACGGATTTGAAAAATATTTTACGGATTTGGAAAATATATTTGGATTGTCCCTTATCGGCTTCCGTAGAAAAGTGATGACATCACAAGTGGTACAAGTCTGTGGTCTCCTCTTGGCTGGTTAATTATTGGCAACTTTAGTAGTCAATGTGTTAATTTTATTTTTTTAATTATGTTTATTTTTATTTATTTATTTTTTATTTTTTACTCCGCACTCCGCGTTTTCGGAACAGCTGTTGTATTAGCTGATAAAGTGACGTTTATACCACGCCTTATGCTAATTTCTGACGAAACCCTGTTTAAGCAGCCACCCCTATTAAGTGGCCACTTGCCATTTCCCCGAGGGCTTAATCGGGGTTTGACTGTAATAATAAGAAACTCAGAATATAAATATTTGTGGAAATATAGGAAACAAAACTTTAGATGGCCGACTGTCAATCTCATTTATGTATAAAGCTTATTTATAAACCGAACATTTGATTTTGTTCCATTCGCATTTTTTTGTGAGTTCAATTTCGTTCGATGACCGAACTCAATCGTTCGATTAAGTCCGATTGAGTTCGATTGAGTTCGATTTCCGAACGTTCGAGCCTACAGTGAGTATAAATTGAATATGAGCTTTATATTATTTATTGTAATGTTCTTCTGTGTTCTTCTACCTGAAAGTATCGTGTCTGATCATACCAAGCCAAAATAAATTCATCGTCGCAACAGAAGTTTTTCACTTATGTGTACCGGTGTGCGAATTTAATACACGTGCAAAAACGCATGCCTTGGCAGCCTTGCACCAAAAACATGTGAATTACCCCAAGCAGTACCTGCCAAATATAGTTGATTGTTGACTCTCCAGCATAGAATTCTGAGCTTTGACGCTGCGAACCAGATGATAGCCTATCTCCTTGTTTTCCTCTTGTGTCCATTTCGCTTCCTGACCTTCCTGTCTCCCCCAAAGAGAAAATAGTTTAGCATCGAACTATAAATCTGGGCGCCATTTTTAATAAAATCTCTTTTAAACGAGAGAATCTGGAGCGACTGGTGTCCAGTGCTTTTCCGCGAAGTGCGCCTGTCGATTTCTTGCATTCGAACACGCGTGGTGAAACATGACTGGGGTAAGAAAGAAGAAAACGCAAAGGAAAAAGCGTGTCAATACGACAAAGCCTGGACTGAAAAGGAAGAAGAAAGACAAGAAAGTGAAGGTGTTGAAGTAAGTCAGTTTGTACTCTAAAACAGAAGCGTGTGCTCCGTCTCTCCTATAATTTTATAATCGGATCACAGGCGGACGGATGTAGGTCGTTTCGCTACAAGACGTTTCGCTACAAATCGAAGTCGTTTCGCTTCAAATATAAAGTCGTTTCGCTACAAATATAAAGTTGTTTCGCTGCAAAGTCTTATCGCTACAAGACGTTTCGCTACAACATTAACTGGAATGTACAAGTCAGAAAATATTAATATGTTTCGCTGTACAGTCTCGAGGTAAGCTTGAATTGTTTTACTATGATAATTAGTGATCGTTTCACGAACGAAATTTTAGCTGAACAGCGATTGTACAGACCAAATATCAAGGAAATATATTCATTGCTATATTGTCTACTAATAAATAACTGTTCTGACCTTTCACGTAGTCAACGAGTATAATTTTGTTGTAAGTGTGTGTGTTGACTAGCGAATGTAATTGTACCCAGTTTCCCCGCGGAAAGTGTAAGTGTGTGTTGACTAGCGACTGTAATGACTGCGATCGATCGAATGTAATTGTACCCAGTTTCCCCGCGGACAAATACAAATAAGTCATCGCAGCGCTGTCTAACTGTGGCTCTGCAAGGGTTGACTTTCGGACGTACGGTGCACTGCCAGTCGGTCACCACTCCTCGCCGCCTCTGGATATTGTAGCTGTAGCCCTGGCTATCGATGAGCTTTGGACGGCCTCTTTTGGTGCCCTGCCGCACGATCCCGTAGGTCAGTTCAAAACTTGAAGACTGTTCGAGGTCGGGGTCTTGGAGGGAAGATTCCTCGAAGTTGTCTACATCAGCGATGTAGCTGGGTGGTGCTGGGTCTCTCTGGAGGGAGGATTGCTCGAAGTAGTCTACATCAGCGATGGAGGAGGAGCTGGGTTGGAGGGAGGATTGCTCGAAGTCGAAGTCATCTACATCAGCCGCGGCAATGTAGCTGGGTGGTGCTGGATCGTCATTGGAGAACAGCGATGCCGACTCTTCCAGTCTGGTACTCTCCGCGTCAGGATCAACAAAGCTAGCCTCCTCGCAAACAGGACAACGCCAGTCGATCTCAGTGCCGTCGCGTACAGCTGCCCGGTACACTTGTTGGGATATACCGGTGTTGCAGGTTCGATGATTCCATCGGAAACAGCCATCACACTGGATGCCATCCTGTCGGGGACGGACAGGTACTTTGCAGACAATGCAGATTACTAACTGAGAAGCGGCCATAGTTGAATTTGTACTCGTGATATGATATCGTATTCGTATTTGTGATCGTGTGATCGAATGTGAATGTTCAATAGGCTCTCTATTCTTTTTAATACAGACAGGAGGATCGTTTTGTTAATCACTACTGATTAATCACTACTGATTGGCTTGTTCATTAATCACCACTGAACAATAGAGTTCCCTCAGTTTCCTCTGAGGTCCGGCCGTTTCGTTATCGTTTCGTTATTCAGACTGGATCAGTCTCCTATGTGGTCCACTTCGTTATCGATCATCTGTTGTGTTTTCTTATACTTGTGGAATTTCGAATAGTATGAATAGTATGGGATTTTATAGAATGAAGTGTCTCAGACTCTTGGAGAATAAACTTAACCTCGTTATAAATCCCGGTCTTGTTTGCGTGCTATGAACTGCGGAGGCTTGGGTACGCGCGCTCTGTCGTGATACAGTAATAAATTTAAAATAAATAAAATTTATTGTACAGCTGTGTGCCCGTAACTTTCGTTCGATCGTAGAAAGAGTGTATGTCAGTATGCATGTGTGTGGCTTAGAAGTGAGTGTGGTTATTTATAGCGATTGTTATTTATAGTTGTACAGCGAAACGACTCTATATGTGCAGCGAAACGACTTTATATTTGTAGCGAAACGACTTTATATTTGCAGCGAAACGACTTCAATTTGTAGCGAAACGACTTGTAGCAAAACGACTTTGTAGCGAAACGACCGGATACCCAGGCGGACCATGCATCCTATGTTTGAGTGGTCAGTGTTTACATTATTCAGGTCACGAACTACAGACTTACTGTGACGGTTGAGATTTGGTTCACTAGTTTAAATTTAAGAGTCAACTTGATCTGTATTCAATAAAGTTTAAAATATATGTTAATTGAGTCATGTATGCTGTTATTTTGTCATCACGGGCTGTTTAATATATTTTAAACTTTATATAGATGTTATTGAACTAGCGTGAGGTCCGTATTGGGAAAATATTGGTCAAGTTCTTTTTTCGGCTCGGTCCATAAACTTGCAAAAAAAGAACGAGACCAATATTTACCAATACGGACCGAACAAGCTAGTTCAATAAAGTTTTTATTATAATGGCTTTTTTAAAAAAATTGCTGATAAATTAATGCAACCATTCTCGGCTAACGCTCGCACGCCAAAGCTAAGCATATTCTTGCATTTTTCAGGCCGCTTTGCGAAAAGTTTAAGCAAAATTGTCCGCCAGACATGAGGAAAAATGTTTTTACTTAATAGAAAAACAGTTTTTCTTTTGTTCAATGTTTCATAAACGGAATTCGGCGAAATGAGTACGTGAGCGGTCCATCTTTGCGGTCCGTATTGCAAAATTCGGACCGCTCAGGGAACCAATCAGAATTTTATTAATGCTCCTTTTCATCGTGGACCAGTTTGCCATATAATAATGAACAATACAGATCAAGTTGACTCTTAAATCTAAACTAGTGAACCAAATCTCAACCGTCACAGTAAGTCTGTAGTTCATGACCTGAATAATACTAAATAATATATTTTATGTACTTAACACTTTGAATGGGTCGTTTAACTTCACTGCAATACTTAAACAATAAGACTTTGAATGATGATTACGGCAACAACAATAAGACTTTGATGAAAGAATAATTACGGAAAGAATAATTGATGCAAAGTACTGAGAGTACGCGTACTAAAAAATAAAATCGAGAAAGTGGCTCCTAAAGCGGGCATCATATACATGTACCATGCCCGGAATAGGAATGTGTTTAAGTTCTTTTTTTCTTAGTATACCTGAACAATGTACTAAGCTCATGATATTAAATGCCGCCACACTTCTAAATAATTGTGCACTTTGAAAATATTAAGGAGGTAAGGGATCTGAAGGGAATAAACGAATTTGAATAATGAAAAGAGTAGTGCGAACTTACGGACGTTCTAAGGGAATATTGAAGAGTTCAAGAGTGACGCTGTAAGTCGAATTGAAATTGAAGTGTTCGAGGGTAGTGTAGTTCAAAATTTGATGAACAAATATTAGTGAGGCTCTGTACTGTATGAACGTGGTAAGAATTGAAGAATATAAGGGAATTGTAAACGTATACTAATGGAAGACTCCGGCAAGCCATACAACCTGCAGAACGACATAAAACGTTGTCGATAACAAAAAAGGCATGTGTGAAGCTAGTTATCGATAACTAAGGGCATTAAAGACTAAGTTGCCGTACATAACGTACTGACTGAAATATAACACAGACTAAGTTGCCATACTTACAGTAGTTAACCCCGTCAACTCGAACCCTGTTAACTCGAACTCCCCACAGTGCTCGAAATTAGCGGTCGTCCGAGACGACTAAAAAGTGTTTTGGGCAACCATTTTTCAGTAAAACTAAAGGCCCGGTCGTCCGAGAAAAAACCACTGGACAACCCAGGTATAAATCGATCGAAGTGCTTACGTTTACAGGAAAATAGCTCTAAATATAGGGGTAATCTTCAGGTAATAAATGGAAGCAACCAAGATTTTTTTTAAAATCAACTGAATCGAAGTTTATACACGCAAGTAGCTCACACAAGTGGTATTCACAGTTTCTGGGTTCAAATCGCCCTATAATATATTGCAAGCTTAGTGAAAATCTTGTGAGTACATCATGTATGCTGATGGGTTGTGTCTCTGGTTACTTGCGATCGTGTTTGGCTCACGTTAGCTACAAAGTCAGTGGCTGGAAAGTCTTAAATATGTAATTTGTTTGTTTTAAAGCTTGTTTTGCAAAAATATTTTGTTAATTAAACTAGCTTCTATTTGATTTTACAATCTGGCAACTAAAAAATTGCATTTGGCGACTAGTAATTTCAAGCCCTGGACTCAGACATGTTATAAGGATTGAACCTTGACACTGAATAAAGTAAACAAGTAATTAAATATATACTAACTTTGTGTGAAACATTGTGAATTTATTATTTGAATTAATGCACTTCAGAGAATTGTGAAAATTGAGTCAAAACCCATAATTAGGCAGTAGGTCAGATAATATTTTAAGGACAACCAAGCAGTCATCAGGGCAACCAAAGTCAGGGGTTTGGTTGTCCGGCATTTGGCATAAGCTGGACAACTTGGATTTTTTTTTTAATTTCGAGCACTGACTCCCCGCTATCTCAAACCCATTCCCCTTACACAGGGTCTATTTGATATAGGCTATACAATGTATGTATGTATGTACAGTACATGCACTGTATGTGTCATGTGTAAACTATAATTTTCTATGTCTATGATTGCACCCAAAGCCAAACTTTACGTCAGAACTGGGACCAAAAGAAAACACTGAAGCAGAATCTCCAGAATCTTGGTTTGGCTTTTGATGCTAATGCTGCAGTTCCCATTCGTAAAAGAAATGTCAAGGTCAGTAGTTCACTCAATAAATATTTAGCTGTCTTATTGTGTTCCAGAGAAGCTAAACCAAGACTTAATTACTGAATGCCGGTCGTTCTCCCCAGTTAAGTTGCTGCATATGTTGTTGTGAGCACATTGTTGTTTACTTCAGTGTACTACGTACATTAGATGTAATATTGTTATTCGCTCAAAATAAATATTGCTGGTGTGAAGTTTATAAAATACTGTGAAAGGGTTATATGAATTGTGTAATTTGAATTATGCCTCAGTTCAAATGCTACTCCACTCATGTTCCTTGCCTAATAAGTGGTAAAGTAAGAACACTGTATGTATTACAGAATTTGAAGAGAGGTGTTATTTGGTTCAGCAGTGTAATTTGGAATGGGAAATCGTTGATATTACTGGTATGTTCACCAGGATGAGCTGTCACATCCATTCCTTTTAAATATCATGATAATATCAAGGTTAGCACATATCATGGCCAGTTATAATTCTGCACCAAGGTGGCCACTGTACATTATCAACTCAGTGTTTTAATATGGTTGAAAGATTTTAAAAGGACATTCTGTTTTTATTGAAAGTGTCCAGATCAGGAGATGCCAGGCCATGCGCTTTATTTGCAAACAATGAACTATCATACAAAGACAGGCTACAAAAGCTTATTAAGCTACTGACAATTAATTATTGGCTAGAGTTCCTAGATTTGGTTTTCATTTTCAAATGTATAGTAGGCATGGCTTAGTTAAGCTAGATCTTTTGCAGTTTATTTTGTTACCCTTAGTCAGGGGTGTTTCCCGCCGGAGTGTTACCGGCAATTATCTGAAGACCTTTATTACCAGAATGTCCTGTTTCCGTGACTCTTATTTTAACAGAATAGTTAACTGTACCTCATTGCCATAAAAAGTGCTGATCTCTTTAGTTTTAAAAATCAGCTGAAAAAATTGCAGTATTGTTCTTGTTTACAAGTTTTTGAAGCAGACATAATACAAACTTACAAAATTGTCTGCCCTAAATGCCACCACATTAATCCGTTGCTGGCATTGCTTTTGTTAACACTATTTAGTTTTTTAACTTAGTTGTGGGTTGGGTTTGAGTTTTTCTTACTTGGGCTGGGCTGGGTAGATGGGCTTAATTAGTAGGGGATGCCATGTCCTATTGTCTGTTTACCGATGCCATTGGCGAATTTTGTAAATAAAATAAAAAAAAACTACTAACATAAAAGATATTTAGCTTTCTTGAACTACAGTATAATATTATAACTGAATGTAATGTTACTCTATTTTGGAAAATTCCAGGCCCCAGGGGAGACCTCCATATAAGTCTGTTCATAAATTTTGTATTTTGCTCTGCTTGGGAGAAAAATAGAGACTGCTTGCAGCCAATTACCAAGGTGCAACTTCTATACTCATACAACAGGTTTACTTTAAATATCCTAAAAGGTACCACAATAACTATGTATGTGGAGTTTGAAATTAGCCTACGTAGCTGGTGGTTTTGTTGGTGCACAGTGGCTAAATTTGTGAGCGGGGAGCGGGAGGAGTGAGAAAAAAGGTTAAGCGCTCAACCTGGGCGATTAAAATTCCAAAAGCAAAGAGCTTGGGAATGAATGCTCTAGATCTTGTAATAGAATTCAGCCAATTAAACTTTATGTTCCAGCTAGTGGAAAGTGGCAAAAATAATAACAAACTCCTCCATGCATCCTGCTTAGAAAATTAAACAAATACAAACATTTGTTACAGAGGTAAACTGCGGGCCGGAATTCAACAAATTATGGCCTCAGACGGTTGCTAAACTATAAATGCCTCATTTATAAATGACTCATTTTGAGCATCAAATCTCCAAGTCATACAATATAAATTATGATACACTTCAATTCAGTGAAAATTTATAAACAAAGCAAAATGTCGAAGGTCTGGAAGGACCGATTATATACACAAGTTGGCAAACAAACGCATTGATAAACAGTAGGAGCTAGTTCGGGTTTGGACATTATAACCTGTATATTAACCTCTTTTCCCTAAAATATTTTACAAACATTCAAGAGAAAGGACTGTGATGGCCCGCTATACTGATTTGGCATGTGAATGACAGAAAAAGTGTTTTTGTGCCTTATCATCTGCCAATTTGTGACTAATTGTGGTGGGTTGGGTGACTCCAATGTGTATTTTATTAATGTCGGCCCCTTTAGAGATTACCTAAACTTCTGATTGACGTGTACGCATTCTCAGCCAATCCGAAGTTCAAAAACCCAAGTTTCCCGGGCAGGTTTTCGGTTTCTCACTCCTCACGCTCCAGCTCTCTCGCAACTTCACCACTTATTTTCCCGTCTCAATTTCGCAGCTTTGCCACTCACAAATTTTGCCATCATGCGCCAACAAAACTGCTAGCTACGCAATTGAAGGGCATGGTGGAAAAACGACATTATATTTCTATTGTTGTAATGTCGTTTTTCCACCACGCCCTGAAAACCCTATATGGTACCAGAAAATTAGTCCTACAAAATTGATTGAGGATGGGCAGATTTAATATACAGTCGAACCCCAATTAAGTGGCCACCTATTAAGCGGCCAACTCCAAGTCCCAATATCAGTATAACACTGTAAATAAAACCCCTATTAAACGGCCAACCCCTATTAAACGGCCACTTTCCATTTCCCCGAGGGTGGCTGCTTAATAGGGGTTTGACTGCATGTAACAACAATAATCACATGAATGAGAACACTAAATGACTCTCAGCTCATTGATGGTCAGTGGTTATATAATACTTCATGTAATATTACATGGTATGTGCAGTATGTCACTTAAAAATGCCTTTCTCATTCTTGCGACCAAAATTCCATGATCGAGTCATTCCAATGAAATAAAAAAATGGGGGAGGGAGATGATCACACATTGCCGACAGATAAAATAAAACTGAAATCATACCAACTCCAAGCATAACATGAGGTTTTGAAAATGCTCACTAGCACCTACTCTAAAATCCTCTCCTTCTACTGCATATTTCCAGGAGAAGTTGAACCCTGAGGGAGGTAGAAGTCTCTTATCAGAAGAGTCTTCATTTGTAACTATTCATAATCATTGTCAAAGTAAGTTTGTTTGTCACTGATTAATTTATTCAGGGTCATAACATACAACAAAACATTGAAGAAATGGAAGTAGATAAGGAGCCAACAGCAGTGGTTAAAGGTAAATCATGCTCCAGACTAGCTTACTCATTGCAATGAATTTAAAATATACAATGTAAGAATTTTATGGGGGAAAAAACTTAAAATCTAATTTTGAGGTATTTGAAAAATGTACAGTTGAACCTCTTTATAATACGGACACTGAAGGGACAGAGCAAAGTGTCCATATTAGAGAGGTGTCCGTATTATAGAGGTCAAGTTTATATAAATTTGCCCTCTGGGGCCGATACTTAGTGTCCGTTGTCCGTATTAGAGATCAGGGTCCTTATTATAGAGGTTTTCTTTATAGATACGGGACCCATGTTTGGGTATAGGGGTGCCGCTGAGGGTTTGAAAACCTGACCCTGTTTAGGACAAAAAAAAAAAAAAAAAAAAACTTAAAATACCTACCCTGTGTAGGAACAACATTCTCTATTTTAGGACCCTGTTTAGGTTGCAATTTAGCGAATCCTGTTTGACCGGATACGCGGCAAACGTCTCCGATCTCTAAATACTGTATAAACCATATTTTTACGATGACAATCGTGCAAGCATATCCTGTTTAGGACAGGTTCAGACCCTGTTTAGGACAGACTCGCATGAAATTATATACCCTGTTCAGGGCAGAGAGGCCAAACACCATACCCTGTCCAGCGGCACGTCCCCGTATAGGCCACATAAGTGAGTAGCCCCCCCCCCCCCCCCCCCCCGGGCTTCAGGCATTCCCGTCAAACTGCGAGACTTCACACTGCGCTGCCTAATTTTATAACAGAAGGCCGCAAAGGATCATGCACGACCCCGCTTGCTAAGAAACCCCGGGATTGGCGAAATGTGGCATGTTTCCGTGACATGCTAATTATTATATATGCAGTGAGAAAACAAGGTGCGAGCTGATACAAAGTACAAACACTCACAGACACCAAATATGGCATTATTGATCGCACGTTCACTAGTACACCAAATATGGATTTTTTTTTTTAGAGACACATGAGCAGGAACAACTGTTCACATGTCCTGTTCACATGTCCATTGCCAAATATAGCTCGACAACAATACACGCGCCCGCAAATTTTTGGGAGTATAAAACGCAATCGCTAGTCAGCGGCCCATAAATCAACCAGGATTAGAAGTTGCAACGGCTCACTTCGCTGGTGCTCGTTCGCTGTCTAGCCTGCGTCGCAGACAGACTACACCGCCGGTATGACATGTCCGGCTGCAACGCAGGCTACATTGCAGCCGGTGTAGTCTGTCTGCGATGCAGGCTATCGCTGTTGCAATGAGAAGATTTGACATGTATTACTTTTCTCTTCCTTGCCTAGAATTTGAACAAATGGCGGCAAAATGAGGTGAAAGGTGGAAGACATATTTCCCCAGGTGAAGCACAGTTTTTGTGGCAACTTATTCAGGATCATGGAAATCACTATAAAGTAAGTAAAGTACAGTGAAGTAAAGTAAAGTACAGTGACACCTACTCTAAACCAGGCATCTAGGACCATGGCCAAGTGTCTGCTTTGGGGAGTGTCAGCTTCTGGGGAATTTCTTTAGCAAATATTTGAAACAGAGAATACTGAGAAAGCCTGGACATACAGTAAACACTGCAGGGACTCGTGACAGGTTATGGAGGGGGGGGGGGGGGGGGGGGGGATTTGAAGCTAAGAGCAGAGTTTGAGTAGATAAGTGGCCCTTGCTGTTTTTCGTAGCAACAAGGCTGGGATCTTGAACTACATTTATATGCAATGTGGAAGTGAAGATCGAAACATTGCACAGGATAATAATTAGCGTTTGTTAGGTGACCAATATCTGACTACTTATTGCTGAAATGGCATTATTAAATTTAGCGTTTCTATTTTTTGCAACATCTTTATAATTATACAGCATTTGTGACAATGAATTTTCTCGATTTTTTATAGAATAAGGGAATAATAATAATAATAATAATAACTTTATTAATTAGTTTACCTAATGAACTCCATGTTGATAATAACCTACAAATGTTCAAAACTTTACACACTATACATCACAGCAGTTTGTGTGAAACTAATATTTATCCAGTTCCGTCTTGCCGAGAATTTTCCATAAAACTTTAACAGTCTCAGTCACAACTGACAAACCTGTGGCCCTTAAATCACATATGTTTGTTTTTGATGAGGGAGGAAAACCGGAGAACCCAAAGAATAACCTTTTGAGGAAGGCGAGAACCAATGATAAACTCAACCTACATACGACTCCCAGCTCAGTGGAATCGAACCAGGGCGACATTGGTGGGAGACAAACCTAACCCAAATATCCCTGCTCATACACGTTATAGATTCACGAGTTTTTAAAATATAGATTATTACATGGTAAGGGCTTGATATTGTTTTTATTCACGAGTAATCCATATCGCGAACGAGCGAGTCTTCGAGCGAGTGAGCGATATGGCATTAAAAACCATGTCAATTTGTTTATTACATATTTGAGGGGGATATAAAAACATTTAAAGCACAACTGAAGTATAATTTGATTTTAATTCTTCCTGCTATCATGCAACCTTTGCGATAACGTGAACAAATCTTAGCTGATCCTCTCTAATCTTCGGAAGCGTTCGGTCAAGCTTCGGCAATCTTCGTAATGCCTCGGATGATCTTTGGTAATCTTCGGGTGATCTTCGGAGATCTTCGGACGTCTTCGGTGATCTTCGGAAATCTGTTAAGTTTCGGCAATCTTCGTAATAGCTCGGGTGATGTTCGACAGTCTACAGAAGGCTTCAAATGATCTTCGGCTATACAACCGGTGAAGTGATATCGTATCATTCACTTAGTGAAGTGATATCGTATCACTTCACTGATGATATGGATTTTATTCACGGCTTTATCACACTGATATCCGCACGTAATATGTAATAACAGGTTTTATTAATAGCAGTGTCAGACAATATTCTCGGTGGTAACTTGTTTTGAATGACTTTCTTTTGTGCAGGATATGGCAAGAGACAAGAGAAATTGTTATCAACATACACCCAACCAGCTAAAAGGAAATGCGAAGCTTTTTTAAGATCAAAACAGGACTTCAGTGGATATCTTGAAACTTAAGGACAGTGAACTTGTAAATACTGAATAAACTGCATAAAGAAATGCTCAACAAAATACTCTAACGACTTGTATACTTTTACTCCAACTGAATGAATTTATAAAAATGTAAAAGAGAAGAAATGAATGGTAACATGTAAGCCTCAAGTTCAGCAATTTACATCTTCTGCTTGCCAGGGGAGAGTTTTGTTTTAACTCAGAATTTCTTTGTGTCAGCTCCTTCTTTTTCATGACCGTGGAGATAAGTAGATCACCGGTAAACTGCAGGTAAACTGCGTCACAACAACCAGGAAGCTGCCCTGTTGGATCTCTGGAATAACATACACTCCTCTAGACACAATGCTGCAGCTTCATATCCGTAATGTTTCGTTTGGGACAGTCGTGTCAGTTTGCACAAGTGCATTCACGAATAAGCCTTGATGTGATTCCACACGCTACATGTACATGGCCGGTCACACTACAGGAAGAGAATCTAGAGAATGTAATAGCCGTTTACTTTATTATCGTGCTGAACCTCGCGCGGCATCTGCAAAATTAAGCACATCAGTACGTAGTTTTTGTCTCGTGTAACTCCCGGCCTGAACAATCGATGAAATCCAATCGATCATCGGAAATCCAATCGACCAATCGATAACAATTAGTTAATTAATATCGATTGGTATTGGCCAATCGATAATCACATGAAAATGTTCGTGGCCTCATAGATTGTTATCGATTGCTGCTGGTTTTCATCGATTAGCATATTGTATTAAGTTCCGTGAATATATTATCTTCTTGCAATTTTGTCACGTCTGCTCGGGGATTTGGTGCGCTCGGGAAGGAGGCTGAAAAGATGCAATATACTTCAGAGGACTGAAGGACAGATATAAATTGCAGTTTATTTGTAAGCTTCTTTGCAAGGTTTCAAATAAAAAATATACAATGTATATTTGTCTAAGCAGTCACAAATCATCACTGCGATAAAATTTGCAGAACTTAGAGCAGGGTTAGATCACGCCGTTGCGATTTAATTTGCATTCGGATACATGCGTGCGGATAAAATCGATAATCGATGCCAATTAATCGATTGATATTGATAATCGATAACAATCGATAATCACAAAATTCTTAGTCATCGATTATCAATATCAATCAATTAATTGGCATCGATTATCATCGATTGTTATCGATTTTCATCGATCAGCGATTTCATTGATTGTTCAGTCCGAGGTAACTATAGTTATGAGAGACTTTCGGATGAACCTGGAATACACGAGGTTTTTTGCACGTGGGAGGCGAGGTATGCAGCCATTTGTCTCTCTTTAGGGTCCCAGAAGATCGAAATTTAATCGCCTTTTGTTCGAAATATAGCCCATTACAATCCATCATTATTATTATTATCAAATATTTTTCTCGCGCGCGATTGGTCTAAACACGTCACGTGACGCAGCCAAAACTGGGGAATTTCTCCAAGTGATATTCCCCAGTTTTCAAAATTTGCGTTTTACGGTCGCAAGTTCAGTTTTCGTCTCAAATAAATTGCTAAATTGAATAGAACTGATTGTTTTGAACAGACCAGAGATATTTTTGAACGCCAACTCTCCCTAAAAGAGAGGCCTTGTGAAAAAATATTTGAAGGATAATAAACACAATAGCCTCCATTTGTATTTGTCCTTGGACAGCATCTGTTTCTCAAAGCTCACAGAAGCTCTCGGAAAACTGTGAGCTTCTCGGAACAGATAATATCCGCGGACAAATATCCGTGCATATTTTCGCGGTTATTGTTTATATAAATTTTGCTGAATGAAAACGTATATTAACACGGCGGCGTGAAGATATGAATTTTATTTTCGAGTGGTAAAAACAATATTTTACGAACGAACGCAGCGAGTGTGCGCTCGTGAGAAGAAAATAAAATTAATATCAAGCCACAGTGTAATTTTCTTTTTACTATATATTAGACAAAACACGAATTAACTCAAAGTTAAGAAACAATCGAACAAAAGCGGGAAATGACGTCATCTCCCGTGGAAAATACGCCACTATGTACTAGGGTCCCGGATGTAGTTTCGTACGGATTTTACGTCCACCATTGGAAATACGAGCGAATAGTCAACGAGGCTGAGTTGACTCGCTCGTAGAAAACGAGGGCGAGTAGTCTTAATTGTTTTAGAAGAAACTTTACTTTGTTCTATATTTTATGTAATTGTTCCAACTTAAATCAAATAGGCCATTTCCGAGTTGCCTTTTGCCTCTGTTTCAAAACGAGTCCTGGTGCACAACCTTTGTTATGGTAATTAGTTTTACCTGCACGTGCATTGTTATGCAAATCAAACTCATTTCCATAACAAAGGTTGTGCACCAGGGCCCGGTTGTTCAAAGGGTGGATAACGTTATCCACCGGATAAATCACTATCCAGTGGATAGCGTAGTTTGTTTTGTTAACACTTATCCACTGGATAGTGATTTATCCGGTGGATAGCGCTATCCATGCTTTGAGCAACCGGGCCCTGGACTCGTTTTGAAACAGTGGCAAAAGGCAACTCGGAAATGGCCTATTGTAGTGCCTATTGCTGGTTTGCAACCAATCCCGAGAGATTCAAATGACAAATAAAGACGCGGCGGCCATGTTGGGGGTACAAACAATAGAAGCCAATTAGAAATCTTTTGTTAATGACCCCCAGCTGACGTCACTTGCAAACCACCAATTGTAAGTTGTGAATATGACGACGGACGCGCGAGAATTTTCTATCGGCGAATAGAAAACGATGGCACAGCCAATCAAATTGGCGGATTTGCAATAGAACACGACAAGTTTATGCCAATTTTCAGTAAAACACTCGTGTCTATATACGAGGCGGTTTATCCGTGGGTGTGCCGTCCAAAGCTTAAATCTCCCAGTAGGGTCAGGGATTTGACCTATGTCATTCCTCCAAAGGAGAATTGTACATAATCTACCAATTAAAGCAGTCGGTTGAATTTTTTTGTTGGTTTTCTGATTAACAGCTTCCTCGTTGCATCATTTTTAAAATCAACTGAAGCAAGATAAATGAATTCTTATACGCAGAAAAGTTTATTTCTAGGACAAGATGCCTTGTATAACTAACTTAAAAAATACTCTCAAAATAAAGTAATCTTTATATAAAAGATGTCTTTCTTCAAAGACGTTCTTAAAAAATTATTCACACAATGAAGGAACAGTTTGAATTTATATGATGTTCCTCTTATAAACAAAAAATCAGTGTAATGTTCGACAGATAAGAATACTAGGTATTCTTACGTTTTTATTTTTCATGCAATCAATATAAATAATATCACGGTCACATGTTTTAAAGATGTTTAGTTAAACATGGTTTAAAATCATTAAATACGTATTGAACGTTTCTTAGGCCCGGTTTAAACGTCGCATTTCACATGTGCCGAATCTAATTCAGGAATTAAATGCATGTGAAGTTCGACGTTTAAATCAATTAAATTCGACAGATTTGAATTAAATGCGGCTTCTGCCGCATCTTCGACTGGGCCAGTCGAATATTCGACAGAAGTTCGACAGTTGCTTTATACGTCGAACTTCACATGTGCCGAATCGAATGCATAAATTATTATAATGTATTTCTGAATATAACAGCATTAATGATTGGTTGAAAGGTATAAGTGTTGACGTGACCAGTCATGCTTGAAAACAACAAGAATGGCGCCAAAAATAAAACGTTGGTTCGCGAAAAAAGAAATTATTTTTATTTTCTCTTGTTCGTATTTTAGCTTTCAATCTAAACATTCGCTAGTCTACATTAGGGAACCCTAATGTTTGAAATAGCGCGGGAAGACTCGAAATGAAAACGGGGCCTGGGAACGAAACTTTACAAAAACTCGCTCATGAATTAAATGCGACTCTATAAATTCGACATCTAAATTTAAATGTCGAATTTAATAATTTGAGTCGACCCAAATAGGTATTAAATTCGGCACATGTGAAATGCGACGTTTAAACCGTGCCTTACTGACTTACGTTTACTTAGTTTAAACTAAACATGTTTAGTCGGTGTGAACATAAGAAACATACCAGAAGCTCGCTTTAGAATAGAACATTGTGTCCCCAACAAAACAGGAAAACGCTGTCCATTTGTGATATTACATGTAATTAAAATAAATAATTTGAATTTGATTCATAAAAAACGGAGGTTTTTCGTGATTTATTCGAGTACAAAACGCGAGAGGTCAGTGGGATGAATCATTCTGTTCTTTTCCCGCATGGGACAACCTTTTTAACCACGTCCACTTCATTACTTGTGTCCTGCACGGGAGATTGGTTGGGCTAATTCAACGACCCTTTGAGACGCGTTAGCTTTTCTTGCAGTTTCGCTTACAGTGAATGCATCCGGGTTAAATTGAACATGGTCCATTGTCTCTCGTATAATTGGCTTGGACAAATTGTGGATTCTTTCAGAGGCTATCGCTCTTAGAGTGTTCTTACCAATTGGCCACTCAGTCTCTTTACTCGGTAAATATCCTTCCACCGTTTGTCTAGGCTTTGAAAGTTCTTGCACTCTCGCTGATGCTACAGTGCGCCTACTAGCTGACGACACACGCCATGTTGACTCCCTAATGAGCCCATCTTGGCGCGTTTTAGGACGCGCCAGTCGCTCGGTCCGCGCAGAGGTCGCGGCTCGTTTTGCCGGTTCACTAACTATCCAAGGCACGTCGCGCTCCGGATGATAATTAGGGTGAGTCTTCTTGGCTTCTGCGAGTCTCGTGGATCTTTCTCGCTCTTCCGCCGTCTTGGCTGCTTCGCTTACGCGCCAAATAGGAGAATTTCTTCCACAGCTGAAGATATACGCCTCCCTACAGAAAAGAAAGGACAAAATGATTGAGTGTTGTCTTCAGCCAGAGGTCTATTTAACAATTAGACGGCAAGCTCGAGGTTTCTATCGGCTGATAGTTGGCGAGGGGCGAAGCTCCGAGTCAACTATCAAAAGTCGATAGAAACCGAGAGCGAGCCGTCTAATTGTTTTAGCATAACCCAGAGACCGATCTATTCAACTAAAAACTTTCAGTGAAAGTGGTTTATTTCTAGTTTTGGTTTGTGGTTTTGGCAATTTTACTTGCGCGCGCTCCCAAAATCAGACCGCCCTTGCGTAGCCAATCAGATTGCGAGTTTGCCTGATAGTCGGTCACTGGGTTATGCTAAAACAGGTCTTAACAAGGAGTATGCTTGTATATTGTATACAGAAAAACATACAGGCGCGGGTCCAGGAAAAAATGCAAGGAGTCCCCCGCGGAAAATGTCTGGAAAAGTCAATTTCCTGCATTTTTTTGGAGCCATTCTGAGAGAATATTGCCGCCTAGTTCTATTTTCCGTGGATGAAGTCTTGCAAAACGTGTTATATTCTCATCGACATTGATGCCATGTCGTAATGAATGTGAATGCGTATGAACTCGAGAGTTTTCTTAATTCTCCGAAAAAAAAGAAGAAAAAAATACAAGTGCGACCGATTTCCGTAAAACGGTGAAAACCGCCGCGCCTGACATGAAAGTGTTATCACCCGGGGATCGTTTAAGCTTTGTTTTCATACATGATAAGTGATATAAGTGGTTAAAAAAATACTAAATAATACTTTAGACACTAAGTTTCTAGTTCGGTCCTGATAACGCGTTCCAGTCAAAAATACAACGCGGCGTATACAGTAGAACAGATGGAACATTTCAATGTTACCGAGACATTGTAGACTAAAGAAAAGCAAATCATGAAGCTTTTTATTTAGTGCCAAACGTTGAATATTGATCTCATCAGATTTAAAAGTTTGAATGGGACCTTAGTTATCAAGCAAGCTAACCGGTCCTGCGTTGCAGACGAACTCAACCTCCTCAACCGACGCCTCGTCTGAATCAAAACACGCGTTTTATAAGCCCCCCCCCCCCCCCCCTCTATCTCTGTTTCTCTAATAAGCCCCCCTTCAGACGTCAGATTTTTAATAAGCCCCCCTCCATGAAGATGTTGAAGTGAACTAATGAAAACTACAAAATCAATTCAAGTTAGGGTGAAAATGACGTTTTTATTGGAAAACGGTGATACATAACTCGTTATGTTTTATAAGTTTCAAGTGGTAGTGTAATAGCATTTTGAAAATTAATTTGGGTTTTCTTTGAAAATTATTTGGGATTTGAAATAAGCCCCCCCCCCCCCTTCTCAAGGCCTGAAATTAAATACCCCCCCCCCCCCCCCCCCGCCCCCGAGGCTAAATGGATATCTTTTACGGTATTTAGTTTATGCAAGCTATTTCCTGAGTCTGTCTGAATGCTGAAATTTTCCCGTTCTCTGTTTGGTTGGTAATAATTCTCACATATATTCTACCAATGCTGTCGATTCAACTTCTGTTTTTGGAGTAAGGCCCAGTTCAGACGCCGTACTTCACATGAGCCGATTCGAATTTAGGCCGACCCAAATTAATTTAGACCGGCTGAATTGATTCAGACGCCGAGATTAATTCAGCCAAACTTAATTTAATAGGGGAAAATTGCTGTTATATTGAAAAATACATTAAAATAATTCATGCATTTGTTTCGGCTCATGTGAAGTTCGGCGTCTGAATCAAAGCCGGTCCACAGCAGTTATTCCCGGCTGAGCCAGGCAGGAAGAACGGCTGAGCCGATCCGAATTCATCAAGCCGTTCCGAATTGATTCAGACGCCGTACCTCACATGAAATTAATCCATCGAATTCGATTCGGCTCATGTGAAGCACGGTCGGTCAGTTAGGTTACTGCGTACATACTTGCAGTAATGTATGCTAATGTGTGTTGCAAAGTTAGAAATAGAAGTAGATCTTGAAACTTCACCCGCTTATTAAATAGAAGCCTGGCTGAAATGTTTGATGCAGTTGCGATCGAAAATATTAAGGCATTAGCGGGCATTAGGTTAATAAAGAGATAAACCGTCTAAAGATCGATTCGAATCGCTTATGTATAGTTTAGAAGGATACCTTTTCGATCGCATGCTTTTGAAATTGCAAAACAATTCAGAATACTGCGTCGCAAAAACTAATAAAACAACTTTACCTTTGGAGATACTATTAGGTCAGCATGAAATACCGCTTCTAAACGTCTTTCCCGTGTTAGATAATCTCCGACGATGGAAAGAAAAATATTATGCGTGGATACGTTACTAACAACCGGGTCATGCACTGCTTAGCAACTCGACAATCGATGAACATGTCACAGCAGCACACATATTAATCACACGTGTCACAATAGCTGTTTTTATGCAAAACTTTAATCATTCTCAAGTTCAAAACAAATTCAAGGCGCTAACTTCCTTCGTAAGTGCTGCTTTGGTGACCAGTAAAAAAGTTTGGCAATGTTTCAGTTCATGGTTACGTTTAATAGCTCTTTTTGAATAGCCGCCATTACCACCTAATTTAAAGTTGGCTAAGTGAGTTCAAATTGCTGTGAAACCAACCAAGTAATTGTGTGCTCGAACCCTGATCTCTAAACAATCGATACCACGGACAAAACTAATTTTGGACAATACTTAATCGCATAATTCTGCCAATAATAAAATTAACACGACTAAAACGTTCACAATTTGAAGTTGAAAATCGTTCTCAACCTATAATGATTTAAGAATTCTTGAAAGTTAGAAGGAGAAAAAAAATTAAAAAAATACGGGTTAAAAGTTATGTGAATATTTATATTTTTATTGAAATCGAGTAAATAAATTGCGTGACAGGACTAAAAGCCGGCTACCGGCGGTCTTCCGCCGCCTACGTTGCTTCTTGCCGCCGCCTACTAATCAAGCCTTCTGGTTTTCTGAGAGTTTACTTATAAAATTTATGAAAGAAAAAAAAAAAGACAACGGCTGTAACAGTGTAAGTCTTTAAACTCCAAACTTCATATAGAATAATCGCAAGATCGTTTAAAATACCTGAGATCTACTGTGATCGATAAAAATTGTCATATATAGCACTAGATTTGACTCCTAGAATGCTGGAGCTTCTACATTTCCAAAATGTTCTGGGGGGGCATGCCCCAGACCCTCCTAGTATTAAGGGACCTTACGGACTCTTTATTGGTCACAGCCGCCTATTCCACAATGGTATTAAAGCCGCTTACTTCAAAAATCAATGAAACCCCTGCGGCGTAACCAGGTTGGACACTGTCATAGAACTGATTCGAGAAATGGCTAGAGGAAGAAAACTGATGCCTCCCTCCTGGGTTTCCAAATATTCTCTTTCTTTTAATTAAGGTCAAATAAAACTAGGTGGGAAATAAGCTAGTTTCATGTTAAAATAACGAAGTGTGTAATCTGGTTCAACTGAAGTTACCCAATGTCTTCCTAATATCGAAATGGCCATAAAGCAAAACATACTATCGTGTGTCCGCGTGCATACTTTACGTGTGCTCCTGTGGATCAGCGTGTCGTGAAAAATGCATGCTTACCTTTGTTCTTTATGTTCCGGCGGTAATTTCTTGGGCTCTGCCAACTGACTCACTCTTGCGGTAATATTTGCTTTTAAAGCCAAAGGTTGTACATCCCAGACGACAGACTCGCGGCCACAGCTGTAAGTGTATTCTCCTCTACGATGGAAAAAGAAATAAATCCAATGAGCAAAGTGAATAACGCGCGATTACACGCGCGTGTGAGTGTGTGATGTTAGACAAACGCGCGCTAATTCTTTTAGTACTCCAAGATGGTTCGCGTCAAATATATTTTGTGTGTTGAAGTTCTTGGCTATTTTGGTACTGTATTGATTTTTATGCTTTCTGTGCTTTAATGTATCGTGTTTTTAAAATTTATATTTAAAAGGAAATCGTGGTATAGCGTGCTAAAATCATTGTTTTCACGGTTCACTTCCAAAGTTAAGTCTTTTAATCTTGTTTCTCAAATTCTTGTTTTGTACCTGTTACACTTGAGTGGGTGATCTAGTTGGAAATCTTTCTTCGGCGTTGCTAAGGCCATTAATCTCTCTGAAGCACTTGCCGAGAGCGCTCGTCTGGAAATGGGCCACATCATATCCTGATTTCCCCATACAATCGGCCTGAAACAAGAATTGCGCGTTATTTGAATGAATGTTGTCTAAACATTAATATTGTAGCCAATTAGCACTCTAATTGCGTCTTGAAAAGTAATTCAAGAAAAATGTAAATAGCTAACTTACGACTGAATAGTCCACTGAATAATTGACTAACTTCAATATCTATTAGTGAAACTTTCATAAACTGAGAAGTAAATTTAAACGTGCAAGTTTACCGTTATCGAAGAACCTGGGAAGAACTGTACGTACTTTTTGCCATCTTCAAATGAGGAATGACGAATCTTTCGGCCACTTTTAAAAAGTAAACATAATTGTAGAAATTGTATTTCACGGCCTAACCGGCCTAGTTTTTTCCAAGCGAAGTTCGAAAACTAATCTATTGAGTGGCAAATTTTCCACTCATAAATCATCTCTGGTTGATTTTACTTAGGCTTTTGTCAGGTGTGCAGGATCCGATTACAATAGTCATTACAAAACATTTTAGTCGCCGGCTTCATTTAATGACTCATATACTTTACCAAAAGCTTGTCATCCATACAGACTTAGATTCCTTCGGCTTTGCCAGTTTTACCAGGCGAGTACTATTAAAATAAATGTGGAATTAATATAACATAACAAACAAGGACATTGAGAGGGCTTCAATTTGGCAAATACGAATGAATTGAACTTATCAACAAAGCAAACACAACTTACATGCCAGTATCCCGTGTGGCTTCTGCGAAGTTAGGGAGTGGATGATTCACTCGAACAACTGCGGAAAAGAGAAAACATATTAATTCTAGGAGGTTATTCCCATTCAATGCGAGTCTTGCAAACTCGTTTATCGCTCCCATGGACAACCATTCATACTCACATGCAACTTCTGTCATGTTAATACAACAGCGATTACTTTTGAACAGAAAACTTTCAAACAGTAGTTAAATGTAAAACCGTCTACGTTTAGCAACAGTAAATACGCGGTTTCCCAGTTAAAGTTCCAGCACCCGGGATTTTTACGTGTGAATTTTGTTGTGGTTATTCCAATTCTCCGGGTCCGATGTGCCAGGGTTTAATGATTACATTCAACAAAGCGTCTTGTTGTGTTCCCATAGAAACGCTGCCACAGCGTGGTGCTAATTAACGTTGTCTTACTGTGCAGCGCTTTCTGGAATATGATTGGACAACCAGAGGTCCAGTGAGGTTTCAATATCCCAACGACTTTGTCTTTGTTTTTTCTCTCAGCCAAACTAACAAAGAGCCATAATTGTATGTTGATCCTGGAAATTGTTATTCAAACAAACCTGAAAACATGGCTTTGTTTCAAGACTAAGGAAATTAGATCTGCACGCTAAGTTTCTGGCTTAAACTTCTTTTTGAGTTTTGAGTTTACAATTTCAAAACCCGAAACGTGTATAGTACTATACAGTCATTTATATACTTGAAGAAAAAAAAACATAAAACTAAAGATAACACCTTGTTCAGATCTAAAGACAAAACACGCTTACTATAAAATATGCAGTTCAAGCCAAACGGCATTCAAAATGGTTTTAAATTGTCTAGACTGCCAATCCGGGAAAGTAAGTTATGAACGGATAAAATATCTTCGGTTGGGAAAGAAGAAAGTAAAACTAGTGAAAGTAGGAAATGGTAGCCTTTAAACAACAACAACAACAATCGCTTCAATTTGCCTCCGATTTTTTCTTGTCCAAGAAGGGTTTTCTCGTTAACTACTTAGCGTTGCCAGGCACTTTTATTTATAGTGTTTATCCTACAAAGAATATGAACACACATATATGAAAATAGCCTGATTCAGTCCTATATCCAAACAACTCGTCTGCTTCTGACTGCACAAAACGCTGGAAAACGCCATTGTAAGCTGAGCACTGTATTTGATCGATTGAATCGCGTGATCTAAATCGAACTTAGCGTAAAAAAGAACTGGACTTGCATGCGTTCCGAATATAACCAACTGAGCGATCTTGTACTTGTTAGCCACTCGGAAAAGACCCGCGCGGTCTAGTTACTTCATCATATTTATCTCAGAGGGTCCTCAGACATAGAAGCCAGTGTGAACTGTAAAACCAGCGTGCGCAATATTGGAACAGTAAGCCACAGAAACCTCTCTGGAAACTCTATTTTCATTGGTCCGTAAGGGTCAGTGAACATTCTTACCTGTTGTATATTGTTTGAGGACCAATGACATGCCTCTTTCTCGAGAGATAGTGGGTGACCCTATCGGCAGGCCGCTAATCTTTAGAACTGTTTTTACAGAGTACAGGTGGTTTGGGCGGAGAAAATCAGTGAGAATCTGAAAGCTAGAAGGCCTTTCGGACTTCCCCATCTTTTATTCGGCGCTGTCGATTTACAAATTGACGTCAGTTTTTAATACGTCTGTCCTGTTATTGATCATGAATTTCGGCATAACTTCGCCTCGTGGATCCGCAGACTACTTTGACAATGTTATGACGAAATTCATGATCAATAACAGGACAGACGCGTTAAATACTGACGTCCATTTGTTTTTTACAATAACAACAGGCCAAAACGATCAAGCGTAGACTTCAGACGAGGGGAAACGTCAGGTATAAAAAGTGAACTGAATTTGTTTTAGCCGGAACGATTCCGAGAATCACAGCTTCGTGAACTTCAAACTACGTACAATAACTCGACATGCAGAGTTTCTGAAACTAACCTTTATTCCATTCGGAAATTCTTGTAAACCCGCTGAAATATTCCCAATTTCAGTCCACTCTCAGTTGTTTTGAAGTTACGCGCGGCAAAATAAGCAGATTCCGTTCCAGTCAACTTCAGCGTCAGACTACAACAAACTACCATTCTCTTTCGCTTTACTGTTGAATTAACCCACCTGTGAAGGACTGTTGATGATTTACGCCTCGGGGATTTTGCTAAAAGCAGGCCCGGCCCACGGCCCGCGGCCCGGCGGCCCAAAGGCCCGGGGCTCAGTTTACGGTCCGCGGCCAGGTCCACGGCATGTCAATCCTTTGCAATCCTTGTATCTGTTTGTTGCATTTTGCTCAGAGAAAAACGTTCGATCCTTTATACGTCCGTCTATTTATAATTACAGAACCCGATGGCACAGCGGACGTTCCTTCTCGAACGATATGTAAGTTTTAACAGACTTGAAACCCTTGTATAAGGACACTATTTCGTGTTTAAAATAGTATTTTTGGCAAGTTGTATATATATTGTACTTGCCAACATAGTGAGGCGCGTTCATAGTCCATAGCGTTCATAGCAATTCAAAACATAAATTTCTCCGCATCGTGCGACTTTGTTGGACGTTAAAGGGGCTACGTCACGGATGGCGCATCTTGAAAAAATTGGCAATTTTTTTCAAGTTCGTCGTTCGCAATCCGTTTTAATCTTCTCCATCCTCGACCATCCTCAGTTCCAGTTTGGTTTATTATCACCTCTTTGGTGTTTTTTTACCTTAGTAAACAACTATTTCGAGGCCTTCTTCAATTTAAAGGTGATTTTGCACTTCGCAAAAATGACTTAAAATATCGTGACATAGCTCCTTTGTGTGGGGCATTTGGGGCAAAAACAAACAACACTGAGTAACAAAACAGTTTTAAATCATCTAATTTACAAACAAATTAATAGCTTGTTCAGAATAACTTTTTGGACCGGGCCGCGAGCCGTAAAGTGAGCTGCGGGCCTTTGGGCTGCCGGGCCGCTGGCCGTGAAGTATAGTTTCTGGGCCGCGGACCGCCGGGCCGCGGACCGCCGGGCCGCGGGACTGCTTTTAGCAAAAACCCGTAAATTGTCCACTTCATCGAGAACTGACAACGCTGCCATTTTGGCGAAATTTTCAAGATCCGTGCGCGATGACGACATTCATGTGTCTGTCCTGACAATAAAAATTAACCAATGAGCGCGCGAGAATTTTGGCAGTTACCGTTGTATTGTAAAATTTGCTTTTTAGCATACTTACAGTAAATTAGTGACAGAAAATAACTCACTTTGGGTAATTTGATCCTTTTCTGTTTCTTTGCCTTTTCGATTTCTAAAAATCAAGCAAGATTAGATTAGCGGTGAGTATTAAAATGACCATGAGGTATATACATTGGCTTAACTTATACAGACAAGATTTTCAGATCAATTCAGTAAAAATAAATTGATATCAATAGACGACTGACTATTCCACCCATTCTACAGCCAATAAAGTTGCATAAAATTTTATGCCGGCCCTTCTTCTTTGTCCTTCACAAGTCTCTTCATTCATATCAATAGTATGTCTAATTTCTCAATATCTTATTTCGTTTCCAAAATTGATATGACATGATATTTTACCGCGAAACGTCGTTGTATAATAATAACATTCTCGGGGATATATTAAACAGGGACCGCGCAGGGGGAGGGGCTGGGGGGGGGGGGGCGGGGGGGGTTAAGGACCACATTCCAATACGAGATAGCCGCCTGGCACGTGTAAATAAAATAAATAAATAATAAACAACTTTATTTAAGTAGACACTGTAAATCAACAAACAAATATTGCAAATAGAACATAAACTTGTTAAAAATCCCAACTGGCTAACCAGTTGGCTATTTACATGGCGTGGCCGAGGAGTTGAACTCGAGTCTTCCGATAACAAATCCAGCTAGTGGTAAGATTGAGGATTTGAACCATCTAGGGCCTCCAGATTTCAAATCCAGTGCCCTAAACCATTCGGCCACGCCGCCTCCTCGTGTGTCGAAAACGCGGCAAATTATTGCTTCAATATGACCCCGGTGAAGCCTGTCAGAACAAAGCTTTTTAAGAACAGCCGGAGTACAACCTATTATTTACGTATTTTTGAGAATGTGTTGGACTTACCTATTGGTGTTGTAACATTTACAGATGATAAATAAGGAGACTTGTTAGTAGATGCAACTGACTGGGGTCGAATTTCCGGCAACTGGAGCCGCTCAGACTCAGAATCACTCTGTTTTTCTTCCTTGACAGGCGAGCTTCTCTTAGATTGTTGTTCACTGGCTTTAGATGAAGGTTTCCTTTGAGGTTCCACTTGCTCTGGTTTGTCACGTTTAACTTCTTCTTCGTCTTCTTCTTTGTCAGGGCTGGTGGCTTGTGGACCAACAGCCGTGCTCTCTCCATCTGCAATGAGAATTAAGACAATAATTACGAACGGCGTCAACCCCGGTTTTTAATATTGATTATGCCTGATTATATGCCTGATTACGAACATAGTATTTTTAATTACGAAGGACTTGCTTATGTTGTGTTCTTAAGATGGTTTACGATACTCGCAACATGTGACTCTAACCTTCGTTTGATCGGGCTTCTCAGATCGAGCGTGTTATCGTAATACCGTATTTTATTTTATATGTGATTTCTTTAACTAAAGTCACCGTAACAGTTAACAGCAGCTAAACCCAGTTTACAAACGGCCATGATCGTAACCCTAAACTATTATACACAGGTCCCTAACCGAGTGGTTAGTAAGTGAGGGAGGGAGCGAGTGAGTGACTGCAAGCGGGGAAAGTTCAAACATGTGATATACTGAAGAAATGGGAAGTGGAAATATGAGTGTGAAAGTTGATAGTCGTTTACGAGAATAACAACTTCCATCATAGATTAGGATTCAAATTACACCTAACAATTTTCACAATTGCGGCAAATCCTCTTCTACTATAGTCATCATTATAAACAAACTTTTATCTGGTTTGTGTGAATGAAAAACTTTATTTTTTTTTTATATGTTATTTAAATGTAAACTAGATTCGTTGGTTGTAGAGGTTACTGCAGTCTTTAGAAACGTAGTATCGTAATTGGCAACTGAGTTTGGACGATAATCCGTAAATCAAATGTTTGCAATTTAAGTTTTTATTACAGTGTACTTAAAATAAAGAGATACGCATATTGTTTGGATCGTAAATAGACGGCTTTGCGCTTAGTTTCACTTACAATCCTCTTGAAACGCCAGTGTCAGGAGCGCGCGTAAACACTCCACACAGTTTGCTAGCCAGACTTATCGCCAGCCTAATATTACGGAAATGAAGTCATCATATCCTAATACACCGATATATTTTAGGGTGGCTTGTTTTAAACTCTACCCGGGAACTCCAGCTCTAGCACTTCTCAGTTCAGCCTGGCGTTCGTGCACTCTTCACGCAACTTTACAAGCGTTTCCATGGCTACGCGTTTGTAACTTAATTCTATGAAGCCTTCGGAGCCATTTACCTTCGTACGACATTTTTTCTTGAACTAGGAACTGACTCCTTGGTGTTGCGTGCGTTTAATCTTGCACTGAACATAATTTTTAGTGTGAGCCATCGATCGTGATCGTGTTCACGGTATATGGCGAGGATAGATCGAGAGTACAGATCTGATGTAATAAACACTAATTAGAATAGACCCCTACAAAGTGAAAATGTTATTACCTTTCCCAGTCTTGCATGAATTTCGACGGAAAACAGCACATTTAAACTTATTGGCAAGAGAAATATTTTACGTGGATCTGAACTGCATTTTCTAAATACAATGTTCAGAGGAAAATATAGCCAGTTACTATATAGTAAGTTGAATATGCAAAGCGAGAGGCTATACAGTTACGCGATCCTCTTGTTACAGTCTAGCTGGAAAGTGTAACGACCTTTTTCTCACTACTGTCCCATATTAAAAGAGTAGCCATTCAAGGATACCTTACTTGACTGATAAAAATAAAGCTTAAAACTAAAGTACGAACAATCATTTGTGGTTAACCTACCATTGTTATTTTCGACATCCTCAACTTTAATTTCATTTTCTGAAGCATTTCTTGTTGTTCCATAACAAAAGCTCTTCTCCGTATTTTTCAGTCTTTTCAGCCCAGAAATATAATCTTCGCGCTGAGAAACTGAAATTGTGTTTAACTTTTCGGGATCCTAGAGACCACTCTATGCCGGGGTGAAAACTTACCAATAAATATTTGATGAGTGAAAGTTCGCGCTTGTATGCCGATTGGTGAATTAGTGCAAAACCCAAAACATTTTGACAGTTGGGCTAGTTGTTAGCCAAGTTTTAATTAACAAGTGTTTACACTTTTCTTTCTAATGGAAAACGCGTTCTCTGCCTTTTCATTAATAATGTACCATAACAGAAAGTCTCTAAGTCTCTAAGATCTTCCCAAGACATTAAAACTGTATTCGAGCCTATGTGCTTATTGTATGCGAATAACTTAATAATGTATCGCTACAACTTTGACAATAAACTTGTTTCCATCTTTCCAATTGAAATATCATATACACCAGAAAACCATTTATCGTTGTTTCGCGCAAAAATCGTTACCAAGGAGATGATGTCAGCTGTTGTTCATGCATGTTAAATATTTGATGCCTTTTAAAGAAGGAGAAGTTTCACTTAATTACTGGCTTAATCCATTCATTTCAGAATTTCACAGCTTTTATCTTTCAGTGTCAACAAATTTGCATTCTAGCCGGCGGATCTTTATTACCGCCTTGTCAATATTGTAGCGAGCGCTGAAATACCGCCAAATATAATTATATTTTATTAGCTAAACTCGAATTAATACTAATATTTTACGTATGATTTATTTACCTGTACTTGAGAGACTCGATCTAGAACTAGCTCGCGCCGACTTAAAACTGGAGGCTGCCAAGCTCAGATAACTGCTGTACTCTGTTATGACGGACCGCAGGCTCGGGCTGCGCTGAAGGATCAAACTGATAGGCGTCCCAGGTGCGAACAGCGAGGCTCGACTGGACTTGTGATCTCGGCCACTCTGATAACCGGCATATATCCTGAGTGGCTGCAGTCTGGCTTTTCTTGACACTAAGCTCGCCTTGCTAGATGCACTAGAGGATGGCTTGCCACTTTGTCCAGTTTTACTTGATTTCAAAGATGACATGGATAATGCGCTCGACAGAGAAGTACCTCTGTCATTCATAGTCTTGTTGCGTCTTTGCGCATTCGAAAGCGCACTCGACGCAGAACTAACAGAAGTTCCATTTCTCATTCTCTGTGGACGTTCTTTCAGTTTTCGAACTCGTTTCCGCCGATTCGTAAAATCAATGTTCTCGTGAATATCCATTTCTCGCTGCTTAGCTCCTCTATTGTTGGAAGTTTCTGCAGCCTTTTCACTTTTCTTCGTAAACCCAGACCTGCTCGCTGATCTGTTTAGTTCTCTTTCCACCTGGAAAAAGGACATAACAGCTTGCTTGTTAAGATCTGGAACAGATTTTACACGCGGTGTGGTTGGGTTTTTATTATCGATCGAGTGCTCATTCGAGAAGCCATTTGACTGCGACTCACGGATCGTGTTCGTGAGAGACCGGGATCTAGCGTGAGAGTCACGTGACGCTTACCAGTTTTACGTACATCGGGAACAGATTTACTTGAAAGATTTTTACCAATCACTGGCAAATGTGGCACTTGGGAACGAGACTGTGATCTAAGCCTAGGAGTCTTTGCTCGCTTGGTTTGGACAGTTGCCTCTTTCTTTGCAGGTTTCCTAAACCTGCGATTCGCCTCAGGCCCTTCGCTGATGCTGTAGCCTGCCGCACTGTAATTACTCCATCGTGACCAGTTTCTCGTGGCCACATAAGACCCGTTGCTTTGCACACTTGTAGTACCTTTGTCACGCATGCTCATCCTACTTACAACTGATCGTCCATATGACAATTCTGATTCACTCACTTCACCTCCTTGCTTTTCGCGCTCTTTCTCCTTCTTTGTTGCCATTTTCTTCATGCGGTACTGATTAGTGTTCAAAATATAAGACGGTGTAGAGCTCACATTGGAGTGTGCACTTCCTTTTCTCGCCGTCTTTGTTGTTTTAGTTGTTTTTGTGGACACTGGCCTGCTCTTAAGTGAAGCAATCGTGGGAATACTGCTAGCGCTCGCATTTAAACTGCTAGTATAGTGCGTTTGAACTGTTGTTGGAGTTCCAAATACTCGTGTTGGGGTTGTTTCCGTTTCTTCATCGTCGTCATCTTCACTTTGTTCATCACTCTCGTCGTCGCTTTCATCATCATCATCATCATCGTCGTCGTCATCATCGTCATCATCATCATCATCACTTTCTTCATCTTCTTTCTCGGAGTCGAGTCCTTGTTGTCCCTTGTCACTAGCACTGTCGTAGTTAATACGATCACTTCCCTCCTTATAATCAATCTTTACAACTTGTGGCGTAGCTTGAGAGCTTTCATTTCGACTTTGTCCTTCGGGATTTCTTCGGAAAGCTTCTCGTTCTGGTCGATCAAATGAATACGAATTTTTCCTTTGGCCTTGTGATTGATTATTGGAAATGAGCACCCTTTTGGTATCCACATGGTTAGAGTTGTCGTTGAGACTTTCTTTGAAAGCACTCAATTGCGAGCCGTAAGACTGAATTCCAGAGCTTCTGCCATCGGCTTCAGTTCTCTCAGGATTTATGTTTCTCTGTAATGACTGCCTTTTCCTGTTTTTCTCTTGAAGTTCTTTTTCAAACTTTTTCAAGTTTTCACTTGTAAGCGAGAAAGCTTTAACAGTTGTCATGGTGAAAGGTTATTTCCTAAGTAAACAGGCATTTGTGCTGTTGGAGTCTCTTTAAATTCTAGTTTCCATATCCGAATCACTTGTCACTGCAGAAGAATAAAGAAGAAAACAATACAATAACATTGACTTTTCGAAGATGTGAAGTATTTGACATGTATAAAACGCTACACTTAGACTCGACTGTATGATAGAAAGATGTTTAAACAAATCTATCGCTTCTGGCAAGGAAACTAATCGGAAACATTTGAATCATATTGTTGAAAATTAAGCACAAGCCTACCTTCTTATTTGAGTTAGATCTTTACTAATTACAACGCCATCTTGGTTTGTTTTGCAAACATACAGAAAATTACGGTCTTAGCATGGTGATTGGAAAACCAATATCGAATGTTTCCTCCAGAAAACATTTCCCTGCTGCATATTTACATTTCCGAAATTCAAAATAGCTATCTCAAGATTTTTGTCTAGTACGTTTGGAGTGGAAAGTACAAACTTTACAAAAACACCGGAACTCGAACTGAAACATTCCAACATCTGCTGTAACTTGAGTCCAATGACTATGCAAATATCGGAAACCATACTGTGTGCTGTGAGATTGTTTACATTGTCGAAACCAGGGGGAGAGGGTGGGGGTAGCTACTTCACATAAATCCAAACCATGCTCTCACAACTTGCCTTGCAAAGCAATCATCACAACTTAAGCCAGCGGATTCATCATCTGCTCGTGCGTAGAAGTTGTGTAAAGGCAGAAGAAAAGCTAGAAAAATATGGCGGCTGATGAGGCGATGGAATTGCGTACTGCTGCATGAATGATTATTGTATTTCAGTCACTTTGTGATCATTTAAACCAGATAAACTTCTTCCTCAAGTTTTCGTTTTCAAGATGCAGCCACGACCGCGACGGCAAGTACAATATTCTGCACTTGCGTTTTACATATTTCTTTGCCGTCCAATGCATAACGAAACGGGCGCCAATGCAAAACAAAATGCACGTGCGGTTTGCATTTACATTTATTTGCCGTCCTACGCAAAACAAAAACGTCAAATGACCAAATTCACGCTATTATGGAGAACGTGAACACGCGATGGTTAATTTGCCTTTCTGGACTTGAACTCCGTCCCTAAGAATTCAGCTCGTGGACAGTTCGGCCAAATTGGACAAATTGAACGTGTTGGAATAATCGCGACATAGTTTATAGGAACGTTAATTCATTTTTTAAGGAATTTCGCGCGTGAAAAGAAGCCTTATGAAAACACCGCTGACCAAACAAAATTGATCGCTTTGTAAGTTGTGAGAGCATGGTTTCTCGGTCCCAGTCCCAGTCCCTGTCTCCCCCCCCCCCCCCCCCCCCCCTGCTCGAAATTTACTTAAATCAAATCTAGCTGAATATTTTGCTAGCTATTTGAATTGGTGCGGCATGTAATGTTTTGACAAAATTGGATATTCATCATAAACACATCGAGTATTTTAAGTGACATGTTTTATTTGCCATCCAAAGCAAGATTTTGTCGATAAAGAGATTTGAGTCCATCGATCTCAAAGCTGCTAGATCCTGTCAACTGTCGTTACAGAGGACACCCTCGGGACGTAGTTTGGAGTCCGTAATAGCTGGAGGTCCTGGAGTCATTTTCAGACCCCTTTTCAATTAAACCTCTACAGCTTTCGCCGAGGTGAGGGCTGGATTTTGTCTAGATTTTCTCCCCCGTTTCTCACGACTTCGTTGCTCGGTTTCGCGACTAGAGATTTTGTCCGTAATAGCGGGTGTCCGTGATAACGAGTGTCCGTGATAACGGGTGTGCGCAAGGTGAGAGTTGACTGTACATGGGAATATTTGATGTATATATTATGCAATATTAATTTTTGCCCATTCTAATATTCTCAAAGAAAGCACTGCGGCTCTTTGCTCGACTTCAAAGGATCGGTATAATTTCAGTTGCGAGGATTTTATAATTTTGAGGGCAATTTCTTGGTATAATCCTGACTTCGTATCGCTAATTTAAAGTATTTGAGGGGGAAAAATTGTCCAGTCATTTTCAACATCTTTTCGGCTGACATAAAAAAATAATAGCAGATTTGTATTTTCAGTCGGTAGTGGTCTATTGACTAAAACTGTTAGTATGACAACAGAGTGGACGAATGTGCATGTTACATAAACCAGACCAATATGGCAGCTTATTAAAACTGAGCGGGAAACTAATGGCAATCAGCTGAGGAATAACTTTATATTTTGCTCCTAACTGCTGCTCCCTTAGTTTGACATTAATGTTACGATTTTAATATTTTTAGTGCACTAATAACACGTCTAGCGCCACCATGTGATTCAGTAACGAATTAAAAAGGTTTGTTTTGTATAGCGAGGCAACACATTAAAGTTGCGAGTGTTTAAAGGGCAGGTTAGATCAATCTAACATTACTGTTTCAAAGTGAACGCAAACCAGTTTATTAACTAAACACTCTTAGTCACTTTGCTTATCTACACTCCCGTTCCCTGTATGTGTTCTTTGTTATATAAAAAAATAACTTTTAAGTATAGACCACCTTCGGAAACCCTAACACTGATGCAGTAAAATGTGCATGTAAGGTCGTGAAACAAGAGAGCGGAAATTAGTTGTAATTATAAACTGGACTGGACATGTGTTTCACAGAATATTGAGCTGTGAAGTAGCTTGAAGTGAGTAACAATAACAAAAACAAAAAAAGAAATAAAATACCTGCAGTGTGTGAAATGGAGAATCTATTTTGTACGAAGTATTATTTGTTCTTGAATTCCCCGCACCCAAACAACTGACAACCAAAATGCGGTGCGGGATAAGCAGACACAAGTCTTAGCCCATTTATTGAAACAATTACATGTATACTTTGAAAACACAACGACCGTATCAGGCCTAGAAAATAAACTATAAAACTGAAAAAATGGCTCACAAGAGTAACGAAATCGCTAAATAAAATAAAACTGTCCCCTTGAAGTTATCCAACGTATTTATACTTGCTATCTCGCATACCACACTTTTCACACAATCGTACCACACACTCACACGACTAATTCACGTGTGCTTGGGAATTCAAGAAACCATTTATCTTTTGTTTCATTACGCTTTGCTTCATTCAGACAAAGATAAATGAACAAATATATTGAGCTCGAGGTTTTATCTCGATCGTATCTGACGTGTCAGTAGCAACAAAATAAACATTTCTCGACAATTTTCTGACTCCAAAAAAGTCATTAAGATGAAAGAAAAAAAGCAGGGCCGTAGCTAACTTTTTTGAATTGGGGGGGCAATGAAGCGAGCGCCGAAGGCGCGAGACGCTAGGGGGGTCTGGGGGAAAATTTTGAAAATTAGAGGCTTGGAAATGCTATTTTCAGCATTCTCTATGATACATTTCAATGTCGATTAAGTGTAAAATGACAGGTATTTTTAGTGCTTACAGCAACATTTCCGAGATTTTGTTAACTAAGTCTCTTCGTTCGCCGCCATCTTGACTTTTAAATATGCCGAGCGAAATCTGGGGAGAGTACCAAGCCCCGCTCGGCATATTTAATCAAGAAAAGCGGCTATTTGAACACGAATTCGTTTTTCAGAATGCATTACCCATTTCATTTTTTTATTTATTTTTTATTTTTTTAAAGTAGGTTGTCTTTGAATCGCTTTCCTTTTGTTTGCCATCTCAACAAGATGAGCGAATCAGTTGTGAAAACTTGCAAAGGTCAGATCACAGTAAAGTTCAAACTATTTACTTCAGAAAGTGAAAAGGTTTTGGGGGGGCAGTTGCCCCCCCCTGCCCTTCCGCTAGCTACGGCCCTGAAAAGTATGGTATATGTCGTAATGACGCATTGAAATGTGGACTCAGCATACAGACAAGAAGTAATGCATGTGTTATTACTGTTCGATAATTGAGAGTATCTGACATGCGTTAAATCGTGTAAAGTGGTTCACGGCGCAATTACGATTACTTGAGAAATTTAACGCCAAACGCCACTTAGCCGTTTCTGATCCACAATATCACTTGTGGAGGTTTCACAATCGAACAAAAATATTCAGGATTTGTTGTAAATTTGCATATAACTGGTAGGCGAAGAAATAATTTACAACAGCGCTGCGCTTGTCTCAAAGGCTATTCAGAGAAGTTGCAGGAGCAAATTCATGCTTGCAAGTTCAAAGAGTCATTTCAATAGAGAATGTTTGTTTACAAAATATTTGTATTCAGCCGTTTTATTTGTTAACCCGAGAGTCGTTTAACAAGGATAATCCTCGAGGAAACCTTTTTTAAATTTAACGGATCGAAAAGAAGCTTAATTTATATTTTTTAAATGAACCTTTTTATTTCCGCGCAGTTCAGAATTCTAACGAAAACATGTCAATTCACATTTTGTCGCGTAGTTACTGAATTCATAATGTGAAATTATTATATTTCGTGAAATAGAATATTTTATGAAACATTTCTTTGAACTTTAGTGCCTACGATTCATTTCGATAACGTTTCTCAGGGTATGAAATAAATAAATGATAATGTAAGCTGTTTATAACTGCAGCAGAAGCCAGCAAGCGTAAGGAATTCTGTAAGTGCTTGATACGTTTAGCTTGTCAAATTAGAACAAGGCAAAAAAATAAGTTTATAACTTAGTTGTAACTACAGCGCTAACATTTCAGAAACAGTGACTGAAGAAAGGACTTAGCTCGACATCATGTATTCTTTCTTTTAACCGATAAAACGTCAATTCCTGTTGTACTCGATTATTACAAAAGAAGTAAGAATTCTTCAAGTGACATTCAGTTGACATGCGTTTTAAATAATATTCACTGACAGGATGCAAATAAAATAATCATCTTACCGTCAATATAAGCTAATTCCGCTCATCTTCAAACAGAAACACAACTTTTCGCAGGTCGCTAAAACATCTCAGTCAAGCCGGTAACCATGGTGCAAGCGAAACTATCATACATTCTATGTCCACAACTTCATTAATACAAAGATACTTGTGCATATGCAAATTGCGCAGTTTGATGGATGTGCAGCTTAAATTGATTGGTCGCTGCATAGTTTTGGCAGGTGCAAGTAAAGAAGCCTTAGGCCTACGTGATTAAAATTTGAGACGTGATGACAGCGGTGATGCTCCTACTTATCTGCTCTTGCTACTTGTTTCAAAGCGTTAAGTTTCTCAGTGAAGCCGCACAACACATACCCGACTAATTTGACTTGATTTTGTTCATTTAATACTGATTTACTCCTTTAACACTGAAATAATGGTTGTAAGTAGTAAAAATAAATAATTTTGGCATTGATCGGTTTCCCAAATATACGTCGTTTTAATGCATATTTATTACCCGCGTAAATGGTTAGAACAGTATTAGAACAGTACTGTCCTCTTATAACATTACAGTTCATAATTTGCTTGATTCTGGGAATTCAAGACATTATTCGAGTTTACCAATCAATGCATGACAGGCCCTTTTAATGCGCTTCAATCCTTACCGAGACAATTGTTAGCTGTATAGATATATTCATGGTTATTTCCCGGTACCACATGAAAGAGATACTCCAGCAAGGTGAGGCGCTAAACACGTAGGAACATCATGTGACTCAATTCAAAATGGAACAGCGTGTACGGACCCTCTTCTCTGAACTACAACATTAAAAACCTGACCCGGCGAATATTAGAACAAAAAAAACGAAAAAGAAAATACTTGGATGCGAAACGAAAGCTATGGAAGGAATCAAATAGGAAAATATTAATACATACCACCAAATAGACTATTGGCCCCACATATAAGAGTACTGCTGGCTTATGACAGTCTACGTTGTTGTTCATTTATTAATTAATAACTTCAAATTTGAATTTTCAAATTCTACGTTTAATAAGCCATCATTAAATATTCATTTTTCCCTGTTTATTTCAAATCCTTTATATAATCATAAAGATCATCCAAATCATCCTAAAATTCTTAACCATTTATAGATTTCATAATGTGGTATAATAAATGATATTAGAGACGTTTTTGAGCCATGGATGGCAACCAGATAGTTGACGAGCTTTGACGTTACAGACGAAAAGTCCAGCCTGGATACGCGCCAAAAAAGAGAACATTCGACTTCCCGTTGCCGTCAGTGGCCAAAAACGTCTGTGCTTATTAAAGCTCCCTATTACCTGTGAAGTGGTTGGTCGGAGAGAAATGTTACTCTTGCCCATATATTTATGTGATACCACCTCTGGTGATACCACCTCTGGTGATACCCAGTGGCGGATCCAGACTCACGGCTTGTTTATTAGGTGGGAGCCCGAAAAACTTTCCATGTATTTCAAAGCTATTTTCTCACATAAGTCATCCCAGTCCACAGGAGCTGACGATCCAGAGGAATGTTTCACCCGCCTTTCTTTCAAGGTCAAGCTTTAGTCATACCGTTTTCAAAAGGAAAGTTTTATTATCATAGTTTAATTATTTTTAGCTAAGAAACCCAGTACCTCGATTGTTTTCGTTTCCAAACAAACAAACGACTTTATTGACAGGCGTTAAAACTGACATGGCTGAGATACTGATAAAACTTGTGGTCCTCACAAGATAAAAACATATAATATACTAGTTAATTCCGTAGAAGAACAAGGCTTGTAATAATTTTAAGAAAAAACACGACACTCCGTAAAGAACAATACATGTATGTGTTTCGGTTTACCTCAACCATATTCAGTTGTAAAATTACAAGTGCGGTAGCCGAGTATTTATAGTATTAATTACAGTGCGACTACTCCAACCAAGGCCACCCAAACAAATTCTTTTCGATTCTTTGCAAATTGTCCAGTAGCATTTGAGTGTTCGTCCCCAGAGGCCACGATCCTTTTGGTCAGCACCAAGAATCGAGACCTCTGGCCGGTCCCAATTTGTTGAAATTGGGACCGGCCAGAGGTCTCGATTCTTGGTGCTGGATCGCGGTCTCTGGGGACGAGAATGTTGAGTGGCGGCTGCCATAGGCGCGGCGCCTTTACAAGCTGACGTCCGATCTCACCCCTGGGTTGAATTGTAAAGCGCATTTGGATATACTATATAGAAAATGCGCTATATAAATGTCATTACCATTACCATTTGAGTGTTAAAACAATAAAATTATGGCCACAAATTTATTGCTAGCATCATCGCGTAGTGTGCAGCTTGCTTAGATCCATAATTTGTGGGAAATCTATTGTTAACATCCGAGGTTTTCATTTGCTGATAATTGCACATAATTTGTTGGGTGGCCTTGGTTGGAGTAGTCGCACTGTAAGGATGTGAACAGCAAAGCATAATTATGCATTGACTAAAACAGAACAAGAAATGGGTTATGTATGACCGTCTTAAAAATACAATGTAATTTATACCCTAACTCAAGGATAGTTCTGGAAATTAAACGCCATAAAATATTGCTAAAACGTCATTTACATAAGCCTGACGGAAGGGGGGGGGGGGGGGACTTATTACAAAATCTGACTTCCAAAGCGGGGGGAGGGCTTATTAGAGGGGGGGGGGGGGGGGCTAAATATAGCTTTTACGGTTTTCAATAACATGTGTTGTGGTGTCACTTGGTCTCTCGTGACTCCCTTGCTCGCTGTTTTGTTAACTGTAACACTGCTTTGGGTATCTTCAAGACAAATGCATACTTTGAGTAATAGTCGTGGACCATCAAGTATTCTGAACAGATAGAACAGATCAATAGTGGGTTGTGACTTGGCTGATGCTAGGAGCCGACCAGTATAGCTTATTTTACGTTTTGTAATTTCAACCGTCTTTAAGCAACTGAATATTATTTCAAGTTAATCCAACAGTTTAGAATATGAAGTTAACCGAGTTCAAATTGGCTGGAATTATGTTGTTCAGCAACGATTTTATGATTTATTCTCAGTAAACCGAAAAAATATTTAATCTTGAAGTGGGCGTAAAACATTTTTTGCCTGGGTCGTTGCTGATAGTTCCTCTGTTTCTTTGTACTACAGAACGCCTTGATAGTCTGAGGGAGTGAGATATCTCCATCACTTCATAATACTTGATTAAAGATTTTCTACAGTATTACTCAATACAAAAATATTAATCTGCAGTTAATGACGGAGAAAACTGATTCCCAACGATCTTTCAAAATCTGTTTTTAAACTGAATATTAGAGACAATCAGAATAGCTCTGAGTTCCTTATGTAATAATATTTTAACCATAAATTTTCATGTACATAAAATTCACAATAATTACATAACAGAGGTATATTTATGTGTAGAGGTATGGCAAACAATGGTTAGGTCTACATTATGTCAAACTTGATGTATTTCGTTTATTGGAGAAAGATTTAGTTTAGAGCCAAGAATCCCTGTGCATCGAGTTAATTCCTATTTCGTTTTTCTTGATTCGCAATCGATGCAATGTACTCTTTATCGCACATCGAAACTCTTTTACACGCCAAAAATAAACAAACGGATTGAGAGAGGAATTGATGAAAATTATCGTTCCAGAAACTTCTAAGGACATTTTCTTAGAGGGGCTGTGCCCGCCAAGTTGTATAACGGCTGCTGTACATAGGTAAGGAAAATAACACAGAAAAAGAAGAAAACAAACAATAAACGTGTTCAATACCGATCTCGTGTAACTGGTAAAATTGACTCGGCTTGAGGACTTGCTTTCTCCAAACCTCGCTTGATTCTGAATTTCTTTACGATGACGTCTAATTACACGATAAATCTTACAGTACATTAAAACTATGATCGAGAAACATGTGGTGGAGGAAGCAAACCCCAGAATGTAAAACAATGGAAGGTTGTGTGTCCACGTGAATCCCCATATTGCCGATAACAACCACGAGCCAAAGATAAACACCAATATTCTTGTGCTTGTCACAAGGCATCTATATCTCAAGTGCAGTAAGAGTACAAGGTATCTGTCCACGCTGATATAAGTTGCAGTGATAAATGAAACGCCTGATAGAAAACTTGAAATGACATCAAAAGCTGTTTGAAGAGCTTGTGGCCCGTCCTTCTCAGTAATAAGAAAGTGCACCCGGGATATGATATACAAAGGTTGTGTTACTGTTCCTACCAAAAAATCAGTTAATGAAAGGGCAAACAACAAAGTATTTGACGGCGAATGCAGAGCTTGAGTTCGCCAAATTGAGACAAGAATGACTGCATTTCCAAAACTTGCAATGAACAGACCGACCACGTTAACAATACAGTTAGCTAGCAAACAGATTCTTATTCTCGCGATGGAATTAGTTTGATTGGCGGCATGGTGGATAATAAATTCTTCCATTGGGCTTTTTGATTTAAAACTCGAATAAGCTGTGTTTCTAGGCACTTGCACTGTGTGCTCGCCTGGTCTGTTATTGAGATGGGCACTGACAATCCAAGAACAAGAGCGTCCTGAATTTTAAAGTATTTGAAATCAAACTTAACGACTTCCTGCAGCACATACGGTCCAGGTGGTGTTTGAATGAATACAACTGGCTTAGATAATTGTATAAACATTAACCTGTGATGTTTTAGTAGTTATTTGCACAAGTTCTAAACGAGTTCTGCCTTTGCGTGGTATCCTGCTCTTGTCGTAAACAACCCATTGATTGAGTTAATTGATATTTGATGGAAGGCAGCAGGATTGTTAGGGTCAGCTTCTTTAAATACACCTTATCTCCAAGTTAGACTTTGGTTTAATTGACACCGACACTAAACGAACGACATCAAATCCAATAAATTGAATTTTTCAAATAACGCACTTGTACTTTTGTTTGTAAATACTTTGTGAATCTTATATACCCCCTCAACGCTTATCTTATCATTTTTCACCTAATTTTGCAAACACTCCACGGGGGTACTGCATTATAGGGCCAATAAGATCTTCCCGTCAGCTTGACGTTAATGAAACCGTGAATTGCACCATGTCGAGTTATCTCTTTTATCAGCCAGCAGGATTAGTGCTCTTACGATCTTAATGAATGAAGAACTTTCTAAAACAACAAATTATTTCAGTTTGCGGCCGTCCAACACATCATCAATCAACTTAATCCCCTGCTTGTTGATATATTCTTCATGAAAGATAGAATGCCACACAAAGGGGAAAATCGTTTAGAACTTGTGATGACTACTACGTGGTGATGTTGAGACCCGGTCAGTTAAGACGATTATCTTCACACCTGCTGATATTATAGCTTTCAGACTTCAATTTTAGCCCTGCTCTTTTGAGAAAAAAAAAAACATTTAGGACAGCTGGTTGACGTCTCTTAAAGATAACTAAGATTTTGTCGCCGGACAAGATTATCAGATTCAACAGTATATGTTTATATAAGAGGACATTCTTTCTATGAAGCATCGCAATCTTGTATTCAGACATTATCTCCTTGCCTCGTTAGATTAGAATTAAAATCTATATTTAACAGTGCATGTCAGATCATAAAGTTTTACACAAAATAACGAAACACATCATTTGGAAAAGGATTGCGCTTATTAGCCGAGATGTTTTTTCCAGATATTTTTGCCAATTTGTTACAAAGAGATGATTGATGTAAACGAAACTTTCCACCATCAATGACGGTTAAATTGCTTGGGTTTTATGGCCGTGTACATCACCATCGCTACGTGTCAACTTTCAATATCTTAGGACTCCTTGGAAATATTGTGACAGGGTTTCGTTATATTTTGCTGGAAAAATCACTTTTTGAGGAAACATTCATATTTCAGCATTTTTGCGAGCATAAATGTGATGGCCTTGATCATGGTAAACTTGTAGGTAAAACACCTTGATTTCTTGATTTGATTTTGACAACTTAATTTTCTTGATTTTATTGCTATAATGCTTATAGCCCTGATATGACTTGAGGAAGACTAGTTCTGCCGGCTAGTCGAAATATCGGCCAATAAATCTGCACTTTTGCCTTGTAATCAATTTGTTTTAGGTTACCTTATTTCATACATAACTGAGTTGTCGCGAGGTGAATCAGTTCAGACAAGATTTTGGTACCTTTTAGGGGTTCTTTTCAAAATTTCCGGCGATCACCCCCGTCACTTTTATATGGGAGTCCCCCCCCCCCCCCCCCCCCCACCCCGGGCAAACAACATGGCATCGCCGAACGAACAATATTTTTAAACTGATGTATAATAATCACTGTTTCTTGAATACTGATTTGAAAGTTCTGCTTTTTTAAATTTGATAGTGACATGAAAATCATATGTTAGCCGTTTCTTTCCACATACTTCATAACTTAGTATTGCTAGAACTTTATACAAGTCCTCGGGTAGTAAATACCTCTTACTAACCGAGTTTGAGGTCCGTACGGTAAGTTACGGACCGAGTTTTTTCCCCTTCGATTTATGGCCCAAGCGCGAAGCGCGCGGGCCATAAATCGAAGGGGAAAAAACGAGGATCCGTAACTTACAGTACGGACCGAGAAGACGAGGTTAGTAAGATATTTATTATATCTCTTCCTTTGGAAAAAGGAAAACATTTCAAGTCAAGCGCGAGGAAAGCGGCCTCATTTGACTGACACACGCAAAGAACGAGTCGATTGATCGAGTTCGACGAGTTGTAAACACGATTTGAATCCAAACTTCGAACGTCTTCAAACAATTTTTACCTAGTTTATATTTTCTGTAAAAGCATGAAAACTAGGTACAGTTCGAGTTTACTTTTAAATTAGTTCTTGAAGTTCGTTAAACAGACAAGGACAATAAATTTGATTCACCGATTGAGAAGAAAGCACCGCAATCAATACAGCGTGTTCGTCAAACTGAGTGAAAATACGCACTGAAATACGAGAGTATTTCTTACAAATACTGAACGAGAGAACACTAAAATTGTGAAGAAACTACGGGACAAATTAAAAGTCATCTCAGATACTGCCGTCCATTTTGTGGCGCTTTGTTGTGTCGTCCTGAGAAGTGTTTGCTGCAGAAGTCGCATAATAACTTGGTGAAAAATTTGCCGAGGAGCTTGTCAAAAACATCAACAGGTAAGACTTACGTTTTCCACGTTAAATGTTCCATTCGTCTGCTGTCAAAAGACCTTTTCAAACCTTTTCCATTCAGAATTCGTCTTCTTCACAGTCAGTTCGCGGACTTTTCGGCAGAGATAAAACTGTCAAGTTCCTGAATCGAGTCCGGCCGGCTCTCACGGCTTCTAAAAGCTCCCGACTGATAAATCGCGTTTGAAGTTTGGAAGATCCTCTTCGCTTCGCTTTTGTTTCTAAAGCTCTTTCATCCGATTGCAAACGTTTAAAGTAGGTTTCAAAATCGTCTTCTTGTCTGTTGAGACATTTATATTATGCAGAATTTGAAATTAATCGAAACTATAACTTGCACTGAAACGGATGGCGTCATGATCAGTAGCACTCTCATATTTCGCGGGCCGTACGGTAGAATACGGCCCGTAAAATTGACCAATCACAGCGCGCGTACTATATAAGAGATATAATAAATGTTTATTACTACTACTATTATACAGGATTTCCATGTGACATGGAAATCCTGTATTAAACTTACTGCTATTATTCACATTATATTTTTCTAGCAAACAAATAAAAGCTAAGTCCCAGAAAAAAGACAACTACTGTATTCCAAAATTGCAAAGAAGAGAACTCCGTTTTCTTTCCATGTAACACTGAGATAACACACAATCCTTTTTTTATTTTAAAATGGACAATGCTAAACCACGAAACACCGAAACACCGAAACACCGAAACACCGAAACAGCTATTTTTTTCTTATTTTTTTTTTTTAGCGAAACACCGAAACAGCTATTTATTTTTTAATGGTTATATTTTGCTGATATAATTTCCGATGGCAAGCTAAAGCTATGTACAGTTAAGCCCCAGCAAGTTTATATTTGGGAGAAGCGTTGCGCGACGACACAAATAAACGGCGACTGTATGTCACGGCGACTAGTATAGTGAAACATTGGCTATAAACATGAGCTCGCGATCTTAGATAAGTACTCCAAATAAAATAAAGGCTACTACCCAAAAAACTTTAAGGTCGGTTGTAGATCCACCCCTTATACTAGTGATGAGCGAAGAATGAATGTCTTCCTCGCAAGTTCAAGTTGGATTTGTTGACTCTACCGGTAATTAAATCCCGGCAGAATTTGCATTCGGCATACGGACGCAGCAGACGCCCAGTTTAAAGCTTTCCGAAGCTTCTCAGTCAGTAAATTATAACGATCCTCGCAGCGAAAGAACGATCCACTTGGGTACGAATAGGGCAAGCTGTGATGTCTGGTGCGCGGTGAATATTCCGGGAATTTCGGTTGACTTTTCTAAGAAAACGACCGGCTTTGAAAAATTATATTACGGATTTCTGAAGCTGCAAAATTATACTATGTTTTGACACCCACCACAGTAACAAGCATTTTTATCACGATTTTACAGATATATTTATATAGCCACAAAAGAAGCAGTGAAATTTACCAGCGCGAATTTACATGCAAGGAGCCCAAAACAAAACGACGACAATTAATCGAACGTTTCTGAAGTTAATTGCAAGCTTTACAAAAAGTCCAGTAGAACGGCTCGGGCTGTTTTCCAATTAAATTTGACAAAACCATTTAGCTAGCTCTCCGATTATATAAACGTAAAGAAAAACGCGAGATATTCTCTGTTCTCCAAGAAGGTATAAAGTACTGAGTAAATCTAAAGCCGATAAGTGGTCATGCACATGGCGTACTGCATGTAAGGTCACGCAATCGCACATACACTACAGACCACTACATCTCTTGAGCCTTTGTTCAGTAAATAACCGTTACAAAAAAATAGCTGTTTCGGTGTTTCGTTAAAACAAAAGAAGGAAAAAAATAGCTGTTTCGCTGTTTCGTTTCGGTGTTTCGCTGTTTCGTTTCGCTGTTTCGTGGTTTAGCACAGTCCGTCGCGCAACGCTCCTCCCAAATATAAACTTGCTGGGGCTTAACTGTACATAGCTTTAGCTTGCCATCGGAAATTATATCAGCAAAATATAACCATTAAAAAATAAATAGCTGTTTCGGTGTTTCGCTAAAAAAAAAAGAAGAAAAAAATAGCTGTTTCGGTGTTTCGCTGTTTCGGTGTTTCGGTGTTTCGGTGTTTCGGTGTTTCGTGGTTTAGCACTGTCCTTTTAAAATGAGCGAATACATTGACATTGACTTTGTTATTGGAATTGTTTGAACAGGCTCTCTACACAAAACAACTATGCGATAAGCAACACAAGTATATATAATTGGTGATCTCTGTGTCAGAACGCGCGAAGAGTGCTTGGAGATTTCGGTGCCGGCTTCTTGAGCGAAAAATATACCATAGTTTTTATTTTGTTCTGGTCTCGGAACTGGTGCAGTTAGAGTCTCTCCTTTTACGGCTATTCTAGCTAGTTTTTTCGGCTTTCGTTCGACTCGATAAGCGGTAAGGTTTGTTGAAAATATGGCTGAAAATATCTCGATTCGGCACACTCTTGTAAAAACCCCAATCTTTTGACTGGGTCCAGTTGAGTTATTGTAGGTCAGTATCAAAAAATTATCCCAACTGCTTTTCAAATAATTTGAATTTATAGTTCTCGTATATTTCTTTCACTTATCGATTTTCCAGCAGCTTCTATATATCGGTTTAACTATAACAACATGTTGCTTATCATAAAGTATATTCATTCATTCATTCATGTTAAAAAGCTCAAAACATTAACGGCACCTGTCCAGTGGAAGCAAAACATTAATTTGAAATACAATGTTTGCATATTTCGAGGCCGGAAAGAGGATAAAGTTGGCATTTCATGGTGAAATTTCTCGGTTTTTTTAATTTTGATTTTCAAGCAAGCTAGCGCGAGGTAATCTAAGAATTTTTACTTCAAATTTCTACAATACTAGTAAGGATTTATTCATAGAATTCCACTGAAATCGAAATCCTTGTTAGTTTCCATGCGAAATGTTCACAATTCGGAGGACTAAGATTTTTAAATGTGACATATTCCTGTTAATCTCGCTAATTTCAACTATTTTCGCATTGGCAATTATTATTCCCATATTTCATGGGATGTTAAGAAAAACTCATGATTCTCAGAAGTGGAAAGTTATTTTATTTTACACCACGATATTCAGTGTTCACCCGACGTCAATATGGCCGGCGACGTCTCTTCAAACGTGTCAAGTTCCTTGGTGTATTTTATCTGATGACAAAAAATTACTGCGTGACAGTGACGCAGTAATCTTCCATGGTAGAGACATGCCAGATGCACTGCCTACACAACGATCAACCAGTCAGCGCTGGGTTTATTTCGTTCAAGAAAATCCCCATTACATTTCACCTGAGCCCTCAAAGTATAACGGAGTATTTAATTGGACAATGACTTATAAGCGATCGTCAGATGTGTGGGCTCCTTACGGAAGCTACAGAAAAAACACTGACAGCAATCACGACTCTTTAACAGCAGGTTAGTAACCAGTTGTTTCTTTTTATCAAGCGAGAAAGTTATTAGAAGCAGGTTAAATAAGCTTTTAAACTAGTTGCCATCCTTCTCCGAGGCACGGTGGCCTTTAATACTTGTTAGAGGTATGGGTTCGAACCTTCTCAGGTGTATCAATGGAGGGGCGCCAGCGAATTTTTGAAAAAGCTGATAAAAAACTGGGGCAGGAGAAGTAGCAATATTTGAGTTAGGCGCCATACTTTACCGATATTTTCTCTCTCCTGCTAGCTGTTCTTACCCATTATAATCCATCAAATATTTTTCTCGCGCGCGATTGGTCTAAACACACGTCACGTGACGTAGCCAAAACTGGCGAATATCCGATATTAGTAAAACTCTACTAGTATACTAATGCAAATGAGACAATCTGATTGGCTGAGCTACTCGTACACTATCAGCCATTAGTGTGCAGTGGCTCGAGGTTTCTATCGGCTGAGAATTGACGAGGGACGAAGCACCGAGTCAACTATCAAAAGTCGATAGAAACCGAGCCGTCTAATTGTTAAATATTCCCCAAGTGATGTTTCCCAGTTTTCAAAATTTGCGTTTCACGTTCGCAAGTTCAGTTTTCGTTTCAAATAAATTGCTAAATTGAATAAAACTGATTGTTTTGAACAGACTAGAAATATTTTTGAACGCCAACAGAATTATTTTTATGTTTATTAGCTTGACAACTCTCCCTAACAGAGAGGCCTTGCGAAAAAAATATTTGAAGGCTGGCTTCAAACATATGCTCGGATATTCGTCAGTCCGCGGACATTATCTGTTCCTCGAATCTCACAGTTTTCCTCGAGCTTCGCTCTCGGAAAACTGTTCGCTTCTCGGAACAGATATTAAATGTCCGCGGACTGACAAATATCCGTGCATATATTTTCGCGCCAAATGGCTGTTACTTTTTATTTCTCGAGAAACAAGATCTAATAGTGGGGAGGGGAAGGGAAGGAGGGAGAAAATTTATAACTACTTATTTTCTTTTTATAATCTGTGGCATTTTGTTCTCTTCATAATATCTAGAGAGAAACCTTTCAGCCGAAAAGACCAAACTGGTGGCCTGGGCCACAAGTCACTGTTCATCACCGGCGTTTCTTCGTGAACAGTACGTCGAGCAGCTTCAGCTGTACATTCCTGTCGACATATTTGGTAAATGCAATCCCAGCGCCCCTCAGTGCCCTCGAGCAAGCAAACAGTGCGATGCACTCTTAAGGACACACAAGTTTTACTTAGCATTTGAAAACGGGTTCTGCGAAGATTACATCACAGAAAAGTACTGGGAACAAGCTTTAGAACATGACATGGTTCCAGTAGTTATGGGAGGAGCCGATTACAATGAGCTAGTGATTCCAAAATCTCACATTAATGTCCTCGATTTCTCTTCTGTCGAGAATCTGGCATTATATTTGAAAGCTCTTGATGAAAACAGTACCGCATATAACGAATATTTCCACTGGAAGGAAAAGTACCAAACTGAACCGATTGTTCCGCTATGCAAACTGTGCGAAATGTTACATAATCAGTCTTTACCAAGCAAGGTACACTGGGATTTAGGCAGCTTCTGGGGCGTTAAAGAGAATTGTATGCGACATTCAAGAACGATAAATGATCAAATTTGATGTCCAACAAGTTATAACACCGGGAAAGCAGCAAAGTAGGTCAAAACCGACGAGTGTCTTCTGCGGCTTCATCAGTGTACAGGAGAGCATTTTAATATCGATTCAGATGACTTAAATTTTTGTTCCCTTGTATTCAGAACCGCTTTTTGCTTTGATGTGATACAATTATGCAAAATGGCGGCGGTGGCCACTGAAGAAGCAGACTCGTACCCAGTCGCTATTTATGTGTTTTGGAGATAAGAGAAGATTGGATACGAGAGTGGATTGAGGCGCGCGGGGAGTCACCCTACCCAGAGCGCCCCAATAGCGACTGGGTACGAGTCTGCTGAAGAAGGATGAAGCCGCAGCTATTGTTTTTCATTTTCTGTTAGAGAAGATAAACTGGGAAAAGGTATACCTTTTAATGACCTCGCAACATTAGGGTATATCAGAGGTCTATAACTAGAGGTATCCATCTCTGGTATTGGGTCTTGTCAAAATATTGAACATCAAAATATTGAACATCTGCGACAGACAGTAAGAAAATTACATAAGCCCGGGCTAAACGAGAACGAGACTTGGCTTTCACGAGATTTTTATTCAACTCGCAGGGACTATCACAAGCCTGGGCCAAACGAGAAATTTCTCTACGACTCTCCGGAGAAAATTGAGCACGGTTCAAATTCGATGATATCGCACGAGAGCGCACGAGAGCGCACGAGATCAGAGTTTCAGGCCAAACGAGAGGGAGAGTTTGAACTCTTGACAACCCTCGTCCTCGTTTGGCCCGGGCTTTAGCCTAAAACTAACTCGCATTTGTGGTTTCATCACGCGGGGAAATTTCAAGTAAATAAACCTCCGCAGACAACCATGCTTAACTAAATAACTTACGCAAAACATGTTTTTAGAGAGAACAAGTAATACACTTCATTATAGACAACGCAATCAACGCTGACAGACTAAAATAGTCAATTCTAGTCACAGAATACGTCATATATTACAATTTTATTTACAGTTATACTCTGTATTAAGAGTTCATTCCAAAGCTTTCAAATAATTCGAAGGTGCCCAGCCAGACTTCCCTCCAATCTTTACAAGCCACCATCCTCCTTGATCCATCTCTAGCACTTGCATTCGATCGCCTTCCTTAAAGCTAATACATTCTTTATCACCTTCATCAGCGTATGCCGCTACAGCTACATAAACAGCACTTTCCTGTTGTGCCACCTTTGAAGGACTTGGTCGTGTTGGTCTTTCGGGTACTGTTGGTTTTGTATTCACTGTTTCTAAGTACGAAGCCGGTGCCCAGCCTTCGTTACCATTCTTTGTCTTGACAAGCCACCAACCACTGTTAGAATCCTCTAAAAATTCAAATTCGTCTCCCTTGCAGAATGATAAACCTTCGCCTTCATCAGAGGAGAACGACTCTAAGGCTTTGCAAAGCGTTTTGTGTTTCCCAGAAACAGACGTTATTTTTGTGAACGATGGCTTTGGTGGCACAATCTTCGAACGCGGTTTCACTTGAGGTTTGGTCGGACGATCAGGTTTCTTGGGCACAGATGCAGGTAAAGCGTCAGGCGTTTTGACTGCAGCTTTAACCGGAACTGGCAATGGCTTACTTCGCTGCGACTGCGCGTCACTTACTGCCTTTCCCAGTTGAGATGACGTAACTTCCGGCTTTCCTTTTGAGGGTGGCTTTATACCCACGGGGGCTACTGGTCTCGGAGGTGCTGTAGACTTCTTTTCTGCACTGGAAGCAAGATAGCTTGAAGGAGCCCAGCCTTCTTTGTCTTGTATTCTTACAAATGACCATCCATCCTGATGTTTTTCTAAATGTGCTATTTGTCCTTCTTTGAATGATATACTGCCTTCAAAATTATCCTCGTAATCCGCCAAAGTGACAAACGTAGCGTGAACGTCTGACGCTTTATCAGGGACAGAGGGGGAAGATTTACAAACGTCTGCTGAGGCATTTGAGGCAGGATTTACTCTCGTGGAATCGCTTTGTTTTGGAGGAACGCGTTGGTTTGCTAAGGTAACGACTTTCTCAGAAGTTTTCTCCTTCCCTCTCTTACCCAGGTATGAGGAAGGTATCCACCCCTCCTTACCTCCGATTTTTCCCAACCACCATCCATTGGGAGCTTTGTCAACAACCTCCACCGATACACCCTCTGTAAAATTTAAGGCGCCTTCGATGGCCAGAGAACGAAAGTCGCCAAGGGTGAAATACTCCGCTTCTGGTGACTTCGGAGTATTGCTCCTGGAATCACCTATAGCCACGGTTCGTTCGTAAGACATGTTTGTGATGTGGACTGGCAACTTCTTTATTGACCTCTTAACCTAAACGAGAGACAACGTACCTAAGTTATTTTTCTGTTCTCAGCTGAAGTCATGAAAACAGATTGTAGATGTTCCATCGTCCCTCAGAACAAAACGACGGTCTAGACAAACATTTGCGTTTTGCTGGATGCCAATTAATCCCATCTCTACGTTATTCGTTTCGACACTATCAGGTTTAATCTCAAGAATGTGTTTAAAATTCTGTGTTAGAAACTCATGTTTTAGGTTATAAAATACAAGTTTTGTTTTCCGTTGACCCAAACAACATTAGAAAATAATTTAGTACTAGTCATATTTTGTGGTTTTTCGCGAATGCGGTACGTTAACTAGCTGAGACATATTCTAACTCGAGATTTTAAATATATTCTCGAAATTGGACACAATCGAGTGGTGAAGTGGCAAACAAGTAAACTGATTAGAGCAGAAGCGGAGTTGATTGACATCCACCAAAATTCAACTTTTTCCTCGCCTTTTTACTCCGAGAGTCGCGTGTAAGCGTTTGTACGAAGGGAGTCTCGTCGACGCAACTTTTGAAAAACGAATTAACTTGCGCGGTGGTCAAACGCATTCTAGACGCGCAAGTTGGCTCCCAAGTACACGGTAGTGGTAAGTCACAAGTTCAACTTGTGTTGACTTGCGTTGGGTGACCAAACGGTGAGAAACTCGCACGATCATCGACTTGGGTGTAAATCTGAGCTCGATCAATCGGTCAATGTGAATGTATGTCATTGATAAACTACTCGAGTACATACAAATCCAAATGCAGTGCCAGGTCGATGAAAGTCTATTTGGGGTACACTGAAGACTTGGAAATGGTAGTGTTGTCAGATTAGATATGTTTTTAAGTGAAGCTAGACTTACCGAACTCTTTCTTGGAGGCACTTTCCGAGCTTCAGGTCGAACTTTTGATTCTGTTCTGTTTGCTTCTATTCAGCAAGTAAAAGCAAAGAAGACAAATAGTGACTTTCTAACTACACCGCCAAAGCAGGCAGATCAACACTGAATACCTGACGGACACTCGAACCATGAACACTATGGCTTTATTTTTATTTTTTCCTACTTTTCTATGTTGTGCAACGTATTTGAAACAACATTATGTACACTTATTTTCTACTTATTTCTGAACTAACCAATTACAGCGGTGATTCGACGCAACGGCCAAGACATTTTTTTCGAATCACTGCTGTGATTGGCCAATTCTAAAAAAAAGAGTAGAAAATAGGTTTAAAATAAGTAAAAATACATGTAAAGCCATAGCATTCATGGTTCGAGTGTCCGCTCTGTATACAGTTCCAAAGAAGACACTGAAAAAATTCTGAGATTTCAACAGGATTATAAGAAACAAACCCTGTGATACCGATGTGATGCTCAACTGTGCGAGCTGATCATTAGCGAGTTTACGCCTCGGCTGCGGCGGGGTGGGGGGGCAATGCTACTGAAAGCGATCTTCACAGTAATCAGCTCTATCCTGTTACAGGGTGGCTAAAAAAAACATGTATCCTTACCAGGAGGTTTAGTAGCACTCTGCACACCGCTCGGTTGAGTTGAACTTTTCTCTCTTGCTAATGATGCTGAGCCATGGCGTATAGCTAGAAGCTGAGAAGGGTCAGGTTTCTTCAGGTACATGGCAGGCGCCCATCCTTCACGATTCTGGTAACTGGTTGAAGTAATGACATGAACGAGCTTTTAGAGGCCGAGTCGTTGGGTGATATACAGTGGAACCTCTACTTTGGGACGCCTCCATTAAGGGGACACCTCCTTTAGGGGGCACAAAGTTTTGTCCTTCTTGTCCCAAGGAGGCTTAATGGAGGTTCCACTGTAGCACGACGTTGTCACGTGAACTTGTAGCCACCAGGATATTTTATTTCATGTTACACGTGGACCCTCCATTAAGGGGACACCCTCGGTAGAAGGAGAAGTGTCCCTTTAATAGAGGTTGATATGTAGATACAAAGATTATATGAGTGTTAATTTTGCCAGGGCAAAACTCTGTGTCCCCTTAATGGAGGTGTCCCAAAGTAGAGGTTCCACTGTACTTTGCAACATCTTTGGTGAAAGCCGGTCTTGCCATGCGCCATGCATGGGTATTTTGGCTTTTTTGTGTCATGCCAAAATATGAACAATGGCTCGACCAAACTCGCCTCATTAGCAGGTACTGAGACGAGTTAAGCATGAAAACTACAAAAACACTACGATCCAAGGTTATCTCTTGCAGTCCCAAGTTCGAAATATCAGATTCTCCTCACTGAGAACAAGACAATACTCCCCACTCATTAGGTCACCTGTTTGTTTGACAATGTATCGATATTGTTACGAGACATTATTAGTTATTGAGAACGGATTAAAGGACTCACCGAATAAGCCACCAACCATCAAAGTTTTTCTCTATCACAGTCACCAACACACCGACTTCAAATGAAATTTCATCGTCAAGCTCTGCTTTGTATGCTATTGTTGTGATCAATCTCTCTAACAAATGCGTCAAGATAGAAATTGTAATTAGAAACGAAATAACTTTACATGGAAAAGGGAAGACAAAAGCATGTAGAACTGAAAGAGGTTTGTATCAAAACAGCGGCCAAGACTAAAATGTTTGAAGTGAAAAATGACCAATGCAGTTGTGTTTTAATTTGTGGTGCGGTTAAATATATACTTCTAAGCAATTTGCAAACTGAAGCCTGAAAAAAAAATCAGGGGATTTGAACCCATGACCTCCTCATTACCAGTGCGAAGCCACAATTATATATGGGAGCAGGTCAACTATGGATAGAGTGTGAACAAAAATTCCCTTGAATGGGACTGAGCTATTCCCCTGTGAGGAACAGAATGACAAATGCTATTCAGTGTTTTCTTTGTCTCACCTTCTGATGTAACGGGCTGATTTACAAACTCATCTGTATCACCATCATCACTCTCAAGATAAGCTGCTGGAACCCAGCCCTGCTCTTCATCCACATTAACAAACCACCAGCCTGAAAAGGAAGACAAAAATAAAACGGGCTATATACATCTTTAGTAGAAATCTATTCACTATCTATCATGAATGCTATAATCTGATTGGCTATCTACTCAGTATCTATTCTGTGATAGATAGCGAGTAGCAAAAAATTACTCGACTTTGGCAGTGTAGCCTTCAAAATGACTACTTTTCCTCGGGTTTATAAATTTTTGAAGAAAAAAATATAAGCTACACTAATCAACACACTTGTAAAGAAAATATAAAGCACATTACTACAGAATTTACAGTTTTAACGCAAAGAAGCTGAGTAAACAAACGACAAAACGCTAACCATGCCGAGTTGTTTCGGTCAAACGTACCAGTCACCATTTTCGACGACTGGGTAAACTCACATCGGCGGTAATTGAATGTACTTTCTAATTATGGGCCGCTCGTATGACTTGAAAACTTTTTAACTTTGTGGAATGAATAACGATAGCCGCATACAAAGCAGCAAATTAACTGAACAGGATGGTCAAATTCAGTTTCAATAGCCCTTTTCACAGTTAACTTGAAATATTTGCATAACAATACAGTTAAACATAGAAGCGAGGCAATTTCGGGCACACGCTGTAAAACATCGTTATTTTCTTGAGCTCCTTAAACTATGTTAGCATAAAAATAGTTTTATAACGGGGAAGAACTAAATATGCAACTATTTTAGTTAAAGTTTGACGCAAAGATCGTAACCCGATCTCCCTGTTGCTTATGCGATTCTACTCTTTATTATTAGAGAAAAGTCGTCTTACAATTTTTTTTCTAAAAACAACGTAAACTAAAAGAATTGTAGTTCTTCTACATTTTAAAACTGTTTTTATACTAAAAGAGTCTAAGAAGGTCAAGAAAACACGATGTTTTGCAGCTTGTGCCCGAAATTGCCTCGCTTCTATGTTCAACTGTATTGTTATGCAAATATCGCAAGTTAACCGTGAAAAGGGCTATTTGTTACTAAAACGATAATTTTATTATATTACTCGTTCTCGATTTCTATGGGCAATATGAGGCCGATAATGAGGCTGAAGGCCTCATCAACTATCACATGATAGAAATCTCGAGCTCATACGTACAGTAATCTAACAATAATTTATTGTTAAATGTCACGCCTGAATTGAGTAGACATCAAACAGCATAAGCAGTCAACTTAGTGATAATTGAAATGTTAAACTATCAAATTAAAATGTCAAATAAACAAACAAAAGAACCATGGAGGGTTAAGAAAGCCGAAGAAAAATTGACAAGGATGGCTACACTCACAACTCTGATTAGGACATCACCTGCATGGAATGCTAGTCCATTGCAGGTTGCACACCAGTTTTTTGTCAAGTTGGCCCAACAATTTGCTGGAAAAGATTTACATATCTGTGCTTAGTGCGGCACTTTGAGAGTAGAATCAAGATGGATATGGCCAGGGGCCAAGGCTTCAACTTTCAACCTTTGCAGCAGGATCACCAAACCATAAGGCCATTTTCTTTGAAGGAAAAGTGTGAAAAACAAGTTCCAAAGCAAAAGTGTTCCTGATAGACAAGGTGCTGGAGAGGAAGATAAGCTTTTGTTTGTTCTTGTCCTCTGGAAACACTTTCAGCAAATACTCATAGATAAGCTGCACACTGAGCTTAAAAGCTCAAATTTTAAGAAAGAAATAAAAGATTGAGTCTTGAGAAAGCACTGTTACAATTCTTTTGCTTTGAGCACAAACTCTCGAACGTTCAAACCAAAGAATACTCAAATGTCTTACCTGTAATTTCAAATCTGGAATAGTATGAATGCCAACCAACTTATACATACTAAATTATCCGTATAGTGTTTGCGAACGTCAACCTTATCCCTTCAAATGTTAATTATGTATGGGAATTTAAGAAACCTTTTCTGGGTGGTCTTGCAGATAAGCTGCATCCTGGATTTGGAAGAAAAATTCTAGTAAAAAGGTGTGGTTACATGTACAGTACCTTTAATTTCACACTCACACCCCAAACAGAGCCTGACAGAGATTAGAGGTTAGAACGTTCTATTGTTATACCATTTTCATTCTTGTCAATAACTTCCACTATATCTCCTGCCACCATATTGACTTCATTTCTGTTTTGTTTCTTGTAGTCTGCAATGGCCACATACTGTTCCAGCGACACAGGTCCAGTTATATGGTCAGCTGTTAAACATTATCAAACAAGTAAATATGTATAGATATTGACATTTTTATGAGTGAGGTTATTATTGTTCTACCTTACTAAACTATAATATGTTATGGTTTCCTTCAATTTATATATCTAGATACAAATAATTTTAATTGTTGAAATAGACATGTGCATTGTTTTAGTAATAATAAAATACTTAATATGTAGGCCCTTTAAAATAATTGTTAACGTAGCATTTTCAACGAAACTGCCAATTACAGTATGTGACGATTTGCTTGGAATCACATACTTTTTGGCATGTGGACTTGTTTTTAAGTAACTATTACAGTGCTGCAGATTTGTTTTGAGAAGAATTTCCCCATAGTTATGGCCTCGTCTACTTTAGTTCAAAGTTGAACAAAAGAAGTCAACGTACCAAAACAAAAGAAGACCAGCCATGTATTTACTGAAGGTGCTAATTGAACATTGCTGGTAAAGTAGTGGCCCATAACTATGGACAAATTCTGCTATATATATATTATATAGGTTTTGATGAAAAGTACTGTTAGGTACTTAAAAATAAGTCCACATGTCAAAAATTATGTGACTGCAGGGCATTAAATTTTTAAATCAAAGCAAGTATTTTAAGGTGATTCCTCAGTATTGCATTGCGCATCCTTACTGCGCATAATTTCGCGCGTAATTAGCGCGCACATTAAAAACATGGCGGCTTTTTCTTTGTAGCTATGCTTGCCAGGGAGGTAAATAAACGTTTTATCGTAAACGAGCACGGTGACCTATATTTTTTATTGCATAATTTTGATGTTCAGATTATCCTCTTTAAGTTAAAAAAATAAAATAAAAACATTTTCGGAAGGAAAAAAAAGTTATCGCTAAAAGCGTGCACAAAACCGTTACTCGTGGGTGCAAGTTATGACCTTGAAAACATCGATGCGAGGAACCTTTTGAGTCGATTTCGTTTGGATTTGTGTGATTTTTTCCACAAATTATATATTAAATTGTTCCATATGGTCGAAACTTTGAACTTATCAAGTTTTTTTCAAGTATTACTTTAAACTTTGCTTCTAGCTACCGAGAAATGTTACGTGAACCGATGAAATAACTACGCGCGTGATTAGTACAAGTACAGGCATAAATTGGGTAACATTGGTCCATCATATCTCTTTTGCGAGCACGGTGACCTATCTTTTTTATTGTATTTTTCGAAACAGTGCTTGGTAGGGAACATTCAGGGAAAGTTTAAAAAAATCGTTCAACAACTTTTATTTCTGAAGAATCCTGTGACATACCTGAATCTTTTTCTTTCTTTTTCTTGTCTTTACTATATTAAAAAAAATATGAGTTATACTCCCTATAATGGACTATACGGGGAGGCTCCGCCCAAAAGGGGTAGCTTTTTTAGGCTGGAGGGTAGGGTAGGGATTTCACGAATAGAAAAGGGTAGGGAAAACTGTCATTTAGGTGTTTAAAAGGGCCTTTCAAAATAATTATCTTGAACAGACGCACCTAATGGCTGATTAATCCAATATTTTAAGGGGCTACTCAAGCAAAAAGTTAAGTAAAAGTTGTAAAAGGGATGCGTTGTTTCAACAGTAGGTATGTGCAAGGGGTACCATTTTCTATGAAAGGTACCATGAAAGGGTTACCTTTTCTGTCAAAAATGGTATATAAAGGGTAAGGGTTTGGACCTCTGGGCAGAGCCTCCCCATATAAAACTTTGTTGAGTTCAAAATAATGTAAAAAGGATCCTTCACCTGCTAGGATTTAAAGTTTAGTTGATATACGAGCTGACATAAGGAAATATTATTTACGTAAGCTGAGTAGATCTTCACCCCGGGCATGTCACCTTGTCGTGGTGGTGAAGCTTGCGTGTCTTAATGATCCCAAGAGCTATGCTGGCTGGGGCCTTGGCCCCTGGTAGGTTCAACCATGCCAGATTGGTCAAGGGAGAGAGGCCTGACAAAGAACAGCCCCTGGCCCTCCAGGTTGGGGGTTGGGTGAGGGGCCAATCCCCCCCATCCCCCTCCACCCCATAAAAACCCATTCAAATGATTACAGAAACCCCTACAAGAGCCCAAAATCAATCCATCGTGGGCAACAGCAGGGAGATACCACATCATTCATGATGCCTGGCTTATCCATGTGAAAGCCACCTGGAAGCATCCTGGCCGAAGGTTGACGCGGAGAAGATCTGTAGAAGCAGAACTAAAAGGAAGAAGAAAAGGATCTGGTGGGGGCCTTATGCACCACATGGCGTAAAGAGGCCTAAGTAAGTAAGCTGAGTAGATTGAAATAAAATTTATTTAATAATTCTTATATATTACTTTATATTGTCTACTAATTACTTTAAATGAACAGGCTGTGACAGAGAAAACAACGATATTGTATGCCCCAACTACAGTGCATTCCAAACAAATAATTTTACTGAAAATTGAAATTAAAGCTCTGAATTTTGACGGACAAGCAAAATGTACATACACATACAGTACATGCATTTAACTTACTCGTTAGGAGGTAGGTCTATGTCCTCTGACTGTGGCTCAAAGAATTTCACAACAATATCACAAGTTGATATCTTGAGAGGTAATGAGATAAGATCCTGAAAGTGGATAATATGTGTAGTTATACTTGACTAATAAAACATATGCAGGCATACAATTAGTAAAAAGATCAGACACTGTCAGTTGCAACAACAGGACACCGGAACATCATTGATCTTCACAAAAGATTAATTATCCATGCTTGCCCCAAAAATATCAGTTTTTTGTGAAGTAATATAAGTGCGGGATCACTCCAAACTTGTAAGGACTCTTGCAAACACAAACTGTTCAAAGCTTTGAACATAATTTGTCCAACCTTGCAATATTCACTAATAGGTTCCTTTCTTCGCAAAGCTACATCTCGCACATGGCTTCTTCCAAAGATAATTTTACCTGCAAAAAAAACCCACATCCCATTCAGTAATCACCACAGGCACACAAGAGGGGTCAGCTTACAAGACGCTTCGATATTTTGGTCTTTGTTATATAATTTATATAATAATATTTCACAAAATATTTAGCAGTTTTCTAATGACTGTCATAAACCAAAAAAGCACATAATTTTATGTTATCAGGGTTGCTCATTTTACAAATGACTTTCAGAATTGGACCAAAACAAATTTCTACAATTTTTAGAAAGGATTGAGACTCCATCATGAGTGCATGAGTTCACAGGTGTGAAGAGTATCAATAACCATAATATATCAATTCACTATTAATACATACAATGTACAATGTATTATGAACTATTAGAACACTGAAGTTCAAAGTCAACAAGTAGAAAACATCGGGCATGTGGAAAAGCCAGAATCCGGAACCAGAAACGGAACCGGAACCGGATGACCAAATCGTGGTAAATTTGAACCGGTACTACATGTAGTACTACTGTCTCGTTTGAAAATATGGAGTATACGTACAGTCGAACCCCTATTAAGAGGCCACCTTAGAGGAAATAGAAAGTGGCCGCTTAATAGGGTCAGCATATATAAGGCGTGGTAGAAAATCATAAGATTAGTGACAACGGAATCACGTCAAGACCATAATAAACGTGTGTTTGAATGTTTTTAATCATGCAGTCATCTCCTTCTATCTCAGACTCTATCTCAGCTGTCATCCGATCCGCTTTTTCGAAACAAGGCCAAACTATAGTGTAATAAATTCTTGGTGGCCGCTTAACTTAATAGGGGTAAAAACAATAGGAGAACTCGCATCCGGACGGCCAAATATGTGGCCGAGGCCACTTGATAGAGGTGACCGCTTAATAGGGATTCTATTTACAGTATCATACTGACATGTAGTTTTGGGACTTTCATAACTGGACAGGTGGCCGCTTAATAAGGGTTCCAATGTATATATACATATTTGAACTGGCTGATCATGATTAAATGCTGCAAGACGTCGACTTTGTCATGGAATTGCATAGCAAACACTCAAAGGTTTACCTGGAGATATTTCAATCACTATGTTCAGTAACATGTCTTCTGCGCTCAATAAGACAAGGAATGGAGTTCAAAACAACACAGGATTCAAACACTCAATAAAGGAAAATCTTGTTCAAGAAAATAAACGACATATACTCACCTTGCCTGTTTCCTGTTACGATTTTGAGCTATTTCACCGTTTTGGGAGAATTTTACCATTTCAGCCTAGCTTCTGTCTTTAATGAGGGCTACGGCCGGCTACATGTACGTACATGACATGAAAGGGGAAAATCTGCCCTTCTCCAAAAAATGTTCATAAATATCAATTGAAAGGAGATCTTAAAGGGAATCTCGGCTAAAAAAACAGTTTTAGCTCCAACGTATACGTAATGTTTCTCTTTAACTAGTCTTGGGGTTTTAAGTCGATATTTCTGTAACTGGTTCGAATGCGAAGTGTTCGGTTTTCCGTTTAAATATCCCGCGCGCCGCCATGTTTCATTATGGTAATTTTATGATGTCATTGCGTTGTCGGAGACTTTAATTTGGAGTCTACGGAAGAAGATTGCGCGGTTATTGAGCCGGAATACGCATTAAATGCACGTACATATCTCTAATTTCACACAAAGCTGACTTAAGCTGACGTATTGAAAATTAAAAGCGAATAAAGTGGCACGGCCTGTGAAAACTGTGAAAAAAATGTCTACGTAGGATCTGTGAAAGATTTAATCAGCCAAAAAATAGAAATACAAATAAAGTAAGCAAGGCTGATACTACGTAGAACACTTAACGCGACAACGACATGATAGAGTCCAAACTGAAAGCCAAAATGCAACGGACAACAACTCAATGACGTCATAATCTCCCATCAAACTTTGCGAAAACAAACATGGCGGCGCGCAGGAAATTTGAAAGTAGAAAAAGCAGAAACAAATCGCCTAGTATTCAAACCAGTTAAAGAATTATCGACTTCAAACCCCTAAACCAGTTTTACACAAACACCAACTTATGATTTGAGCAAAACTGTTTTTCAGCCGAGATTCCCTTTACACAAAATGATATCTGTGCTGAACATGCCGATAAATAGAAAATAGATAATAGATAATAGGTAATAGATAAAGCTTTCGAAACACAATGCTTTCCATACAACTAAAAATAATGCTAAAACTATGTGTAATTCCTTTTTATAGAACGGACTCTTCATGCTATTATCATGATTATTGTCTGTGAGACGTAGCTGTGAGTGTCCGTCGTGGGAAATTCGACAGGAAGGAGGGAAGAAAGGAAGAGCATGGATGTCAATCATCAACTGCAATTTGGCCCAAGCCACATCATCCACGTGAAACTTCTCATAAGTCACGTCCGTCCCGATACTTGCTTGGGTGATTAACAATATCCGAATAAATAAAACACAATTTAACGTTGACTTAAATAATATCTTCATTACTTATGATATTATATGACTGTGTCTGTTTCCGGTTCCAGTTCCGGTTCCGGATTCTGGCTTTTCCACACGCCCGAAAACAATTCTGCATACTAAGTCTACTAAAGATCTAGACTAGATAATGTGTGTGGTGTTAACTAGTACAAAAATTATACCAAATTGAACCTGGTAAAAATGGTAAAATCCTCTTTGAAGGATCTTTCACACCACTTTCATCTGGGAACTCTTCTAAAAGCTTGGTCTGTTAAAACAAAAGTAGCCACAAAATTCATTACAACTAGGAGTTTACACCAACATATCCAGCAATAGTCACCTTGGATGTGCCTCATTGTCTATCAATTCCAAACTCAGCCTTATAGTCTAATACTTCAAAAGTACGGTATACCCATTTATATATTACACACCTGAAGGTCAAAGAATTTGCTGTATCTTCTATAAACAACATTGACACTTCCATCAGACCAAGTGACATTTATGACATAAACCTACAAGGAAAATATTTATTCATTTATTGTGGTATGAGATCTATCAAATTGACTGCTAATCAACTCTAATATGTTTAAGAAAATTATAGCAAATTAAATGCATTCAATGCATGTTATACATAGCCTGATAATGTAATACAATTTTATTGTAGTTTTATAATAATATTTACTGCAATGATAATGGATCCATCCAGAGGAAGTTATTTCATTAGTGATGGCAGTAACGATATAATTTTAAACATGACAACTCTAAAATATTTTTAAATAATAATTTGCAAAAATATTTGCACTCAGTGGTTAATTAAATTAGTCACTTAATGAACAGCTAGAAAAAATCCTTTATTTTAACTTCCTTATAAGCTGTTACTTTCAGCGAGGCTTAAGGTGGCCGAACACAGTTTGCGCGCGCTCTGCGTTTTTCATTGCATGACGCGATGTAGCGTGCGCACGATGGTTGAGACAAACAAACATGGCGCCGATACAGCGATCGTTTTATTTGTTCACTGCTGGTTCTATATGGATTACAAAGTGCTAAAAAGTTACACAGTCTGTTGCCTGTTAAAAGATATGTTAGAACAGTATGTCAGAAAAAGTCAGGACTCAAAGAACCCAGCCATATTGCAGGTTTTTCATCGTTGCTGCGAGAACCCATTCAAATGCAGCGCATGCGTACTTAATCAAAAAATTGAGACTGAATGCTTTAGCGGGTTTTTTCGGAAATTCAACGATTTCTCAAGAACCAGTCGTTAGAATTTCATGAAATTTGGCAGGAAAATACTTCAGAAACAGAGAAAGTCGCTTATCACAAAAAATCTAAAGTTTAACAGAGGGAATTTTAAATAATCCAGAATGTGTTAAACAGCGAAATACGAAAAATCCCTATGTTAAAATTTTATTAGACCAGAGTTAACACGAGAGATCTTTTGTGAGTTCATTGCAGGCAAATGATGAAACAAATCTAACGACTTAATTTTCTATAAATTACCAAAAACAAAAATTAAATCTTTGTTTTTATCAGTACTGTTACCATGGCAACAGCACATAGCTGGGCTGAAAATGCCAAAAATATAAACGTCTGTGGTTAGACATGATCCTTGCCAATTTTGAGCAGCCTGACATAAACGGTTTGAAAATAATTGTAAATAAGGCTTTGGTACTTGAAAACTGTGTTCGGCAACCTTAACACATTGACTACTAAAGCGGCCATAAACGGCCAAGAAGAGACCACAGACTTGTACCACTTGTGACGTCATCACTTTTTACGCCAGGGAATGTCTTTGATAATCAACGGATAGAGTTGGAAAATGTCTAACAAAGCATGCCTAAACGAGCACGAAACGTTAAACTGGACCAGAGATACATACAAAACAACTTGGATTTTTTCCTCCAAAATCACCAAAAACGCGACCTTCACTACCATTGACCATCTCTGTCAAAAAAATTCCCTTTTCCCAACGTTTAGGTTAAAACTTTTTCAACGTGAACAAAGAAAGGCCAACAAAACCACAAAATAAAATGAGAGAAAAAGGAGAGCAAGAACGGCAAAAAAATAAAAGGAAAAGAAAAGCCTAAAGTCAGGTGTCAAACCCAAAAACTATGTCGAAATTTTGATTTCTGCGCATGCCCGAGAAAAATATTGAATTCGTTGCTTCTACGTAGAAGGGGATGTTAGTTGCCGTGTTTTAAAGCAAGTTTTAGACAGTTTGACAATAAACTGTTGAGATAATGGCCAGAAATAGGCATCTGGGATGTTAGATTGACGTTTTTTGGAAAAAGCCCAGTAGTCAATGGGTTAAGGAATCTGAAGGGTTGATAACAACATTATTAAAGTTACTGTTTATGTTAGGGGAGTATAGTAAGTGTGGGGTAGGGAGAGTAACATCATTTCAGTTTTTGGATATTTTAATTAAAGCTAGGGGCTAATTTGTCACAAATATCTACCTTGAAATTGAAGGTTAGCAAAAGAGGTTAAAAGAAACCAAAAAGAAACAAGTACAGTTAAGATTGGGTAACATTCAGACAGATTACAAATGATGAACCATTATATAATTATGTAGCTTTATGCCCGGTGTATCTAATCGAACGTTTGGTAATCGAACGCAGTCAAACTTAATCAAACTCAATCCATGGATTGAGTTCAATTGAGTTCGGTAATCGAAAATAGGCCGATTTCTTTTTCGAATCATGGTACGAAATTTTTTGCTTTCTTGGAAAACAATGGCGATAGAGCGGTTCACACACGTGACCATAGGTATATATCGTCATGGCAAACAAAGGCTTCTTTTGTAAAGACACCAACAGTGAAAACTAAGGTTATTTGAATGCTGATTTTCTCAAAAACGAGGTTCAATCGAGCGAAACAAAATACAGGTCCATGTTCATCTATTAAATTGACGGCTACATGCAAAAAAAATCAGCTGATTCTGAACAATTTGGAATTTCAAGGACGAATCGTCACAACCGATAGTTTCGCTTTCAACCCTTCAATTCTAATCGAACTCAGTCAAACTTAATCAAACTTAATCAAACTCAATCCGTGGATTACGTTCGATTATGTTCTGAAATTGAACGTAATCGAACAAAATCCATATAGTGTTCAACTGCCGGTAGTGGCTAATAATAATTTTATTAGCCAATCAATTATTGAAACATACCATAGCTCTCAGCTTACAGCTGCAATCCAATCCTTCAGAAAAGACTTGGTTTTCTTGGGTTGAACAAGCTCAAAACTTACACATTTATCCCGACTTTTTAGATAAATTTCTAAAGTCAACTGTGTTTATAGACGCTATTTAAAGTATCACTTTCATATACCGACTGCAGCAAATTACACATGGAGAGAGATTTATAAGGAATAACATGTTTACAATCATGAATTTGTGTCATATTCTTCAGGAACATTCATCAATTATATTTTTGACTCGAAAGACATGCCCACAAGCTCGTCAGAAGCCTTATTCCCCTGGCCAGTGAAGTGTGCCAAGCCTCATGAAAACGATAGCTAGTTTATTTGCAAGGTTTCAGTTTGCTAATTGAGTGTTCGAAAATCGAATGTTCAATTGCGTTCGATTGACCCAAACTTTTTTGTGAGTTTGATTATGTTCGATTACCAAACTTAATCGAACTTAATCCATGGATTGAGTTTGATTAAGTTTGATTGCGTTCGATTAAAATTCCGTTCGATTATGTTCGATTAGATACACCAGCAGGCTTTTGACAGGTCCAAATTAATCCTGAGGTCCAAAAGTTCCACCCATGGTCCTAGTTTTCCTCAGGACTTTACAAAACAGCCAACCAGGTCAATATAATGAAATATTTTTTGGATAAAATTTAGAGGAACAGCTGGCAATAATAAACCAAAGATCCACCCCTCAGCTGGTTAACGATTTAGTTTGTGTGTGACTGTATTGAAATTGCAACCCGCTTGTATTTGCTATTTCATAACCATTTTCATTCCCAAAACAAAACAGCAACATACCTCGAGTTCCCTTCATTATTTATCCCTTCTCTATTTAGAATTAAGAGTGTAACATAAAGTCATAGACCCTACAGTTCAAATAACTGGAACATTGAAGTGTTAATTTAACGAACAACATTTGTAGCAGACCAACAAATTACTGATCTGGCGAAATCGATTGTCCCTCCGATACTTACGTAGTGCTTGCTTGGGATTTTTCGTTTCTGGATGTCAACAATTTTAACATCTGTCACACCTCTTCGCGACATTGCTCAATTTTCTGCCGAAATATAAACGATACAACGAACACAACAGGAGAGAAATATTACGATCGACTGAACGATGACCTGCCCATCGAAACGATCGACTTCCACAGAAATAAACTGAGCCTGCGAACAGCCGGAAATGAAGCATCGCCACCTCGCCACCCACTCCACCGACCACTCCACTCCTGACTCCACCCGATCCACCCCACCTGACTATAAAGGGTGGAGACGGAAGCACGACGACGAAGCACCTCATCAGGAAAGAGTGCATTTTGAGAACGTAACGGTAGACTGTTCACAGCCTCTCTATTTTCTCGACGCTAACAGCGAGCGCGAAGCGCGAGCTAGCGGGTGGGGGGTGGGGAGCTCCCCACCCCCCACCCGCTTCGCGCTCGCTGTTAGCGTCGAGAACTGATAGAGGTGAACAGAAAGTTATTTTTATTCCCTTCTGATCGAGGTTCCGACATCGTTACCAGGGGTAGGTAGCGCAACTGAAAATAATCTCGTTTCCAGAGACGAGATTAGACTGCCCGGGGGGGGGGGGGGGGGGGGGGGGGGGGGGGGTAGACTGACCTTTGTCCGTCTTCTCCCGGTTCGGTTCGCTCGCCCTTTTCTTTTTACCCAACCGAGAAGGCTAGGCATAGGTTACATGTATAGGGTAATACTTCTCTTTATAACTTATTACGATTATAAGCCCCCTATTATAGAGCTATTCTCAGAGACTTGTGATGTACAAAATTCTGACCGAATATTTATTCAAAAGCCTCACCCCAAGGATAAAACATAACATCGAGCCTCCTCATATAAACCTTATATACCTCGATACTACACATACTAAAGTGAGACGACCCGCTTCGTACAACTCAACTACAATCGAGAAGAAAGGCGAAATTTAAAAATGAAAAAAAATTATCACGAAAGGGTTACGTAACCCAGAGTGAAAATGGAACACGCAAAAGTGCGACTGACTGCAATAAGTTGTGAGTCTATTGAGTGGCAGTATATTGCATAATTTAGGTACGGTCGGTCGGTAGTAAAAATCATAGGATACAAACTTTCTTCTCTGTCATAAATTGGCTTCAATAATGTCGAAATGATATTTGTTTTTTCAATCAAATTTTAATGAAATCTCTTTCCAATAATCTTGAGAGAGTATTTTTTAATTTAACAGTTTATAAGAACTGCGGGGTCGACTGAACAAAGTCTGCTTATCAGAAACATAAACATTTGTGATTGTAGCACGTCTTCCGTGGGAAATAAGAATATTTCACAGCTGTACAAGAGGTGATGGTGGGCTGACAATTACTTTGTCATTTCTTTATACATGCTTCAAAGGTGCGTCTCACAATTCAAAAGAAATGCAACTTTGAGCGGAGTATTTTTCGAGGACGTTCTTTTCATTTAACTTGGTTGCTATGGGAAGGGAACAAATGTCCGCAATTTATGAGTGTAGGCTTGATCTGTTTACTCAAAAAGTTTGTTAAGGGCACGTGAACATCAGCGTACATGCATAAATTGTCCTCATTAACTTTCAACTTTATTACCACACTACACGTCAAGGCGAAGGCTATAGGCTTACGAAACCCACTCATTGCGGTCATTCAGTGGGTTATTTAGACAACTGAAAGGAAGAGACGTGTTCATCGGTAAGTTGTTCAAAGATTTTTTAGTTAACAGTTGTAATCATTGTCGATTAGAATAATTAATGTTCCCATGGCTAAAGTTTTGTTGGAGCTTAAGCCGAATGTTACCCAGAGTTACATGTTCTTCCGCTATGAGGAAGCTGCTTCTGATATCAGCAGTCGCTACATATTTTCTATAAACAAGCGAATATTTTAATAAAACGCGAACGCTTGTTTATAGAAATCTGTCCCAGTTTTTCAGTCTTCTAAACAACTGCGAAACTAGTCAATGTTTAGGAGTCGCACTACACGCATAGGCAACCGAACGAGAAAACACGGTGTAACTGAAAACGCCCAAACTTTGATTTGCTCTTCTATTACAAAAACTTCTGTCAAATTTCTCTCCATTCTTTAATTATAATCGAGCATTTAGTGGCCGACATTCGAAATTAAATCCACCATTTGCTGTATTTACATTAGCAAGCTTTTTTGAGGTGGCCATTTGACAGTGAAATGGATCAGTACTATTCAGTGTCACTATTGTCGATATCCCATTGGGACCAAGCCGCTTCATTTTCAATACACAAACGCTCGGGTATTCCGTTTAACTTTTGAAAGCAATCTATTCTCTTGTAAATTCATGCAAGAGTTCGATCATACGTACTCGAATATAAATATCGCAAAAATCACAGACAGTGATCGCAAATTATGATTTTCGAACTTCATTTTGCATAAAAATACAAAGCTTTCGTCATTTTTGAAATCGAGCTGAAGAGGAGCCTTTACATTTTCCCATCTCGTCCTTGATCTAATGTTTTATTATACTATACCCATTTATATATTTTGTTTATTTTTCTTTAATTAAATTTTTATTATTATTTTTTAACATTTACATTTTTCTGTTACAGGGCCCCGGTGAAGATCACAGTTGTGAAGTGGGCTGTTTACTTAAATAGTGTTACCATTGTTATTTTTGTAGCAAAGGCGTCAAGCAACTCAAGTAGGACCTTAGATTACAATCTGTCATGTCAGAAAGGGTCTTCTGATGCGCTGCAGCAAGCCGGTGGAGTTATCGTGTTCTATAATTCAGTATACTGGAAGCTATTACATGTAACTTGGTACTAGGTAACTTGTTAACTGTTTTCTTTCAAAACGGTCACCAACATCTATATTGTCCAAATATTAAGGGTTGTTTTTTGTAAGAATATTGTTTTACTGGATGTATGATACATTATTACATGAAATTTTTGCGCCGACAAGTTAATTTCGTGAACTTCACGGCGATTTTTTCAAAATCGCGAAATTCAGTTTTAAATCGTCACGTGCACGTATCAGTCGCGACTTTTGTCAAACCTCAATAATAAGACAGGTTTGTATTTCATGATTTTGAAACAGCATTTAAGTCAAATGATAGGTCGTGTTGATTTTATTGTTTGATTGCGACATAAACTTGTAAAAAGTTTTAAATTTTCTCAAACGGTTTACAGCTCTTGCACTTTGATGGATCGATACTACCACCCTATATCAGTTGATGTAAAAATAAAGGTATCAAACAAATGCCCAATCATCGGTGAACAAGTTATGATAATCTTCGTGACATAATAGGTTACCATAGCAACAGTATAACCTGCCAAAAACACCCTTAATTTTAGCTTTAAGTGCTAATAACTCAAAAACGAGCACGGTGACCCCCATTTTTATAATTGAATAATGATCAGCATGTTAGGATACAACTTTTCGCAAGTGGCGATACAGAGCCACCTTAGTTTTCGAAAATTTAAGGTGGCTCTGAATCCCCTGCGAGAAATTTTTTTAAACTTTGCAAAACGTTGTATCCTAACATGCTGATCATTATTCAATTATAAAAAATGGGGGTCACCGTGCTCGTTTTTGAGTTATTAGCACTTAAAGCTAAAATTAAGGGTGTTTTTGGCAGGTTATACTGTTGCTATGGTAACCTATTATGTCACGAAGATTATCATAACTTGTTCACCGATGATTGGGCATTTGTTTGATACCTTTATTTTTACATCAACTGATATAGGGTGGTAGTATCGATCCATCAAAGCACAAGGGCTGTAAACCGTTACGAGCCACCTTACAAAAAGTGTCGCGAAATATGGCCACTCGAAATTCGCGAAATTAACGTGTCATGTTATAAGGTCCTCGATGCAAATAATAAAATATCCTTTCTATATATATTATTATTACCTTTTCAGTTGTTAGCTGATGTCACTTATTCTCGTTTTATGTTATTTTCTAGTTCAATGTTGTGGCTTCAGAGACGGTTGGCCGTACTTATACTAGCTTTGAACTGTCTTGTGCACTGTGCTGTGCCAAACACAGCACGAAGAAACGAAAAACTACCGACCACACCGTCACACAGTGACTCGAGAACTGATCATGAAATAAAACTGCCAAAAACTGCGGGCTCAAAACCAACCACAAGACCAACAACGAAGAAAAGTACAACAAAGAAGACCGAGGCCCCAGAACTTGTGAATGAGTTCTCGCTTAATGAAATACTCTTTAAAGGTCGACAATCAAGTAAGATAACAGTTCTATGCTCCTTTAGCTATGCTGTGTATATCCACCCACTCTCGGGGAGTGTACACATTTAGCCTTTGTCTGTGTGATTTCCTTCGTATACATTGTACTATTGTTTTAAGCGACTGTTTCAAGGAGAACTTTTCAAAATTTTGAAGTATATGATTTTGGGACACTGTAAAACACCGGCAGTATTATTTGGCTAAATACCGAGAATCGATGGATTTTGATAATTAGAATATACTTCAAAACAAATTATGAATATTATGAAGTTCTTGTCGCATTCTTATGATACTGATTTTATTACCAATGTTATTGCCGTGAAAACATGGGCATGGAAGTTCTTTCAAATTTGCTTTTGCGCAGACGACTACTGAGCTTTGTATATTTAGTTTATGTCAAGAGAATATGAATGGTATAACCTTCATAGTCTCTTGGTTATGTATAACTCTAAAGTTTCAATTCCATAAATCGAGGAAACCGATTTCATGTATTTCATGGCTGTATTGCTGTACAGCTTACTATTTACTTTGACTTCATTCGTGATAGTGACATTCAGATGACAGTATGTTTCCAGACACAACATTACTGTCGGCCAATTGAACTAAACTCAAGGTTTTGGTGTTTTACAGCGCAGCACTATTTTAAGCAAATATAGCATCCTGCAGTTGAGCTGCGTTCGCATCCCTGCCCTGTTTCCATGGCGTTACTGCCGGGGAGCAGTGTTTCAGTGGAAGACGAAGTGTCCAACCTCGTTCCCAGGGTCTACTCCGCTTTCAAGATGGCGGCTGGGCGCGGACATCTTGAAAGCGGAGTAGACCCTGGGAACGAGGTTGCGAAGTGTCCTGTAAGGAAACTGAGTATGCTGTACTATAGGTCAGCGTTATATTGATCAGTGTTCAGTCGGCTGTTCAGTCTAGTACTCGAGTACTCTTAACGAGTACTCAGGTTCTTCAGACTACTCGTCCCCATGCACAGCCCTTTCGCGTCTCTTAGCCGGCGGGGAGGAGACGCGAAAGGGCTGTGGGGACGAGATCGATGTTTTAATCAGTGACGTTTACATGTAATATTTTATCTTTGTTTCTGTTGCAGATGAGGCGAACGCTTTCCTGAAAGCAAATGAGCAAAGAGGAAAAGTTCTGGAAACTACGTATGAGCACATTCGCGAACAAGATCTAAATGACATAGAAGCATTCGTTAAGAGAAGAAATCAAATGCGATTGTCTCGATTGTGAGTTAACATCAGTTGATATATAGATCTTCAAAGATAACATTTTAACTTACTAGATTTATAATTTATTTATCGTACGACCAACGCTCAGTTTGTCGTATTTTGGTATTGGTTAGGTATTCTAAATCATTTCAGAAGGATTATTCTTTGTAAATCTCAAAAGTTATCAAGGGGCAATGATATATTTTGTATTTATTTTTATATGAAAGTATTGTAGCTGTTTTTCAGTCTTGCATGTTGATGGGCTTCAGTTTCACGTTAAAAATAACATTTACAATGTAATAACTCCATTGCAGAGCGTAAATATGTAAAAACGAATGTGGGGGCGGTATATATAAACATGATAATTAACCTCTTTCCCTTGCATGCTCATTAGTAAACCGATCTGGTAATAAACGGAACGTATGTAGAAATACACCATCATTATTGTTCAAATAAACAGCATTCATGATTCTATTCTGGTTAGTTTCACTGTATACTGCGAGCAGTCTCTATTTTTCATTAAAGTCCATGAGGCAAACGGGCGAGAATAGCACGATATGCGAGCGGCGAAGCCGTGAGCCGCGATTCTCGCACGTTCGCCTTACGTCTATCCTTCCGGCCCTGTAGCTTAATTATATTTTAATTAGTCTTGACAGAAATTGTGCCATTCCCAACTCATGGCCTTGAAACAGTACAATAATAGCCAACTTCATTTTCATGATATATCTGCTGCTGCTGCTGCTGCTGCTGCTGTTATGTGTAGTATTATAATCCATCACGTCAAGTGACGCTTCTCGGAACTTATAAATGTCCGCGGACAAATATCCGTGCATATATATCTAGTACGCATGTGTAGCACATTAATCACAACGTCGCTGTGCATGCCGGTCATCATCGTCAAGGACTCACGGAGTTCGTCGATCGCAATCCGTGTTAATCTTGCCCTTTCCTAACTCCTTGCTTCTGTTTGGTTTCCGGCAAACCCTTAGTACGGACACCGTACTACCCACAGAAAGTGTCCGTAGTCTAAAAAGGACCAACTGAAACAAGAAAACCACTGTCCTAATAAAGAGATAAGCGGTGTTCGACTGTATCTGTATATTTGTGTTTTCCTACCTTAGTAAAATGTTAAAATACTTTGGGCCGAATATTTAACGATTAGAAACAGGAAAACCGCTCAAAATTTCCGTGAAAACCGAAAACCCGCAATAAAAATCGCTCAAAACCGAAAAACCGCCGAACCAAGAGAATTTCACAAACCCTTGATACAACAGCGAAATATAGCTATTACTGATATGGCGCATCCTTTTCTGAGGGATGAAGACATTTTATTCGAAATCATTGGCCGTTTTCACATTACAGACGGGAAACTCGTCCGACACGGATAACCCATTTCAGACGAGTTTCCCGTCTCTAACGTGCCTTTTACAGTGAAGATGACGCTACCGTTGCCACTCGACAAAGTTTTTGATTAATTTTTGACATCTTTTGGACAACTTTGATGGGTTCTGCTTTGTGGCGCCACAATTGAACTAGACTAGAAACTAAAACCATTCAAATTTCACGACTCCGCCTCCAACACTCCTTGGATTTTGATGGTCAAGTCAAACGGAACCCATCCGAAAGTCGTCAAAAAGTTGTCAAAAAGAAGTCAAAAATTAATCAAAAACTTTGTCGAGTGGCAACGGTAGCGTCATCTTCACTGTAAAACTATTGAGCCCCACCTTTTCATAATCGAATTCGCTGTCTTCATAATTGTCAACAGATTCACTGGCATCTTCACTTTGGTTAGATTCGTTCGCATCTTCATTTTCAAATGTAAAGTTCAAGGCAGGGACGTAGCGTGCAATTTTGAAGCTGTTTGCACCAAGAAACTATTTAGAGCGCCGAAGACGCACCCCACTTGGCATGTCCCCCCCCCCCCCCCCCCCCCCCCCCCCTCTCCCCCCAGAAGAATTTGAAATTTAGGGTCTCGGAAATGCCATTTCCTGCGTTTTCCGTGGGACATTTTCAATAAATACTTGTTACTTCAATGTATCACATTAGTAAAACAAATCTAAAAAAAAGGAAGGAAAGGAAACAGTCTATTGAATGATTATTTTATTGAATCAAAGGAGGCGCACCACGTGAAACTACACGGATAGACCGAGGTGAAATAAGAGGCCTAAGAACAAGGCAAACGAATAATCAACACCGAAAAACAGCTTTTCTTATTCATAAAACCGAAAAACCGAATGTTAAAAATGGATAAAACCGAAAAACCGGAAATTTTGAGTGCAAAAACCGAAAAACCGATCTCAAAAATGACCAAAAACGTAAAATCGAAAACCCACGGAGTCAAAGGGCCTGTTACATGGAGGGAGGGTGACCCGGGTAAACAGGGTCACCCTCCTAGCCGGGCTACCCTGGAAGGGCCGACTTTTCATACATTTCTTTACAAAGCACACTGAAGTGTTTACATGATAGACAGGGTCACCGGCCCGCCTACCCGGCCTACCTGTTTGCTTGCCAGGGTGTTATAAGCTGTTATACACCTTCTAAACAGGGTTTACTGGACACAGCGGCAAAATGAGTGCGCGTGCGCCAACCTGCTCACTCATTTCCATACAGACATAATGGCGGCGATTCAAAATTCCCGGAATTTGTTTCATTTCGCGTGGATAAGGCCGTCACGGAACAGATAAGGTTTTTACCTTGAAAAACAATTCCGAGAGAGACTCTTCTTTCACATATCTTTTTTAGCAAACTAATTATCGTTTCCACAATAGTGAATTTATCGCTCGAAGTCGAGCGATCGTAAGTGAAACACGAAAACATAGCTCAAAGAGTTCATGTTTCATTTACGATCGCTCGACTTCGAGCGATAAATTCACTATTGTGGAAAAGATAATTAGTTTGCTAAAAAAGATATGCGAAAGAAGAGTCTCTCTCGGAATTGTTTTCAAGGTAAAAACCTTATATGTTCCGTGACGGCCTTATCCACGCGAAATGAAAACAAATTCCGGGAATTTTGAATTGCCGCCGCCATTATGTTTGTATGGAAATGAGTGAGCAGGTTGGCGCACGCCGCACTCATTTTGCCGCTGTGTCGGTTTACTGTAAATGATCGAAAATGACGTTAACACATTTAGGTTAGACTACGAGCAGTCCGCTCTATTATTTAAGTCCGCGTGAAGCGAACGCGCGAGAATAGCACGCGATTTCGTAAAGTCGGGTTAGGCCTCGGTTTTGTTAAACCCTGTCTAAACCTTGTTTAAATATTCGACCCTTTGAGTTTTCATTTCGATTTGAAAGCAATTTTGTACATCACAAAATTGAGTTATTTTACCACGACATAGCTCACTTCACGATACACTGAGTTGAGATACAGCGTATCGATTGGTCAATAGCTATTGACTATTGTACGGGGAAACCACATAGAAAATGTAGTCATTTCATCAGTAAAAGCCAAGCCCCCCTCCATTTTATGTGACGTGTCGAGTAATAAACCAATAGGGATGTTATCAAACAACACTCAAAACACTATTCACTAGTTCCAACATTTTCACGTCAGGTTTATATTATATCGAGCCGATAACCGGCACAGAAATCGGTGGTCTATTTAACAAATAGATTCCATTTGGCCGCGCGTCTGTTCAGTAATAGATTACAGTATGACGTCAAAATGTGGTGAGAGCAAAAAAAAGTGCATGGCCGAGCATGGCCAACGAACCGCAGGCGAGTTGGTCACTGATGTTCTTACCACATTTTGACGTCATACTGTGATCTATAAGTGAAACAGACCCACGACCACATGGAATCTATTTGTTCTATATAATTTCGGAGATATTCGCTCCTCGATTTTCACTTGAATGTACGTTAATTCCTTCGGAATATTTCCAATTTGACGAAAATATTTCTCTGTTTTGAGACGGCGATGCGAAGAATTCGTGTTGGAGCGGGCCGTTTCCCGCCATTCGTGACGTCATTCGTGCATTTGTACTCTAATAAATGACAGTTCTAAACCAATCACAGTGCGAGTTTTACACAGTAAATTATACACGGTAAATAATGCACCCTATTAATGATAAGCTTGCAAATGTAGAGGGTAAAAGGCTCCCCGTTTTGTCCGCCATGTTGGTTGTCTTGTTGTTGTCTTTAATTCACAAAGTTTCGGCAGTTTCTCAGCTAATTCTAAAATGGAGCTTATTTTTATGTTCAGTAAAGTAAGACCAAGTAAGTAAAAGTTTATTTTTACAGGGTGGCGCCCTGCAGCATAAGTGGCAAGAGATGGAATATTCGTTATTATTTGGAAAAAACATTGCACTTCTCACTGGTGGCAAACAGTTCTATATTTCATACAAGAAAAAAGAAGACTTTCTATAAATACATAGAATAACCTCAGCAAATACCGACAATCAATCACTGTAATGGTCGTCTTACCAGGCTCTATTTCCGCCGCCTCTCGCGGCCGCCCTTCCTCCTCAGGCTCGTTTTTCACGGCACGGCTGGCACGCGTTTAGTCAAAGCCGACGACTGTATATTTTAGCGCCACTTTTCACCAAAATAAAATGTAGCCATTTATTTGTAAGTTAATTTTAACATGAAGTGATATAAATACAAAAGAAAAGTCGTTAAATTATCAGTAATCGAAAGTTTGGGAGAACTATAGAAACAATCGTTTCTGAATGACGAACTGTTTGTACAATCCTGGAAGCCTGTGGGACAGAATAAATCCACGCTTGCCTGTGACTAGTATCCCATCCTTGGAGCAGTTACACCCCCTAGCTGCTGAATTCATGGAATCTGGCCTTACCGAAGCGTCACCGAATGAACCCTTGTGGCTTAAAAAAATATCTTGCAGCTTTGCTACATAATCGTGACTCAATCGTGTGCATTTCAAACCAACATGCCATTTGCTGGGGGCTATCAAATAGTACCGACTGTAGACCACAGCCTTTAGAGAATCGAAGTTATGTCTAGAAACTAACCTATGTATGGAGCCTATAAAGGAAATAGTCGGGGAATTAAGCTAACCATAGGAAGAGTTCTGCGGTCCGGGTGCCTCCATGTTTGTCTATGGTCCAATTGCACACCTTGCTTGCTTGATCAATAATTCTTAACCCCGTTGCCAGTGTCTCCGGGATGAAGAAATTATGTGAAGATTGGAAACGAGTTTGCGACGTAACTCAGAATAGCAACGAAATCTCGCTCACTCCCTCAAAAGAGCAGCTGAAAAATATTGTGTCAGGTGTGGCTTGGATCGTGTTATTTTTAAAATCTCAAAGCTGAAACTGTTTTAGAATAGAGACGGGAAATCACAGTCAACTAGTGATGTTTATCACGATTCCAGATTTAGTTCTAACTGGTTAACTATCTTACACCAAATGATCTGTCCTATGTGTCGTATACAGCGGGTACCAGCCATGAGGTTGTTGATTCAAATTTCAATATTAAGTCATTCAGAGATCGACTTTGTTTGTATCAAACAGTATAGCCAACCGACTAAAGTTTGACTGAGAAATGTCCAGTTATTCATTGCCTAAAAAGGTAAATGTATTTTTCTTTGGATTCTAGACGTTTAATTCTAGTTGAGCGCCTCGGGGTGTAAAAGTGTGAATAATGTATCAGTACTGTGCGATCACAATGAGACCAGTGATCTTTTATTCGCCTTGAACTGGTATCAATCAGTCGCTTCCACTTCCGGTTAGTTGTAAGCGTGCGACCATGTGCCCGGCATCCTGATAAACAAAGGACAGATCGACGAAGTGAATTTTGATACCAAAACGACAGAATAAGGTAAGTCTTCATATGATTGATGAAGTTTGGATACGTTTTCGGGCAAAAAGATACTTGCTTAAAATATGTATTACCGCGAAAATGCTGTAAGTAATCTAAAATCTATCGACAGATCTGACTTGACAGTTTCGTTACTGAAGATAATGAAAAAGAATGAAGAAAGAACAAAATATAAGATTATAGTGACAATAGTATCAGAACGCAGAGTTAAAAGTTGTTTTACGAGTAAAATGCTTACCCGGGTTACACGAAGAGAAAGGAGGTGTATTACCACTGGGACGTGTGTTGATGAATCAGGCATGCAGTAATCACACGTGTAATCAGTGAACTCATCTAATCAATGAATGCGTAGTAGTAAATAACACTGCGGGTCGAAAACGCGGGAATATATGTATCTGGTTTGTACGTCCTCGATCATTCCTGATTATATGTACAGTTTTATACTCACTCATTTGCCCACTTTTCTCTCTCTTTTATAATTTAAGATACCATTAAGATACCATGACTTAGTGTTTTTCTACTATTTAGTAGCCATCGTATTGACAGTGTCTACTTTAATAGTCAAGCAACACCACACATATATATTATTATATATATAGACACAGGTTGCGTTTATTAAATATAAAATTTGTGGCAATAATCCGTAGATGTCGAATAAGTAAATCGGTTGTGCGACAGTTAGCCGTTCAGTCACTTTCACTGTCCAGTGTAGACAAAAAAGCTGCTGAAGTTATTTATCAATCCCTGATGAGACCTAACACTAACTAACAACTCTCCCTGTCATGTTATGCTGGAAGTCAATGAGAAATTTTAATTGTGTCATCTTAGGCTTTTTTTTTGTCAGTACTGACGAATTAAGTTCGCCTTCCACGCTAGTCTGAAGTGTCAGCCGCCTCCTCGCTCCAACCCCCGTGGGCCCCCCCGTGGGGCCTGGCCCCACGGGGGGTTTGGAGCGAGGAGGCGGCTGACACTTCAGACTACTTCCACGCTGGCTCGAAGACGGAAAATCGAGCCTTCGGATTCGCGGAGATACTTGTTTGGCTGCTCGCCGCTTAGTTGGTTATTTTCTTTTTATCCCATGCCTTGATGAATACAGCCAGTCAGAAGGCTGGAAAGCCGTTACATATTCGTCAGTATCCCAAGGTCGTATCTCACGCGCGGGGTCCACTTTGGTTTCCCGGCGTTCGTCACGACTACTACAAATTTTTCCCGCCGAAAAACCTTTCATACAAGCGCGCACTCCGCACCATGCAGCACATTTCAAACAGGAATGATAAGTTTCTTTCTACAGTCAAAAGCATAAGAAAAAACGTTGTAAATGCGAAGTTGCTCTCAAAACATAGTAACATCCCTATCCTTTTAATATTCATTCTGACTGGACATCGGATCTTTCAGAAGCACCAAACTTCACTTGGGGAGATTTGTATTGCTATTTAATAAATCAGAAAGGTTACGACAAGGAGTCTTTAAATGCGTATAAATTTCTTGAAGGATACCGTTTGCATTGGGATGGACATGTATACAACCTGCAACGGAATATGAACACGTACTTCGAACATTATTTAATTATTATTTAATGAAGTTTTCATCATCATCAACCGAATGTTTTGCTTGGGTAGCTTTCTTCCCGGGTTTCTTGGCGCACTGTGATCGTCGGCGTCTCTCATCCGGATCGCGACGCTGTTTTGCCTCACTTCGCTGCAGATGCTTTGGAAAATCAAAAATGATCGGAATAGGGTTTGCCTTTAATTTGTGGGGCCTAAGCCACCTTCGAAGTGCTTCGAGCAAATTCCAATATGCCTCGTGACATTTAGGCCGGGAGGGGGGGGGGGGGGGGTACTCCTTATAATGGACTATACGGGGAGGCTCCGCCCGAAAGGGGTACCTTTTCAGACTGGAGGTATATAAAAGGGTAGGGATTTCACGAGTTGGAGTATAGAAAAGGGTAGGGATTTCACGATTTGGAGTATACATAGAAAAGGGTAGGGAAAACTTTCATTTAGGTATGAGGTGGACTGCAGGTTTGAAGTTCTTAGCCATCGTAAGACAGCTTCCTTCCACTTCCTTCTGGGGATATATATTGGGGATATATAAGTTCATTCCAAGGGTATAGAAAAGGGATGCAGTGTTTCTACTGTAGGTATGTGAAAGGGACACCATTTTCATAATGCCCATGGAAAGTATATGAAAGGGGTACCTTTTCTGTCAAAAATGGTATATAAAAGGGTAAGGGGTTTGGACCTCTGGGCGGAGCCTCCCCGTATAAAACTTTTTTGAGTACCCCCCCCCCCCCCCGGGCATTTAGGCTTTCCCTGCGACATGCTGCAATCCACCTCCGACGTCTTTCGTCCTCCATCATCCCACGAACGAATTGTTTTTTTTTCCTGTTGTTTGGCGGAAAACAATGAAACGTTACATTTGCCAGTTCCGGATATTTTGTCTGGTTTTTTTTGTCTGAGCTGTTGGTGTAGTTGTAGGCACAACAATGATGTCTCGTCATTTTCTACAAGAAACGTCCACAAAAACGACAAAACGAGCTCGACAAACGTACGGAATTTCTCCCCGCATTAGCCTCGCATTCATGCTCAGAAGACCCTCGCCCCAGGGCCGTCGGGGAATACGAATATTGTCTATTTCTGTGTATTCTTTGTTTTCATCTGACGTCATCAAATTCAAAAATCTAAACTGTTAATCCTACAAAGCTATTCTTTTTATATCTTCTAGACATGGAAATCATTAATCTCTATGCAAAGTTTGGTATCGATCCAGTGATTCCTTTGGAAATAAAGCTATTTGAAATTTGTGATGTCCCGGATGAACGTGTTAATGAACTGTCACAAAAAAACGGATATTTTTATATCATTTTTAAATTTCAGACGTGATGATAATTTAGAAGAGGTGTCTAAACAGATTTGAAGTGAAAACTAATGATATTGACGGTAGAATATACTCTAATTCTTGTGCAATTTTATGGCGGCCATGTTGGTGCCCCAGAGAAGGGCACCAACATGGCGTCTGCATACTAAACACTGTAATTTCCTGAAAATTATTTTGGCTATAAACTCGGTTATGAAAAACGCTACAAAGCTATAATTTGGACAAAACGTTTCTTTCTGCCAGTTCTTTTACCTGTTAATTTTCTGATGTTGTTCATGGAAGCAAACATTTTTTGTAATGTTGATGAAAACCACCAATTGTATACATGTACACACTCGCACTCGTGGGACATTTAACTCAGGAGGCGGCGTGGCCGAGTGGTTTTAGGGCGCTGGATTTGAAATCTGGAGGCCCCTGGTTCAAATCCGCTCCACCCTGCCACTAGCTGAATTTGCTCTCGGTAGTCCCGAGTTCAACTCCTCGGCCACTCTTTGTAAATAGCCAACTGGACAAGTTTATGTTCTATTTACAATATTTATTTGTTCATTTATAGTGTCCACAATAGACCAATTCCGATATATTAATATTCTAACTTGGCTCCGAGGCTTAGGGGAATAAAACAAAAGAAATCGACAATAAATCACATCGAGGTTGAGGGATGAATAAATAATTTCTTTTGTCTTATTCCCCTAAGCCTCGGAGCCAAGTTAGAATATTAATATATCGAAATTGGTCTATTAGTACAGCAGTGCTAAATCCTCTGACACTTAAATAAAGTTGTTTATTTTTTATTTTATTTATTTTGCTGCCGGCTAGTCAGGCACGGGCCACATCTAGCTGTTGCTGTCTGCATAGCTTGCGGAAATCTGCTCACTCATATATATTTAGCTTCAACAGGCTAAACACACTCGATGGTTTGCACTGGATCATTTTGGGGAAATATTTTTAGCTTCAAATGGAAGCAGCCGGGAGATCATTAGTCTCCTACGCAGCCGTTATTTGTGTCGTGGGGAGAAGCGTTGCGTGACGACACAAATAACGGCTGCGTAGGAGACTAGGAGATCATGAGAAACAAGAACTCCTAAAGTAGTTTACAAGCGGCCGATTACCTTAATAATGGGGGAAACAACAATCGATCTCTCCTCCCCCGACTCCCCCTCGGTCACTGTACTCTGAGGTGCACCCCTAAAATGAGCGAGAGTCAGCATACGAACATGCGTGACGAGAAATATAAATATAAGAAATATAAAATTAACTTTCGTTACTTCGTGACACGGACCCCTCCATTTCCTGCTCTGTAGTGGCTCTTCTCGAGTAGTTGAGGTTATTTTCCCTTGTCTAATTAAATATTTCGCTTGTTTCTTTACATGAAAAGAGCTCTTACACGACACGAAAACTATCCGCGGTCACTGGACTCTGAGGTGCACCCTCCAAATCCTAAGAGTCAACACACGAACCTGCGTGACGAAAAACGTGACTGCCTGATGTAATATATTGCATCATGCTCCGGAAGCCGGAGAAATTCTCTTGTGGTTAATTTTAGCTAATGTAGATTGCATCATATTCGACGTGGGCAAAGATATGTTTTCGCTCAACGTGAAAATAAATTGTGAATGACATATATGCTGTGGAATTGTGTTAAGAAAAACTGTTATGTTTTTGGGAGCGGGTTTTATCGTTCGTTTACTGGTTGAGGTGCATGTATTAAACAGAACAGAAATTCTCTTGTGGCTATTTATTTGCATGTCTCCTGGCTACGTTTACAATGTAACGGGGAAACCCCTCACACGCAAAGGTCACACCGCCAAATTTAGCACATTTTGCAACAACACCACTGTTCACTGCTATGGGACATTTGTCTTTGCTTTTTCCAATGCGATTACTGTAATAAACTAAATACATCTACGCACTTACACGACACTACAGAAAGAATGTGGAAGAGAAATTCTCTACTGGCTAATTTCAGACCGAGATGCGATAAGATCATGTCAACCGTGAAGAGGACTAAGGCTAGCGACACGAAAAAAAAAGGTGCATTTCTTGAAGCGGCCGCTGCGCATGGGCCGCTTAATGAAATAGATTTTATAGTATCATCGCTCGATCAGAGATTACCGGAATAAAATATTAGGACCTATTAGGACTATTAGCTTTTCCCCATTTGTTAGTTGCAATATTATTACGAGCAAGTGACATTTGGTTACACAATGCTTCAAGGGCAAACCCAAAACTAGGCCATACATAATGATAAGCCAAGTAGCTCTTTGATCGGCGCGGTATTCCGAATCTAGCTATTACACATCAGAAAACAAAACAAGATTAGCCCAAAGAAAGTACAGAGATATTGCTACCCTGGCGTCGGGATCGACGTCGACGCCCCGAGCGGCGTAAATAGAGACTTGAAATCAGAAACCGCGCAAGAAAAGCCTCTGGCACCCAGGGTAAGATATTGCCAGCTTGAACTAAACTGATGTTGAGGGATATTTTTAGCTTGAACGGAAATAGGGTGTGTGAGCATGAGAGAAATGCCGAGCCGGATCCCATGAAGTCACGCACTGTTTACAAGTCGACTCACGCTGCACTTCATTAAAGTAAGGATCCAAAATTACGTCGCGTATACAACTGAAGTGAACTTTTCTGAGCTATATCCCTTAACATAATTAAGTCAGCTAGCTGCATGTTTTGCAGATGCATTCCCCCTGATTCCACCCAATGCACAGGTATGAAATTTCTGCCCGTCCGCTGCTAGCTACCACCATTGACCACTATTGTCCGTTTTCAGGGAAAAGGAACCGGATAGTGGTTAAGCTGGTTTTTGATGGCCACGTTTATGGGCAAGGGTTGGACGTTAATACTGGCTTTCGCTCGTTAAATCAACGGTGAAGATTCTTGAATTTGGTGATATGTTTTCTGCTGCGCTATTCGGAATTCAAGGCGAGGTTGTGTGGTCAATTGAAATATTAGCACTGATACCTGATCTAGTTGATCTGTATTTTCAATGTAAGATAATATCAACACAAAAGAACTTTGATCATTTAAAATAGTATGGACAGATGGCGGCCAACGAAAATAAAAGCGAAAACAATTGATCTAAATTCTAAATATTATTTTCAAGAAATATTTTCTTTAACAGCCTGGTGACTTAACAGACTATTTTGGATAGTGACGGATACAATTATGGCAATTTTATTTTTGTTATAAAAAGAACTGACGACCGTTAAAAATCAGACTGGCTTGTTTTGTTTTGTTTTGTTTGGGCTTGAAATGTGATAGCGAAAAAAGAGTGTTTGGCGTTCTTTTCATGACTCATGCCTTCTTCTCTTTCTCGCTATTCGCTATATGGTTGATTTACTGGTGAATTTCTACGTAGTACTCCGCAATGCAAAAGGAATGTTTTTCGATCACTGTTTGAAAACAAATTTGCTCCACCCGAATCCTGGAATTAACCTTTATCTAAATGATAACACGAGTTGCGCAAAAAGTTTTATTTTTGATACTTGATACTTGATGAAAGCAGCTCATATCTGAAGTGTAATTGCCTGAAGGACGTCATTTGAGAACCTGATAACATTTCTGTCACGAACGGAATGTATTGCTTATTGTTTTCGTATTGTTCATCTGTCAGCGCTGTATTGGCTTTCTAAATAATAGGTTGAGACAAAACTCGTGAGCCGCGACACGACGTAACAAAACGCCTTTATGACGTCACGCAGGTTAAAAATAGTATCATGAGAGCAGGGCGGGAATATAAACGCGGTCTTGTTGAACGGATCGCCAGTTACACTGAAGCCCGCGCGTAGAAGAATTTGTCGGTCCACCACCAAATAATCGTTGGTATTTCATTTTATTTCAGTAAACAAGGAAAGTCGCACCGTAATTATTGGTCAAATCATCGAAAGAGTATGGTTGCAATGGATGAGACTGACTTGATTTGGCCCCTTGCCCCGCTCACTGTTGTAAACATGGCCAGTTCTCCTAGTCAGAAATGTACAGTTATTGACTGCCGTTCATTTTTGTCATTTAACTCCGCGCATATCAAAGGATCGCTTAACGTTCACTGCCCACCTATCTTAAAAAGAAGACTGCATCGTGGAACATCGACGTTAGATTGCTTACTCACATCTCCCGAGTCGAAACGGAGGCTAGCCGACGCAGAAACTTTGATTTTGTACGAAGACGGAACACAAGAATGGAAAGACTTGGAAATGGACAATACAATGAAGATAATCTATATGCTTCTAAGGAGAGAGAGAATAAACAAGAACCTATATTTCATCAAAGGTGAGTTTTGTTCGTCTACTCTTGTTCTTACTACAAGACTGTGATATCCATTGTTTAGCTGGCCACGTGTTTATAGCCTGTGAGTAAGTTATATCTTTATCGCTTGATCGTTACTTCTATAATTATCTAAACCTTGTGTGGTATCCATTTCAAAACATTGCGATCAAAGACAGTGGAAATACGTGCGTTTTATCATTTATCCCTCGCTTGAATGAAATCGAGTGTTGTGGTAAACATACTATTTAATTATGTGTGCGGTTTTCATCAAGAATTCATGAATGAATGAGTTTCTTTGTTATGAAAATGGAGGGAAACGTGCAAAACATAACAAAAGCATCACGTGCGAACATAGAAAGCACTCTGGTCCAGTCTCCAGTCCATTAACTAAAATCGCCCTGATCTTGAAAAAAAGAAAAGAAACAACAAAGTGTTCAGTTCAACTAATAAACAAATGTGTTGGGTCTTTTCATATTATGACTGTTCCTATCTGAGAGATCAGTAACGTAAGATATGAAGGAATCAAACAACCTCGATGCGGATTTCCTTTACAAGAAATGTTTCCGTTGTGGAAGATGTTCGTGCACATTTGTAACTTCTGTTGTCATTGGAAGTTTGCTACTGACACAGTCAGTGACAACCGGTCCTCACGGTTGACAAACATGCGAAAACATCACTCCTTTGACTGCTGCAATGACAGTCCAGCATAGTTTGCACTTCTCAATCGTCCTTCCTCCTTTCTGTGGGCGAGCGAGTTCAAGATCTTTTAAATTAACTTGTAAGCTATTAAAATCTCCTCTATTTCAACTTCTTAGAATCAAACGCTACAAGCGTTACTAATATTGTCTGAAAATAGATTCGTTTATTTTCAACAATGCATGAGATGACGTCACGATTGCTTTGTGTACGTTGCATCATAACTATATTCTGGGTGCAATCTAACACTACACGTTTACTTATCATACCGAAATGTGCAAGATGGAGAAGACAACATTGAGAAAATACCACACGATTCAGTTTTATTGGTTATAATCTAGAATTAATTTTTTGTTACCCTTCACCCTTCAATGCATGACTGGCTAACTTGTAATAAACTTTATAGGTCAATATTTACAGTACTGTTTTACTAAATTTCATTATTACCATTGATGTTTGTAGGAGGCTTTGAAAGATTCTCGTCCTCGTACCCTTCCATGTGCTACTTTGCAAAACCACGCGCACTCTCGCCATCACAAACAAGTCCTAGTCCACTTGGGTTAAAACTTAAAACGAAAGAGTCTAAAAGAATATTCAGCCCGAGACACGAAACAGAAATGAAGGACTTCGCCGAATCGCGTCCAAGTTCGACAGTGAAACCAAACGAGCCTGTAGAGATTTTACCGCATTTGTATCTTGGAAGTGAAATCCATTCGTCCCAAAAAGAGCTCCTTCAAAGACTGGGCATCACCGCTATTATGAATGTTTCAAGAAATATTCCAAACTTTTTTGAGGAAGCATTTCATTATAAGTCTATTCCAGTGGACGATACTTACACTGCAGATATTGGACGATGGTTTGAAGAAGCGGCTGCGTTTATAGGTAAGAAACTCTTTTGAACACTATGCTTTGATGAAGTACATGTATCGTACTCGGGAGTGTTCGAGCTAGTTTGTTGATTGGAGGATAACAATCGGTAACTCTTCGAGTTTTTCTACGAATGCTTCTAAAAACCGCACTTATCCCCCAATGGAACAAGGCATTGAAACAATATACAGAGGCTATTTTTGAGTTATTTAAAAAAAATTCAAAGAAATGTAGGTAGAAATATTGCACGTTCGTTTGTGAAAACAATATCAGATTTTGCTCTACACAGTTCTATTTACGAAATGTTATCTATCATGTAAAAAAGAACGCAGACATTTTAAAGGAGCATTTAAGATAAACTGAACAGATTACCCAAAATGGTAAAATAAATCAGGCCTCAAGATCGATCCAAATAGATTTTACGCTGGTTTATTTTTATCCTATATCTTCCTCCAAATTATTGTAGAAATGCGTAAAGGAAGTTCTTACATATTTCAACTGACCCATTTTGTAAGATGTAATAATATAGTTTGTCTTATGTTTCCCTTTTGTGGTCTCATTTCAGACTCAGTGAAGAACTTGAAAGGACGAGTATTGGTTCACTGCCAGGCTGGCATCTCAAGATCGGCAACGATTTGCCTCGCCTACCTTATAAGCAGGTATCGGTTGAGGCTCGACGAAGCTTATGAGTATGTAAAGAAACGGCGCTCGGTTATATCTCCCAACTTCAACTTCATGGGACAATTACTGAACTGGGAAACAGAGACTCAGTTGACAGAGAGAGCAGTGAGCAGCGAGCTGTTAATAAACACACCCACAACAAATTGTGTTACGTCTCCATTTGGATTTTTTAGCTTTTCGTCGTTGCCTTGTGGATCAGGAATATCGCCATCCAGTAACACACAGAATTCGCCAGGACTTGTCACATCACCCATGTAGTTCAGTAGAATAGCTAGTCAGAAAACAAATATTTCACCAATTCCTTCAGTTTAAGTTACGGTTGTTTAGAAATCACGTGTTAAAATAAATTCAGACTTAATAGGAAGTGCAATAAGCGTTTTCACCCAGCAAAAGTCAGGAGCAAAATTAACTCCTGTTTCGGAGATTAACAGACTAAAAAGCAAGGTCTTGCTTTGATTTATCAAGCCATACTTCATTCAATTGCACTCCTAGTTTATTGTTGCCATGATATGCCATTCAAAGATCGAATTTGTAGGAAAAATGCATTCTGTATTAGAGCATACTGCCGAGCATACCGTATATAACATATAAAATGGTATTTGGAAGCTAGAAATGTTGAAAACATTATTTAAGATGATAATTTATTAATATCTCAAATCCTTAAAAGGAAATGGAGTAGTAAATAATGATGCATACCAGGAATCCTTACTCATACTCTTCTTAATACATACGTGATATTTTTGTATCAGTGAAGAATTATATAAAAAAAATAATATAATATTTATGACACATTTCACGTTAACGAGGGATAGAAGCAAAGGTTTCGTTTCTCGGATTTATAAAATATGTAAAAAAAATGCAGTTTAAAAATTATACTATTTATATATTAACACACAAACTATATTGTAAATTTAAGAAAGATAAATTGAAATATATATAAGTGGATAACAAAATACTGCCACAACAATGAGAGAAGAATGTATTGAAATAAAGAAAAAAGACAATTTCAAAAACAGTTTTGCTCGGCTTTTGTCAATTAACCTGCGATCAGGCGTTCTTTTCCTTTTTTTTTTTCTTTTTGGCGGAGAGAACGAGAGCGCGGAGAGAGAGAGGAGAGGACTCGACTCCCCAAGGCTAGAGGAGGGCCTGATCGCAGGTAATTTGTCAATAAAATACTGACTTGGTCCCAGTCAAAGTTACATCACGTAAAGCGTAAACGCACATCTCCTTGAACACTAGAACAAGAGTATAGAATTCGTGGAATGGTATACACAAAGTACTAACATTTAATTATCTTCCTTTAAACCATTCCTTCCCGCTCCCCCCTGGGAACGAGGCTGGGGAAGAATATCTAGCGATTGCTGTAGCTGCTGTACTACCGTATCCATTCCTCAGGGGGGCACCCAACGGATCGTTTCGGTGAAATATCTGTTCGGAAGGCCTATAATCGCCTCAGATATTCGGATTGAAGTTTTGGAGTTTTCTTTAGGGAAATATCATCGCGAACTTTCTTAATATGGGAAAATTAATGCCTATTATTTTCGGAGAGATAATAGGATTTTCGGGAAGGAAAAAAGGTCGGCAAGCCTGTGATTTTCGGAAAGGAAAAATCAGCAAGGAAGAGCTGAGGTTTTCGGGAAATCGGACTAAACAAGCCCTAATAAATTCGTGAAGTCTAAAGCTCCCCTAGAATCATGACCGAACAGATTAATTCAGCTTAGAATTCATTTATAGATCTGTCTGGTGTGCTTTTAAAAAAGCACACCAGAAAAAAAAGCACACCAGACAGCAAAAAATAGTCTAGAATAGTGTTTTAAAAGCATTTGGGAGAAAACCGTCGTTGGGTGCCCCTGATTCCTATAATGGATTAACACTACCGTTCGGACTCTCAGTTCTGGTTTCATCCAGGCACAACACGAGCTCGTTTCTCTTGCTGTCACGCACTAAAGGCGAATTTTTCCTATCAGTTTAGACTGGTTTAGAGACGACCCTGATTTTTTTTTCGTGAAAGATCATCAAACGTTTTTTGAATTGCTTCCGCTCAAAAATGCTGCAGATAAGTATAAGTTGTCTGCAATGTGGCTATAATTTGTTCCCTCAGCTCAACTTCGACGAAAATAGATGAATAAATATAATCGTCTTTTATAACGAGGGTAATACAGTCTTGCGACTGACAAACCTGTGGCCCTCGATTAGAATTTAGAAGTGTTGGTTTTTGAGCGGGGAGGAAAACCGGAGAAAACCAACAACAAACTCCATATGACGCTGGGTCCGGGATTCGAACCCATGCCGGCCAGGCCACATTGGTGGGAGGACGTGACAAGCGTGCGTAATGTCAATATTTTAAAATACACGTACGGCCGACAAATGAAACATGCCTCAAGGAACGAACAAACCTTTATCGGTGACGTAACAATCCTTCTCTTGACCCCAGTGCGCAAATTATTGCATGCCACCAGGATGCAAATTCGAAGTTTCTTGCCGTGCCATTTTTAAAAGTGCAAACCGGCATGGTGCGAAATAGGAAATAGAGTGTTTGCTTGATACAGCTGAAGCTCCCGAAAGGGGAGCAGAAAAAATTCCCGGATCCGCCACTGGAGCTGGCCGCTTACGAAGATCGATGTGTAAGTATGTATGTAAATATTTTTGTCGCCTATTGTGTATGTAGCCGTCACGTCAAGAAATAAAACAAACATTTAATTTGTTGGCCGGCAATGGGTTAGCACCCAGGGCCTGGTTGTTCAAAGGCTGGATAACGCTATCCACCGGATAAACACTATCCAGTGGATAGAACAGTTTTTTTATGTTAACATTCTTTTGATTTACCCGGTGGATAGCGTTATCCAGCCTTTGAACTGGGGCAGGCTGATCAATGCTAAAACGACAGACTATTTCACAGGTGCTGCAGGTCTCATATCATGTCGCATTGGTACCTCGAGCTCTCAAGGGTACAAATGAACTTGTTTCATGGCCCCCCAAAATGGATTATGGTACCTTACCGACAAGTCCCTTCTGCGAAGATGTACTGTATGATCTATCATTAGTTTTTTTTTTTTTTGACAAAACGTTTTTTAATTTAAACACATACAACATTTACATGGTTTACTTAAATACTTTACTTACAATACTTTACTTATAATGCCTTACTTATAATACTTTACTTACAATAATTTACTTACAATGCTTTACTTACAATACTTTACTGACAATACTTTACTTACAATGCTTTATTTACAATACTTTACTTACAATACTTTACTTACAATGTATTTATTTACTATAAAGCAATGCACAATCAGGTCCACGAATAACAAAAGGACAAAAAAGCGTTTACACACAGAGTAACAATAAAGAAAAGAGAAGCGAAAGAAAACAAAAAAAAGATAAATAAGTATCATTAGTTACTATACCGGTACCATAGGAGTTGCTCAGAACAATCTATTCGTTTTTCGAAAAGGTCCGAAAAGGGTTGTGGGGACGAGAATGGGAAAAATTATCTAAGGAAAAATAGAACACGCAAGCAAAGGTTACTTCCCTCGGACGAATTTTTTGTTTCATCTTTCTTTGAAGCCTAGTTTTCAAAAAGAAGGTAAATGGTTTTTAAAGCGAAAAAAATATATTAAAAATATTAAATATAGAAGATTTTGGCACAGTATCCCTTTATCCCTGGTTGACCCATATCCCTGGCACTAGTTCCCAAGCTTCCACGTTTCATCGTAGCGCCAGAAGCCTGCTGGATATATTTCAGCCAATCAGTGTTCACCGCGTAGAAAATATAAATGGTGGCAATGGCGGCAAAACATTTCAGTTGTTGAAGTGAATAACTCAGTTGTCAGAATTTATTTACATTTTCTCCTTTTATCCACGAGTGAATAATTTTATCTTGCACCAATACGGACCCTATACGGCGCTGAGGAAATATGCAGTTTGACGTGAGGAGGTGAGAGGTTTTACTGTGTGATTATTCAGCTTTTCGTGTGTGTGCTTGGTGTGTTCACAAGCTTAAATTCTGCTCAACTAAAATACTGGACACGTGTCAAAACACGTTGGCGTGTCAATTTAGCAAAAAAAATAACTTAACACTCTTTGCCTTGATAAAATAGCGTATAATCTTAACTTTAATGTGAACTGGTGCTAAAATTTATATTTAGGCATGATTTGTTGGTGTATTAACCGAAGTTTAACACATTGTTCGATACTTAACTTATACAGTAAGCTTACATTAAAATTTAATCCATAAGCTTATTTTTCGTATACAAATTAACAAAAGAAATCCGAATGTAAGCTTATTTTGTTAAGAGTGCGTATTTTATGTTATTTACTGGTTACACAATTCAAGGGTTTCTTGGCGGCATAAAGAACTACAAGCGTTTCAAGGACACATTTCCCATTAATATTGTTATTCACCTTGTTCTATAAAGCCAGCTGCTCTACGAAAGCCAGGCATTTGTACATATAAATTACGGTTTTGAGTATTCAAAACATCATCAACTAGACTTATATTCTTGGACATTTGGAATGGCCCGGCAATAACCTACATGTCAGTCTAATATTTGGGACATTCCATTTTTTATCCGCACCCCCCTTCCCCCCTCCCCCCCTCCCCCCATGGAAGACAGTTTATTGAAATGGGCCTTTCGGAATATTTTTTCAAAGAAGCCAACAAAATTTTGTGCCCAGTTGGATGCAATTTTCTAAGGTGCTGACAATAAAAAACCTAGGTGTCTGAATCTGACCGGAATCATATCTTGGGGGTGGGGGGTATCAGCAGTGTGAAAAAAAGAATGTTTCGGAAAGAGCTAATAAGAAACAGCTTGAGGTCAATATTGGTCTTGTTCTTTTTTTGCAAGTTTTTGCAAGTTTTTGCAAGTCCATAAAGTTGCAAAAACATATCTGGAACCCTGTATACTAGATATATTTTTAACTTTGAATTTGCAGATTTGATGTTTACAGAAAAGTCCCCAAGGATTTAACTGAACCCACGTATACAGGAGCTGTTAGTAAGTTTTCTTATCAAGCTTTCTTATCAAGCTGAATTAAAACGTTGTTCTTAGTACATGTATTACAATTTTCAATTTGTCAAGACACAGTTTTCAATAATAGCTGCAGGTGGCTGTTGTAATTTGCCTCCTATTTCTAGCTGCATGTGCTTCATTTCAGTATACAATTTTGTTTCAGTTATGAAATTAATAATCTAGTGCATGACAATATATGTAGTTGATGTTGAAATATTGCTTTATTATTTTTAATGTTATTGATATATATTTTTTAATTTTCACAAAAAACAAATTTGATTGATGTATGTTTAACACATTGACACCTAAACCGGCCATAATGGGCCAAGAGGAGACCACGGACTTGTACCACTTGTGATGTCATCACTGTTCACGCCAGGGGATGTCTTTAACAAAGCACAAAACGTTGAATTCAGCCAGAGATAGTCACACAAAACAACTTGGAATTTTTCCTCCAAAATCACCGAAAAACATGACCTTCCCAACCATTGACACTCTTTAATTGTTGAAATCATTCACTTTCCCCAACGTTTAGGTGGAAACTTTTCCAATGTGAACAAAGGCAACTGGAAGGCCAACAAAACCACAAAATAAAATGGGAGAAAAAGGAGAGAAAGAATGGCAAAAAAGGAAACGAAAAGCATGAAGTGTGGTGTGTGTTTCACGTTCAAAAACTGTCGAAATTTTGATTTTTGCGCATGCCCAAGGAAAATATTGAATTCATTCAGGGCTCAAAATTAAAATATTCTTAAGTCGCCTTTTGCAACTAACTGAAAAAAAATAGTCACAAAATGCAAATAGGCAAATAGGCGCTAGTTTAAGGTATCAGCCACCCTTCAGGACCGTCCGCGCGCGGATCGCTGTAGCGTTAGTTGTTTTTATAAAAAACCCTATAAACCATATATTTTTTGAAAGTTTAATAATTCCAGATTATGGCTTTTTACTAAAAAAAACGATAAACTTAAATGTGTTTCGAAAATGGGAAGCTTTGTGTAAAAGTACATGTCTTTATAAATCATGTTCCACCCCCTCCGGAAATAAACAGAAGAAAACGATTAACACCGCATTCGCTTCTCAACACGTTCGGCTAAAAAATTGTGTCTCAGATTTTTGACAAGTGCGTTTGTTTTTCTTTTATTGGCAAATGAAGTTGGGAGTGACAATTAGTTAGCACTCCCTGTGGAAAAAAAGCTCTAGCTTTAAAATTAAAAGGAGTATTAAAATTCGCAGACACAGTTTTGTAGAAGCGATGTATGTCATTCTGGCCAAATTTCAGCCAAATTGGTTGAATGGCTGCCGACTTGGAGTTCAAAACGCACGCGTCGCTCGGCAAAATTTTCCTTCCGAGATAAAAAGGAAAATACATTTTTTTCGGCATCTTACCTGGAATGAGATTATGACACCTAAACGTCTATTCTGATCGATACCATAGAGGGATCAACTTTCTCCAACAATAGGACTTTGACAGGTAACATGTAACAGGAACAAACGTTCGCGTAAACACTCACGATAGCCAGGCGATAGCGAACAGAACGGCGCCTCAAATCAGATGAAACCGACGAGATCACAAAACGACTGTGCTGTAAGAAATTAGATTAGCTGGGTAAGAAGTTATTCTATCTTCCACAGTTATTTTCACAGGCACAGTATGCGAATATTGGAGTAAACAAATGCACGCGGGTCGCACGCTAGCGACTTGTACGCTGTTTTGTGTCGCAGAATCAATTCAACCTAAAATTAACTTTAGGTAGTATTTGTACAGGGCGACTTCATTTTTGCTTTTAATGGATTTGATGGAAGTCACTTTGCTTTGACTCTGGAAGTGGTAGGAGAAACCTTTGTTGCTCGCTATGAAATCGGCCACGCAGCGCAGACAATTATTGGATAATTGAAGATATGACTGAAATGTCAACAGCTAATTACAGAAAAATAATGAAGGAAATCTTTCATGTTCAATAACTTTCCACAGAAATAACATTTTGAGGTAGAATTTTTTGGAAATTAAAGCTATTTGCGAGATCTAACAAAATTTCACAAAATGGCAATTTTGAAGGGTGGCTGATACCTTAAAAGTGTTTAAAAATCATTACATGGTTGCAAAAATTAAAAACAAAACGTAAAAGACTTTTGCAAAACAATCTTACTACAAGCTTTAAAACAAACAAATTACATTATTAAGACTTTCCAGCCACTAATTTTGTAGCTAACGTGAGCCAAACACGATTGCAAATACAAAGTCCTGAATCAACATGGCGGATAGCCACATTACCCAATACACAATCCATGGGCATACATGACGTACTCAGGGTTTGCCATGCATTATAGGGCAATTTCAACAAGGCCAGCCATTTCCAAGTTTTCTGAAGTCGAGAGGTGATTTTTTTCCAGCAAAACAAAGAGATGGAGCAATACGGACTGCATTGAAAGCCAAGAGCAGGCTAGGGCTCCAAGCTCAATTTTTCCACAAGTTGCCTTTTGGCGACCTTCTTTTGTAAAGTGGTCGCCACTGGAAAATTTTGGTCGCCAAAATCAAGTGTTTTTAATACAGGACACATCGTGTCATTACATGAAGGTAATACCGCTGACCATCATGAGCCCAATTGAAGTTGTTCGATGTTGTGTTCGATGGACGTTTTGTGTCATTGTTCTCGTTTACATTCAAGAGTTTTTTGTTGTTGAACTATCTTAATTACCGTCCAGGAAAGTAGATAAAAGGATGAGTAGAACGGAAAGGGGAGTTCTGGGACAAAAATAAGACATTTTAATTATAAATTAGTGAAATTGTATCGCTCGCTCGCTCACTCGACAATTTCACTAATTTATAATTAAAATGTCTTATTTTGTCCCAGAAACTCCCCTTTCCGTTCTACTATCCATTCTAATCTATTCTGACAATTAACAAAAATAAATAAAAAATCTCATCTATTAAAATGGATTATACTACTTTGAAATGTAAGAATTTAACTAAAATTTGCAAAGAACGTAAAATCAAATATGCAACAAAGATGAGAAAACAGGAGATGATTGAAGTTTTGAAATGGAATGATGAGAATAACACAGTAAAAATTCATTTTTTAGCAAGAAAAAGAATTTTAGATTATATGAATAAATATAGAAATACTGAAAGTGCGAGAGAAAAAGCGAGAGAATGTTCAAGACGTTGGAGAAAGAATAACCCTGAGAAAGCTTGTGAATATTGGGGAAAATTGATGACAGAGTATTAAACATTTTTACCTGATGGGTAAAAATGTCAAACTGGAGGCAACACTGTTCCATTTGGAACTATCATTAATTCTTCACGAACGAATCCGCGTTTAGGGCCATACTTTAAATAATATAGAACAGGTTCTCCTTTATTTATTATTGACCTATCGATATTAAAAACTTTAATAGACCAATTCGGGTCAGTTGCTCTCTTTCCTCCACCTTCAAGTTCACCAGCAGTATATAGATGTCTCACATTCACTGAAGAATCAATTTTTTTTTCTTTCAAACCAACAGGTCTTTTATATAAAGTTGAACTCTCTGCATTAACCACTTTTTCTTTAATAGCATCAACGGGTTTCTTTCCCGTCAATCGAGTAACCTCATTATTTAATGCTTCTACAACTTCTGGAAGCCTTTTAACCCATTCTTTACTTCTTTCATCGGATTTCATATTCATTTCTTGGCTATATTGAAAACTGAATAATCTTTCACCCAAAGTTCGATTAAATCTCTCAACTATTCCTTGATCACGGTGAACGTTCACATTTCCTCTTCTTATTCTTACATTATGATTTGCCATCTCTTTTGTGACTGAACCCATGAATTCACGACCAGGATCAACTTGAAGAACATTTGGCCATTTCAATGATGTTTTTTTATAAATTTTCTGAAAAGCTTTAATTGAAACTTCCAAAGAATCTTTTGAAGTCAAAGGTTCAGCAGCTTTGAATCTGCTTGCAATATCAACAACCGTTAATGCATATTTGAAAATCTTTCTTCCTTTCTTGTCATGAGGAAGGAAAGAAGATCAGCTTGATGAACAGAATTTGGTGATTGAACATCAAAAGTTGGTCTTGGGATATTCTTCGGAGCTGGTAAATAAATCTGCCAGATTGCCTGTTTCATCAGCCAGAGTTTTGCAACATCTTCTGATACTCCCGATTCTTGAGCTAACTTTTTCACAGCTGCCAATCCCTTCCAAAATCCTTTTGGAGAATAATAAACATTTGAAAGTTTTTTATTTGACATTTTATTATAAGAAATGACTTGTTGCCAAACCTATTGCCAAAGCTGATGCTCCAACGTAAATTATTTCTCCCTTCTTCTGCTGTTGACTTGGTTTATAAAAATTACTAAACTCTGGTTCTTTCAAATCAAGTGTTTCATGATGCATCTTGTTATATAACTTCAAGGCATAATCAGTGTTTTCGAATTTTGTTTTGCTTGATGTTTTATTCTGTCATTTGTCGCAATCCAATCCAACAATTTTGTACGATTTTCTTCATACTTCTCATATGCAGCTTGATATTTTTCAACAGCAAGATCGTGTCTCTTTTTTTCTTCTTCAGGATCAGATCCATCACTAAAATATTTTGCTAAATAACTTCCGCCAACAAAAGCGGTTGCATTGATAATCGCTCCTCCAATCATTATTGCTATGCTTGCCATTTTGTTTAATATCTAAAAGATATTAAACATTTTCAGGTTTTTTACATTGTTCATTAATTTCTTCTATGATTTCATCAATCATCATCGAAACTGTTTCCATTAATAAGCAAAAAGCAGCAAAAGTAAGAGATCCTTTTGTAATCAAATTTAACATTTTAACTCGGTAATATTTTTTGATCTTCAAGATATTTTTTTGTTGCTATACTTGCTGCAATTATTACCGTGAATTTTAAATAATTCATAAAACTTGAACTCGGATCATTTGTCATTGGTTCTTTGATTACTTTTTTTGCAATCCACCCCATTCCAGCTGCAATACCTGTTACTGTAGCAGCATCAGTTAATGTTTTTACAAGTTTATTATCAGACATTTTATTGACAAAAATTAATTTAATCCATTTTTTTCACAAAGCTTTTTGGTACTTTTTTATCTGAGTTCGCTTCGCTCACATCTGACTCTTTAACTTCGTTTACTTCTCGCTGGCGCTCAAGCTTCGCTTCTCTCTCAGTCTCGCTGGCGCTCTTTTTGGTTTAACAAAGCTCATTAACTCTCCTCTCTTATAATATAATCCCACAAGAGAAACAGTAATACCAGCTATTGAAATCATTTGATTTATTGATAATGATGAGGTTTTTTCTTCATTTTCAGTTTTTTCAATTTTATTCTCTTCTTTTGCATCTGTTTTTTTAAGTTTTGCTTCCCTTACTTTTTTATTATGTTCTACAAGTTTTTTACCTGCTGCAACTCTTCCTGGATCTTTTGGTTTTGTTTTCTTAATAGTTGATGTAACTTGCTGTGCTTCTTCATTCTCTTCAGTTTTTGTTGAGTTTTTAACTTTGCTCTCATCTGTGTTAACTTTGTTCTCTTCCATTTTAATTAAATAAATTATTTTTTCAAGTTCTTATCAAGTTCTTTCTTAAGTTCTTATCAAGTTCTTATTCAGGTTCTTTCTTAAGTTCTTTTTCAGGTTCTTCATCTCGTTTTTCCAGATTTAAATTCTTAGCAGTCAAAAGAGCAGCACTCACAGCTGCCATATATTTTCCATAATTCAAACTCAATCTGCCAGCAATCATAGAGAGTTCTCTCTTAACCAGAAAATTTTCATTCAAATCATTTAATAATCGTTCTTTATCAAGAGGAAGAAAATGAGACAATGCTTTACATGAAAGCTGAATAATTGTATCAACCATCGCATCACAAGTTTTTGAAGATAATGAAGCTTCATATCTTTTAAAGTATTTTTCAACATCTTTTTCTGATAATCTCTTAACTTGATCTTGAGTTAAATAAACTCCAATCATCTCTTTACTTTGTCCACTTGCAACTAAAACTGCGAGCTGTTCTCTATTGCTTGAATCATTTTCAGGTTCAGCTTCAAGTAAATTCATTACATCATCAGTTATGACATCACTTATTTCCATTTTAAAATGAAAAATTATTTAATTTAATACCATAAGGATGTCTCAGGGAGAAAACAAGATTTGAATATTTAACTTTTTTAAGATCTTTCATCATTTTATTTTTTTCATCATTGGCTAACTCTCCTGCATAATTATCAAATATTTTTTTCATATCAGCAGCTGATGGAGTATAAAATAAGACCAATGCTGCAATATTTTCACGAAAAGGTTTTGTGATACTCGTCATTTGCTGAGTTAGAACCCATACGCTGATTCCTTTATGTCTTGCACTAAATGCTAAGTTTACTAATTCATTAGTTCTCTTTTTTACATCTTCTGAAGCTGCACAATCATCAAGAATTATCAATGAATTTGTTCCCTCGAATATGTAACTAATAAATTTCAGATAATCATTGATTTCATTTTGCTTTGGAATTATTGTATAAAAGTCTTTATCATTTTCAGCAAAACCGGAATATGTCTTATTATGAATATATGTAGGGCAAAGAAGTATAATATAATCAAACTTAAATCTGAATTCATTACTTAAAAGATTAACTAAATATCTCGTTTTTCCAGAATTTGTTGGTCCGACTATTAATGCATTGAATGGAATATTATCAGGATTCATTTTTTAATAATTTAATTAATAAGTAACACTTTCAAGCTCTCTGTTCACAATGTTAAACTGAGCATCAGATAATATGAAAATATGACATTTTACATTTCCTGTTCCTGATGTCTTCCTGTTAATTGTAAGCTGAACTCCTTCTTTTGTGTTAACCAATCTTAATCCTGAACCGTGAAGATCGTTTTCTTTCTGGCTTCTGAGATCAACAAATAATCCAAATTTGTCTCCAGAACAAAAGTTTTCTGCATTAATCAAACTGTTCTCTTTCCCAAATCTTCTGAAAATTTCTTCCCAAAGATCTCTCGTTTTCATTCCTTGGCTGTAAACCTTATTTGGAATTCCATTCACAACAACTTTTACTTCTGTGATATCGGGATTGAATGTTTTTTCACTATCTCTCGCTCCTGCTGTGTATGGCTCGTAAAATAATAACAAGAGTCCTTTCATTGATCTTCTCGGAACATTAATGCTTTCATTGATGATTGAATCTGTTCCTTTCGCAACTGAGATTGTCTTGTGATGAGTGATATGTTCATACATGAATCTCTTCCCATTCTGATAATTTGAAATTGCTTTATCTGCAAGCTCTTTACTATGAATTATTTCATATTCAAGCTGGATATTATTTAATTCATACCCAAGACTTGTTGGATCAGATCCATTCACAACACTGGCAGCAGGTGCAAGCCTTAGTTCAAAAACCAATTCATTGCTTAAAGCTCTTGGGAAAAAAAACTCCATGATCTTTTAAAATTTCGTGATCTATCGGTATTCTATATTTATTTCCATAAACTCCATTCAACTTTTTCTCTTTATCAACTCCAGACGTCTTCTTGTCTCCAGCATTACATCTAATCCTTGAGAGAGCGGCAGACTGAATTCCTTCTCTCAACATGTTTATTCTTTCATTCTCAGTTAAAAAAAGGTCTTCATATAACTTCAACAAATCATAACCATCTGTACCTTGCAAGATTTCTCCAGCAAATTTCAGTCAATCTGTCAACCAATGCTCTTGATACATTGTTTACAAGGTAATTATTTGCATGGCCACTAACTGCTACATCAAAAACCAACGCAATAGATCCTGGAACCAATACCAAATTATCATTTAGTTTTGGAACTGGAATATTTAATGTTTCACCTGGAGATGCTTTGTTTGGATTAAAAGTAACCCTGTGGACTGTTCGATCTGCTTTAAGAGAGTTTGATAATTTTTGTTCAAAATTTGGATTGATTTCTTTACTGACTTCCATTTTATATAATTTATTTTATTATTATCAAAATGGATGAATTTGGAGAAGAAGATCTTTTATTAGAACACGAAGACAAAGATGATGATGATGAAAAAGAAGAAGAAACAAATCCTTTTCAACCTGATCATTCAACACCTGGGCCTTCAAGTGAAGAAATTGCAATGACAACAATGAATAGAGAAAAAGAAAAAAGACCTGAAACCGCTGAAACTTCTTTTATTGAAGGAGATACTTATTCACGTGTACTCACTGCAGATAGAAAAGCATGGAACACTCTTGCTGATATTTTTCCTGAAGCAAAAGCTACAGATATTAAGGTAACCTATAGTAAAAAAGGAAGGTTACAAGTCAAAATGTTCGGCCATGGAAAGAAATTATATGATCTATATACAATTGAGAGGAGTACTGGGAAAGAAAGGTTAAATCCAGCACTTACAAAACAAATAAAAACTGCTCTTGGTCCAGAGAGAGAAATTCTTGTTGCTGAAAAAGAAAAAGAAATTGAAGAACTTCAAGAATCTATTCGAGAAGATGAAATTATTTTAAATGATGAAAATGAAGAACCAGAAGTAAGAGAAAGAGCCAGAGAAAAAATAATAGAAAAAAGAGAACAAATTGATAATCTCGAGAATGAGAGAGAAGAACTTGATGAAGGTATTTCTCTCAAAGAAAAGGTGAAAAACATTTTCAAAAAATATGGATTTACAGTCGCTGCTGTCTTCATTGCAGTTGGTACAACCATTGGAGTGATTGTGAATTCATTTACAAAAGGTTTATCAACTGTCGCCAAAGGAGTTGGAAATGGATTAAAAGAACTTGGAAAAAAACTCGCCAATATTCTTCCCGGCCTTATTGGAACAATTGCAAGTTTTATCTTTAAGACTGCTGGAGAAGTTATTTCTTTTCTCGGTAAAAATGCTTGGCTTCTTATCTTAGGGGTTGTTGTTTTTATGGTTGAAGGGATAAAAAAGAAAATGAAATAATAATTATTTTTCTTTTGAGAAAAATAATTACAACATTCTATAAAAAACAAACGCTGAGGCTGCCGCTGAAATAAATAAACCAGCTTTTAAAATTTCATGATTATTTGTTGAAGTTTTTTCATTTGGTAAAGTTTGTTTATTTGTTGAAGTTTTTTCATCGGGTAAAGTTTGTTTCATAACGTTTTTATGAATTGGATTTGAAGGTTGAGAAGTTGGTCTCTTAATTTTTGATTCACCCCCATTCATCAGCTTAACTCCGACTTTTTTAATTTCTTTATTAACAGAATTATTTACTCCAAGTTTCATATCTCCATTTGCTTTTTTCAGATTGTTATTATACCCAACAGTACTTTGAGTATTTATTAATAAATTTGAAGGCATGAGCCAAGTTCCAGGAGAAATAGCAAGATCAAGTCTGACTTTTGCCTCATCAATCGCTAACTCATATCTTTGAACTGATTTTGATATATCTGGCTGTCTGATTGAATCTTCCATTAAAATTAAAAATTCTCGTTGAGCTTCTTTTGCACTTCCTGAATTTCCGAGAATTGATGATCTGACATTGACTTGTGAACCAAGAATGCAATAAACAAATGCTTCAATCGATTGATTTATTCTTGCCATTCCCGATTGTGTGAGACCTTCAGATTTATTCAGCATGAAATAATCAAATTGGTTTTCTGTCTTTGGATTATCATTTCTGATGAAATAGACAAGATTTCCTTTTTCAGCTGTTCCACCTTCATCACTGAACTTGGTGCTTCCTGGATAAGGATAATTTACTGCTTCAGGTCCAGAATATGAAATATAAATGAAAACACTTCCCAATCCATGATTTCGTCCTTTCTTGAATCTAAAATCTGTGTTCGAAGAAATACCGAATTCTGCACAAATTCTTTTGAAAGATGGAATATCATAATTATTTTTTATCTGACTGAAAGTTGGATCTCCGGGAAGGGCAGCTTCGCTCTGAATTCCACCCATTTCAAAAAGAATTCTCCTCGTTGTGAAATAAATGTGGAACAAAAAGAATGATTTGATTTGCTCAGGTAATTTATTTATCAAATCTCTTGAAATACCACATCCTGTTGTTGCACACCAAAATGCAAAGTTAAGTTGTTGAGGCCAATATGACATATTTGGGCCTGATAACCATTTATTACTTTCTCCTCCTGACTCATGTTGAATCTTTGTTCCCATGAAAATTTCTCTGAAATTTGTAATGAAGTATTCAGTTGGTGTAACAAATATTTTTATTTTTTCATTTTCTTCCATTTCTTTTGGATTTTCTTCAAAATTAACCGCAGGTATAGGTTTATCAGAATTATTATTGAAAATAAGTTCAATTGGAAAGTGAGCGACCCCAAGTGCATTCTTCATTTCATCACTCCAATATTTTCGTTCTGATCCTGACACACTTTTCAGATAACCTGGACCCGCTTTGAAAAGAATATCAGCATTTGCTGATTTTTTATCAATAAACTCTGTTTCTGCTTCAAACTTGCTGATATTTGCGTATGGATATTTAATTTTAAAATCTTTCCAGGCTTTTGCTTTAGCATCTCTTGAAATTCTCTTTGCTTCATCTGATGTTTGCATCCATTTCAACATTTCCATTTTATTGAAAATGAAATAATGTTTTTGTTTTCTCTTAAAATGGTTTGTTTTAACTATCATTGCAAATTCAAATGATCACACAGTTCACTTCAAAGAAGTAGTTAAGAAATATAAATATATCAGGTTGAACAGTTGCTCTCTTTACAACTCCTGGTATAATTTGAAACAAATTGGACAAATCTCTTTTTTCGATTCACAGAACACTGCATCTGTATATAAAATTTATCCTGGAAATTATAATCTTGAAAGTCTTGGAAAAGCGCTTGAGAAAATATTTGAAAAAGAAAGAGTTGAAGTCAAACTCAATGATGAAAAAGGTTTAATATTCATCGAAAATCCACATGAAAGGAAAATTATTTCGATCGTGACCTGACTTCTTTACTTGAACATACAGATAAAAAAGATCGACGATTACAAACAAATACTGTAATCAATCGGTTTACCACATTCAATAATTATTTTATCCATTGTGATCTCTTGGATAAATATGAAAATTTATTCAATGGTTCGCCTTCCAACATGTTAAGTTGTTTTGACATCGTTGGAAAACCTTTGAAAGAGTGACTTACGAGCGAAGCTCGAGCGTGATGAGAAAAATAACAAGCAGGAATCAAATATCTTCAATGAGAATATTCGTGACAGATGAGAATAGTGAGATGATTGATTTTAATGGTTTGCCTTTGAAGTTTGAAATTGAATTTATATAATTTCATTTAAAATGTCGGATCAAAATATAATTCCAAGCGCTCCACAACTTTATCCTTCACTTACAGATGTGAGTGACTTCAGATTGAAAAAGATTTGTGATTGTCAGAAAGAACTTGAGAATGAAATTTCTCATTATAAGAAGGTTTGTAAAAAATATAAAAGAGCAAAATCTATTGCTTATACTTCATCCTCTGTCACAGGATTATTAGCAGTTATGTTGACATCGTCAGGACTGGCGGCTTCTCTGAGCGGAATCGGCATCATTGCCGGCGCTCCTCTCGCTGCTGTTGCTGTTCTGATGGGTACAGTATCATCTGGGTTTATCCTCAGCAGTGAAAGGCTTGATAAAAAAATAACAAAACATGAAAAGACCGTCTCTCTCGCTGAAGCGAAGCATCTTTCTATCAGCAAGTTGATTTCAAAGGCATTGAATGACGGTTCGATAAGTGATTCAGAATTCAACTCTATTTTACGTGAGGTTGAACAATATCATTCATTGAAAGACCGGCTGCGATCCCGTGTGATAAGCGAAACAAGAAACGGCGAGAAAGTCGACGTTGAAGCTTTGAAAGAAGAAATAAAAAAAGAGTATCAAAAAAAACTCGGATCACTCGTAAACATAAGGAACTAAGAGTCGAATTCGACCGGAGACAGAATGGATTTTCTTTGTTTATCTCTCGATGCGAGCAAAGCTCGCCGCGGCAAAGCCGCTCTGTGAATATTTAATTACGAACGCGCATCAAACGCGTTTATTCGCATGGTAACCACTTTTAACCAATCATCATTTGAGAATAGCGTTTTTTTTCAAAATTTTGTACAAAATTTTGTACAAAATTTTGAAAACTTCAAAATTTTGTACAAAATTTTGTACAAAATTTTGAAAACTTCAAATTTTTGTACAAAATTTTGAAATTGTCAAAATTTCAAATTTGAAAAATTCACCTGCTATTTCATCACTCAAATAAATTTTTTCTTTTTCAATTCTTTTTGATGAAACCTTCAATATTTTCAACATCATATTTAATTCTTATCAGAGTCACTCCAAAAATTTTACACTTTGTATTTTTCATCTCATCTCTATTCCTTTGGCGATAAAATTCTATTTTGATTTCGGTGAAAAATATTTGGATATTCATAATGTTGAATCCCGTCGTATTCAAATGCTAATTTCAGACTTTGGCAATACCCGTCAAGTTCAAGCAAGAACCTGTTTCATAGTTCATCAACCATAATGGTCTGATATTAGGGAATTTTTCTTTGAAAATATTTTCGAATATTTTTCTGCACTTTTCTTCATTAAACATTTTATTTTATAATTTTTTGCAAAATAATTTTAATTTAAATGCTAAAAAATAGCATTTAAATTTCTTTCACATAAATTTTTTTTGTCTATTCTTCTCGTTATAAAATGTCTGCCATGATCTAATGCATATTTAATTGCAGAAGGATCTGATATTCCACAAATTTTAGCCGCTTCTTTAGTCGTTTCGAAAACCTGGCAAAATCCAGTTTCATCAGAAATTTCTACTTTTCTTCCTCTTTTAATAGGGCAATAACCAAACATTGCTTTAATTCTTTACTTGGAATTTTGTTCTATATTTAACTCCACAGCCTTTAACTATTTCTCGGAATTCTTTTGAAGATATAGGAATAAGAGTTTGTGTTTCCATTTTTAATATATATAAAAAATAAAAAAATTTCTGTTTTCAAAAAATTCTTCTTTTTTTTTACATGTATTAAAAATGGAAAACAAAAAAGTTTCTGAGTTAAAAGCTGAAGCTAAACGGCTTGGACTTAAAAGATATTCAAAATTAAGAAAACAAGAGTTAATTGATTTGATTAGAAAAAATTCTAATATTCTTGATCAACCAATTCCAGAACTCAGACATGCCCCAGTTTTAAAACCGATTAAATATGTAAAACCTGATAATTCACTTCTCGAACAAGAAGAAGATAAAAGAAGAAAAGAAATCCGAGAAATAGAAGAGATGCTTGGGTTAAGAAAAACGATTCCAGAAATAAAAATAACGAGTCCTGAAGAAGAAGCGAAGCTTGAGCGTCAGCGAGAAGAAATAAATAAATCAAGACATTTTCAAATTCAAGAATCAGCCAGCGCATTAAGAGGTCTTGCGAGACAATTCAGAATTAAAGGAGTTGAAAAATATGGTCTAACTGAGTTTATGCAACAAGCTGAAGGAGAAGTAGTTAGAATAATGAGAGAAAATCGTCAGACAATAATCAAAGTAATTTTAAATTGTGAGATGGTTAGACAAGAATTAACAAGTGGAGCCGCTATTGAAATTCTAAATGTTTATTTCCATTCAGATACAGTCCGTAATCTTGAAGCTACAAATGAATCTGAAGTATATAATAATTTTATTGAAAACATTAAAGAAAAAATTCAGAATTTTAATAAAAGAGGAAGTAATTGGAGATTTCAACAAGTGATATATCTTGATATTCAAATTGCAGAATTTAAACCATTAAATGGTTCATCTTATATTCCACTTCCAACATTTATTGTAAATAAAAAAGCTGTTATTAATATGAAAAATGAAGATAATCAATGTTTTAAATGGTGTATAACAAGAGCACTTAATCCTGTTGAAAGTCATCCTGAAAGAATTGATAAGAAACTTAAAATTCAATCTGAAGAATTGAATTGGATAGGAATTAAATTCCCTGTTGATTTGGCTGAAATAAGAAAGTTTGAAAAGCAAAATAAAGAAATAGCAGTAAGTGTGCTTGGTTATGAAAGTGAAATATATCCATTGAGAATTAGTGAGAAAGTGAAACTTGAACGAAGTGAGAAAAAAGTGAAGCTTGAAATCTGCTTATTACTAATAGAAAAAGATGGAAAAAAACATTATTGTTTGATTAAAGATATGAATAGATTATTGTCGATGCAAGTTTCAAATCATAATGGAGAAAAATTCTTTTGCTTTAGATGTTTGAATCATTTTTCAAGAAAAGATATTCTTGAAACTCATAAAGAATATTGTTCAAATAATAAAGCTGTAAAGATTGAAATGCCAGAAGAAGGTAGTTTATTGAGTTTCAAAAATCACAATCGTTCTATAAGAGTTCCATTCATTGTATATGCTGATTTCGAATGTTTGCTTGAACCAATAAGTGGATGTGAGCCAGATAATGAAAAAGTTTTTGTCAACAATATCAAAAGCATACACCTTGTGGATTTTGTTATTATATTAAATGTTTTGATGATAATCTTTTTTCTCAAAAACCAGTGATTTATAGGAAAAAAGGAAGCGTGAGCGAAGCGAACGCAGTAAGTGAAAATGTAAGCCAAATCTTTGTTGATATGCTTGAAAAAGATATAAAGAAAATTTATAAAAAATTTGACTTTTCAAAGAAGATAATTATGACAGAAGAAGATTGAATGATTTTTCAAAAAGTGAAAAATGTTGGATTTGTGAGGATTTGTTTGATTCAGAAAATAAAGTTAGAGATCACTGCCATTTCACTGGAAAATATCGTGGAGCGGCTCATAATAAATGTAACCTTAAATTCAAAAAACCAAAATTCACCCCAGTTGTACTTCATAATTTATCAGGATATGATTCTCACTTAATCATAAAGGCTCTTGCAAAGAGTGAAGGGGATAGCGAGCAAAGCTCGCCTGGTGGCAAAGCCACTATAAAGTGTATTCCAAATAATGAAGAAAAGTATATCAGCTTCAGTAAAAATATAGAAATTGGAAAATATTTAGATAAAGATAAAAATGAAAAAAAGATTTTTAATGAAATTAGATATATTGATAGTTTAAAATTTATGGCTTCTTCTCTCGATAACTTGGTTGCAAATTTAACAAAATCTGGAAATGAAAAACTGAAAGAAACAAAAAAAGTTTTTCTCGAAAATATTGAATTAGTTTCAAGAAAAGGTATTTATCCTTATGAATATATGGATAATATTGAAAAATTTGAAGAAACTGAATTACCTTCAAAAGAAGAATTTTATTCAAAACTAAATGAAAGTGATATAAGTGATGAAGATTATTCACACGCAAAAAAAGTTTGGAAAGAATTTAAAATTAAAAATATGGGTGAATATCACGATCTTTATTTAGAATCTGATGTTCTTTTACTCGCTGATGTTTTTGAAGAATTTAGAAATGTTTGTCTTGAAAACTATTAATAGTCTTGATCCCGCTTGGTATTACACTTCTCCTGGACTTTCTTGGGATGCTGTTTTGAAAGAATCAAAAATTAAACTTGAATTATTAACCGATATTGATATGTTGCTGATGTTTGAAAAAGGAACTCGTGGAGGAATTTCAATGATTTCAAATAGATATAGTCAAGCAAATAATAAATATATGAAAGAAGAATATAATCCAGATTTAAAATCAAAATTCATTACCTATTTAGATGCAAACAGCCTTTATGCCTGGGCAATGAGTGAAAAATCTTCCTGTTAGTGATTTCAAGTGGATGAGCTTAGATGATTTAGAAATTGGAAAAATATTCCTTGCATTCTTGAAGTTGATTTAGAATATCCAGTTGAACTTCATGATTTACATAATGATTATCCACTTGCCCCTGAAAGACTTATTTGTAATAAAGTAGAAAAATTAGTACCTAATCTTTGGAATAAAAATAAATATGTTATTCATCATAAAAATTTGAAACAATATGAAAAACTTGGAATGAAAATTTTGAAAATTCATCGTGGAATATCTTTTTCTGAAAAACCATGGATGAAAAGTTATATTGATAAAAACATAAAATTAAGAACCAATGCAAAAAATGATTTTGAAAAAGATTTTTCAAATTAATGAATAATTCAGTATTTGGAAAAACAATGGAAAATATAAGAAAAAGAGTAGATATAAAATTAATAAGTGATAGAGAAATAGCAAAGAAATTATCTGCAAAACCGAATTTCGATCATTTAACAATTTTTGATGAAAATCTTATAGCAATCCATATGAAAAGAACAAAATTAGTTTTTAATAAACCTGTATATTGTGGAATGAGTATTCTTGAAATTTCAAAAACTTTAATGTTTGACTTTCATTATGAATATATCAAAAAGAAATATAGAAAAAGAGCAAAACTATTATTTACCGATACTGATTCTTTAATGTATGAAATTGAAACAGATGACTTTAATAAAGATATAGAAGGTGATGTAGAAACAAAATTTGATACTTCAGGTTTTCCAAAAGATCATCCTTCTGGAATTCAAGGAAAAAACAAAAAAGTAATTGGAATGATGAAAGATGAAGCTTGTGGAAAAATCATTGGAAAGTTTGCTGGACTTCGACCAAAACTTTATTCTTATAAATTATTTGAAGGAAAAGAAAATAAAAAATCAAAAGGAATAAAAAAGTCAGTTGTAGATAAAAATCTTTGCTTTAAAGATTTTGAAGATTGTCTTTTCAGTGGAATAAAACAAATGAGAAAAATGAATGTTATTAGATCTCATAAACATGAATTATTTACTGAAGAAATTAATAAAATAGCTTTAAGTGCAAATGATGATAAAAGATATATTCTTGAAGATGGTATATCAACTCTTGCCTGGGGCCATTATGCAATTCCAAAGTAAGTCGAAGACTGAACGAAGTGAGAAAACTTTTTTTTCTTTCAAAATTGAAAGAAAAAAAATTAAAATTATTTTTTTCAAATATTAATAGTTTCTGAATCATTCTCAGCAGGGTTATATTCTGTATTAAACTTTATCCAATTTTCTCTCGCTTTATCAGGATTATTTATTCTCCAACGTTTTGAACATTCTCTCGCTTTTTCTCTCGCACTTTCATTATTTCTATATTTATTCATATAATCTAAAATTCTTTTTCTTGCTAAAAAATGAATTTTTACTGTGTTATTCTCATCATTCCATTTCAAAATTTCAATCATTTCTTGTTTTCTCATCTTTGTTGCATATTTGATTTTACGTTCTTTGCAAATTTTAGTTAAATTCTTACATTTCAAAGTAGTATAATCCATTTTAGTAGATGAGATTTTTTAATTATTTTTGTTATTTTGTCAGAATAGATTAGAATGGATAGTAGAACGGAAAGGGGAGTTTCTGGGACAAAATAAGACATTTTAATTATAAATTAGTGAAATTGTCGAGTGAGCGAGCGAGCGAGACAATATCACTAATTTATAATTAAAATGTCTTATTTTTGTCCCAGAACTCCCCTTTCCGTTCTACTGGATGTAAGGAAGAAAGAAAATGCAAAAAGTAAGTTAGTGCAAACATGCAATTCTACGGTACGGGTTTTCAAGATGGCGGCTTGTTCCACGATTGAAGACGAACAGCCGTGATGAACAGCTACATGTAAGTGTAAGCCATGATCTGTATTAAAATGCAAACAGATGAGCAAGACGAGCAGATTAAATAGTTATACTGGAGAAACTTGTGGTTGCATTTCTTTGGCTAAGCGATTATACTGCAAAAATTGTTCAATGTCCAGCCAACCCTTTGCACTTCACTAGTCGCCAATTTGGCGACCTGTTTGGAAAATGTAGTCGCCAAAATATTTTTTTCACTCGCCATGGCGACCAAAACGGTCGCAGCTTGGAGCGCTGAAGAGAAATTGTTTTTAAACTTTAATCTTTTAATAATAATTATAATATAATCTAAATTGAAGAGAAATGTGGTCGCAAAGTGGCGACTAAACCAGAATTTTTAGTCGCAAGTGATGAAATGTTAGTCGCATTTGCGACCACATCGCAGCGCTCCAAGCTCAATTTTTCCACAAGTTGCCTTTTGGCGACCTTCTTTTGTAAAATGGTCGCCACTGGAAAATTTTGGTCGCCAAAATCTAATTGAGGATACATTGTGTCCCATTACATGAAGAAATACCGCTGACCATCATGCAGGGTTGTCATTAGAAGCCGGTAGCCGGCGGATTTCCGCCGGCTGTCAGGCCGCATTGCGCCGGCTACTGTAGAAATAATTTAATCATAATTATTGATTTCATATTTTCCCTTACCGAATCACAAAGCATCCTATATACAGGCCTTTTAATCTGGCGACACTGTTTCTTATTAACGTATGAAAATAAAAGCCATCTTCATCGTAAAATTTCGTGAAGTAGGATCAACGAAACACGATGTGATGTATAGTTCACTTTCGCGGTAAATTGCGTGACGCACGTGCTAGATCTCGGCGTGTTGAATTTTTCGGGTGGAAGAAAGCGATCAGGCTCTCTACATGATAAACTCGTCAACAGCTGTTCGAAAGTGAGGATCTAGGAAAAGTCAAACACTTTCTTTGCCTTTTTTGTCGTAATATTTTTGTGCTATTCAATCGAAGAAGACGCAAACGCTTCCGAAAATAAACTTCATCAAAAGATATTTTAATTTGTACACAACATGTGGTCAGAAGTAAAGAAGTCTAGCGGCTGTTTTAGTTTGTTTTGTTTATCGAATCATCAATGAAACTTGTTTTGATTTACTTTATGTAAGCATATGAAACTTTTATCTTTCTTTTATTTCTTCTCTTGAAAGAAAAACGCAAATGTGATTTCGCAAGATCGAAACTCGGTGTTTACACACGGTTAATTGGACGACAAAATGTCTGGTAATTCGAGATGTTTATCTCCGTTTACTAAAAGATTTGCGAAAGATACCGTAAAGCGGTGAAACTTGTTCTGGTTTTAATACAGCAACGAAAGCATATGAAATTTTTGCAACTTTACTGTTGAAACGTGAATGCGAAATGTGCCGTGAATTTTAATACGTCACGCGTATTAAAACAAACCGGAACCTTGCATTTGCATAAAATTTTTCAAACAACAAAGATCAACCATTTTTTTGACTGAATTTTACCTCAATATAGATATGAACATTTCCATTGAGAATGTGCCCCAGATTGCAGGAAATCTCATCTGAGCAACTGTACAATTTCAAAATTTTCCGGGGGGCATGCCCCCGGATCCCCCTAGGAGGTTCGGCGCTTCGCGCCTCGTTAACCACGCTTCGCATGGAAGTAATTTAGCCGGCTACTTTCTATCAAACAGCCAGTTACTCTAAATTCTAGTGACAACCCTGATTATGAGCCCAATTGAAATTGTTCGATGTTGCGTTCGATCTAGTCTGAAGTGTCAGCCGTCTCCTCGCTCTAACCCCCCCCGTGGGCAGGCGAGAAGAACGTCTGAAGGCCGAGCGTTATAATGTCGTCCGGTGACGTCACGTACTCTTGCGGAAATGGTAGGTAGATTTTGATTGGTTTCCTATCTAATTGGTTCCCGATAATATAGATGACCATTTCTTATTGGTCACTAGGCAAAAGCTGCCAAAGTATGCCGGCGGGAGGTGTGAACGTGGTGCGAGGAAAAATTGTAATAAGCACGTACGCCGAACTCAGAAGTGATGTATCCGGTTTCCCGGTGTGTTAAAAATATTGTTTCTTCGGTTTTCTCAAGCTTGATGTATATCACTAAAGGAATGACATGTACATTTTCTCAAAGTCGAACTATTTCAAGGTCAAGGCAAGCCAAATAACTCAGTTAAGTCTTACCGCGGCCGTCCACTGTGTTTATCTGCAAGAGCATCTGATCTAGCGTTTGACGTCACCGGACGACATTATAACGCTCGGCCTTCAGACGTTCTTCTCGCCTGCCCATGGGGGGGTTAGAGCGAGGAGACGGCTGACACTTGATAAATAAGAACGCAATCGTGTTTTTCAAGATGGCGGCTACGAACAGCACAACGAACAGCTAAGTCTAAGCCATGATTTTTACTAAAATGCAAACAGATGAGCAAGACAAGCAGATTAAATAGTTATAGGAGAAACTTGTGGTTGTATTTTCTTTGGCTAAGCGATTATACTAAAAATAATTGTTCAATGTCCAGCCAACCCTAGTTGCCAATTTGGCGACCTGTTTAGAAAATGTAGTGGCCCAAAAAAATTTTCACTCGCCATAGCGACCAAAATGGTTGCAGCTTGGAGCGCTGCATCGGTCACAATTTTCGAGCCCTGTCTTTTCTTCTAATTAGTTTCTATGTTGCAGAATAAATCTTAGACAGTTGGGCAGTAAACGGTCGCGATAACTGTGATGTCAGATTTGCTGTCTTTAGGAAAAAGCCCAGGTGTCAATGGGTTAACATAACACAGTTATTGTTTTCCTATTGAGAATTTGTCTAGCCTTGGGTTACCGACTTTGGGCACCAGGCACAGTGTCCCCTTTGATCTTCCTAGAATAATCGGAAAGAGGAAGCTACAATCGTGGTCAAAACTCGTTGAGACAAAATCAATATCACACACTTTTCACAAGTCACTTAGCTAACGAGCGGGTAGAAATATTTTTATCCCCCTCTCCCCCTGCTCAATGTTGCCAATTCATCCTGCTTCTTTTTAACATCGTTTTCACAACGCGACAACATTGAAAATGGGGGAGGGGGTTGAAGAAATATGCTGACGTAGTACTCAAATTGGTTGAAATTTGGTAAAAGTGTCTCAACAGTTTTGACCATGATTGTACGTTCTAGGAAGATCAAAGGGGACTCTGCTTGCAGGGTACATTTTGGGACAGGGCTTATTAAAAGCTAATTGATTTGAGGTAGTAAAATCTAGGGGAGCTAATAAAACAAGAAATTTCAGGGAAATTAAAACCGGGCAGAAAAGTTAATAGTTTCCCAAAAACGGCAATCTAACATGATCACAGATACCTATTTCTGGCTGTTATCGCGACCGTTTACTGCCCAACTGTCTAAAACTTAGTCTGCAGCATGTAGAAACTATTAACATCCCCTTCTACTTAGAAGCAACAAATTTATTCAATATTTTCCTTGGGCATGCGCAGAAATAAAAATTTGGACATCGTTTTTGAACATGAAAAACACACCACACTTCAGGCTTTTCGTTTCCTTTCTTTGCTGTTCTTTCTCTCCTTTTTCTCTCATTTTATTTTGTGGTTTTGTTGGCCTTTCAGTCACCTTTGTTCACACCTAAACATTGGGGAAAGTGAACTATTTCAACAAAGAGTGTCAATGGTAGGGAAGGTCACGTTTTTTGGTGATTTTGGAGGGAAAATTCCAAGTTGTTTTGTGTGTATCTCTGGCCCAATTCAAGGTTTCGTGCTCGGATAGGCATGCTTTGTTAGTTTATCAGTTGAGTATCAAAGACATCCTCTGGCGTGAACAGCGTTGACGTCACAAGTGGTACAAGTCCGTGGTACTAACACCTTCTTCATTCAGAAGCGAAGAAATTATATCTTGTTATATAATCAAGCCGGCGCTTTTTTTTAACACGGCTTGACTTTCGAACGGCCGGGATGTTTCAAATCATTGTTTGCCGCGGCGTTGTAAACTGAATAATGATGAGCTCTTCTGGCTCGATATCGCTGAGATTTAATAATTCGTTTGGGGAATTATCGTTGATATTTTGCTAGCTCGAAATTTCGAATTTCAATTGACTTAGCGAATTTTTGACGTATTGAAGGATACGATATTTCACGTATTGATTAATCGCATTCAACGTCGTGGTTTCAAATACGCCCAAAATACGTCAGCGAACTTGCCAAAGTGGCCCGAAATTAACATTGCATTCCGAATAATATTTTTATGCACAAAATGTTTTGGATTCACTACCCAATTGTCATTTTTTCTGATCTTTAGATCATGGAACCAAAAAAGGCAGGATTCCGCACAGCCCATACCTCAGCACAAATGCAATTCTTTTGTTAGGAGAACAATAGCCCAACAATTGGGATGAATGGACAAAGAAACAATAATTACGGGTCGGAGCAAAATGTTTGTGACAGCCACGATGCGTCAGCTTGCTGGAATGTGGAACTGCACGATGTCCAAATTCACCACTTTGAATAGCGACTAATTGCTTTGCCATTGATTAATCGCATACCCTATATGCGTAACTAGGAATGTGACGGAAAACAATAGGTTGTCTCGCAAGCTTTCCGCTATACGTGTATGTTGCAAATGAATCCGCCCTAAATAAGCTGTCTGTCAACAAATTCAATTAAAATTTCATTGTTTTATTTCATTTTATTTTATTTTACGTATGAAAGCTTTGGGAAAGTAGAAACACGAGTAACATCAATATTTGAGGCTTGCTTGATTCAACAAAACATCTGGAAAACAGATTGTGGTGTAAAGTTAAAGGGATCGGATAGCGTGCTATAATTAATAAAGGTCACAGCCATAAATAAAATGTATTTAACACACTATTTTGCAACAAGGATGTTGCCTGCATTATTTTGTCTTTGCTTTCCAAATTTCGATGCGATTCCTGTAATCAGCTCAATACGCTGATAAACTTCAGGAAATATTTCAGCTCGTACAGCCTAGGTAAATGAGCGAACAGACCGTTGAAGCTTGAAAGGCACGGTTGGCCGAGTGGGGGTCTGGGTGAGTCACTACCAAAAAACCCGTGATTCATGAACCGGCCATGTTACCGCTGCCCGGTTTAATAATTATATTTAGTTTATATCAGAGATGACTGATATAACCATGTATGATAGTTCCCATGTTTTGTTTTCTCAACAGTTTCCATATGCAGTTGTCTTTTTATAGTGTTTTTGTTGTTATCAGAGTTTTACAGCTTTATAAACACAGAAATGTGAGTACAATCAATATTGCAGAATTTAAAGTTTCTGAAGTGTTCATAAAGTTGTTGTTATTTTATAGCTCATTATGATAATTAACTTCCAACCTACATGAACATGATTATATAATTATATATTTTAGTAAATTTGTACCTCTGGATAATGATTTTCTAGCTTTCTGATTGGTTCCCTCCTCTATGGATCTGAGCCATTATTCTTAAGTTGACCAAATATGGAAAAATGATGAATTTCTAATGTATTAATATTATTGTATATCCAACAAGGGCGAATGGAATAATTGTTTGATTAAAAACATCACTAGCTTTATGTTAAACTTCAGTATTACTTTTTAAAAATTTATAAATCGACTGAGTGATTTTTCAGTTCAATCTAAATGAAGCATGGTTTGTATGAAAACGGCGGCAAAAACTGCTGGCGCGGTCTGCCAGTTCAGTTAGCACAGTGAATGCAAAGATAGCAAAGCAGAATTAATCTTCATTCTGTGTCTTCTAAAGTTTCGTATATTCTGGAAAATTGTGCAAATGGTTTAGCTTAAAATGGGAAGATCAGAAAGAATTGTGGAGCTGAACATTATATTCATTTTACAAGTTGAATGAACAGCTGAACGGGTTGTTTACGGCGAGCAAATCGTGCACGACTACAGAATTAATTGTGTTGAAACCAGCGAAACTGAGCCAGTTAAAATCATGTTCACTGAAGTAAAACGCAAAAGAAAGCGTCAATATCTACATGGATGGAGAGAAAAAGAGTGACCTTCGAAGATAATTTCACTGTGAAGTGGTCCTCCTCGATTGTACCATCACCAACGCTTGACGATCGATCGACTGCGATATTTATGCTTTCTCGTTCCCGATATTTATTGTGTTGATTTTGAAAGCTTACTCCAGCTGGAATTGACAAGCCTCTTCTAAACACAAGGTAACAATACTGAATAGGTTAAGCTTAAAATTGTAGTGTAAACAGGTTTTCATTCAGTTTAAATTTGTGCAGATTTGTATTGGTTTCAGTTCGGGATTTCCCGTACACAAAGTTGTTTCTTCCTTGCATGCAGTGCTCGTTCAGTTGCATTTGTTGTACATTTGTAGGCATGTATTTTTCTTGGAGCAGAATTTTTTTTTTTTGCATCTTCCGGTTATTTGAGTGTTTGAAAATTTACTAAAACAGTTATTCTTCTCGGACTTGCCGGATATGAGCTGATTATAACAAGCGCCTCGTTGGTTATATATATCAGCTCATATCCGGCGCGTCCTCGAAGAATAACTGTTAAATATTCACCACAGATACTAGACTTTCAGCGTATAACAACTGAAGCAAGCTGCAGCACAAAAGTGCTTTTTAATAATTTATTATTAACTAATGTTTGCTATTTAATCTAAAATTTCAATTGGCAGATTGTTCGGGGGTATATTGGTGGCTAGCCACTCACCAAAATCCGCCAAAAGAAATAAAAATTGAAAGCTATATATAGAAAATAAATAGAAATGTACAAGGCAGGTGTAAAAATTGTTTGGACTGCTTGATCCAGAGTCCAACACCCTATATTAGCCACAGTGACTGTGTAATTCCACACTTACAATAAATGCATGTTATGTATACCGTAATTGTCTTAATAGATGTTTTCTTTATTCCTATGTAGTGTTAGTGAGTTGTTTGTGGATAACCCAACAGAAAATGACCGACTTGATGTCAAACTGAATATAAGCTTACCAAGAATGAAGTGTGAACGTGAGTACTGGAGACTATATTTTGGAAAATGTTGATATCTCATTGCAGCTGTAGTTGTATTCTTTCCTTTTGTCATCAGCTCTTTGCATGGCTGGGTGGCTCAAAAATGAAGACAGGCTCTAAAACATAGACCCTAAGATTTCTTACAGAAAAGAAATATCTTTAAGTTCTAAATAATGAAATTAGCTCCTTCGATCTTTTTCCGGTCCACATACTGTATGTTATACCAGCTTATACTGCACAAAGCCATGTTCTCCCATCTCCTCGGGAGAACGACAATAGAAAACACAAGAGCAACATGCTGGTAAGCAACTGCACACTTGCCCCCTTGTATGAAAAGACCACAAGAATACAGTTGATCACAACATTGGCCCACTGGTTCGACCAGTTTGTGGAGCTGTGTCAGCTTACAACAAAAAGTTGTCACATTTGATGAGTTTTATACTGGCGGAAGTGTGGAAGGAAGAAGAGAGTGTATGCATGAACACCGACTTTAAGCAATTTTAAAATGATAGCCACATCTCGGAGGATGTCATCGTTGGCTCAGCTAATTAATGTAAAGGCACTGTACCCAAGTTTGGACATCGCCTTTACAGTGGAGAAAGTATGTGAAGTTTTCCACACAAGCGGTGTACAAGTTGTCGGGATACTATGATAATAATGATATGCTGAGGAGCTGGGGCTATATCTAGCATTGAACAGAACTGAAACAGAGTTGAGAGATGTAGGGTTGTTGCAGTTCTGACCACGACGCAAGACCAAGTTAGAGAGGCCGGCCACCGCCACCATCACAGGTTGTGCCCTAGATGAGAATAGGACCAAGAGGTTCAAACCTTGGCTACCAGTCCTGCCAAAGAGCCCAATGAGAATACCACCAGAAAGATGTTTACTGAAGCTATGAAAATAGTCCTCCTGTTCATCATGAAGAACCACATGTACACGTTTGTGCAAGTAAAGCTGCAGTCAAGAGGAGGCCCCATAGGGTTGGAACTAACTGGGGTTCTGGCTCAGTTGAACTTTGGTCTGGTGGAGGTGGGACAGGCAGTTCATAAGGGTGGCTGAGAATGGGTTGAATATATGGGTGTATAAGAGAGGTATATTGATCACAATCGTAGATGTCATTATAGACGCTCCCACCCGTGTAAGGTGGTCCAGGATGAAAACATCGCTGAATTGGATAAGGACGTTGAAGCGGATAAGAGATGCATGCTGTTGGTCCAATCGGTTGGAAACAACTTATTCACGGGCCCATCCATCGAGTTGGAAGTCAATTCCTTTTCAATTGTAGTACAGAGCTGCCTTGGAAAACTGTTGTTAGTCATGTGAACAACATGATGTTGCGCCCCCAGTACTCTGGTTATGGTTGGAAATTTTGCACGGAGGTAGTACGATCAGCATTGAGCGCCTACAACCGTCTGATAGAGCTAGACGCAGACGCGAGTGGTGGGAAACCATTGTACAGGCCAAGAGAATGGAGGAGGTTGGAACGGGCACAAGAAAGCAAGAAAGACGAGGGAGGCATGAGAACTGGTACAGAAAAGGAGGGTTATTGACACAGTGATTTTCATGCCAGCAACACCAGGGTCTCAGTTGAAACATCGGTATCAGAAAGAAGTTAACGAGGCAGGGTTTAAAATCAAGGTCGTCGAGCAGTTAGGTGTAACACGTAAAAAGTATGTTACAGAAGTCTAATCCTTTCAAAGAAAAGCAATGCTGAAACATTGATTGGATCGTCGGTCATTATTTAGAGGGGGGAGGGCTGGTGCAAAACAAGGTATGCCATGTTCAAATTCTCCTGACCCTCCCCTTTATGAAGCACATTTTTGTTGTTGGAAATCGTAGAATCGCCTCTGTGTTTCACTACAACTGTTGACAGGAGCCTTACGTTTTATCCAAAAATGAAATCCATTTTCATTGCAATTAAAAATGCTGAGGGGATAAAAGGTTAGTCGCCTACTGTATTGGAAAAATCGCTAAAAACTAATAATACGGTTAGCTCTCCCTTCAACAATTCACTTGATATCTTCCTCCTGATGTTCTAGGCGCATTTCGTGTGTGAGAAAAGGTACATATACTCAGTCGTAATTTTAGCACTTGCCGTCACCACATTCTTAGTCTCCGTTTTCAGCTGGATTGCACAAGGTTCATTGTTTGTGATACCTGCATTTTAAGAATATATTGTGTGAAACCTGCAGTGGGAACATCAGTCATCATGCTAAAGGTCAAATGTGCTCTTTCTTCCATAGATCTGGGCTTGGATATCCAGGATGAAATGGGAAGGTAATGCTGCTGAAGAGTTAACTAATACATAGAGCCGTAGAGTACCCTTTGTACATGTAATGTAGATGAACTTAATAGCTCTGTGTCAAACTTAGCATGTAATTGGGACATTAACAATTTGAGGCAGGTAACCATGGCAACAAGATCAATTAGGGGAAAAGTTATGAAGGGTTAATATAATAAAACAGAAAAAGATTGGCAGTGTTTTTCAGTGCTATGATATACATGTTCATGTAAAGTATTGTCATACAGATGTAGAGCTCTAAATAAATTTCTATGTGGTCAGGATTTCAGTGTCCAAAAACACGCCACACTTGAGTAAAAGTTGGCTTGATAACATTTTATTTTGACAGACATGAGGTTGGTTTTCAGGAGAATACCCAAACAGAGGAAACAAATCATGGAGGTAACATTTATGCTTGTACACAAGATGCTCATGTACTGTTTCTTTTGTTAATGAATGATTTCAATATGAAGTTTACAGTATGCGTTTCTGTCAATTGGCAAAAATTACTTCCAAGGTCATTTTTAGTTGACATTTTTTTAAATTACTTTCAGTGTGAATTCTTTTATTGTCAGCCTTAATTTTCAGTGTTAAAACACAATACAAAAAATAGTTTTGACTGTAACTAGTTTGCACCAAAGATATTTCCTCTTTGACTCAAAAAGCTTAAATAATATGATTGACTATGTACATGTAGTATCCAGTTACCTTTCTTTTGGAATGCAAAATATTCTGAGAGTGATGTAAGAAGGCCAATTTTTCTTACTTTGAAAATTCATAGAAAATTAATGAAAATAGCTCCGGCGATAACTTTTTCACAGACATGATCAGGGATATTAACAAGGAAATTTATTTAATCTAAAAAAAATGTTTGGGGTTAGTTGCACTTTCAAAAAATAGCCCCAAAAATGTCCAAACCCACAACGGACTCTTTGAAAAGATTAGGGAACTTTTCTCTTGTAGTTAGTGGTCTGGTTAGCATCCAGCAGTGTCATTATAATTTCAATATGTACACTGACAGAATATCATGAAAGTGGACTTTTTTTGTGTGTGTGTGTGTGGGGGGGGGGGGGGGGGGGGGGGGGGGGTATCATCAGTTATGATAATTTTTTAAATGTTATTTTGTACTGACTGTGAAAACTTCACTTGCAGAAGGATGTGTGTTCACTTGTAAGTTCAACATTAACAAGGTATTTAAGCCGACTATGCCATTGTGGAAATAGTTCCACATTTAAAATGTTTGCCTTGCTGAACCTTGGTTTTACAGACATTTTGGACCCCCAAAATACCAAAATCACCAATTCCAAACCCAGACAAATCCTCTGCATCTCCCTATCACTTTAATTTTATACTTGACTACAGGACACTCGGTAATGGTTCCAGCCTTACACAAACACTGCAACTACAAATTTTAAGCCAACATGCATTTATAAGGATGCAATATTGCATTTGGGCTGTTGGGCAATATTAGTGTATTTTAACTTGTTAACATTTCCTTACCTTTAGGTTCCTGGAAATTTTCATGTGTCCACTCATGGAGCAGGTGCACAGGTTTGTTACAAATAAATTGCTGAAGAACATATTGTTAAGTTTCGTATCAGTGTTGTAATATCTCCATAACCCTTCTGACCTAACGATATGTGTTTCTTCCACAGCCAGATAACCCAGACATGGCCCATCTTATTAACTCTGTTGTCTTTGGAACAGAAATTAAGGTAAATCCAGCTGAAATTCCTTTGCCTTGAAAGACCCAGAACAAGTTATTTTTACCTGGTCATTATGAATGTACCATGAATTTGAATAGAATAACTAATGCTGTCAAACTTTGTTTCCACTGACATAGGAGAAACTTCCTGGTGCTTTTGTAGCACTTAAAGGACGCGATAAAGGAAATGTCAATAGTAAGTGAAAGCAACATTGGAATGTTTCTGGTATAGTAACCCCCACCTCCCCCCCCCCCCCCCCCCCTCCTCCCTGGCTGCCTCCTCGAAAGGGTTTTATGACCGAGCGCGTGCTGTTGACGAATGCTTACGAAATGTAGGTGAAATCGGGAAAACCGGAAATAAAGCTTGTTATTTTTGCGTAGCATTATATCTCGAAAGTTTGCTCGGTGACCTATCCTGATTTTTTACTTGCAACCAATATTCAGTATTTCTCGTTTTTAGAGAAAAATTGAGAAAAATTTATCTAGTGAAATTTTTCTTTTATCTTGCAACGGCCTTTTTGGAAATAACTCGGCTTCCACTAGATAATTTTTTCTCATATCTCCAAAAAGGTAAGAAAATTTGAAGGGCTTTCGAAAATATAAGAAAAAAATGATAGGTCACTGAGTTAGTTTTTAAGGAATTTTGCAAAAACTGAGTTTTAGAGGCTCTTTGGACAGAGCTCTGCCATTGCCGTGGCAACATATGACGTCAGAAACACCCTTAAAGTATTGCCTGACAATAGTGTAATACAGACATCCAAACGTTACCCTTGTGATGCGCAACATATTTTTGTAACCTTCGTCTTACACACACCTTTAGCAGTGAAAAAACCCTTTCGAGCCTCCTTAAGTGACCATTACTGAATTTCTTTCAGTCAAGTTACTACCACCTCTTGTCTACTGCTTGTACATGTATTTTGATATTGTACACGTCTTTCAAGACCATCTTGTAAGCGACTATGTATATGCCATAGAATAAAATACCAATTTCAAGTCATTGCAAAATTATAGTGCTGTATTAGTTGGATTATAATAATAAAAAAGGTGTTCATAGTCAGGTGCATTTTTGTAGTGTACAGTGCATTTGTTTCTAACTTTGTTCTCTGTTTTTGTGAAATATGCCTGACCTGCCTGTCATGTAACATGCAATAAGGTCAATCTGCATTAAAAAATGCAATACATATTAATTAATGGATATCGAATAGTCATCAGTGTTTATCGAGGGACTGGCATTGTATGGTTGTCTCTCAATATCAGACCTTGCATGTCTCAAATTTATCCATCAAAAGCGATCACCTGCAGGAGGTTCGATTACCGGTTTTGCTATCTTGAATAGAGAACTATTCACTAGGGAAACTATTAAGGGTATTGTGTATAATATGGAAGTATTTTGTTTGTTCGTTTGTCTGTGTGTAGGTTTTGCTTTTTTTATTTGCAGATTGTGCATTGTACAAATGTATATACACAGGTTTTGTAAAAAAATTAATGTTCTTTTTAAGGTTTGTCCTCACATGATTATGTATTGAAGATTGTACCTACTATCTTTGAGAAGCTGGATGGAAGTACAACCTTCACCTATCAGTATACCTGGGCTTATAAGGTAAGTATTATTTCTCAATTACCTTACTCATACAACTTTTATACTTCTCTCATGATCTCCTAACTTTCTGCGCACATTCAAAACTCGATGAACACGTGCTAAGAAGCACATATTGCGGTATTAATGATGTTTTTGTGCCTGCTAATAATACGTATTACTGTTTTGAATTATTTGCTGTAGGATTATGTAGCTTATGGACACGGAGGCCGGATTTTGCCAGGTAGAGTTGTATAAGTGCTGTTTGAGTTGTGTACTAGCACACCTTTAATAATAATCTTTAATAACTATATTGTTATACTCTAAATGAACAACAGTTTCTAAAATATGATCTGTTTAATTATCTTTGGATCGAATTGGCATGAAAAAACAACAAACAAACAAACAAACAAACAAACAAACAAACAATTATCTTGTGTTAGTCACTAAAAGTGTTGACTATATCATGTAACTACTCTGTGTGTAGTAAGTCCCATGCTTGGCTTTGGACGTGATTACGCAGGATTCCGGTACGGATTATTGCAGTGATCTTTTGCTAACTTACCTTTACTACATGTATGTCAAGTCATGACAACGAAAGAACTGATCGTTTCGAGATATCTGTTTTGATACTGACCTTTGAAAAAGGAACTCTAACCATTGAGTGCGTGTAGTTATCGCTCATACTGTTGTGTTAAAGTCAGCTCTAGTACAATCAACTCTCTTTTAACGGACACGTCTCTAAAACGGACGCCTGCTGTTGGTCTACACTTTACTACAACTTCACTTTCTTTAAGACGGACACCTATCAAAAACGGACACTTGAGAATTGACTTCAGAGTGGATGATAGATGTTGAAAAATGTCCACGTAATGTGAGCCAGATATCCAAACATACGATCGCTTGAAAAAGAAACCCCCCGTCCTCACTGTCTCAGAATTACTGGTGTCAGATTACCCCGACTGAAGACAGACAGTTGATGCTGCTTACAGAGAGCCGGTTGACTCTACTCTCGCTGTCTAGTTTCTATAAGCATGAATTCATGAAGTTGTTGTTGCAGCGTAGCTTGAGTATACTTTATTTTAAAACACAACAACATCCTTATTTTTCAGCCATTTGGTTTCGCTATGATCTGAGCCCTATTACTGTCAAATATGTGGAAAGACGCAAGCCGCTCTATCACTTCATCACCACGGTATATACGGTTTTTAAAACAGTTAGAATAACACCGTTTCCCAGTAGTCCTGTTTGTTAGCCATTTTATTAGCCAATCAGTTGTTATTTTTTTCTAAATTCAGTGAAATAGGAAAACACTTCATACAAGGCTTCTAATGGTTAAAGCCCTGATCAAACGGTCACAACATTTGTCCATTTGTCCATACTAACTATGATTTGTCTCAACATTCTCTCAACATTTGTTGTGTCATGTCGAGAGAATGTTGAGAGATGTTGAGCCATGCACGATCAAATGGCCTGAACAACCTCTCAACATTTCAAGAACAAAAGAAATGTTGTGACGATGTTGAGACAAAGTTCATAATGGGTTCATACTCGTCTCAACATGTCACAACACCTCACAACATTATTGAGAGGGGGTGTCAAACGGTCTCAACATTGAGACAAATGTTGTGGTCGTTTGATCGGGGCTTAAGTTGGACTCTCCCAGTAATTTTCCCCCAGCCTTGTTAGATGCGCTTGTTTCCCTTATTGCCCGCAGCACTGTTAGTACTACTAACAATAATTACTGAGTATGCTTTGATGGTTCTTTATGAGAAATATAGTGTAGCTTTGATTTCCCGCCCACTTTTCAGTTAGATTTATGTGGGATTGTGTTATCTAAAAACATTTTTTTCATTTTTTTTCAGGTGTGCGCAATTGTTGGAGGTACCTTTACCGTGGCAGGAATTATCGATTCGATAATATTCACAGCAAGTGAATTGTTTAAAAAAGCTCAACTTGGAAAGTTAAGCTAATTCAGTGCTGTAAAAACAATCAAATGCATTTACCCACTGGTTTCTTTAGCATTTTTTGGCATTAAATTATTGTTGTTTTCTAACTTTATTTCTCAGGGACATTTTGTATTGTTTTACAAAGATAACTATAACATGTAAGTTCGAGTGTTTTAAACATCTTGAGACTATTTTGAATGGGGAGGGTCTTGTTGGATTTTTATGTCGGTTACATTTATTATCATAGGTTTAGAGAGCGAACGTAATTTTGATTTAAGTACAAAAGGTTTTGTTTTAAATAACAACTCTTGCTATGTAAAATATATAGGGTTTATCGTGAATAAAATTGATGATATATGTAATTGCCGTCTTCATAGTGTATCGTTTGTATATCTTGTCTGTTTTTGTGTTATCTTGGGTTTTTTTAATGACTTTCTTATATTCTAACATGTCAAACCCGAGAGACAGGGTTTGATCGCTTTCCAAACCCCGAGAAGAAATTTGAAAATACGACGCGCAGCGGTGATTACAGTACAGTACAAAATTCAATGCATATTCCAAATAAAAGTTTTATTTGGAAATGCAGGCAGAAACAAAATATCGTGATTTGTCCGGGCAGTGGCGAGCAGATGTAGTATTTGTCAAATAACTGATCTGCGAGATGATCAGGCTCGCAAAATAACGCGCGCATGAGCCGCGAAAATGTGCCGGTGGCGTTCTGCAATTTGCGCTTTAAAGCCTTCATCGTAGTAGGTTCTTGACCTTTGTAGACCTCTACTTTGAGAATTGACCACAGATTCTCGATGGGATTCATGTCTGCTGAATTGCCCGGCCACTCCTCTTTCCTTATGAAATTTGGCAAGTTGTCACTGCACCATTCTTGGGCCAGCTTTGACGTGTGGGCTGGGGCGCCATCTTGTTGGAAGGTGAGGCTGCCAACCTTCTCCACCATCTTGTTTCGGTGACACTGCCTGTAGTTCGGCGACGATTTTCAACCCCGATTCCAGGCTCTCTTTCCTTTTCCTCCCTTGTCGTTGAGTAGAGGCAATGCTTGAGGGTTTTTTCAAGTACAGTGTTCACGTAATAATTGGCTGTCACAGTTTTTCCAGGCGGGATAAAGTGTAACCCTCCTACCAGAGACAACTTCTCCCCATGTAAATAGGCCCTAGGTTTATAGTAAGTTTATCTTTTTTGGCATTGATAATTGACGTTTTTCAACGCTACAGTTAACGTTGATGCTTGCCACGTCTTGCTTGATATCATCCCACATTGAAGACTTTATAGTGAACCAGGCGTTTTGCCCCCGGGGGGTACTTGACCCATGTTTGGGTATAGGGGTGCCGCTGAGGGTTTGAAAACCTGACCCTGTTTGGGGCAAAAAATAAATAAAAATACTTACCCTGTGTAGGACAGCATCCCCTATTTTAGGACCCTGTTTAGGTTGCAATTTAGCGAGTCACGTTTGACTGATACGCGGCAAACGTCTCCGATCTCTAAATACTATATCACAGGTCACCAAAGCGTATTATGAGAGTTTGTATGGAGCTGAAATTCGATCGAAAATAATTTTCACTTTTCCTTCGAAAAGTTGTAAATAATGTGAATTAAAGTGTTATAACCTCACCTGTTGTCTTTTCCTGTGTTTTTATCACTTTCGGAGGCCCTTTTTGGTCGAATCTGCCACTGCAGATTCGACCGTAGGTCGAAATTCGCCCAAAAAGGGCCTCCGAAAGTGATAAAAACACAGGAAAAGACAACAGGTGAGGTTATAACACTTTAATTCACATTATTTACAACTTTTCGAAGGAAAAGTGAAAATTATTTTCGATCGAATTTCAGCTCCATATACAAACTCTCATAATACGCTTTGGTGACCTGTGACTATATAAACCATATTTTTTACGACAACAATCGTGCAACCATACCCTGTTTAGGACAGGTTCAGACCCTGTTTAGGACAGACTCGCATGAAATTATATACCCTGTTCAGGGCAGAGAGGCCAAAAACCATACCCTGTCCAGCGGCACGTCCCCGTATAGGCCACATAAGGGAGTACCCCCCCCCCCGGGTTTTTTCCATTGTCCATATCTTTTAAAGCCTGGTAAAACATTCTTGTTCAGTTCTTCATTAAGCGGTGTTAGCAGCTGAGGTTGTTGTTATAATTATATCAAACTTTGAATTATTGGGCGTCAACATTTCTAGTGGAATATTTAACAATTATTCGCCGAAGGCGAAATGAATATTGTAAATATTCACAATATTTACTGAGCCTGAGGCGAATGATTGTTTTAGTATAATTTTCAGAGGAGAATACCAAGAACTTCAAAATTACGAGCTAAAACATGAAAACAACACACGCAAGTACTCGCCATATTACCGTAGTTACATCGTTTACACATCAACTTAAGCAGTAAAATACACAAAAGAACACTATTCATCAGGTACCTTTGTTTGATCGTTGCTGATTTCATGAGCAGCTGTAGTTATCGTTCTGAAATAAGTAGCTTAGGTCTGAAGAGAAGCAAATTTCTGTCACTCCATTCGACACGAACACGGCCGCCTTGGTTGGCCACACAAAAACTTTTACAAGTTTACGAGTTTTAAATGCGTTAAAATCGTTTCTTGAAAATATTTTCCGTCCAAACGTCTTAGTAGTCATTTACCTAAGTTTCCAATGCTTTGAATATCCCGAACTTGGAGTGATGTCTTTAGAATACACGAAAATTTCATTCAAAAACGAGTCGCCATCTTTACTTGCCGGTATAAGAAATGTGGCTTAGCTTAGCAGCCACGCCTTTAAATCCCATATTCACCGCCTAGCTCGGTGAATATGCTCATATTCACCTCTGAAAATTATACTAAAAGTTTTTATAAAATATTTTCTCTTCAAGAATTTTTTTGGATCGTCGGTTTCTTCACCGTTAGATACTTTTAGCTTTGAAATGTTTTCCTTCGATCTCATACCACCGGGCTTTACTGCGTAAAATCGTGTCTTTTATTTTTTTATTTAATATTTTTTTCTAATTTTGCTTTTATTAAAAATGGCCTATTTACATGGAGAAAAGTTGTCCCTGGTAGGAGGGTAACCCTCCTCCCCGAGCCATCTTTTACCGAGCGTTTATATGAAAAAAGTTGTCCCTGTTTACCGAGCCAAAACGTGGCCCTCTCGCGCTCGCGCATGCTCTATATGTCCCGACTTGGCCCTGGTTGACCCTCCTACTAGGGACAGCTTTTCTCCATAAAAACAGGCCCTTATTAGTGTATTGTACTCATTCAGCAATTTATAATCATGTTTTTAGATACAGAGTTTTTCTTGCAGGTTGTTTAGCTTTATTAGTAACTCCTTTTCGTGATCTCTTCTCTTCTGGCTTTTTTCTTGGAGTATTGAAGTATAAAACTCCTGATTTCCATCTTGATGACATCCCATTCCCATTTCAAACCAAAATCTGTGACATCATTGTACTTTTCTCTGAAAATTGAAATGTTTTTCTCGTATGTTTTCAACATATAGCTCTCCTTATCTTCTAATAATCTCCTAACTGTCTCGGAAGTTTGATATATCTTATCAGTCGAAACTTAAACTTAGGAGGAAACAGAAAAATAAAATCGCAAAAATCTATGGAGGTTTTGATCAGATATCAAAGCGTCACGGTCATGATTTCATGTATTTTAACTTGACGAATTATTAATGAGATTGAGAATACTATTGTACAGTCAGTTCAGTTCAGTTCATTCAGTTCATTTTTATTCACACTTATTTCAACTCTCGCCTTGCGGACACCCCGTTATCACGGACACCCCCTATTACGGACAAAATCCAGCCCTCCCCCGGCGAAAGCTATACAGGTTTGACTGAAAATGACTCCCGCTATTGCGGACTGTCGCTATTACGGACTCCAAACTACGTCCCGAGGGTGTCCGCTATCATAAAACGAGAGTTGATGGTACCCTTCAAGTTTCATTGATTGATGTACTATTGGATTTATTGGAGATGAGAGCCGGGGCTGACAGCAACTGTCCGTCTTAGAGAGTGGAAAGATGAGGAGGTGGGAATAGGTGAGGATAGTTTTATCATCGTTCGAGTTTTAAAATGAATCACATTCGGCTGCTCAAAGATATATTTTGAAACATCTGGTCGTTTATTTTGTTTTATTGGTCCAGCCATGTTTCAACATACAAACTTTTTCTTGAAGAATTTTTTGTTCCTCCATACGGTCATTCAAAGTCTGAACTAGTCTCTTGTTTTCCTGAATTTCTCTTTGTAAAGCAGTGTGTTCTATTTTCCTTTGCTCAGTTGTTTCCTTCAGTAACACCTCTTTCTGTTGTAATGTGGCTCGCAGTTCTTCTAGTCTCTGAAGAGCGTTCGCTTTCTGTCTTTTCATGTGTGCGACTTCACGTTGCATGGCTTTCTTCTCTCTGATTATTTCACTGGTGACGCTTTTAATAGAAGCCTTTACTTCCATGAGAAATGAGCGATTTGAGTCGATCTGAGCCCTGAGCTGGGTGAGCTTTTGCACAATTTCTTCATTTTTCTTCTTTGCGGGAGCATTCTCGAAAAGGAATCTTTCGATGTTTAAAATCTCGGCTTTTAAGTTCAGATATTGTTCTTGATAGTTCTTTCTTTTGTTAAATTCCTTGAATTCTTGCAAAATATCGCTCTTTTGACTTTCCTCGAAGGATCTGCAGCTTTCAACTGAATATGGCGGAAAGCATTCACGAAGATATTTCAGTTTTCTTTCAAGACGCGAAACCAAATTATACCACTCATGAGTGGAAAATTTAACTGTCAGAAGTTCTAATTTAACCTCCATTTCTGCAACAATCTTGCTGACTTCCAAATTAATTTCACAAACCAGTGATTTGGCCTGCTCGTTAGTGAGTTGATTCCATCTGTCCTCACTGCAGCTTGTTATTGGTCTGCCTATTTTCACCATTGCATAGCCTTTTTACCTATTCAGTGACACAAGAAAAGAAGACATACTCTTTCACTCTGTCGACTAATTGTCAGATTACTGACTGGGAAACAATGCACGGATATATACGAACCTTGGAGTGTATCAGTGGATGGTTGCCTCAGTGTTCAGTTGACCAGTGTCCGTTGATATAGTTTTGTTAGCGTCATTTAAACTTATTTCGCACGCATCAGAACCTAGCGCGCGCAATAACTGTCTCCCCCAGGCCACTAACTTATTACGCCCCGAGCGACGTAAGCCGCGAGAAAGAACCAGAATACTAACTTATGATACATGAGTGAGAATACTGTGTTAACTTGCGGTATTTGCATAACAATACACTTGAACATAGAAACGAGGCAATTTCGGGCACAAGCTGCAAAACATCGTGTTTTTCTTGAACTCCTTCGACTCTTTTAGTATAAAAACAGTTTTAAAATGTAGAAGAACTACAATTCTTTTAATTTACGTTGTTTTTAGAAAAAATTGTAAAACGACTTTTCTCTATTAATAAAGAGTAGACTCATAAGTAACAGGGAGATCGGATTACGATCTTTACGGCAAACTTTAACTAAAAGAATTACATATTTAGTTCTTCTCCGTTTTAAAAACTATTTTTATGCTAACAAAGTTTAAGGAGCTCAGGAGAATCACTATGTTTTACAGCTTGTGCCCGAAATTGCCTCGCTTTTATGTTTAGCTGTATTGTTATGCAAATATTTCAGGTTAACCGTGAAAAGGGCTATTAGATCCATTGTGTGGTAGAACGACGAAAAGTGTTTGGTTACGGGCAGGATGGCGCAGTGGTGACAGCGCTCGCCTCCTGCCAATGGCAATCAATTTGCGGACCGGGATCGGCCGACCGGGAGTTGTGGGTTGAGTTTTTTGTAGGTCCTCATCCTTGCTCCGAGTATTTTCCCTGGGTCCGGTTCTCCGGTTTTCCTCTCTCCACAAAAAGCCAACATTTCTAGGGCCACAGGTTTGTCAGTCGTAAAACTGAGCTTCTAGCTAGCTTTAAACACAAACCGTGTGTAAGTAAAGTTGCTTTCGGCAAAGTCCATTTATTTTTTTGAAAACCTGTCACCAAAAGCACAGTCAGGTTTTTCAGTGCTTGAAAGACTGATATGACTTTGGTGCGTCCAGTCAAGACAGTAAACCTCAGTTGTAGCTTGATAAAGCCATATATAGTGACAAATTTCCGATCGCGTGATCGAAAGTCTATAGTAACATTCAGCCAAGCGGTTAAACACGGAGGACGGGAGCGTACTATTAAACTGGTTGCATGATGACAGAGGTTGTCTTGTAGGACATGTATACAAAGTTCACAAAAAAAGAAGGAAAAAATAGCATTTTAAACAGTCTCTAGCTGGTAAGTCCTCATGGCGCGTCTTTATAGATAAAAGTTCAAGCATAAAAACAGGTCTGCGAAAGAAATGCGCACTGATTTCTTCGCCATTCATTTTTTCGCAGATCAGTCTGTGGCTCTTCCGTGCGACTTTCGCTTCAAAAGAAAAAACCTTTCTTAGTCCCCTGGATAATTATATAATGATAAGTTATGATAATGTATCATTTTTTCAGCTTGTCGCTTAATAGTTCTGTCAGCGTTGTGCGTTATACAAACCGAAATCTAACATTCTGTCCGCGTTTTACAAGTCCAGTCCAGTCCAGAATTTATCTGTGGAACGGGCAGTGTAGCATACATTACATGAACAGTCAGCCGTTTCCAACCGCTGGTCGAAGATGTCATTTAAAACTTTTTTTAAAATAGCCTGGCTTCTTCTTTGACTAAAATGCAGTCGTGTTCTAGTTCAAATAACCGGACTCGCAATCCTTACAATGCAACCAGAAGTCGTCTTTTTCTATGGACCTTCATTTTCGGTGAGCAATTGTGCTTTGTTTTCTAGTCAGAGCCTCCTTTAATAAATTATTTACTAGTAATATATACTCTGGGTTCTGTCCTCGTGTACGTACCGTTAAACAAGAACCAATACAATAGCCCAAACAATTCTAACAATGACTCCTAAACAAAGGAAACACAATGCTAATTCCCTTGTTCACCCGCACACCAGGACAGAGCCCGAATCTGTAATTATTGTTGGGGTGTGAGGGTGATAACCAGGCTTTAGAGATCGACTGGAGTTCTCTGGTCTCCCGACATCTGCCCTTTCCTGTTGACGGTCTTGTTTTCGATAACCTGCGATCAGGCCAATTTTTTGCGCCCCTTACATTCTCTTTACGGGTGTCACGCTTTAATTTTTCAGCGCGACCACGTAAAGACGAAGAGTAAAACAGAGCGCGGAAAAATTCGCCTGATACTCAGGTTATGTTTTCGACGAACGACTGACTGGACGAGTTGCGTGACACCGCTTGGAATATGTCCTGAATTTCCGACTACAGATTTAGAATCTTTCCTTTTTAACTTATGAATGCACGAAATGCATGAATGAGTCCCAGTCCCACCCTTGACCCATCTTTGGGTATAGGGGTGCTGCTGAGGGTTTGAAAACCTGACCCTGTTTAGGACAACAAAAAAATTAAAAACCCTAAAATGCCTAACCTGAGTGTCTAAGACAACATCCTTTATTTTAGGACCCTGTTTAGGTTGTAATTTAGCGAATCACGTTTGACTGCGTTGACTGATACGCGGCAAACGTCTCCGATCTCTAAATACTGTATAAACCATATTTTTACGACGACAATCGTGCAACCATACCCTGTTTTAGGACAGGTTCAGACCCTGTTTAGGACAGACTCGCATGAAATATTATATACAGGGCAGAGAGGCCAAAAACCATACCCTGTCCAGCGGCACGTCCCTGTATAGGCCACATAAGGGAGTACCGCTCAGGAGAATGAGTACTAGCAGTGACATCGAATATGCAAATGTTCACTTGCTCACTCACTCGGTCGATGGACTGTAAAAATTAATTTATGCATATTAATCTATGCATTAAATTATGTATTAACCCATTGACTACTGGGCTTTTTCCAAAAAACGGCAATCTAACATCCCAGATGCCTATTTCTGGCCATTATCTCAACAGTTTAATGTCAAACTGTCTAAAACTTAGTTTAAAACAGGGTAACTAACATCCCCTTCTACGTAGAAGCAACAAATTCAATATTTTTCCTTGGGCATGCGCAGAAATCAAAATTTCGACATAGGTTTTGGGTTTGAAAAACACACCTGACTTTAGGCTTTTCTTTTCCTTTTATTTTTTTTGCCGTTCTTGCTCTCCTTTTTCTATTATTTTATTTTGTGGTTTTGTTGGCCTTTCAGTCGCCTTTGTTCTCGTTGAAAAAGTTTGAACCTAAACGTTGGGAAAAGGGAATTTTTTTGACAGAGTGTCAATGGTAGTGAAGGTCGCGTTTTTTGGTGATTTTGAAGGAAAAAATCCAAGTTGATTTGTGTGTATCTCTGGTCCAATTTAACGTTTCGTGCTCGTTTAGGCATGCTTTGTTAGACATTTTCCAACTCTATCCGTTGATTATCAAAGACATCCTCTGGCCTGAAAATTGATGACATCACAAGTGGTACAAGTCTGTGGTCTCTTCTTGGCCGTTTATGGCCGGTTTAGTAGTCAATGTGTTAAATAAATTTATCATTTTCAATTTCTTTTTTCTCTTCTAATTATTATTTCTTTTTATTATTAATTTTTATTAATTTAATTTTTACAAATGACAAAACTTCTTTGTGAATATTGGGATTTGAACCTGGGGCTTACCATCCAACTTCTGGTTTGTAGGCCTTTACCACTCGGGCCATCTCAACCTGTAAATTTTTTATGCTGAAAATTAACATACATGTACAGGTGACTTTGTGTTGTTGTTCCTGCCCAAGCCATTCATGAGTTAGCACAGAAGCGCTTTTGATCTTATTAACTAAGGAATTTCATTTGAAAACATAATTATTAAATTTTCCTTTTTTCAATGCCGTATAAGCTGCAAATATATTTTTTACTGTGAAGTCTGTGAAGCATATCAAATCAAATTGAAGGTGTTCTCAGATGTCAAATTGCAGCGCAAATACCGGTAGATGTACAATATGTCAACACAATGTGTGTCTATTAATTTGTAGCACTCTTAGTTTCGGAAATTGATGTTAGTACTGTTTTCCCCGCTTTTCTGTCAAATGATCTGAAACCACCTCGCTTTTGTAGCTAAAATCTTCTCTTACTCATTTTTGCATTCAGCCACCTGGCAAATTCGCAATATCCGATCGGTGAATTATTTTTAGACGCAAGTCTTCACGTCTACAATGAAAACTAAGCCATATGTTGATCGCACTTTGAGAAATTCTTGAGTTGTCGTTCCTGTTCCTGTTGTCGATACCGGATTTAATAAAGCTGTTTTGTTTTGTCCCAAATGCCCTGCACTATTAACGTCCAAAAAAGCTTCCCATATAAATTCGATCGATAAACAAACTTGGAGTAATTCTTGAGTAGCTGTTCCTGTTTCTACATTACATCTACACAGATTACGTCGAAGTTAGTGTTATTAAGCAAAGAAAAGGGGGGAAAAAGGAACGGCCCGGATTAGAACTTAAAAAAAAATCAAAGCCTTCTATGAGCCACTCATGAATGATATTAAAGGCATATAAACTAGAAAATTCTAACAGAAAGCCAAGTGCTGCGGATGGAAATTGATAAGCAAGTCAAACAAGAATTATGAACATACAACTGCCTGATTCCCCATGGCCACAGTGGCTGCAAACATATGTGCTAATTTGTTGACTAAATTACTACATGCTGATGTATTGTTTACATTTTGTGAATACATGCCACCCTTCAAAGTGGTGTTATCATTTTATTGGTCTTGAAATCCGAATACATTTAGCACACCGTGATGCAGTTCTATATAAAGTGGTGTTCCAAACTTCTTTTTTCCGTAGTCCAGTCCTGATCAGCTCCTAAAAATTCAAGATGATATGGCGGCTCCTATTGTTGAAAAGTTCCATCGTTTAAAAGTCCCAAATAAACTTGTCTGTGATTCAGATAAAGATGAATTTTATTCATGCAATTGGTATAAACAGGGTTTGAGCCAGAGCGCGAACTTGCGCGAATATCGCGCTCTCGTGACAATTTGTCCCTTAAAAATCGGCAGCTGCGACATATAAATTGTCCCCTAAAAAATCGGAATTACAAATGTTTGAATATGTCTGTTGGAAAGTTAGACGTCTTTTTCCAATTCACATGTGTCGCAAGCGGGAGCAACAAATCTAAATATCCTTTGATTTCTTCCACGGACGGTCTATTTGGTATTTCCCGATCTTGATAAAATTCCAAATCTGACAAGAAGTTAAATTGCCCTTGCATGTGAAAAGCCCTTTGTCGGAATACTCTGTAATTGTTACATGAAAATGTGATCTAAAACTGTATTTTTTATCGGTTGTGAATCTACTTGTCGAAGGAAACGTGAATAAACAAGTGATGAGGATTCTTGAGTAAACATTCATGACCATATTTGGTAATAAGATAAAAATTTGCATCATTGCACGCTTCATGCTTGGCTGGTGTTCTATTTTTAAAACAAGACAACTTTTTGTGTTAAAAGGTCATTATATTTTCCGGGAAAATGTCAAAGAGGAAAATTTATAAGAATACTGTAAAACAAAAAGATTCATAATTACATTTACTGTATAATCAAAATGATATAATTCGTGTTTTCTTTTCTGCAGCTGGGAGACACGATTGTCAATATTTGGGAAAATAAAGTTACAGTGTAAAAACTCTTTCTCAGTTCCTGTTCCCTAATATTCCTGTTTGTCCCTTTGCAAAGGCCTTAAAGGGACAAATTGTCTCCTAAGATCACAAGGCTGGCTCAAACCCTGGTATAAAGCAAATACAACATTTAGCGTACTGTAGCGTTTAGCTAGGCTACCAAAATGAATATCTATATCTAATGCTCTATCGATCGATCCACGTCTTTTCTTCCTCTCCTAAGTCACGCACGCATGCACAGAATTGGTCGAAGTGGGACACGGCTAGCTCTCCTCCTTCATCTCTTCTCAAATTATCCATCCTTCCTCAAACTGCTCCTCGATCTAAGCCTGCCATCTTGGAAGACCCGCCGCCGCCATCTTGGATACTGTCTGAACCCTCGAACCCTACCCTCTCCTAGACGTTTTGCTCCACCGACCCCCACCCCCTGCGACTAACTCCCCACCCTCTCCTCCCTTCGTCCCCATGGGTAAGGCAGGTGACCATTACATATCGCGGGCTCAACCTCATGAATAATGTAATTCATAAATTAATATGCATTTAATGCATAAATTAATGGTCACAGCCCATCGAGTAATCACATCCATGTTCCTCACTATTTAATACTCATTTCATTCCATTCATGAGTAAAAAGGACCCCAGGCGTCGAACCCTCACTCTCAGTCCCGAAGATCAGATTTAAATGTTAGGGCCTTACACCTTTGGGCCACCAGCACACTGTGTGACATCATGCCATCCCCCAGCTCACAAATAAATAATTAAATAAATAAATATGACCGTAAACGCCAGACGAGATTTTGATCCAGCCTGAGCTCTTGGGGGACAAAATTATAAACCTCGCCTTGCAAGGAATAACAAGGTATTTTGGACATTGCATGACTCTAAAGTGTGAATATATTTTTTTAGCAAACTTAAGGTTTGATTTATGTAAACGAACAGCTATAACAGCTCATCACTCCTATTAATTTGTGATTTTTTCTTTTTGGAAAATGGTGTCTGTTTAAAGCTTTTTATTGTCATAACATTTTTTCAAGGGAAAGGCTTTGTTCTATGTTTACCACTTTTCCCAAACACATGAGAAGATCAACCCACATGAGTTGTTTGAAGCTGATCCCACCCTGAGCCTCAGAGCAGTGATTCTGAAGGTTGTTAATGTGCTTAATAAGGTAGGTGTCAGCTTGATGCTAGGAGTTGAACTTTTTTACCCCCACTGAGGCCAGACCCGGAAGGCATCATTGGAGTCTCTGCATATAAGTTAACTTACAGTAAGAAAATACAGTTCACATACCAGAGATATGTGTAAACAGGGTGTGCACAGAATAAATGGGTGACGATGCCATAGTATCCGGCAGCCAATGCATGAACAGAGTAAATGCATACATGTATATGATGACTATTTTTGTAATGGCAGTTCACCGAATCTAAGTGAATCTTCATTTATTAAAAGAGCAAAATCTAGTCCACCGTCTACAATCGTGCAGTGATTGCGTGACCATAATACACCGGTCATATGCTTGAGGATTGAGTTGATTTTCAATGTTTAAGTTTTCGAGGGGTCTGAGTTTTCAAGGTCTGCATTTTCGAGGGGTCTGAGTTTTCGAGACACCCCATGTATGTCCCATGCCAGACTAAAGCTAAAATATTTCAAATAATTTGAACAAAAATGATGCCTCGTTCCAGACCAAAATGGAGAGATTGGTATACCCTGATCATTGCCATCGGAGTTGCACATGCATTTATCTATTTAGCTTATCTTTAAATATCTGTAAGCGATGATTCCCCCCCCCCCCCCCCCCCCCCTCTCCACTGGGTATCCTATCCAGGGTGGCAGTAATAATAAATTACTCATGGTTGCTTCATAATAGACTCTGTGAATATATTTATTACTCTTTGAGATGTTCTCTTGTCTTTTAATATTTAGGGTCAAAGTGTGGTTGTTGATGATGAAAATAGTAGCAGGAAAACCAGGAAATCGTACTTAACCATTATCAGAAATAAGGTATTCCTGTCATTTTATTTAATTTATTTTTTCAATATACCTCTTTGTTCCTTTCTTTTTAATTATTATGTCATACATGTATGAATTGATTGATAACACTGTGAATTAACTATTGTTTCACTATTTCAGGTTCCACGGTGTTCCTGTAGAGCGATTCATTTCCATGCTTCAGCTTCTTGTGGCCAGTTTATTTGTCAGTGGGCCAGAGAATGGCAACTGGCTTATCAGTTTGAACTTTCATCATTTAATACATCATTGAAACAGTCTGAAAATGAAGTTGAACAATGGTTTGAAAAAAGAACTGGTATGATGTATATTCTCAATCATCAGTATCATTCAGATGCTTTCAATTGAAAGTTCAACATTTTAATAAATTTTCAGAATATTTCTCTCATTTAGTACAGTAGGTTAAAGATATTCTACAGTATATTTATTTACCAAGGTTCTGTGATTGTTTTTTCATGATTTAGAACCACCCAATGAAGAAGAAGGGTTCAGAAAAATTGATAAGGTTGATGTTAGGCTGATCTGTGACACACCTTACAAAGTAAGTGAAGTTTGTAGCTAATACATGTAGTACAATTCAGTCGGATGTTCACTTTAAGCCTTATTTTCAGATGCTCAATTTTTCTCCCACCCAAGAGACATCTGAGACTTGACCTGAAAAATTCCAAGCTGATGGCATTGCTCTACAGAGATTTCTGACTGGTTGTTACTTGTGTTCAAACAAGATTAGATATATGATAAATCATATAATGTGAACTGCGGAAATGAAATTAAATGAATAAGTGACTTATTCATTGAATTTCATTTCCGCAGTTCACATAATTTTATATGATTTCATTCATATATTCATTATCACATTCATTCCTTTCACGGGTCTATAAACTCGCAATTGACCTGCTCCCAACGTGTGGCTTCATAGCTCAGTTGGTAGAACTTGACGCACTAGTAACGCGAAGGTCATGGGTTCAAAACCCGTTGAAGCCAGATTTTTTTTCTTTAAGGTGGCTCACAACACTTTAGACCTTCCAGTCTTTGGCATTCTATTACAGCTAGCCCGATGATGCTTATAAAAAACATTTAGTGTTTATCTGTAAAGCGTTTTTCAATGAACAGAATCAGATGAAAATGACGTCAAAATCGGTTGCTATGGCGACGTCAAGGGAGGTTGAACATACCCTATTTTTGACCTTTTGTGACCAATAACTGTAAAACTTCTAGGTGATGATGATCACTATTCATTTAACTTTAAAACTACTCGGTGAAAGTTTTTCTATTTGATGTATTTTTGTCTAATTATTAAATAAACAAGACCAACATTTTTACAAATTTTAAAGAAATTCTGTAGGTAGGGTTCAGAGACCCTACCTACACAATTTTTTAAAAATTTGTAAAAACGCTTGTCTTATTGAGAAGACAAACATATAGTGACATCATTCCAAGAATATGACACCATCGCTCCAAGCTCACCAAACTCTGCTTAGGCCTCTTCTGCTTCGTCTTGGCGTGACTATTAAACTTGGCTAAGCTGAATAAAGGTTTTTCTCCGCAAGTATGAAATGAACATGCGACTGACCGCAAATGAGTAAATGACTGAGATATGACCGGAGCGATGGTGTCATATTCCTGGAATGACGTCACTAGACCCAGTCTCCACTTTACTCGGTCATGTGGATAATAGCCCAAACTTTGGCGGCCCGTAACAAACTGCTGACATTTTAACTAAACGTAAACATTTTTGTGGCATAATTGGGGTTGTAGGCACAGGCCGTTTTGAATACCAGTCCTGGTCTTAATTGAGGGTGAAAAGAATAGACCATTAATGAAGTGTAGAGCTTTTTATGCCCAATGGTTTAAACAGATACTTAAGATTCCCTACTTCAGAAGTCACTTTGACTAAATAAAAAGTTCTTAAATATGACTTGTTGTTCCAAATAATTAATTCCAGACACCAACACCTAATTTATCTTTTACGTTATTTATTATTTATTTGCACAGTTTGTTGTTCCTGCACTATTTCTTCAGTGGGAAGGACTGTTTCAAGATCAAGGAGATCAAACAAATGTTCAGGACACAGTGATTGATGTTATGAAGAGGTGGAGTCATAATAACACACATGGAAGAGTTATTGTACTCAAACTGAGTGAAAAGCAAGCTTGTAAAGGTGACACTTACAAATATGTACTATTAAACCGAGAGGGATCGAGATCTGTATGGGGGAATCTTGACCAAGGTCGTTAGTACCTAGACTGAACGCAGTGAGGTCTCGACTCTGTACCAAGATCGAGGTCAAGATTCCCCCATACAAACCAACCATGATCAGTTAATAAGTTGCTTATTATATGACAAAACAAACAAACAACTTTCTGAAATAAAGTGCCGCCATTAATGTTAAATATATAACTATTTTTGAACGTGTGATTCCCAAGCGGCAGAAAATCGTGAAGAATTTGAACTTGACACCTGAAGCCCAACAACACTGAATAATCTAATATACCATGCGGGGTTTTCAAAGCGACGAGAACTTGGAAAGGCAAAAGTACCTGACTTTGCGTTGTAAATTCTTCAAACCGTACGTTGGAAACACGCTAAAAATTGGTAGGGACCTTTGAAATATCCTGTTCTAGCTCCTGCTTGAAAAGAATGCAAAGCAAATCGAGAAATTTTTTGTAAGTTGAAATTATATATTAATTTGTTTATTTTTCTCAATCATTCGGCAAAAAACCCTCCATCTTTATTGACTGCTAATATTTTATGTAAGTCTCCGATCTTTTAGAATTTTACTCAAAAGTTTTAAGTGATATCAACCTTAAAAAGTGTGGGTACTGGGTCAGTATAGATATGGACATTTATGCGGCAATTGCGACAGACGCAACAACAGAGCAGTTTTAATAGCAAAATTAAGAGGTCGCTCGTTTGGGAAATCTACGGTATGGATTATCGTGTAACTTGCTTTGAGTAAACTTATTACTGTTTGCCAGCTGTTTGAGGTCATTACAAAAAAATTCACCGTGACGTATGAAAAATAATCGCATTTTAATAAAAAGGAAGGCTACTGTAGCGATAGTGCGTTACACTATCGTTGCACGTGTCCTGGCACGTGCACTGTGATCACCAGTTAATTTCAGCCAATCAAATGCTTTTGTATGATTACTCAAATTACATTGAATTGCACAACAACAAGTTGTACGGCCCCGACCGCATTATGCGATCTATGTATGCTTTAGACTCTTGATTAAAGCTATTCATGTATTCAGTGTTTCTACACATTGATCTCGCTACATGGTGTTAGAAGTGGAGATCTAATCACACGCCACAGGATGCCTGATACTCCAGAAGAAGCAGCAGCTGCAGCAGCAACGCCACAAATTTTCATTTCGCCGTCAAATCTGCCGCCCCCAAAGGCGCTAACTTTTGACGACAACTTAGCCACGACGTGGCAAACGTGGAAACAAGCATGGAAACGTTACGAAATTGCTACCGGCGTGCACAAACAAGAAGGAATTGTCCGCATATCTACTTTACTCAGTATTATTGGCGAGGATGGTGTTAAAGCCCATGACACGTTCACTTGGAATGAAGGAGAAAACCAAACTAACATCGAGCTAGTTTTGCAAAAGTTCGACCAGTTCTGTGCCCCAAGAACACAAGTAATATATGAACGTTACCGATTTAACAACAGAAACCAGGAACCAGGCGAAAATATTTCAAGTTACCTTACCGAGCTGCGAACGATCGCCAGAAATTGTGCACATGATACAATCACGCCAGACGAAATACTGCGTGACCGCCTCGTGTTGGGAATACGTGACGATCGCGTTCGAGAGAGACTTCTCCGTTTGAACTCTTTAACCCTCCAACAAGCTGTCGACCAAATCAAATCTTCGGAGCAGACTCAACATCAGGTTAAACAAATGTCTGGAGGAGACACGTTGGTCCACGCATTGAAGAAATCCGGAATTGCTGATCATGCTGAAGACGAGAAACCCCCTGTATTTAGAAGACCACCTAAAGACTGTGGCAATTGTGGAATGTCTCACGGACGCGACTGCCCTGCGTATGGAAAAACATGTTTCAATTGTGGAAGAATGAATCATTTTGCGCACAGATGCCGAGCCCCTTCACGAGGAAGGAAGAACAGAGTCTCAGCTGTTCATGAAACCGCAGAACCAGAACAGGACCCGTATTACATTGGCTCGATTGTTGAGAAGAACAAACCCCAGGCACGAATGGCCGTGATCAAACTGCAAATTTATGCGCCTACACCTGAGACAGAAGTCCAGTTTCAAATAGATACCGGATCTCAGTGTGACATTCTCCCCGCCCGGATATACAAACAAGTTACAGGAGACACACTTCTTCAGCGTATTAAACCTTGCAAGAAGGAGATCGTCTCGTACACTGGAGAACATCGCAAAGTCACCGGTAAAGTCAACCTCCCCATCTGGTCTGGAGGACATCGAAAGTCACTTGACTTTAACATCATAGATGGTGATTACCAGCCGATTTTGTCATTAAATACAAGCGTTGCCCTTGGATTTGTGAGTCTCCACAACTGCGATGTCCTGGCGTTACAAGTTGAGTCTCCTTACACCGCCGGGCATGAAGAATTCGCAGATGTATTCGAGGGGTTAGGTGCCCTGCCAGGAAATTATCAAATCGTAATCGACGAAAACGTTCCACCAGTTGTCCATGCCCCGAGACGAGTGCCAGTGGCCCTGCGACTTCGCATCAAGACAAAGCTAGACGAACTGGTTGAACGTAAAGTGATCGTGCCAGTCACAGAACCAACACAGTGGGTATCCAGCATGTTGGCCATAGTGAAACCGAACAAGGTCCGAATTTGTATTGATCCAAGAGATCTCAACCGCGCAATACTCCGAGAGCATTACCAGATGCCCACCATCGACGAAGTCGCATCCCGACTAGCAGGTGCCAAGAAATTTACTCTCTGTGATGCGAAGGACGGTTTCCACCAAGTCCTACTAGATGACGCCTCTAGCTATTTGACAACGTTCAACTCACCTTTTGGACGTTATCGGTGGACGCGTATGCCCTTTGGCATATCCAGTGCCCCTGAAGTGTGGCAGCGACGAATGCACGAGTTCGTTGAGGGCCTCGAGGGTGTTGAGGTCATCGCAGATGATTTTCTCATCGCTGGTTTTGGTGAAACTGATGCAGAGGTTGATGCCAGTCTTGAAAAGAATGAACGTGCGTTCCTTCAGAAATGCCGTGAGTGGAACCTCAAGTTAAACAAAACGAAGTTGAAACGAGCCCAAACCGAAGTGCGATTTATGGGACATCTCCTGACCCCGGAGGGCCTGAAGGTTGACCCATCCAAAGTGGAAGCCATCCTGGAAATGCCCCCACCGAGTGACGTTAAAGGGCTCAAGAGGTTCCTTGGGATGGTCAATTACTTGGCCAAATTCTTGCCCCTGTTGTCTGACATGACTGAACCTTTGAGGAGACTAGATGACAAGGAAGTAGAATGGTGCTGGCTCGAGCAACACCAGAAAGCATTCACCACTGTCAAACAGTACTTGGTAGAGGCTCCTGTATTGAAATACTATGATGTCAATGAAGAAGTCACGATACAATGCGATGCTAGCGAGACCGGTCTGGGAGCGGTTCTGATGCAAAATGGACAGCCCATCGCCTTCGCGTCCCGAGCTCTGACTGATACAGAAACCCGATATGCCCAAATCGAAAAAGAATTATTAGCCATCGTGTGGTCAACCAACAAGTTCGACCAGTACATACTGGGACGCGACGTTGTGCACATAGAGTCCGACCATGAGCCACTAAAAGCGGTTTTCAACAAGCCAATACAAAAGTCGCCAAAGAGACTTCAGAGGATGTTGATGGCTCTTCAGAACTATTCCCTGGATGTTCAGTACAAGAAAGGAGAACTTATGTGGATATCAGATGCCTTGAGTCGCGCCTACCGCAACACAACTGAGTTTGCCCAGCACGACACAAGTATTGTGTGCTCACTCGAGGAACTTGACCATTCGGAAAATCTCTCCATCGCCCCGTACAGGCTTGCCGAGTTCAGACGCGAGACAGCGAAAGATCCCGTTATGCAAAGTCTCATTGCATCAATAAAGAGTGGATGGGCGCCATCAAGGAAACAATGTAACCCAGAGCTAACACCTTACTATGACAAGAGAAGTGAACTCGTAGAAGACAAAGGAATAGTATTCGTTGGGGAACGGTTGGTAGTACCTACATCCCTGAGGAAAGAAATGCTGAAACAAATTCACAGATCACACATTGGCATCGAAGGATGTCTTCGCCGTGCCAGGGAAGTCCTGTACTGGCCTCTCATGAACGCCGAAGTGAAGGATTTTATTTCCAAGTGCTCAGTCTGCCAGTCTCACAAGCCTGAACAGTGCCGTGAAGACATGCAACCATACCCAGTACCGCCACGCCCTTGGTCGATGCTTGCTGCTGACCTTTTCGAATTAGGACAACAACAATTCTTTCTCCTCGTGGATTACTGGAGTGGTTATTTTGAAGTCCAGGAAGTAAGAGTGGCAACATCCGGAAGTGTGATTGCTGCATGTAAAGTACAGTTTTCTCGACATGGGATACCAGACGTGTTAATCACCGATAATGGACCACAATTTGCATCATCAGCGTTCAGTGCATTCTCGAGAGAGTGGCAGTTTGAACATCAAACCTCAAGCCCTCACTACCCACAATCAAACGGCCGTGTTGAAAATGCCGTGAAGACTTGTAAGAACCTAATGAAGAAAGCGAAAGCAGATGGACAGGACCCCCTGTTAGCCCTTTTGGATTGGCGCAACACACCAACAGAAGGGATTGGATCCTCACCTGCTCAGAGATTGATGGGACGCCGTACTCGAACCTTGCTGCCGACTCATGAAAAACTCCTGATGCAACCAGGTATCAAGGATACTGCAACCAAGCTAGCCGATCGAAAAGCACGACAGGTGCGTCAGTACAACATGAAGTCACAACCACTAGAACCACTAAGATGTGGACAGGCCATCCGCATGAGACTCCCCAGGAAACAGGAATGGACCCTGGGGACATGTACCCGTGTCTTGAAAAATCGGTCCTATGAAGTAGAAGTATGCGGAAGACGATACCGTCGAAACCGTCGACAATTGAGATCGACCACTGAAACACCTCCACCAATTAACCTACAGGACATTGGTCCTCCTAACACTGGTCCTCCTGAGCAAGAGATCAATCAGAACCCCGAGGTTGAGACAGTCGGGCCAGTGGCAGCCAGTCATAATCCCGACAACGGGACCAACACCGAACCTGAGGTGGAGCAACTAGAGGTGTTACCGCGCCGTTCGGAACGCAGACGCTTTCCGCCTGTGTGGCAACAGGATTATCACATGACCTGATTATCACAAGACCTTGGAATCGAAAATCGAACATTGAACTGAACATTGAACATTGGAAAATTGAATTATGCGTTTTGTTTTTGTTTTGTTTTGTTAAGTTTAAACTTATATGAAGAGGGAGATGTAGCGATAGTGCGTTACACTATCGTTGCACGTGTCCTGGCACGTGCACTGTGATCACCAGTTAATTTCAGCCAATCAAATGCTTTTGTATGATTACTCAAATTACATTGAATTGCACAACAACAAGTTGTACGGCCCCGACCGCATTATGCGATCTATGTATGCTTTAGACTCTTGATTAAAGCTATTCATGTATTCAGTGTTTCTACACATTGATCTCGCTACAGCTACGGAAAACCTCTGACTTATAACTGAAACAAATCGAGTTTGATCGCCACAAAATTTATCATTTTATTATTTTAGGATTATTTGATCAGATTCTGAAAAATTATAGAAATCGCTTTACGTTTTCCGGTTCAAAAACGCGTTTTAAAAAAGGACCTGTCAGCCCGATAAATACCCGCGGGCCACCTTAAACAATTAATTAGAAAAATGTTGCAATGTTGCTGTATACTGAGTAGCTAGTTGTGGCCTAGATGCTGGTCTAGCTGTCGGTCTAGCTATAGATGCTAGATGCTGGTCTAGCTGTCGGTCTAGCTATAGATGGGAGAATATTAACAATTTTACCCATTGCAATCAATTTGACGGATTCTGTAGCATCCAGACCCCAAGGAGTCTCTGCCATATAACAAATGTAAATATTTGACCAAGAGGTAGTTATACAGTGAGTTGGTAAAGCTTCAGATACCTGGCAAATAATGATTTGTTTACTGATCACATTTCATTGATGTGGCTCACTGGTAAATGTGCATTCATATTTTCAATTTTCCAGACATTTGTATTTTTTCCTGTGCATTTTTTATTCAGTCTTAGTAACAGTGTCTGGAAATTTAACAATGTGACTGTGCATTTCCCTGCACATACATGTACATTTTTACTCTGCATCCTTCAAATTTAATCAGCATGTCTGTATAAAGTTACACCTCAGCCTTTTATAATGTTTTTCTCTTATATATATACAGCTAGGTACATACATGTACCTAGAGCTGCTGCGACAATTTTACTGTGGAGTACACATATGTATGTGCATGACTTGTTACTATACATAGAATTGTAAGTTAATTGAATTCTTGACAAAATAGTTTTCTTGTTTTCCTTTCCATAATAACAGAGGGAAGCTGTGAATATGTGGATAAAATAAAGCAGGTTATCAATGAATTAGTGACACAGGTAAATAAGATAATTTATTATATCTCTTATATAGTACGCGCGCTGTGATTGGCCAATTTTACGGGCTGTATTCTACCGTATGGCCCGCGAAATTTGAGAGTGCTACTGATCATGACGCCATCTTTGCAAGTTAGTTTCGATTCATTTCAAATTCTGCATAATAATATGTCTCATTGCAATCGGATGAAAGAGCTTTAGAAACAAAACCGAAGCAAAGAGGATCTTCCAAACTTCAAACGCGATTTATCAGTCGGGAGCTTTTAGAAGCCGAAAACGTCCAAGATGTAGACCAACCCGGCGAGCCGGACTCGATTCAGGAACTTGACAGTTTTATCTCTGCCGAAAAGTTCGCAAATTGACTGTGAAGAAGACGAATTCTGAATGGAAAAGGTTTGAAAGGGTCTGTTAAGAGCAGACGAATGGAACATTTAACGTGGAAAACGTAAGTCTTACCTGTTTTAAGTGTTTTTGACAAGCTCCTCGGCAAATTTTTCACCAAGTTGTTATGCGACCTCTGCACCAAACACTTCTCAGGACGACACAACAAAGCGCCACAAAATTGACGGCAGTATATATCTGAGAAGACTTTTGTTTCGTAGTTTCTTGACAATTTTAGTGTTATCTCGTTCAGTATTTGTAAGAAACACTCTCGTATTTTCACTCAGTTTGACGAACACGCTGTAAGTTGATTGCGGTGCTTTCTTCTCAATCGGTGAATAAAATTTATTGTCCTTGTCTGTTTAACGAACAAGTTTCAAGAAGTAATTTAAAAGTAAACTCGAACTGTACCTAGTTTTCATGCTTTTACAGAAAACAAGATCCCCTGAAGGGATTACAAGCGGCCGATTTCCTCGGGGGGTAGGGGTGGGGGGCTCTCCCTTGTGTACGCTATATATAGGAATGTCCCGCTGGTCAGGGTTTGGTTTTTGAGCATTTTTGTCTTCCACAGGGTAACCCATACGTTCAGAATAGGATAACGTTGATTGTTATGTAAGTCGTGAAAATTAAAAAATAACAAGCTTACACACAAGCCAAGTAAAACGTAATTTTATTCACCTGTTTACAAGCGAGCGCTGTGTTTGACAATTCTGCTTCGATCGCTTCGAGTAAACTCGCGGTCACTGGACTCTAAGGCCTATAAAGAGTCAACACACGAACCTGCGTGACGAAAAACGTGACTGCCTGATGTAATATTGCATCATGCTAAGGAAGACGGAGAAATTCTCTTGTGGTTAATTTTCATGTTCAACGAGGGGAAAAATGTGTTTTCGCTCAACGTGAAAATAAATTATTGTGAATGACATATATGCTGTGGAATTGTGTTAACCCATTGACTACTGGGCTTTTTCCAAAAAACGTCAATCTAACATCCCAGATGCCTATTTCTGGCCATTATCTCAACAGTTTAATGTCAAACTGTCTAAAACTTAGTTTAAAACACGGCAACTAACATCCCCTTCTACGTAGAAGCAACGAATTCAATATTTTCCTTGGGCATGCGCAGAAATCAAAATTTTGGGTTTGAAAAACCCACCTGACTTTAGGCTTTTCTTTTCCTTTTATTTTTTTGCCGTTCTCGCTCTCCTTTTTCTGTCATATTATTTTGTGGTTTTGTTGGCCTTTCAGTCGTCTTTGTTCACGTTGAAAAAGTTTTAGCCTAAACGTTGGGAAAAGGAAATTGTTTTGACAAAGAGTGTCAATGGTAGTGAAGGTCGCGTTTTTGGGTGATTTTGGAGGAAAAAATCCAAGTTGTTTTGTGTGTATCTGTGGTCCAATTTAACGTTTCGTGCTCGTTTAGGCATGCTTTGTTAGACATTTTCCAACTCTATCCGTTGATTATCAAAGACATCCTCTGGCGTGAACAGTGATGACGTCACAAGTGGTACAAGTCTGTGGTCTCTTCTTGGCCGTTTATGGCCGGTTTAGTAGTCAATGTGTTAAGAAAAACTATTATGTTTTTGGGACCGGGTTTTATAGTTCGTTTACTGGTTGAGGTGCATGTATTAAACAGAACAGAAATTATCTAGTGGCTATTTATTTGCATGTCTCCTGACTGCTTGAGGTGCATGTATTAAACAGAACAGAAATTCTCTAGTGGCTATTTATTTGCATGTCTCCTGGCTTCGTTTACAATGTAATGGGAAAACCCCTCTTGATCAAAAGGTCAGTCATGCGTTTTTCCTCGTAAATAAATTGACATACTGTAATTGTATGAAGAAAAACTGTTATTTTCCATTGTCTAATTCAATATTTCGAATGTTTCTTTAAAGAGTACTGACACGACACGAAAATCGAAATTTTCTCTAAAAGTAGAAAGAAATTCTACAGAAAGACTGTGGAAGAGAAATTCTCCAGTGGCTAATTTTAGACACTGTCGGATTGCGTCATGTCAACCGTGTGGATTTCGTTTGTTTCTTTGTAAAGAACATGAAAAGAGCACTTACACGATACGAAAATCGAAATTTTCTCTAAAAGTAGGAAGAAATTATCCAGAAAGCTTGTGGAAGAGAAATTCTCTAGTGGCTAATTTTAGACAATGCAATGTCAACTGGGGAAAGTGCAGTGACTACGAAAAAAACAAGTAGTCACGCCAGTCTCGCTAAAGTCCGCAGTTTGCGTGAAACCGGAAGCCGATTCCCCGCTGGGATCGAATAACGCGCAAAGGTCACACCGCCAAATTTAGCACATTTTGCAACAACACTGCTGTTCACTGCTGTGGGACATTTGTCTTTGCTTTTTTCAATGCGATTCCTGTAATAAACTCAATACATGTACGCACTTACACGACACTACAGAAAGCCTGTGGAAGAGAAATTCTCTACTGGCTAATTTTAGACCGAGATGCGATAACATCATGTCAACCGTGTAGAGGGCTAGGGCTAGTGACTATGAAAAAAACCCGTCCATTTCTTGAAGCGGCTCGATGCCCATATATGGGCATCGGCCGCTTAATAACTAGGTAGATAAGAAATTGTTAGTAAGAGGTATGTCTTTAGGTACATTACCATTTTAATACAGATCAGTATTCATCCTAATCCATGCCAGTAGTACAGTACAACAAGCATGTTGGCTTGAAGTCAAACTGACGCAAAATGAAACACAAAACTGCTATAACCTGATACTAGAGGGTGTAAGTTCAATCAATCAATCAATCAATATCTTTATTAATGTGTCAATGTGTTTAGCTCATAGAGCTAATTGGGGACACCTACTACAAAGTAATTATGATTCTAATAAAAAAACCTATGTACATTATTATAATTGGATAGTTGCGCAATTTATCACTTTGAGCACATGCTTTCCCAAATGATGTATTTAATTGGAACATGATGTGTAAGATGGTAACCTGGATGGGAAAATATATGTCATCTGTTTATGAAGCATGATTTCAAGAAGCACCCTAGTGGTTTGATGGTACAAAAGCACCATTGATAAAAGCTTTACTAAGCCCCTATCATTAATGCCCTATTCTCCAATAACCCCCACTCTGGAAGTTCTATTTCTAACAAGCTGCCTTCTCTCTATCAAGTCCCCCACTGCCACAGCAATTTATCAACAACAAATCAATTATTTTGAGTTAACTGTATGTTTTTAGAGTTATCAATCCACCGCCACATTTGTGTTTTCCTTTTTGTGGAGATGTGTTATTAAAATAATAGAAAGAGGCAAAACGGTCTCCTACATCTCTTTCTATGTGTGCTAGCTGATTTGTGATTTGTAATTGTAAGCCCTTGTGCCTCTCTCTTGACTCATTCAAGTTCCCTGTGGCTTAATAGAGCTTTTTTGGTACTCAGTAAGTGACAGGAAGCTACTAATGTGGATGATACATTTGACTTGTATTCTAAAGTTGGCCTGAACGTATCCTGCCATTTCGTTTCTGTAAATTAACCTCCTCTTTGTATATTCCAGGCAGCCATTCCGGTGTTCTTTGTGCACTTGTGTTCATTCTTGTGGCAATTCAGCAGACCTCCCAATCCAGGACTGTTTGCTTGGTTACAGAGACTTCACAACATTGATTTATCAAACAGGGTATCACTCTATTGATAACAAGGAACAAAATTACATTGTAATGTACTGTACAACTGTACCCTTGTTTCATTAAGTTGATTTGACATATTTCATAGTTATCATGCTTTCTCTGATGGTATAAAGAATATTATAGTAGCTTGTATCACTGTCTGATTAATATTTTTCTCAAAAACTACCCTTTTTAAGAATTCGCCAAAACCAGAACTTGTTCCACTGACTAAGTTTTTTCAATATAGTGGTTGTGAAAACTTTGCTGTAAATGTTAATACAAAATTATTGTACTAGTTAGTACTTGTACACGACCTTGTACACTAATTCTAAATTGTGATGATGAATGAAATCATGAATTCATCGTGACGTCATTGTTTACATCTCGAATTTGAAAATTCACTCAATTTAAAAACAAATAGACATCATAACTAGAAAGGGCATGTCAAATTGATTTATATAGTGCCGAGTTTGAAAGGAAACCATTCAAAATATGCTTCAAACGATGCATTTAAAAGTTGTCAAATTTACAGACGTTTGTATGCCATACAAACGTCTGTAAATTTAATGTTTTTCAACATGAAATATCTCGTTCAATACTTAACGTATTCCTCTAATATTTGCGACAGTTACTAAATGGAATAGTCGCTATCAATTTATTATATCATTCTATAAATTCGCCAGACTAAATTATAAGATATCATCATCGCGGTTATGAATCTCAATTGCAATTTAACCCATTGACACCTAAACCGGCCATAACCGGCCAAAAGGAGATCACGGTGTTCTGCAGCATTTTGTAATAACTTACGCATTTTGTAATAAGGGTTGCAGCATTTTGTATGTTATTACAAAATGCTGCAACCCTTATTACAAAATGCGTCGCTATTACAAACTGTGTGCAGAACACACGGACTTGTACCACTTTTGACATCATCACTTTTCATGCCGCAGGATGTCTTTAATATTCAGCTGAAAACGTTGAATTGGGCCAGGGATACACAATTATAAAGAGGTTATTCAGCGGAAAGTTGTGTAATACGGCTGGGTATTTTTACGAGTCAGGTTTTATTTTTCGAGCCTTTTTATTATACGACATAATATCTTTCCTAAAATATAGGCTTTCAACTTAACTTTCAACAGTGTTTTCCGTAGCGCGCGGTCAGGGGGACTAAGACCCGTGTTTTGCACTCGTTTTGGTGCGTATTCGCACTCTAAAATGCTATGTCGTATAATAATAGTCTATATAGAAGCATTGCAAACATGTGTATGTGATTCATAATGATTGTATTTTTCTGCTATTTAATAGGCCACATTTTTTGTTTATTCAAGTGACACTCATTCAAAGGCAGCTATTGTGGCAGGAGTGAAGTGTGTCAAGGTGAAAGTCAATTTGTGCAGTACAAAATAACAAACTTGTAAGCATTTACATTCCACGTTCTCTTTCTCTTCTCTATATTTTGTCATTACTGTGCTATAATAAAATGGCGTGTGTATTTTCTCTTCCCCAGGCAAATAAACTTTTTCACAATCCACAGCTGGTAAATACAAGAATTCTGTTGTTATTTGTAATCCCGTAAATCTGAATATAAGCCCAGTATTCTTTCAAATGACGTTTTTGTGGGCTTATTTTTATTTTCGGGTGCGTGTGTGGGGGGGGGGGGGGGGGGGGGGGGGGGGGGGGGGGGGGGTGGGGGTGGGGGAGGGAGCCTTTTATCTGAAGGGATTTTGCGTCTAAGAAATTTTATTTGCATACAAGAATGCTGCATGACAAACTCTCTAAACATAATGAAATGGGATACCAAACATCACTCGTTTAATGGACACGGTCACCACAAGTCTTTGAACTGTGTCAACCAAAAATAATAGTTCTACAATAGGGGGCTATATGCGAAAGAAGATATATATTTCTTTAGAGCTAAATCTAAATATAAGCCCGTGAGCATATATTGGGGTCCTTATTTTCGGAAGGGCTTGCAGATTCGGAATTGTACGGCAGATTTGTGCTGATTTGTGCACAATAATAATTATACTTACAGTGCAGTAGTCACAATTATTGAACATTGTCAAGTACCTTACCTTGTTGCCTTTGGTAGATTAATGCAGTGCATTGTGGAGTGGCAGCACAAGTTCCTGAGTATGTCAGTAAAGCAAGACTAGCATGGTTCGGCTCCCAGAACAGACCTGCAGCTTGTGTTCCTCTCTTTCATGAGGCCGTCACATTACATGACCCTGCCAGTGTACATGACATGCCACCACAGTGCGTCGCAGTGGCAAAGAAGTCATACGTCCATGGACTGTGTTTCAAGGACTTTGCAACTCTTGACAGGTTTGTGTGTTTTATTACTCTGTTCTGTTACGTGCCATAGCGCAAGTGTATTTGTTATCTTGAATACGGTCTATATGAAATGCAGAGTAAGTTGTAAGAAACGGAGGATGATTCAAGGTGATAACGAACGTCGGATATAACGAACCACATTTTCCAAACCGAGCGAGTTTAGTTCGTTAAACTGTGGTTATACTTTGTTACTTCATCAAGTTGGGAGAAATGTAGGCTCTATTTCCAGCCGTTTTTGGAGTCCGAATTGCATCCTCCTCGGGGCGAGGAATGCGGGCTCACAAAACGGCTGGAAATCGAGCCTAGGAGAAATGTTGCTAATGAAATAATCCTAAAAGTGCCCAAAACCTTTTTTTATTTTATTTTCTCATCTGAATCTAAACATCACCCAAGGAATTTCTGCGAAAAAATTTGCGATTTGCAGAAAACGCGAATTTTTTATGAATGTTTCAAATCTTCAAAATCCTATTTTTGTTTGGTATACCCGTCCCGCTGTAAGAAGGCCGACGGGCTCACATTTTCCTGAATCTACATCACAATTCCTATGTTTCGAAGCCACGTGTTCCTTAATCTACGTCACAGTTCCTTTGTCTGATGTCACGTGTTCCTTAATCTACGTCACAGATCCTTTGTGAACCGAGAAGGACCCAGGGGAGACTAAAGCAAATGGTGATCCAAAATGGCGGCAAATTTGAAAGTTTTATAAAATTCATAAACAATTCGCGTTTTCTGCAAATCGCAAAATTTTTTCGCAGAATTTCCTTGGGTGATGTTTAGATTCAGATGAGAAAATAAAATAAAAAAGGTTATGGGCACTTTAACATTACGTGACATGGTTGTTCTTTTACAAATCCAACGTAAATGAATAGAAAACAACCTCGTCCCCAGGGCCTTCTCGGTATTCAAAATGGCAGCGAGAGAAGACCCTGGCAAACGGTCACTATATTTTAAGTCATTTTTGCGAAGTGCAAAATCACCTTCAAACTGAAGAAAGCGAACTTTTTTCAAGATGCGCAAACCGTGATGTAGCTTCTTTAAAAAGTTCAAATGGAGACTGTGGACGAGTTTTATTTTAATTTAATTAAAAATTGGAGCCCATCACAACAAAATGGAAGAAAGATCGCATTAAAATTAGTCAGTTTATTACGTCTGGGGTTGTTTCCTTAGATTGCAACCATGTAGAAGGCTTTCAAAAATCAGAGAAATTAGAGACTTTGTATGGATTTGGGGGACGCCATCTCGGAATTAGAGACATTTGTATGGAATTTGGGCGACATTTGACAGCTCACAGCCTGGTTACTATGCAATGTAACATCACCAAACTTGGTAAACTTACTCATTTTTATGCGCCTTTTCTGGTGATGGGATTAATTTCTTAATTCAATATGACGCAATTTGAACAATGTGTACACTAGGGCCCAGTCCCTTTTTGAACTTCGGAACGAGCAATTCAAAATGGCCGAAGGCTCGCCATTGGTTGATTATAAGTCACGTGACCCATCCTTTGCCAGGGTCTTGTCTTCGTCAGCCGCCATCTTGAAAAAAACGAGAAGACCACTGAACGAGGTTGGCTAGAAAGTTCACGCGCATGATACTATTATACATGTAGCTTGTTGTCAGTGTTCGCGAGGTATCTGTCAAAAAGAGAAACGTTATACGGTCTTCCATGCATCTGATGGAAGTTACATAACCTGATGCAAAACGACTGCACAACCAATTAGAGTGCGCGTTATATAAAGCCTCTTATATGACTCTCTTAACAGATTCAACTCGCAGTACAAATATTTTGCAACACCAACAAAACCTGCATCAGCTGATATATTCAACTACGGGGAGTGTAAACTGAATACATGCACTAGAGAAGAACAACCAAATATCCAGTGTAACACAGTATCCTCCGATGTATCTGGAGGAAGTATCGTTCCACTCGACAAGTCCCCCGCCTTCAGTAAAGTGGAACAACAGAATGGTAAGCTGAGAAGTGATGTTGCCTTATTGTTCCAGACGCTCTTTGTATGAAGTTGAAATAATCTGAATTAAATAAGCTGTCAACATGTGGTGGTCATCACGAGAATAGGGGAACTTATTTTATCAGCAAAGGGTGTTGATATATAATCACAGTCTACAATCTAAGACAACTACCTGTAGTTGAGACAAGCGAAAATGTTTCCTTATTTGTCAAAATTAAGATCATTTTAAATTTTTCCTTTCCCCTCCCCAAGTTCAATGTTTTCTTAGAAAGTTGTCAATACCACGTGGCATGTTGTTTCTACCAAAGCAACATTGAGAAAGGGGAGTGGGGAGGAAGGGGAGGGGTTTCTGCTCAAAATTGTTGCAAAAAATATTTTCTCAACAGTTTTGTCCGAGATTGTGGCAACTATATACACCCTATTCCAAAATGGCTGTCAATTTAAAATTCTTTTGTATGTATTTAAATTTAAATAATTTGCCTCACTAACCTCGTTTTTGAGTTGATAATTCAAAATAATTTTTACTCTAGAACGAGGTTAGTGAGGCTAATTTAAATGCATACAAAAGAATTTTAAATTGGCAGCCATTTTGGAATAGGGTCTGTAGGGTGGTGTTGGAGCATGCAGACTAGCGAGGTTCATTTATGAGAATAGATGATGGTGATGTTACCTTATTGTCACTTACCGAATTCCGATAATAACGGGCCCCCCGAAAATAACGGCTACCCGAAAGTAACGTTAATTTTTTACCTTGCTATTAAACCCTCGAAAGTAACGGCCCCCCCGAAAGTAACGGCCCCCCCGAAAGTAACGGCCCCCCCGAAAGTAACGGCCCCCCCGATAATAGCGGCCCCTTAAAAAATGACCACTCAAAAAAAATAAATATATATTTTGTATTTAATGTAACATTTCAAGAGGTGCGGTATCAAAGAACAGAATCATTTGTGATTTTATTTTAAGCTTAACTGAATCCTGTTTGAAACAGACATACGGGTATAAAAACAGATCAAAGCTGTGTGTGTCATCACAGTAATTAGTTGTCATATAATACGAACAATATTTTCGACGTATAGTATACGAACATTTGGGCCTTTTTTGTTACAGTTTACTTTGTTTACATGGATAATGAATAACCAGCATGCAACCTGAATGACCTTTTTTATGTCTGTTATGCGTCCTCTTTGTGTAAAATCACTGCTGAATTACAAACGTTTTCTAAGCATCCGAAAGTAACGGCTACCCGAAAATAACGGCTACCCGAAAGTAACGGCCCCTTTGGCCTGCTAAATCCGAAAATAGCGGGGGCCGTTATTATCGGAATTCTACGATATTTTCGCGGGAACTTAATTTCGCGAAAATGAAGAAGCAAATTTCGCGAGACTTAAATTTCGCGATTTTGGCAGGAAAATCGTGTTAAAAGGAACTAAATTTCGCGAAAATGTTCCAAGTATAAACAGCTTGTTGTGTCTGTTGTTGCCAATTATAAGGAGCCAGGTCAAGATGGTATGTTTGACGACTGCACCAAGGATGTGTTGCAGGAACTACAGCAAGAAGAGAACAGTGATTCTGAGGAAGGGAGCGTGAACACGGAAGGTTCCTCAAAGGGTTTTTTTGCAGGGTATTAAATTTCGCGTCGCTAATTTTCGCGATAACTTTTTTTCGCTGGTCTTTAATTTCGCGATTTTTTTACAATCGCGAAAATCGTGAAAATTAAGTTCCGCGAAAATAAGTAACAATAAGGTAAGAAGAGTTTCATCATTTGATTCCTTCTGATTTCGTTTGCATGTCACTCTCCTTTAGCTCCTGACGCTATCTGTCCAAGTCTTGTGATAAAACATTTAACTAAAGAGGAGATTGAGAGCCATGCTTTCAGTTCAGGTCATTTCAGACGGGGTAAAGACTGCATGAAGCTCATCCGAGATGTTACATGTAGCATGGTAGAGGATGGCATCCTATTTACTGCGAAATGTGAGTAAGATTGTACTTTGCCGAAACGTCCTGAGAAAGTTTATTTTCTTTTACCAAATTTTCATTTTGGTGAATGTTGTAAAAATGTGTTACCATAGTTGGTATCTACCAGGCCTCCCTCTATCAACTATGGTGTTACCCATCAACTGTCAATCAAGTGAGGGCAAGGTTCGCAAAATTCGCTTAATTTGGATGGACTGTAAGTTGTATAAGATAGGATCTTGGTGACAACAAATACATTCTTACATTTTCAGTGTGGGTGTAATTGATAACTGGTCGACCCTCTGGTGGTTCTATTACAGGCATTTTAGATAGCATGGAATTATTGTATGGCGCATTTGCTCTAAATTGAGATTGGGACATTTTACTTGTTGTAACTGCGTATTTTGGCTGATTTATTCTTCTGCTGATGTTTTCGTTGGTCAACAGGTGTTGGGTCCCAAGGTCAGCTCTATGATGTGTCTGTAGTCCTCAGTCAGAAAGGTAGGCACACAAATGACGATTGTTAACAAAGTGAAGTTATACAGAATTGTTATACAGAATCTGAAAATTGTCACTTACGACGGAAGTGCCGTTTGTAATTACGTACCACACTGGATTCCCAGGACTTACAGCTCTTTGCAAAGAACTAAGCCCTCTCTCACATAATCGATTTTTCGCTCGCTCTCGTTGCAAATTAAAAAAAAATGTGCCGCGTAGTACCATTCTGAAACGATCGAGAATCTTCGTAATTGTTCGATAATTTTCGGAACATTCTCGGATAATCTTGGACGATATTCAGACAACCTTCGATATCCTTGGAAATGTTTGAAAAATGATCTTCTGAAGTGTTTGTACTTCTTTCCGAATTGTCGTCTTGCCACCGTGTGTCCGTGGGTCCTTAGAGTATTGTGAGACCAACGATTGGAACGCGTAGATCTAGATCAGACGCCAAACTTGCCATTTGCATTAGATTTGGTGCATGTAAAGATGGACATTTGAACAAGAGGGCTTGTTTCTTCATAAATTTCACCGCCTGAAACTTTGCAGCTCCAATAACTATTTTCAAGTTGCACGTCCTTTGAGAGGTACCTATACTCATTATGATGCATCAAGTTACCAAAGATGTCGCAAAAATGAGATGTCATCGACGAAACAGCCATTGTATTGTTGTAAACAGGTTATCATTCTACCGACAGGTCTTGTGCGAGCTGCCTGTTCTTGTGCTGATCTGGCCAGTAAGCTGGGAAGGTGTAAACATGGAGTTGGATTACTACTTTGGTGCAAGAATGGGAACAACGTACGTTATCTTGAGCTTAGAATGCACGCGTTTTGTCAATTTTCGCAATATTGCAGTTTTATGTTTGTTCTTTCTCTTTATAACGTTTGGGTCGTCGTTATTACATATTTCGACATTTGCTACATACTTTAGTGAAAGAAAAGGAAATGACTTTTAGTGAAGTTTCCTAGCAAGTGATATTATACTATTGTACTAAAGCCCTTTTTTCAGTTCTTGCGGCTTTTATGATACGCAATAGACCATTTCCGAGTTGCCTTTTGCCTCTGTTTCAAAGCGAGGCCTGGTGCAAAAAACCTTTCAATATGGAAACAAGTTTGATTTGCATGAAAATGAACATGAGAAGTAAAACCCATTTCTTATGATCGTTTTTGTCCCAGAACTCGGTTTGAAGCAGAGGTAAAAGGGAACTCGGTAATGGCCTATTATCTCCAAATAAGACCTGAATATGAACAAAATATTGAAACGTTAAGCGTCTTCTCATTGCAGATGAAAGAAATTAACAAGCCCATGCCACCAGGTAACTTAGAACATGCTACAGGAGCAGCAGCAAAATCAAAGGTAATAGCGGAGTAATAATACCCTGATCCTGTATAATAATTACTTGAATATTCCAAGTTAGACCAACATTACTGCGGGCGTATACAGTGATCACCACTGATTAGTATCTATGCTCATCCTCTTGTACCAAAGTATTAAAGCTATTCTTGGTTTGCATCTGACGTCATCAAAATTCTAAAATCTAAACTGTTAATTCTACAAAGCTGTTCTTTTCACATATTCTACACATACAAAACATTAATCTCTATGCAAAGTTTGGTATCGATTCAGTGCTTCGTTTCGAAAATAAAGCATTTTGAAATTTGCGATGTTCCGGATGAACGTGTTTTTGAACTGTCACAAAAACGGGTATTTTTATGTCATTTCTAAATTTTTATACGTGATAATAATTTAGAAGTGATATCTAAAGAGTTTTGAAGTGAAAGCTAATGATATTGATGGTAGAATCTACTCTACTTCGTGTACAGTTTTATGGCCGCCATATTGGTGTCCCAAAGAAGGGCACCAACATGGCGGCTGCATACGAAATACTGTAATTTTCTGAAAATTATTTTCGTAATAACTCGGTTATGAAAAACGCTACAAAGCTATAATTTGGACAGAACGTTTCTTTCTGCCTGCTCTATAAGTTGTTAATTTTCTGATATTGTTCATGCAAGCGAACAGTCTTGGTAACATTGATGCAAACCACCAATTGCGATTATTTTCACCTCAGGAAGCGATTTGTGATGTGTCTGCTAACAACAACCAAGAAGTTTCTTCGCAGCTGGGGAGCAATAAATCGCTGCCGAAGTGGATTGCATCTCTTGCCCAGGTACAATCTCGTTCCCAGAGTCCTGTTTACCCTTACCCAGCGGCAGAAACGGGCAACAAAGACCTCTGGGATAAAACGTTCCGCCATGACAGGATTCTTGGACTTCCGGTTCTACTGCGCATGTGTTCGACTCCATGTTTCAAAGGGACGCATACAAGATTCTTGGACTTCTGGTTTTACTGCGCATGTCAGGCAGAACGCTTTATCCCAGAGGTCCTTGTTGCCCGTTCCTGCCGCTGGATAAGGGTAACGAGGACTCTGGGAACGAGATCGGCGCAGGTAGGACTTCCTGGTGGCCTGGTTACGTTACATTTTGTTGTGCGCCGCGAGGAATGGGACGAGAGAGAATGTGGACGAATGCGGGGAACTCGAAAAACGATGATTTACTAACACGTGCAGGTTAGCCTTCCCTCGCTCCATTCCCCTCGTCGGCTCGTAACTCGCGGCTTCGCTGCTCGCGCGAAACCCTAACAGGAGAGCTTGCTCGCAGTCTACATGTACGCGACCCGGAGCCTGCCTGAAGGTATACACCAGTGCTTATAACTATAATTTTCAGCCTTCCGTTTTTACTATAGTCCGCCTCACACGATGGCGATCGAGGAAAGAGGACGAAAGCTGAAAGTTCAGCTGGCAAACTACGACAGAAAAGGTACCTAGAAATGTCGCGAATGAATATTATCTTACATGTACCTGTCAGAAGTGAACAATGTCCTTGTATTACAGGTTGAAAACGAAAAAGAGTGCGGAAAGCACGGTTTACTGTTTGAGTCTGGAAGAATTGCTTCAAACAGCTCAGGAAATAATAGAAGAGGTGAGAATCTTGCATGACATTTTATAGTGGTGTGCATTTTGTGTCACACTAACTGTTCTTTCTGTCATGTTCACTTTCTACGATAGAATGATTGTTCCTCCTCGAGTTACCGCGGCTCCGACAAACCACAGGGAGCTGATTGCAGCACAAGACAATCAAAAGCATGTAGACAAGTGGAACACAAGCCTAAACAGAGTTCACATATAATGGAGCAACCTTATGTCTGTAACAGGTACAGGGAAGCACATGATAACCTTTTTCCAAATCACGCACAGTTTGTTTAACTTTGCTCTGACGAAGGGCTAACGCTCGAAACGTCATCTTTACAAATTCGGCGATTTCCGCAGTTCACATTCATCATCACAGTTATAATTAACTTAGTTTTCTTAAATCTTCAGTTCATTCCAGAAAGTGATCAACCTGTACTTACTATATCACTTCATTGTCAATCAGACAGGAGATGAGAATAAACAAAATCATCAACATGGGGATATTTTCTTGATATGCTACCAAATTATCATTAAACGGAAGAATTATTTGCAACCGATTAGAAGTAACTCAGATATTTTTACAACTTTTACAATTGGTTGGTACATTTTTAATTTAGTCATTTATTTTTTTATGCAGAATAAATCTCGGCTCTTCTGTAAATATTGATGTTTTAAACAAGGAAACAATTGTCAAAGAGAGCTGCCAGGAGACTCCGTCCAACTGTCCAGATGTTGATCCAATAAGTAAAATAATTCCTGAAACTGTTTCAATGACCACATTAGAACGTCACTCTAAAGAAACTAGCTCAAGTATTCATGAACCATCGTTACGAATGGCAGCAGATGGCGAGCAGGGAAAACGTCAACACCTAACTGACAACGACAAACATGGAACAGTAGTTAGAACATCAATACTAGATGAGTTTATTTGATGAATATTTCACTTGTACAGACCGCATGATAGCACAACAGCATAATTATTAACATACAGATAGTGTTCTAACTCTTTATTACTACCCTTTGGGAAAAACAGAAACTGGGAAAAAATAAACCAATTTTATCGTACTTTGTTACACGTCGATACTTCGACACTACGCGAGATTAGAAATGTGAACGCTGAAGATGATTAAAAAGCTTGATTATAGACTGCTCTATTATCAAGTCTTATCAAACAAAGCCCTTTTGCATAAACTGGTCTAGCCCATAATGAGCTAGACAGGTGGCTGAAGCTGAGACTAAGCCAGTTCACGTGACCAATTGACGCAAAAGGCCGTTTGGTCAGGTAGGATTTTATAGTTGCAACATTGTAAATATTTTGTACTATTGTTTGTCATTAAAAGTTGCGACTTTATCAGACCAAAGAGAGTTTGATTTATTTCAATGATGATCATGGTTGGTGATTTCTTTTTTTAACAGTAAACGTTTTCAGCCTAAAATTATTCATGTTATGTTATACTTGTCTATCTTTTCGCCAGTTGGTTTGGAAATCGTCTCCTTTATTGTAGCATACACATCCTGTGCCGGCCCTGCCCTCTGAACGTTGTCCCTGATGCGATGAATGTCATTTCCCATGGGTCTGTACAGTGCTACTACTATGACGTACTTGCCGCTGGGGCTTGGTGCTGCACCCATTCCTAACTGAGTCGTGTCTTTCCAAACCATCTGCGTGAAGTGCTTTACTTTATCGTTCAGCTCTGGATATGAGAAACTGAAGGACTTTTTCTCACTGTACCATATGGTTGTCGCTTTCAGAGGCGCCCTCGGTAGGTCGTGCCATATCTGAGCGATGTTCTCACCAGCCGGCTCCCCTTGGTAGGTGGAAGGGTCGCTGGCTACAGATTCCGCTGTCTGCTGTGCTTGTTCTGCAAGAGTGACATTCCATTGAAGAGGTAACACGTGATGCATCGCTCGTAGTTTGTTATGAGCCGCGAGGGCTTCTTGGAATACTGCATCTGTTTTGACAGAGAAAAGTAACATATTTTCCCTGTGACATATGTATGCTCCTTAATTAAAGCAACGATAACTCCCTTGCAGTTAACCATGTTGTTAACCAGAATACGAAATTTCCATACTTGTCTCCATGGATCTCTTACAGTACACGTTAAGTTACCTTCCTACCATGTACAGACTCAATATGACACAATATGACACAATATGACACGATATAAGACTGAAAACCTCTTGCTCCTCTAAATCACCACCTCCTGTCAATAAATACTTACTGCTGTTGCTGGTGGTGGTCTTATTGCGAAGAATTCCTGTTCCAGTTCCACTGGTATTTTTTGGCTTATCTTCGTTTTTAACGACGCCAATGCTGTTGTTTTGAGGGGCTTGGATGTTTCTGTTGTCATCGTGTCTCTTCTGCTGATCTGCTTTTTCCTCGGCGATGTAAATCTCGAGGGTTTTTCGTGAAGCGCCTTTTGATGGGTATCACATGCACATGCAGGGAAAATAAATTAAGTATTTGTATATGGAGATGTCTGCCAGAGTGCCGTATTAACTCGAATGAACACCCAGGACATTTTTAGTTAACTTTCCGTTCGCGAAGGACACACGAGCCGAGCATCTACAGAAGTAGTGGTAGATACTGTTAGATGATATTTTGCCCTCACACGCTACTCATTTAGCACCCGCGATTCAACCATTTTTGTCTTAACTTAAGGCAAAGAAAAAAGGCCGCGCTGAACTGAAACGTACGTGGCGTGTGGTCATTCTGCTGTACTAAAGTGTCCTAATCTGAGCCCAAGTTTTTCCCTCCCTGCCGACCCTACCAAATTCCGGGTGATTTAATCGAGTGAATACGGTACATTGTGTTGCAATGCCACACAACATCTGCTTTACCTGCCATCACTAACTGGAGCCTCTCTGTGCGAAAACGAAATCCAAACTCTTTAAATGCCTTGTATAGAGAAAGAGAGTGCATATATACACGACTATTACTGACCTTCTGCAATTGACTCATCTGAACCGTATGCCGGTTGCTTGTCGTCCTCAGACTCGGCCAGTAAACCTTTATTCTTTAGCTTGTTTAACTCTTTCCCCAAAATGTGCGCATCTGGTATAGAGTGGAAATAATCAAAACCTCCAATACATCACTTTTAAAATATCACAGCGCTGCACTGAGGATGATCCTGCTCTTAGATAAAATAAACATCTTATAACCAAGCACATGGGAGACTATTGTCACAGTATGAACCGAGCACAGCGGGGTTCGTTTGAAAGACCGAGGGTCGATATTCTCCCAATGCGTTGGCAGCAGACAACAAACTTATTACACGATTTGACGAATCGTAAGAAGATTAGAGAAATGAGGTGTAGACCTTTCTAAAACGGAGATGAAGGTACTTTGTCTGTCAAGCGTTCATTTCTCTCTTAACGGCGAGATACATGTACATCGAACACATTGATCAGAATGAACAGCACCAGAGAAAAGGAAAACTCAACTTGAAACTTTCATTGACTAATCACTGTAAGATTTCAAGACAGACTAGAACGTTAGAGTCACATTACGTGACTCAAAGGTTGACGCTGGGAGTAAGCTGGTCTTTTTATCTCAGTTCGTTATAAATCTTAGACGTGTCAAATGAGACCCACCTGGTCGTCTTCTATCCTGGATGTCAAGTTTGTCGTCATCATGAGATTTGTACGGGCGCACAGCATCGAATATCTCCTCCTTATTTCTCTCTCTGCCCGTTACTTCACTTAACACATCTGTAGCAGGAGACGTATCGCTTACTTCGTCCTCGTATTCACGTGTTTCATCGGTACCATCTGTAAGCACAAGAAAATCATGGACATCGAGTCATCAATTATAACAAAGCCGAAAATCCTTCTCTTTACACTGCTATTACGGTACAACTATCCCACGCCTCATTTTATCGAGAAGGAAAATTTTAAAGGACGTCCTCTGTAGAACATTGATACAAATTAATCACTTTTCTTGATCTTTTAATTAGTATACTAGTTTGTTTCTTAGTTCTCTTCCTTGTGGATGCTAGAATGTTGGAATATTTGCGTTTGGATTTTCAGATGTAATCCTTGGGACTGCTATATACATGTATAATTTAATAAGGGATTAAGTGCATCCTATCTGATAGGTTCGCTACAGCCTTGTTTGAAAATGAATCAAGATTCCCCTTCCATTATCCCCTCCCCACCCCCCTTCCGTCGCCTCTTACGCGACAATTTCCTCAACGGGGCCAAAAAATAAAAGATATAAAAACAAAATAAATGAAAGATGAAATGGAATAGGGAATTGATAATGTGGTGAAAACTTTGCTATGAAGTCTTTTTGATAATGCCTACTTTACGGGAGCTCTAATGGTATCGATCAAGTTGGTTTATACCTTCCACAAGCGGTCGTTGAACTTCAATCCTTCTGTTACCGCGTCCAACCAACTGGCTCAGAGACTGAGGTTTTTGATTTAAAACAATTCCAGTGTTTATCACAACATCAGAACTCTTCTTTGTTTCGTTTGCAATGAATACTTGGTTTGTCTTTGTGGTGTTTGTGCCCAGGTCTGCGTAATGTTACAGAAAGTATACATGAGACCAAATCCATGAAAGAAATGATCGCGTTCCAAAATGTCCAAAAGCTAAAGGCCCTATTACACAGCGGACAGTGCATGCAATTTCTTCGTGAAACAGAAAGTTTCACGTGCAACATAGGTGACTGTGAGACGTTTTCACGTTTTTGTTAGGTGACAGATCTATGAAAAAGAAACTGTATCGAGGCAATGACCGCGACAACAAATTTGTGTCGTGCACTGGTGTCTAATTATGGTTGTGTAATATCTTTAAAACAAAATTGTGGCAAATGGGTTTAGACTAATCAGAGCGCACAAGGTACATTGCTTTGCCTGTTGCTGGTTAGCCTCCTCGCAGACGTTCTTTGGGCTCGTCACGCAATCTTTCCTCCCCCACTAAATTGCGTGACGAGCCCAAAGAACGTCTGCGAGGAGGCTAGTTGCTGGTTTACGCTGTCAAATATCGCAGATGGTAAATTATTTAGCGTTTTACCGTAACTTGGTGAAAGACATCCGTGTGGAAAAGTTTTGAGACGGTAAGGTCAAGAGAATGCAAAGATGCCAAAGATGCAGGGTTGCCAACTGCAGACAATGACATTCTAGCATATAGGTTGTTATTACTGTACACATGTATATGGCTGCGTTGTCACAACAACAGCCACCAAATGTCGGCATTTGTTTAATGCTAACTCAGCGTTTCGTACTCATTGAAGACCTTTACAGCCTATTGTTTTCACTAAAGTTTGACCTGCGTAGGTATGGTTCGTTGTTACGGTATACCTAGCCGTTTGTTTTTGTGTCAAGACAATGAAAGACGAAACTCACCTTTTGCTTGTATCAGGACAGGTATAAGCAGCAGGAGACTAAAGCGTTTTAAATTTAGATTATTCAATTCCATTGTTTTATCCTCCCAACCGAGGAACCTGAAAATGGGACCATCCATTATATATATACACCTATTTCAATTAACGTTGTCGGATAAAAATTGGATAAAAGCGTAAAGCCTACAAGACAAGACCAAATGGTAGTCTGGGTATTTATTAGAATTTGCATATCGCTGGAAAATAAATCTAAACGTTTTTATTTCGCACGTGATGTATTTGGTTTGCCCCGAATTATATAATTTGTTTTTCCATGGTTTTCACTAGCTAATTCTGCTAAAATTTAGTTTGGCTAAAAGTAGCTTACTTCTACAGGTTTAAAACAAAAAGGAAACGTTATAAATAATGTTTTACATGTTAGTTATAATTACTTCTCATTAGTATTCGGTGCGTGCAGCAGTTTTCTACTTTTACCCATGCTACCTTTCGGTCTTGTCTTGCGGGCTTTTAAAAACATTTCTATCCGACAACGTTAATTGAAATAGGTGTATATATATATCGCCTTATAAGCTAACCTATCATTTTTAACAATGTTCAATAAATCTCGTGAAACGTTTTATATAGAAACCGGTCTCCAGAGAGAGAACATTTACCTTACGGCTTGCCGGTGACAAGCCAGTCACTATCCGAAGTTAATCGGTTAAACTATGTGAATGATACTGTTGCTTTTCATTGTAACTTGTTACGTAAATCGGTGTTTGATGCTATACAACACAGAACCTAATCCCCTTAATTTGAAATATAAACATTACCTTTCCATCTTCAGTCATGATAACTCCATTTTGTTCTTCGCTAACTGTTCAATAAAGAATCCAAGCTAGATTACATCATCTCACCCTCTAACCGCCATCAGAGTAAAGCATGTCAAATGGCAGATGAGCGGCAAGGTAGTAGCCAATAAAGAATCTATTTCGTGACCTCTTGGTTTGGTGTTATTAACGAAAGGCCCAACAGCAGGTTGCAATTCACAGATGAACGATTATTTAAGTTGCTTTCTGATCAACACTAGAAATTACTTATGTTCACTATCTAAGCTTACTAGAAATGTCTTTCACTCAGGTAATCTTACCAGAATCGCTAAGAGAATCCTGTTGGGTTTTTAAGCCGTGCGCTCGTTTAACTATCGACGCGTTTTTATGAGAAAACGTTTTGGAGGATTATTTTTCAGCTGGAATTCTCTTGCTGTCGTTTCATGTTTCAAGCAAACCGGATTGAAGGGTTGTCGAAAAACCTTCCATTACATTATCGTAGCACCACCTAGTTGTGTTCGTTTTCGATGGAATATTTCATGTTTCACCCCGCCTTCATTATTACGACGCAGGTGACCTCTGCGTTTTGTTTTTTGGAGATGACAGCAATATTTTAGAATAGTCCGACTACAGCTGTTTTACTTTGGTCTCGTATATTCTTTAAAAAGGTATTTGAATTATGCTTCTTTTCGAATTATACAGACATGGGATACGAGAATAATGACTATCTCGATAATATTATATCTAGTTTGAACCCACCTGTTGCGGATACAATGGCTGTTATCGTGAATACTGAATTGTTCAGACCAGAATTAACCTAGATGGTCGTCAAAGAAGTGTTCGTTAATTTATGCTTTTTGAAAATAATAACAATCGTTAGAAAACGAGCTTGCTTTACTTTCGAAGTTGAGGATGTAAATTCGGAAATGTATCGGCTTTCACCCGTTTTAGCCTGTTTTAGTTCAACCTGGAGTTAAAAAAAGATCGCATGACCGCAAGTTTAGCCGCGCTAAAACCGTCGTCACACCTTTCTCAAATATTTCGCCTATTTCGTATACGCAAATCCGAGGAAAGAAAATCCGGCAAAAAGTCTGAACGATAAAACACTTATTCAGACGCAAGCAGTTATTTTGGTTAGTCGATGTGTCACTGCTCCAATACAAACCGATCCAAGAGGAAATGGCTGAGGAAATGTAGATGTTGGGAAAAATGAATAGCGGGAACTGTGTATGATATTTACACGACTTTTATTATATTTGCAACGATTCCCCTGCAATGCTGAGTCAAAATACCAACTGCTTAATGTATTATTTTAGCTCACATCTTGGGTATCTTTGATTATTTTTTTTATCAACACGCAACGTACGTACAAGAGTGCGCATGTGCGACTCATTTGTAAACTTTGTCGCCATTGTAATGTGAAAATCGGACACATTGTTATTACGGGCAGTGTTTTTGTCTCTGTATGCTGAAAGCTGCCGGGTTCGACTCACATGTTCTTCCAAACGGATGTTTCACCTTTTCCCCATGGCTTCCTCCGCTAGTCTAGTTTTTCAGACTGTACGTACTTTTCAACAATTGGCACTCATATAACTCAAATAAGTTATAAGTTTATATGACTTCTGCTAGACGTTTTCTTTTTCTAATTGTTGAGTACAAATCATGCTTAAGTCCAGGTCGAAGAATGTTTTGCCGTAAATGGCCCTCACTAGAAATCGGTGGGTTGTAAAGTGCAACCACAAAAGCGTATTCTCCACTGGTGCTTTTAGCTACAGCTAGTCCCATTTCTTTCGTTCCTTTCCATATAATTTGCACAAAATGTCGCGTTTTATCGTTTATCTTTGGATACGAAAAACTGTACGACTGAATTTCGTTGTACCATTTTTTTATCGCCTTTCTTGCCGTACTTTCACCAGTATATAGTATCTGAGCAAGACTCTCTCCTTGTGGCTCTTGAAGGTCGTCCAAAGTAAGAAAATCCTTTGCTGCCATATTGTCAGCAATAGTTTGAGCTTTTCTTGCCAAAGAAGCTGACCAGGCCAGCGGCGGTGAAAAATGTTTGGCTCTGAGCTTGTTGTGCTCTTCCAACGATTCCGTTTCCACGTCACCTAGGATAACATAGTAATAAGTACAAAGGTTTGAGTGAACGCACGTAATTATACTAGGGTTAGAATCAGTAGCATAATGCTGCAACATCAAAGCTTTGTGATATACCTGCACAAAAACGTTTCCGACAGTTTTTTGTTTGAAACAGATCTTTTTGAGGACATGTGTTCACCAGACAGACGCGTGCTCTCACAGATGTTCCTTTTCCACATGTCACTGAGCACGTGGACCAGTCATTCCATTCACTGAACGTGGCATCTAAAGGACAAAAAACCCAGTTGCATTAACTACCAGTATATTGTTAGAAAATGTTGAACATTCTTGGTCTGCTAAATGACGTTTTCGTACATGTGTGATGAAGAAAAAATAACAACACCAAAATGCAATCCACTGAAAACTTTTGTTTTATCAAAATACTTCAGCTTGACGGCAATCGTTTCCAATGATTTTTAATTTCGTACGTTTCCAAGGTGATGTAAGTACTAAGTAGTACTTTGTTAATGTAAAAGATAGCATTTTAGTATTGCAGTTTTAGATAGCGTTTAAGTATTGCAGTTTTAGTATCGCAGAAACAATTTCTTTACTTATAATATACTCAAAAAAATATGCAGGTTCTGATTGGTCAATGACGAGTGCATAAATAGGTTATAGAGTGCAATACGGAATTGTGATAAGCGGTACCGGACAAGTAGAGACTCGATAGAGACATTTTTGCCACTTAATGATATTGAAGATCATGCTTAAATATTTTCTGAACTACAGTACTGTGATTCTTTCAAAAATTTCACGCTTGGTTTGGCTGCGCGTTCAAATAAACCAGTGAAGCGTTTTTTTGTGTGCAGAGTAGCGTGACGGCCGCAGCAAAATTTTGTTGAGAATATTATAAACAAAAAATCGTATGGACTGCTCGTGCATTTCGTGATTTATGGTCACTCGTGATGTTTTGAAAGTTCTCAAATAGCACTCGCCTAAAGTCTCGTGCAATTTTAAGAACTTTCAAAACATCACTCGTGCCCATAATCACGAAATTCACTCGTGTTCATACGATTTCCTGTACTTATTGCATTATTAATGTTTCTTTTTTTACTTTTTGCCGTGTAATGGATATATTTAAAGCATCGCGTTATCTAGCTTACTTCTCAGCTTTTCTGGGTGAAAACAAACTGTTGTTGTTGTTTTTCATTTCATTCGTTTTTAGAATATACCAATACCGGGCAGGATATACCGAATTTTAGTAGCGAAAAACATTAATCAATAGTTCGCTGTGTATCAACCCCCTTACCTTTTACACCGGGAACGTCGTCATTTTGATCCTGAGGCGTTGGGTGTATTGGATAATAGTAAAGACTCTTCAACGAAACACTTGTTGGTGTGTATCTGGAGGATCTCGTAGGAACAGATCTTGGGCCCACCGCTCCTCTCAAATAGGATATAATATTTTCCATTTTTGTTATGTCTGCTAAGGAGTAAATACGAGGTGAAGGATCTTCGCCTGGCTGATTTCTTCGGAAACCAGTTGAAGTTTGCTTTTTGCCATTTCTATAGTCACTTGTCTTGCCGTTATTTTGCTCTGTCTTTATATCCTCGTTACGCGTTGTTTTCTTGAGAGCGACATACAGCTTTGTGTACAGTTTTTGTTCCAAGTCTTTCTGAATGTCTTTTACGTTTTTATATATCAGCTGCTGTTTATCATTGTCGTGTGATCCAGGCTGTTGTGCAAGGGTCAGAGACTCTTCAGCGGTGTTCTTCGCTGGAACTTTTCTAATTTCATCGATTACTTTGGTAAGTGAATCTGGGACTCTCTTTGTGCCAGAATTTGAATGCTGTATAACGTTTGTTTCACCGTTGCTTGGTTTCTTGACACTGTCTGCTTTAGGGGACGCACTTGTGATTCCTTCATAGTTTCCAACATTATCGGTGGGAATGTGTTTTTCATTTTCATTTTTTGAATTCAATGTTGTTTTACTGTTGTCGAGGACTTCCTTTTCATTATAAGAAATAGTTTGGGTACCTTTGCCCTTATTGACAATCCTCTCCTCTTGGCTTTTGTCAATGTTTTTCACTTCACTTGTTAAACTGTGGCTATTTTGGATCACTAGATTATTATTATTTCCATTGTTATGCGTTTCGTTTGGCTCCTTGAGTTTATCGTTACCACTGGCGTGGTCAGTTTTAATGTTGACAATTTCTTGATCGCCGTTGCTGTTTTTGGCATTCGTGCTTTCCTTGTTTGTGTCATCTGTTTCATCCATCATCTTTCCGTGTGCACTCTTGTTGTCTTCGTTGTCAGAAGCTAAATCACTACTATCATCTGTTTCATCCATCATCTTCCCGTGTGCACTCTTGTTGTCAGAACCTGCATCGCTACTATCATCCGTCATCTTCCCGTGTGCACTCTTGTTATCTTCGTTGTCAGAAGCTAAATCACTACTATCATCTTTTTCATCCATCATCTTCCCGTGTGCGTGTGCACTCTTGTTGTCTTCGTTGTCAGAACCCAAATCACCCTCATTGGAATTCACTCCATTACTCGTGTCTTCGTCTGAGTTTTGAGCATCGGATTGGTCCTGACTTGTATGAGTGCTTTCGTCATCTTTCCATTCAATATTTCTCCCACGATCACCCTCTTGCTGATTATGATCAGACATTTTGCCATTTGACATTGAATTATTGTCTTCACTGTCGGAGTTTGATTCTTCCTGTTGATCTTCCATGTCTTCATATTTGTTTCCATGGTTTTCGAAGTCATTGCCATGGACATCAAAATTACCAAGATTGTCGGCATTCTCGTAGTTATCGATATTTGCGTAGTTTTCCAATTCTTTGTATAATTTTGCATCTTGGTTCTTGATTTGTTTGTTGAGATTCTTCATGGAAGATGCTTGTGGACTCTGTTCATTATATGTTTCACTATCTTTATCATTTTCGTCGTAAGATCTATCACTGGTGCCGTCGTCACTAATACTATCCCACGATTTTTGTCCCTGGCCCATATTATCATTTTCAGAGTACTCGGAATCTTGGAAGTTATCATAATTATCTTTCCATTCTGTTGTTTTACCAAGATGTCTACTGCTTTGAGCATTGTTGTAATTCGACGGCAATTGTGTGCCATCTTCATCTTGTTCATAGTCCTGGACAGAATCCGAGTGACTAGTACCGTGTCCAAACTTAGTGCTGTCCTTTACTGACATATCCTGATGCCTTTTACTGCCATCGTTTCTGTGATGAAAATTAGACTGGGCATTACTTTCAGTTTTATCTTGATCTTTGTTATCACTAGAATATCTGTCCTGACTGAAATTGTCTGTATCTTCTAACATACTACTATCTTCAAACGACTTCACGTTAAACTCGTTAGGATCTTTCATAAGCCAGTCAATAGCTTCTTGATTCCCTTTAAAGTCTGCTTTGGTTTCCGAGTTATATTCTGGCATATCACGTAAATTATATCCTCCATCTTTATTGTCACTATCGGAAACTGATATCTGGTCGTTTCCATTTTGGTACTTTTCGCCTTCGTACGTGTCTTCTTCTGTCTCCAAGGAAACATCTAATGGACGAAAGTCTTCAATTCCATTTGTCTGAAGCATCACTGAAGGAATAACAAAGTTGGCGTCAGTTTATTATAGGCTTTCTAACTATTATTATCCACACTGTACGAAAGTACGCACCTGCTTATTTCCTTCTTATATCATATGTTATTCGTACCCTCTTAAATACACGTTTAACGTTTAGAATCGGATTGATTGATTTTGACTTGCTTACCTAACAACCGTTCATGGATGGAAAGCCATTATTACTGTTACTTACTTCCCTCATCTCTACTGTCTTGAAGCAGTTTTGGTTTCACAAACGCATTCAAGTTGTCAAGGTCATGCGGTGCTACGCGACTGTCGAGGATCACCAGATCTGCATGCAATATACACAAGGTTGATGAAACAACTATCTCATTTATAAAATTTCTGTATGACACCAGTTTACAATAAAATTATCCTAATATGCATAATGCATAATGGATCTAACTTTTCAAGTTTCACTGACCTTGTAATGGTCTTCCTTTGTGAATCACGTCTATCTTTTTCCTACCGATTCTTACACCTGCAGGGAAGAAAACTCCCTCAAGTCAGAACAGCAGCTGCGATCATATCCTATCCACATGAGAAATTCTATTGAAATTTTTCTTACCCTCGAGACAGTTCTGTCCGATGGTATGTAATAATAACATCATGAAGACTGTTACACGAGCCATCCAAAACATTCTGCTTTGAGGAAACTAAGATGAAAGAGAGAATTATGGATAATTTGTTTTTATGCAACCACGAGGTGTAAGAAGAAAGTACATTTATATTAGGTAATATCTAAAGTAAGTTGTAAGTCACTTTTAAAACCCAGGGCTTGACTAACTGAATCGACCCATAAATAATACAAAAACAAGTCCATCGAATAATAGGTGTTTACGTACATTCAGCAGTGTTTATCAAAGGCTCTCATGAACCAGCTCAGGATGTAATTGATATTAATGACATTCATTGAACGTAGTTGTTGTCCCTTCCCAGTGAAAATCCTTGAATTGGAGGCTTGAGAAATGGGGATTCCACTGTATATATATTAGGCAACAGCCCAAATCTGACAAAAGGGAATTATTCTGAAGCTCAAATGCGTCTATAGGTTCCACTATTGCATACCAAAACACAATAACTTTGAAATAATTATTGATTAGTATTATTTTCAATTTCTGGTTTGACTCTGGTATTTATGTATGAACCTATCAATGAAGGGGAGGCTGGGCATATACGGGGCATTTGACCTCCATTGCTGTCCCCACCCTCTGGAATTTGGCTTGCCAGTCAATGATTCATAAATACACAACCAAGTATAATTTAATATAGGGATTTATTATATGGCAAACTGGTCCACGACGAAAAGGAGCATTCTAATTGGTTCCCTGAGCAGTCCGAATTTTGCAATACGGACCGCTAACGAACTCATTTCGCCGAATTCCTTTTATGAAATATTAAACAAAGGAAAACTGTTTTATATTAAGTATTCTAAACATTTTTCCTTATGTCTGGCGGACAATTTTGGGCTTTTTTGGCTAAACTTTTCGCAAAGTGGCCTGAAAAATGCAAGAATATGCTTAGCTTTGGCGCGCGCGCGTTAGCCGAGAACGGTTGCATTAATTTATCAACAAATTTTTTAAAAAGCCATTATAATAAAAACTTTATTGAACTAGCTTGTTCGGTCCGTATTGTGAAATATTGGTCTCGTTCTTTTTTTGCAAGTTTATGGACTTCGCCTTCGGCTCGGTCCATAAAAAAGAACGAGACCAATATTTTCCCAATACGGACCTCACGCTAGTTCAATAACATCTATATATTGTATGAATAGTACTAAAGTCCCTTTTTATCTAAATCAGTCTATAAACACAAAACATTCAAGACCTCTGTTACACATACTTATGAACTGTAGGTAATATTTGTACTAAGAAGCCTACATGCACATTCATATCTAAAGCCTGGTTTTTACTTGGCACACAAGTGCAAGTGTCCATATTACATGTAAACTGTCAGTGAGATAAGCACAAAGATGGAAACATTTTGATTGTTCTACTTGCACTTGCACTTGCATTTCAAATCGGATGAAACTCCCCCACCTTATAACTTAATAAAACTATAGTAGAAAAATCCATCAGAGAAATTTAAAATAATATGTGCTATCAGAGGTCTATAACTAGAGGTTTCCATCTAGCATTGCGCGCGGCCCATCAGATTCGCAGTTAGGCTATTTTTAGACACTTTTCGCGCGAAACCAGCAGCCAATCACGCACCATGCCTGACAAATATGGTCATTGAACGCGCTAGCTCGACAATTTTTGTTCAAGACGGTTTGTTCGTCGATTGAAAAGATGGCTAAAATCACTAAGTAAAAAGCCTTGGCCCTTCTAAATCAAACAAAAGTTAATTCTACTAAATAATGCACGAAGTTTGGAACGAAATATTTAATGGGAAATGCCTGTAAAATGTACAACTAATGCGACTGAAAGAGCACTAAAGGCAGCCTGAAATTAATTTACGGGAAGACCGCGGACACAATTAATTCGTCCAAAGAATGAAAACCTGTTTACAACACAAGTTTAAGCTTAGTCTATTCAGTATTGTTACCTTGTATTTCGACGAGTCTTGTCAATTCCAGCTGAATTAAGTTTTAAAACCAGCACAATAAATATCCATGGATCAGTTAAGACGTTATAAGCTTATAACTTGAGCTTACGGCAGTTCGTCAAGCGTTCGTGACAGTCAATCATTCAAAGATCACTTCACAGTGAAATTCTCTTTCTTTCCATCCATGTAGACATTGAGGGTTTCCTTTGTTCTTTTACTTCAATGAACTTGATTTCAAGCTCAATTCGTTAATTCTGTAGTCGCGCAAGTTTTGCCCGCCGTATAAACAAGTGAAACCTTTGGCTGCGTATAGCTGTCCGTTCAACTTGTAAAATGAATATAATGTTCAGCTCCACAATTATTTCGAAACTTCCCATGTTAAGCTAAACCATCTGCACAATTTTCCAGAATATACGAAACTTTGGAGAGATTGAACGAAGATTAATCCGCGGAGAAACCTTTGTCTTTTCATTCAACTTTCGACAACTTGCCAACTGGACACCGCGCCAAGTTTTGCCGCCGAATTCATACAAATCATGCTTCATTTAGATTGAACTGAAAAATCACTCAGTCGATGTATAGTTTTACAAAAAGTATACCGAAGTTTGACCTAAATTTAGTGAAGTATTTAAACAATTATTACATTCTGCTGTGACGCTTTTCGCTTTTCCTTGGCCGGCAAAGTTTCTGCCTTTGAGTAGCGCTCGCATATCATTAAAAATGGTTCAACGTGATTGGCTGCTGGTTTCGCGCGAAAAAGTCTAAAAATAGCCTAACTGCGAATCTGATGGGTCAAGACCCAATACCAGAGATGGAAACCTCTAGTTATAGACCTCTGGTGCTAATATAAATACAAGCCTCAGATGAATCCTGCTTTTCTACACGGAAACGCAAAAAGGTTTTGCAGCCAAAATATTTAAGCTTATTCAAATACCTGTTTAAGCTATCGATCGATCGATCATTCCTAAAATATTCCCTGCTGGAACCGTCCTGTTCCCGGTGCTTCATTTAAGTTTTATAAACCCCTTGATCCCAGCTTGATTCATCTCCAAATAATTTGTCGATGTGCTTCGATAAAGAAACATGATGTAAATTCGTGAAAGAAGCATTTCTCAAACCGAGGAACGAAGGAATTGCAGAATTTATCCGTTTGTTGGCATCGGAACTCCTAAAGGTCTATCTTTTAAATGTGTAAGACGAGAGAAGTCAAAGAAATAACGTCCTGAAAATCGGAAGCAACCCGGCCTCCGTTTTGTTTGCTGTGCGATCGGGCTACTACTACCCCCGACCCGGCTCCCGACTCCAATAATTACCAAATATTGCGCCCGCAATGTTGTTTAGTGTTGTGATTTCCCAGGCATTATGCACTGGTCAGCGGAATTACCAAGAAAAGTTTACACCATCACCGCTCACCGCCTATAGACTAACAAATTTTTCCCAACCATAATGATAAGCTCATCCTTCGCTAAAAAGTGGATCTTTCAGTGAAAGAGTTATAGTATAAAAGAGGTTTTGGCCTGCACGACTCCTACGGTTAGTGACATTTGTCCATTTGCCGTTATCTATAATTCGGTCTTTCCACTATTATGCTTCACATATTTAAGGGCACTATATGCTGTATTATTAGGAGGAGTTTTCAATACAAGACGTTAAGAAGTTTAAGAGGATGTTCACTCACTGAAAGGTTGCCTTTTCAATTGGCAATATGTTATTTTGTGATAGTTCATTTACAACGTACTGAAGAGGCTGCAAAGAAACCTCAGAAATATTTCTGGGTTTCCTTTGCAGCTGCTTAAACTGTTTAGTAGCTTCACGGCTGTGGAGATTCACTGGCATTGTTCATACGCAGATGACATATACGATTTTTAAAATATACCGTACACATAATCAAATACCACACTTGTTTTGATCCACTTCACCGAAATGTGTCGCATTGTGAAGATAGTAGTCTTCTGGTCTTAAGATTAAATTAAACTTACGGGAATACCTGATCGAACTTCCATACGATACGTGAGATTCTAAGAACAAAAAATACATCATTTCTACGTACAATAATTTCATAATTTCATTTTACGTACCTTTTGATCTACAAAATAGATGATAAGATCCCTATCCCATGTTTGATGGACTCGTAGATGTCTTGATAATAGCGATAATTTCGATCGCAGACGTTAGAGCTTCATCGCCTGAAAGTGGTACGTAGTTAATGAATAGTTGATAAACTTCGTTAACAGCTACGATTCATATTCATTTCTTTTTCTTGTTTATGAAGGGAGTTTGTATTGAAAATTCTCATTGTGAACGTTGGTGTTCTATCGATTCTCGGCCTATAAACTCTCCAGTGAAAAATAAGAGATCCAATTTTAAAAATATGAATTTTAACTATTTGCTTAATCACCTGACGGTGACAATTCTTTTGCGGGTTACAAATTGATTCAGTTACAACGCATGATTTCCTCAGTGAGATGCGAATGAAATGGACAGGAATATAGAAAACATTATTTGTCGAATCATCTGATGGCTGCCTGCACTGAGACGAACGGGGTGAAATAAGCGTATAGGTTATCTGAAATGTGTCATGTTATAAATTACCGGTTTTTAGGCGCTCTAAAATGACTACCTGATCATCATCTCCAAAGGCACATGTTTTAAAAACCTTCCTCAACCTTGCGTTTAACCAGCCCACTGAGATGACAGATCTATTTTCTGCCATGGGATCTATTTTGGCATAATTTGGAAAAAGCCAAAGCATATACCTAAATTAAGGGACACCAGGTAATAATCGTGAAATGGAATTTAAGAACATCATTCAAATAACCGTAGCCCATCAGCAAGTGTGGAGTGTTAATGAAGGCGAAGATGGAAATGGATTACCATGTAAACAAAGTCGAAAACGCCAGGCTAATGTTTTCAAGCTTTGCTCGGATTCCTTTTGAACTGTGCAACATGGCTTTAGTTTACAAACCCGCTGACAGTGCTAATTATTAGGGACGGTCACCGTTCTATAGTTTCTTTACTGTTTGATGTTAAAAAAGGACGGAATAAACATATCCTCTACTAATTTTATTATCCGAAATGATTATTCGGCGCTCGCTGAGCAAATATCACACAAAATTGTGCTAATTTTATTTTATTAAGTATTCTGTATTCATATCATTTCAGATAGCCTGTCTAAATAGTGCATTTAAGTGTAGCTTATAACCTCTCTCCCTCGCGGTTCTTATGTACCTGGCTCTGCATTCGGAAGGGATCAGGTTTCCTCCTAAAGAAAAGGGTTTTTTTCCTGGCGGGCAGCAGGCATACTAGTTTCTAATGTATTTGTACAGTTTTATATAACGTACACTATCTCAACTTATCATCAATAAACGGGGGCTGTTCCTCACTAGATGCTGGGCTAATCCGGTGCAGCAACCAGTACCCCATTTACCAGTGGAAAGTTGTGTTTTATTGATTGATGTAGGGAATAGGGAAAACTGAACTCGTTTCTCAAAAGAGAGAAATTTCATTGGAAAGAACAATATGGCCGCCGTGACGTCATTTTTTATTAGCTTCTGATATCATAGAGAACCTAGCCTATGAATAGGCTCCGCGGAGGGGATGGGGTAAAAAGAAAATGGCGTGCTAGCCCTCACCGCGGAGCCTATTCATAGGCTATAGAGAACCCCTATGTAAATGTACTTTCTGATCCGGTAAGAAGGCCGCCTAGTGCTCATTGTATCAATGATAGGGCTAACAAATAGGTCACTGAATAATATTCCTACTGGCCCTTTATAGCCGTAGCAAGGAAACGAGGCGACAAGTGACAAAGAAAACTATTTGACTTGGTGGGATTTTGAACCGCGACCTCGTTCATTTACACTTTAATTGACTCATTTATCATTTCCAGCATTACTGATCTGACTGATGGAGGATTTAATGTGTATCGTTTACTATTAGAAATAAACACCGTGTAGCATTTGTTTTTCGAATAATTCTTTACAGCAAGGAGCCCAAAAGTGTGACCACTTTTAAATAATTCCCATTTCTTCGTGCGTAAATACTATCCAATCAGAAACCGAAAATAGCTATCCTCGGCTACTGATTGTATAGTATGCGCGCACGAAAGAATGTGAATTAATTAAAAGTAGTCAAACTTTTGGTCTCCTTGCTGTAAATGTATTACGACTAGTGAAAATAAGTTTATGAAGAGAGGTCATTCCAGAGACGTCTATTTTTAAAATGATGACGTTAGCAAATTATATGATCCTTGTTATGTCTAATTTTCCGTTTTATCTCAGTTGCAAACATTTGGTAGAATATAAATAGAGGATATTACATGGCCGCGCGGGGATACGAATTTTATCTTCGAGTGCTGATAATATATATCTATCTCTCACGCGAGTGAGCGCAGCGAACGAGTGAGAGAGATACTATCAGCACGAGAAGATAACATTCGTATCTCCAAGTGGCCGTGTACGTAATGTTCTTTTCATTATATAGATACTGATGGAATGTCCAGATTAAACACAGTGTTTAAAGAGGCAGTATCACGGGGATTTGATGTCATTTCAAAACCAAAAAAAACGTCCATCCTAGTGTACTAAAACTGTCAATAATTGTCTCTGGCCATAGAAACTGGGTCGCATTTTCGTTTCCAAAATGCACTAGAACAGACCATAATTTGTTCCTCTTTCAAGAATTTGGTTGATTTCTTTTTCTTGGTGTTCTAGAATTATTTTGTAAATAAAAAAATGTACTGAAGCAAAGTTTTGACCAAAAAAGGTCAAAATCCCCGTGATACTGCCCCTTTAATTTAAATTTAATTTCTCCGTTTACTCCTTAGATTTTGTTTCGATTGAGAAGACATATCAAACAAACATATCAAACACTCGAGACAGTGTTTCATCGGCTATCCAAACACCTCGAATTTCGTCAAAAATACTCCGCTGCGCGTCGTATTTTCAACTCTATTCTCGGTGTTTGAATATCCTGATGAAATACTGTCTCTTCTCTCGTGTTTGATATATTACTTCAAAACAGCGAAAAAGTGGTCACCTAGACTGACCCCAAGTTCGCAAAAAATGTCATGACAGGCTTATGAAACGTATAGACAAAGTGCGTTTTATCCCAAGAAAATGTTAGTTTCTGTTCCAAAAAAGTCGAATTGAGCTTCAAAATTGTTAACAAAGAAAATAATAAACGGGAAGCTCTATTGTTATTGGCTGATCATGTCAGTAACCATGACGACATCAACATCTTCACATGTAAAAGATAAAAATGATATCTTCACTACGGGCGATGAAGATATCGTTTTTTTAGTAACAAGAAAAATCCTGGTATTTCATCAGTATCTATATAATAAAACTAAATTCAATCTGACGTATCATTAATTGTTTCGATATTTATTTACTATTTTGTAAATTGCAATGTATGATGAAAATGTTTTCGTTACGTTAGTTATATAGTATTTACGTAGTAGACTTTAACACAAATGAAGCAATCCGAACGTTTTCTGTCACGATAAAGAGTTTGCCTTATGAAAGCCAGAGCTAAAAAACATTTATAAAAATTAAAGCTTATAATTGAGGCCAATAAGATCATTTACTATATTTTAGTCTAATCAATTTCTTTCCATGATGACTGCTTTTCGAATGCTTATCACGTCCAGCTCTACCTTTGCGCTACATTAGCCCAATGAGGACAAAACATCGCTACAGATTATTTTCAAGTACCGTAAAGTTCCGAAAATAACGACACCTTTTCTTACCCAAAAGTAACGACCCTCGGAAAGTAGCGATAGCTCTAACGATCCAACTTAAGGAAATAAAAATGTGTTCAAGAAAAATTCGAAGGAAAATCAGTCATTGTCATATATATGGAATGAAAACTAAGATAAAACGTGTTGAAAAGAATTTACATCAGAACAGAGTACTGTAATGTATTTCCCTTGGAATAAGAAACACAGCTTCTGTTATTACAGTATCTGTTATTTCCAATGTTTCTTGATAAAAATCAAATTACGAAGGGTCGTTACCGGGGTCGTTACATTCGGGGGTCTCTACTTTTGGGTTTTACTAAATACCATATGACGTTTTATCGCTACTTTCAGGGGTTGTTACTTTCGGAACTTTACGTATTATAGGAAATACAGTTATTTTTAGTTATTTTTAACTTTGTGGTTTTGGCAGATGGACGTTGCTTTTCTCTTTGCTCCTTGTGTTTCCAGGAGGATCATAAAGCGCTACCACAAACGTTTGTTTTTCGTCTTTGGTTTTAGCTTCCCCAATTCCGAGCCATTTGGAGCCCTTCCATATGAGCTGTGTAAAGTGCTTCGTGGAGCCATCGATGATTGGATCTTCAAAGTTGTAACTCTTGACCTCACTATACCAGTCAGCGGTTGCTTTCTCGGCAGCGATATCATAACTGTGCCACAGCCGAGCAACGTTCATACCGGAATGTTCCTCTTTTAAGTCCGATAAACGGATAGAATCGTCTGCTAGTTCATTTGCGATTGTTTGGGCCTTGGCAGCCAAATGTTGGGACCACATAAGCGGAGGACTTTTATGCCATTTTCTGAACTTGTTGTGCAAACGAAGACCTGCTCTTCCCAGTTGTTCTGAAAGAAAGACGAGAAACGACCATCCACTAACGCTCATACAGTAAGCACTGATTCAACTTTTAAAACAGTAACCGATTAACTTCCAATACACAGTCTATACTCCCTTTTGATGGGTTATTAAATGGCAGCAGTAAAATGAGGCTATCTAGAGATCTTCTGTACTTAGTCTCGCCAGGATCACGTTTACATAGAAGACTTACACTGAGTCGCCTGCTCTGCAGTCGGCCGATTATGTTCCATTTGTCTCCAGGCAAGGATTAGAGACAATTCTGTCAAATTGATTTGATATTGACAAAACAACCCACGCAATTTTTAGAGTTTTAGAATAAAAAGCAACTAAATGTAGAGCTTTAAAAATAGGGACAATTCGTGAAACTCTATCCACGAACTTTCCCCGTTTATTCCATTATGCAGCCTCTTTTTATCTAAACCCTCTTGGTAAACTTGCTAACGTTACTGGTCTTACTCTCTATTTGTAGGAGTGGGATCGTAAGTTGGTAATTTACCGATAACCTTAACTTTTGGTTAATCTTACCGGGACATGGCTGCATGATACAAGCCTTGCTCTCAGTCCTGTATCCCTTACATTGTGTTCCCTTGCACAACTGAGCTCTGGCTTGAATACCTTGACCACAAGTCACTGAACATGGCGACCAAGAATTCCGCTTATCTGAATATTTTTACAGAAATGGATAGCATTAGCTCTATTAATTAAAACATGTACTAAACTTGTTAAAATTTCTCAATATTCCATTTCCGAGTTCATTCTACCTCTGTTTCAAAACAAGTTCAGTTGCGAATCCTTTCAAATGAAAATGAGGTTTACTCACAAGTTCATTCAGATGCAACTGATCAAACTCATTTTCATATAAAAGGTTTCGCATCTGGATAGGCAAAAGGCAACTCGGAAATGACCAATTACTTTCTCCTTTCCCTTTTAACTTACGTACCAGTCGTAACTTTACTAATCAATAATGTATAACATTGTTGTACAACTGAAAATTAAAGTAAGGTACAGATGGGTGTAGACCGACACACTTACACTTTGAGAAAAAGGTTAAGTCTTCTATCACGTATGGGTTTTGTGTTTCTCGAATTCCTTACAAGTGGTTTCTGTGTTACATGTGACGAAGAGATCGATTCCGACCATCAACCGGACGCATACTGTATGTGGTTTCATCGATGGAAAATTACAAGAACTGAAAATGTATCACGAGTGATGCCTAGTTGAGATCTGTTGTTTTTTCGTGATTGAGGTTTGGCACAACTTGCATTAGGATATCAAAGCATTATTCCATGAACATAATGGTTTCTTTTCAGCGGACGGTAATGACAAGCAAGTAGGTCAAGTAGAGAGTTAAAAAATACTAACCATTTCGTGACCTTCCAGGACCAAAGCTAAGCCTTCCCCTGTTTACAGGAGAGTCCTCGATAAACTTCGAAGGCCTCAGGAAACTCTTCAAGGACAACAACTTGTTGTTTTCCACACTTCCCCGCAGTCTTAAACTAGGAGGAAATATGTCAGATGGGGGTGATTGCCCTACTCCGGCAAACGAGACTCGATTTAGTTCGTTGTATTTGGTCGGGGATATTTGATTCAAGTCATTAAGTGTGTGACCTCTTGTTGGTCTCACAGATGACAGAACTCTATTGGCCTCTTGAAGAACTTCATTCGCTTCATTGTGGTACCTATCATCTAACTTGGTATTCGTTTTCCCAAGGATCTGCCAGCTGAGCATTTCTTTGTTTATGTCATCGTCATGATTTTTAATCATACTTTCTTTCTTTGCAAATTCCTGCATTGGAGCTGTCTGACTGAGAAAATGGTTCATTTGGTCGGCATCTGTAACCATTTCAGGTTTGGAGTTGCTATTTTCGTTTTTATTTAAAGAAACGTCATTGGTAATGACTTTGTTCGTGCTTGTATCCATTAACGTGACATTACCTGGTATCTTAAGTACAAGCGATCCGTCATCACTAGTGCCGGCCTTGAAGCTAACTGGTTTTCCTGCACCAGAAATTTTCAGTGTAACATAATTTTCCTTCCTCGAGTCTCCCTCCTTAGATTGAATTAGATTATTCAGTGACGGTTTTTCAGCACCCTGAGATTCTGGAACATTTGGCGATTGATCTTTAATCATGCGAGACGGCGCAAGGGGATTCCCTTGAAAAACATGTCCCTGAATGTGAAGATTTATTCCCTTTGGCAAATTTAGTTGTTGTGTTATTTGTCCAGTGACAAAACCGAGTGCATCTTTAGATGATATCTTTCCTGAAGTTAAAACCTTCCCTTGCGAAGGCAATGTAGGAAAATGATAATTATTTCCATTAGGTTTCGCTGCCATCAAAGTCGACTCTTGTGTTTGTAAAGGAGATGTCGTTGTTATCAGTCTATTTGCCAGCAAAGTGTTGATGCCCATATTGTTTTGATCTGGATTCCCTCCCATAATTTTATTGAGAAATTCCTGCTTAAGATTATCTTCACTCTGGTGTTCTGAATCATTTCGATGTTTTAACAAGTCAAGGACGACCTTTTTACCAATACTCGAAAAAAGATCTGAATTATCCGATGGCAAGTGATGTGGCTCTTCTTGGTCGTTATTGAAGCCCTGGAAGAGTTCTTTATCTTGAGTATCAAGGTTTTGATAATAATTCTTCGGCATTTCAAATGGATTGCTTCCAAAATTAGAGTGATAATCTGCCACTTTGTCATATCCTGATTCCTTGTAGCTGTATTCAGGCAAAGGGTTGTCTTTGTAAATGTCACTAATTTTTCCCACATTAGCTGCTTGCGGCTGATCGGTCTCAATCTGGCTAATTTGGCTATAGAATTCTTTATCCAGCCCTCCATTGCGAAGCGTACCTGCAAATGGATCTGCATTTTTGTACATTTTAAACGGGAAAATAGCAATTATGCAAGGTTTTCAGTGGTAAGTGATTTAAATTTATTTTTGGCTTGACATGAACAAACTGGTTTGACTTTCATTTTCTCTCTCACTAATTATAATAGTCTGAAACAAAAGAAAATTATGAATCAAACTAGTTAAAAAAATTTCGAGCCAAAAACAATTTTAAATCACGACATATAAATATTCACTATCTTTAGCTATTTTTTTTCAATGGCACATTGGCTTCAAAAAACAACAGTTACAGGCAATTTTTAATTCAATAAGAGTTGCTGTTTATTTTCCTATAATTTGGGGTAGGAGGATAAAATGACGTTCGCTCAATTGCGTTTCAAAGTCAATAGATCCGACTTGAAGTGGGTCGACTCAACCGTTACTTCAGCGTGCATTGTTATCGGCGCATGCACGTGCAGAAGTTAAGTGGCTGCTTACTCATATCTTCGGGTTTCCCCATTTCATCTCTTGTTACCTTGTCAACGAAGTTCCTACTATACCTACTAACATCTGGAGGAGAAGAAATCATGAAATAAAATATTTTACTCATTCCCATAACCCTGCCGTAGAACTGTTTCCAATGGATGGAGCGCTAATGGGAACCTTTGTAAAATAAACATTGGCTAGTAGTCCATGGAAGGTTACCGCCCCAGCCATTTGTCAGGTTTTTTACTCCTTGGTGGAGTGAGGCATTGTTAGAGTAAAGCGCCTTCCCCAAGAACACAACGCAAGGACCCTGGCCAGGCTCAAACCCGAACCTCTAGATCCTATTGCGACACATCATTTGGCCCCGCCCCTCCCTCCCTCGGGATAGGATTATTTTTCGATGGATCCCTAAATAGTACAACAAAATACAAATATTAGCTTCGGCAGAATGATCTCAGTTTTTAATGTTTGTCGCAGACCATAGAGGATGTAAATAGTATTAGCGAATGAATTATAAACTGTGACTGTCCTTGATAACTTACCGTTGCTTCCTGAATTTTGATGGGAAGGATCAAATAGGTCACTTCCTTCAATCTTTGACGTTATCTCATGCGAAGAGTCGTCATGATCGCCATTAATTTCTGGTTAAAAATGAGAAAACGAAATCATGTCTAATATAAATGCTACCAATGTGTGTGTGTGTGTGTGTGTGGGGGGAGGGGGGAGGGGGGGGGGGGGGGGGTGGGGGCGAGGTGTGACTGGGGGTTTACTTATAAATTGAAGTTGTCAAGAAGCGTACCGTTATTATGGATAGGGTACTTTTAAAAAGCGCGTATCCCACGAACTGAACAGATACTCAAACTGTTTTTTTATATTTAATAAAGATGTTTCAGTAGACGTGGAATCTACAACTTTTAATCTAGGGCTGTTAGGACTTTACCTTTGTCGAATTGGTTGACCAAACGCTGGTCTATTGGAGACAATTGTCCAGAATACACCAGAGCGCTGTTCGTTAAACGTTGTTCCTCTGTGAAAAAGGGAAACCGCTGGGTAACTAAAGATCAGTCTTAAACGCAACTCACCCGTATAGAGTGGTTTTCAATTGAGTGTCGTAAAACCCTAACCAAAGCAATTACAATGGCCACCGGCACAACAGACGTAGGAAACAATGAACCAATGAGAATTAAAACCAAATACACGTACAGCCAGTTAACTTGTTTTTGCAGCACGGTCGCTCATAGTGTAACAAATCAAAAGCACTGCTCAAGTACCCCAGGCACTTATTCTTGTAATTTGCAATGCAACGTTAATGTTACATAGATTCAAATTGCAGGGAATCTTCCAATGTTTGCAAAATTGTGCGATCAACTGCAGCGTGTAACATTTATAAAATCCCTGAGAAGGAAATGATTATCATGACTACCTTGCAAGGCTGGCAGTTGTTGCAACAAATTGACATCACTTTTTCTTGAACTTCTCGCATCTAAAGATATAATCATAAGACAATTCTTTGTTTTCATCTGACGTCATCAAAATTCTAAAATCTAAACTGTCAATCCTACAAAGCTATTCATTTTATATCTTCTAGATATGAAAATCATTCATCTCTATGCAAAGTTTGGTATTGATCAGTGATTACTTCTGGAAATAAAGCTATTTGAAATTTGTCATGTCCCGGATGAACGTGTTTCTGAACTGTCACAAAAAACGGATATTTTTATATCATTTTTAAATTTTCAGACGTGATAATAATTTAAAAGTGATGTCTAAACAGATTTGAAGTGAAAGCTAATGATATTGACGGTAGAATCTACTCTACTTCTTGTGCAATTTTATGGCGGCCATATTTGTGTCCCTCTGAAGGACACAAACATGGCGACGGCATACTAAATACTGTAATTTTTCTGATAATAACTCGGTTATGAAAAACGCTACAAAGCTATAATTTGGACAAAACGTTTCTTTCTGTCAGTTCTTTTACCTGTTAATTTTCTGATGTTGTTCATGCAAGCAAACAGTTTTTGTAACCAATAGCTAGGTATTTATACAGAATAGTACTGATATAACAATATTCCAAGAATATTTCATTTTACTCTGAGGTATTGTCCCTAACCTGCATTCCTAATCGTTACAAGATCTTCGGGTTTTATTCCAACGAGGGCGGATCGTGCAGTTTTCTCGTCTGAGAGAGCAGCTATTTTCCTCTGATGTTTGTTTCCAGTTTTCTTTGCAAGAGACCCTACAACAACATTGGCAGTCTTTACGTTTCCTCCTTTCAAGTCGAATAAAGAAGTTATAGAGTTATAAGATGTAACAAAACTCACCCTTAGTCCAGAATAATAATACTAGTATTAACAGCTGGGCGCGTTTTATCTTGATCATTCTCTCAGCTTCTTATTATTTCTTGCCACCAAGAACATGGCTGCAATTCCCTGTTTCAACAACAAATTGAAGGGTGTTATTTGACAGCGTACCAGCTAGGAGCGTCAACTCCTCAAAATACACACGTATGGTAAATTTCATTTGCCGGGTGATGTGTTATTGTACAGGGAGAAGCCGGATTACTTGAACTAAAACTTGAAAAGAATAGATTCGATTCAAGTCAGTCAACTTCAAACAGATAAGAGACAATGTACAGTGGAACTTCGATTTCTCGAACCTCCACGGGAAACGAAAATTGGTTCGAGAAATCGGGAAGTTCGAAATATCGGGGGTAAAATTCAGTACAGTGAAACAAGTACAAGGGAAGCAACGTTTGGTCCGAGTTATCGGGGTTTTTGAGAAATCGAGGGTTCGAGAAATCTGGATTCCACTGTAGTTATAAAGTGAAGTTATTTCTTGGTTGACCATCCCAATAAATGCAATGAGTTCATGTTGATTGTCTCTGGAGTACGGCTGTTTTGAGTTAAAGATTACTTTATTTTTACATGAGATTTGAGTTTTAACGTAGATAAATAACTTTTCTTTTTGCTTGATTTTATCATGGATCGTAAACATTTTATTCTTAACGATGTCTACTCGGGCTTCGTTAACAAGTACCACTGGATCCAAACTCTTTCAGCAATTCATATTGCCACCCTTCAGGTCAGGCCACAAGTACTATTAATATCTCGATAATTGGTTTCTGGCAACTCAGCGAAATTCACGAGGATCAAACATGATAAAAGCTAAACAGTAAACTTACCTTTACATTTCTGGCTTATTTCAAGTAGATGGTACATTTAGTTGTTTTCCTTCATGAGAGGAATCCATGTTCGCCAAGGAGAACAGGTTTAAATTAACAATGAAATGCGTCTCAGACAGGTGCTCTACTCATGACATAATTACGTGCCAAGAACATCACGGTTCGCGGTTTGAAAGAAGAGCTGACAGTCAGACTCACTGGTGTATCTATGCCCCCGGGTATCTATGGCTCATCAATCATATGTTGTTAAACGTTTGATGCTTTGGGGTACAACCACTCGGGATTTATTTTATTATTGAAATCAAATAGAAACGCAAGCACACAAAAATGTGATGGAACGAAACTGATTTTACTTTGTCAGGCCGAATTTCGTGACCGCCAGTGTTAGAACAATCGCAAGATCATTACATATGAAGATTCCAATTCCTGTGGGGTGAGGTGAGGTGGGGTGGAACGAGGAAAGTTACGGACGCTTCTTGTGGTATTCAAGTGCTTTTTAAAGGAAAAATTCAGTGCTGTAGTAAGAATTTAGACAGTGATTAAAGTACATTTCAAAAGTGTCACGTCTGATACGCAACAGTCACTCAAAAAACTGACTTATTTCAGTGAAAAAAGTTTATTTTATTATCCAATCACAAATATATATTCTACATTTACATGAACTCAGACAAATTCGTCAATTCGTCACGTCCTTTTAAAGTTTTCTTTATCAACAAGGAAACTAAATTTACGGAAGTACTCAATAAGAAACGTTCTATCAATAAGGTCTGTCATCAAACATTGAATTTGGTTGCATCTGTGTCCTCTTAAATATTGTGGCATAAACGTCCTCTGTCATTGTTCCTTTATTAAGTACATTATCTCTCAACAGTCTTCGATCATTCCCAGGTGGTTTATACAAAGCCACCACATACAAATCATTTGTAGCGACATCCTTAGCGCAGCCCATGCCGATTTCTTTCGTTCCTTTCCAGACCATCTGGGTGAATGCATCGGTCTGCGGTGTTACTCGTGGATACGAATAACTATAATTGCCTGATTCGCTATACCATATATTAGTTGCTACTGATCCAGCATCGTTGAATGGAACTCCAGTTATCTTTGCAACATTTTCTCCATAGCCCATGGAAGTGGCCACTTCGGATCGTTCTACAATTCCTCTCATCGCCATGTCATATGCCAGTTTCTCTGCTTGAGTAGCAAGTTCATCCGACCAACGAAGGTTAGAGGAATGATGTTCACCGCGATAGTGATTATGAGCTTGAAGGCCCTTCTCAGCAAATGTTTCAAGATCTACGGAAAGAGTGAATAATACGGTAAACGTAAACAAACAATAACAAGTACACAACACAAAAGCAAAACACACGAATACCGCTTGCATTACACAGCCACGTTGAATTGATTACATTTGTTTTAAACCCAGTAAATACAAGTCACCATTTTAAAACAACACGTTTGACTTCATTTTCATTGCTTAAGCTTGCATAATTCAAGATGCAAAATTTATCTTCCATATCTGCGCTACCGCCTGCGTACAGAATCCTTCAATGAAGCAAGTCAGAACCTATGAACGTTACCTTCCTTGATGTGCTGCACTGTACTTGATTCCTGTCTGTCCCTTGGTGTCCCGAGCTCTGTGGCAGACTCAAACAGTACATTGTCTGATGGGCCAAGAGGTTTTGTTGGGGAACTTGATTTTGTAATTGGCTCAGATGGCGACATTTCCAAGTCTTTTATTGGGTCAAAGAGCACATTTGCATGAACATGCTCAGGTTCCTCTTGTCCAGCCGCTCTGGTAAACGCGGACAATTCTCCCAAGCTTGATTTTCCTCGGCCTTGATTGTCTTGCAGAAATCGAGTCTTTTTGAATGGTTGAGAGTCATTTATGGGCGTTGGGTCATTTTTCATACCTCTCACACTTCCAGTATTTGTATTTTGAGCACTTTGAAGCTTTGGAAGTTGATTTGCCACAATTGAGCCTAAATCTGTCGGATATCCTATTAACTGCTTACCCTGCAGAGATTTAATACTAGATTGAACCGCCTGCAATAACTTCTTAACGGCTTCTGCGAATGCAGCTGTGTTTTGTGTGGTGGACTGTGGCTTCTCAGCAGGCTTTCTATTCACACGGTAACTCTCTGTTTGTTTTACAGCACCTCCCTTTAAGGAAGGTAAAATCCTTACACTATACCCAACCCTGGTAGTTGGCTGCACTTTGTTGTTTGTCTCATTATTCTCTGCGCTTCTCGAGGGGCCTCCTATACCTTTATCAAGCGTTTCTTGAAACACTGGTTGAGCATCGTTAAGTTTTCCCAAAGTGTCCACAATACCTGTAGGTTCTTTCTTGGCTTGCTTGTCCGCATCGATTTCGTTTTCTTCGAGAGGTTCATCGGCCAAGTCTTTCTGAGGAACTATTTGCTCTCCAGCTTTAGGAATTTTCAACAGAACCCATGATTTTCTATTCCCTTGGACGTCAACCGCCTTCTTAGTAGGCCAAACATTGTCGGACACCCTTGCAGACGATGCTTCCTTGGAAAGTTTGGGATATTGATGTATTTTTTGCAAGTAATTTTTCAATTCTTCCCTAGCCATTGACTTGATAAGATCGCTGACCGCTTTTGCCAGTGCAAAGGAGAATGACTTTTTGGGATGTTTCTTGGACCTTGTAATAGATTTTCCTTTATCAAACCGTTTTCTCTGAGCTGTAAGTCTTATCCTTGAACTTGGAACAGTTGGATTATAGCGAAACAAAGGTTTATATGTGGATTTCGTGACAAGGGGAGCCTTATGCCCAAACAACAATCTTAATATCGATACTCCTAGCTCTGTGGGGTTAATAAGCTCAGTATGAATGGTTGACTTCCGTTCACCAGTCACTTGAAATGATGAAGTGTTCAAAAGGCGTAGTATGTTGCTTCCAATACTTAATGGAAACCCAGATGGAGAGCCAGAGTTACGCGGATCAGAACCGACAGTTGCGTGTTTTTCATTTACAGTGTTATCGTTGTCAAGAAGCACTTTGGCTAGAGACAAAGCATTGGAATCTTTCACAAAATGATTCCTCTCGTCCAATAACAGACCAACTGCAGTAAGAAGAGTGCGCGAAATAGGAACAGCATGTTTAGGCTGAGATAAATCACGTGTAACTGAAGGTAATTCTATTGACGTTCTTTTCTGGGTTCTTCCTAATAACGACGAAGCTTTTATTTTATGTCTGTTGTTTGTTTCCACAATTTTCCCTGTTTGATGGATCTTCTTTGGGATTTTGTGTTTTTTGCGTTTTGCCCTCATTGTATATTTTTTGACTTCTCCAATGTCAGAGGACAAAGCCAGCTCTTTAACCAAGATCTCATCTTGTGCTATTTCGTCGTTATTATCAGCTCGAAATAGCGGGCTTCTTTGCACTGCATCTTCATTCTCCATTCCAATTTTTGTTTTCCATTCTCGAACCTTAGCTGGTGTCCGTCTAACAGAAACCTTGTTCTTTCCCGTCCTAAAAGCATGGTGTTGGCTGGTCTCCTGTTTTAATCCTGAAAGAAAAACAGAAATTTGGTATCACTGGTCTATTCATTTGGCAGCTATTTAAGATACACTTACACGCAATTATTTTAAGTTTTTACTAAATTTGAGTTACACTCACAACTTGTTTTGTCTTTAAACTACTTTCCTTTTCAAACGTTGCATTTTTTCCCTTGCGGAATCTTACCTAATATTAAGACGTTACGCGCCAAGGTTATGATAAGCACCAGGGCCAATATTTTCACACTCATTTGTTCATCGGACTTGGAAGGCTGCAAGATAACAACGAAATGTTGAGGTTAAATACAAATTTGTCCAATTTACAAAAACAATATAACCCATAAAAACATGACATGAAACGAAAACGGATTTTAAGCTAAGTCTGTTTCATAAAAAACGATTTCATCAGTATTTTAGACAAGCGTGGTCATGCAAAAATTTTATCAAACACATTTTCATTTAAGTACATGTGGTACAGGGCAACTAAGCATCAGTAATAAAGACAAAGTTTCCATTTGTCCCTGGTCGTTCACGTTTCATTCCTAATTCCCTCCCAAATTGAATACTAACACAACTAAGTGTAAGTTAGGTAATCGATAGAAAAAGTAAACAGGACATTCATCACTTATAAACCTATATTTGAATAGATTGAACTTTGTGTACTTCGAAAACGGAGTGAAACTCAGTTAAAACACAACCTATTTTCCGAAAGGTCGATAGTGAAGTTTTAATATTATTTTAAGTCTCTTCTGAAGTCAAAATAACAGGATCAGTCAACCAAGCAGGTAACCTACCTGTTCCTATTCATAATTATTCATATTCGTAGTCGTGATTCTTTCCTTTCAAGTCAAAATATTTCCAAAATAGAAACTGGTCAAAAGCTCGCGTTTCGTCAAGGCATGTTATTGGTATTGTTCCTTTTCAGCCAAAATGGACGAATGACCCATTTGAAGAGAGGTAGACACAAATAAATATTGACTCACTTCGTTCGCGAAAGGAAGAGTGCAATATTGCGATTGGTTCGTCGATCCAGATGTTCAGAGTGAGACTGGTGTCTGTTTTGACGATCTCTACTAGCGCTAATTGATGAAAGAATCAACCTGTCACTTGACTTGACGCTTCAAAGGTTCTGTCATCCATGACTGAAAATCACAACATGGTCTCTCATTTTGAAGTGCTGTCTGTCATACTTGCTTCTCAATACAACTACGGGTCGTTTCACTCCTACTACTGCTGTGGCAGATTTGAAAGTATTTTTTTCCTGTGCTGCAAAATTTGAAATAGTACTCTACAATTCACTCATGATTTCAACCTAGTAATTTTATTTTTCGATTATAAAAGGAAAAAACTAACAGTAACTGTAATTTATAATAGGCCCTTGGCTGCTGACATTCACGTGACTTCCAGCTCCTTTTTTCCAAACAAAGGAACACCCATAAAATCTCAAATTCTTACTAATTTTATCACTAATTCTATTATTTCTGGTAATAATATTAAGTCGGAAGCCTATAAGGCCTCACATGTACTGAGATATGGTACTTTGCGTGTCCATTCTGCTATCAGGCAGTGAAAACGCTCCCCTTCCTGTCTTCCCTTTCGTCTAGGAATAGAGAGCTAGATCGCTGACTAATTTGGTTTCGGCGAAAGGAAAAAGAATGCAGAATCAAGCGAACTAAGAGTTCATATATTTTCGCCTTGCACCGCTAAAATAGAAAGAAGTAGTACTGAGATTTACTCATGAAAATCGTAATCGTAATATCGTATTAATTACTCGGGCGACGAGGTCATCGCCGAGTTATAATTTTCCCATTCTCGGTCACTATTGTGCCTCGGTCGAGTGGCTCGGCCAAACCGGTAGAATGAGAGCTGGGGGAGAGTGTTTTTATTGCTGGCAAGGCGAGGCAGCAATTACGTCATTGGTATTGATGGGAAAATTACCACGGTTTTAACTGCTACGAATCTCGGAAACAGCATTATATGAATGTGATGGGCGAATTACTGCTGGAATTGTAGCTATATGCGAAGGTGTTTTAGCGTGATTTGTTTTCTTGCCTGGGGCGAATTTTAACTTTTAATTGGTCATGTTGGTATGTGAAATTTGTTGTAGTTTGAATTTACCGGTTTGATTACTAGGGTTTTATGAAAGTTTAGATTAGTTGAATGAATTAGTTTTAGACATAAGTTTGTACGCTTATGGTAAAGAGTCAGCTGTATTGTCACAAATTCGGCTTTTTGCGTGAAAAGTACATGTTATTTGAAAGAGCTGAAAAGCGGCCTAATTCGCCGAGTTGTTGCGCGCGAGCGAAACGGGGAATGCAGAAATATTTTTGTACAGTGTTGTTGCATTGTTTATAATTCAAGTGGGAAAGGGGAATTTTGCTGACTAGACGAGTGTTTGAAAAGTATAATGTCATGGAAAGGGAATGCAAAATTGTCGTCAGCAAAAGGGAGTACTTTTAGCCAAGACCCAAAGATTTTAGCAATTTGAGCGGAAGTTTAGAGAGGCTGAAAATATGTGTAAAGATATTCTTGAGCACTGATTTTTCGGCATGACAAATGTGTGGTAGCAACGTTTTTCAATGCATGGCTAACTTTGAATTAATCATTTTACCCTTCATAAGAGCGTGAATTTCAATTAAATTGGGAGTGCGTATACGACACATGAAATACCGGACATTGCATATGCGAATATTGTCACATTTGTATTGTTATTGATTAAAAGTAATGGATATAATAAAACAGTAATATTATCGATCACGGTTTGCTTTGTTTGTTGCTGGTAATGACATTGAAAAGAATGGTAAAGGAACACGATCTAGGGAACCAAGTAGGTTGCCTGTGAAAGAGATTAAACAGTTGCTGAAAAAGAGGAAATTAAGGAAAAGAATGAGAGTTTAAGGTAGCGTTCCTTTTAACCAATCCAATTTCGGATTTATTTAATCCAGATTGTTTGAATCTTCATGTTAGCTGGAACAAAAATCTAAAAAAAGATCGAGCCATAACCACAAGGGGCCTGGGAATCATTTTTTCAAAACAAAGATGGCGGGCTTTCGCAGAGCGCCACTTGCCTTTTTCTCACTGCTGGAGGAACGTCTTCATGAACCTGGTGAAATACATGTAGTGCACGATAAAAAGGACGAATCCTCATGTTTATGATTCTTGAGGAGCATAAAAAACTTGTAGAAATGCTGAAGTTCGGACTGATGCCTATGTCGAGAGAACAGTGAAAATGTCGAATTCGTCTTTTCGCCAACAATTCAGACTTTCAAGACCGACGGCCCAAAAGCTTATCGAGCTTTTGGGGAACTGCCCGGAGATCCCAGTACCCAGGGAAAGAGGTCGTCCTACTGTTGAAATTGAGAAACAGCTGCTATTAACGCTTTGGTACCTTGGAAATCCAGAGTGCATCAGGTCTGTATCAGACCGATTTGACGTGACACGTTCAACCGTGTTGAAAGTTACCACGAGAATCTGCAGGGCACTCGTGAACAACATTGCTCCTTATTTCATCCAGTGGCCGTCTGGAGGCAGGTTGTTACAGGCTATTGAGGGTTTCAATGAGCACAATGGCTTTCCTCGATGTATAGGAGCCATTGATGGCACGCATATCCCTATCAAGGCCCCAAGTAACCATCATGAACATTACATTAACAGAAAAGGGTTTCACCCAATGCAGCTTCAGGTAGTGTGTGACACTGACATGATATTTACCGATGTTTGCTGTGGCTGGCCTAGAGCAGCTCACGATGCACGCATTCTACGAAACAGCACTTTATTTCATGATGCAGTGGCGAGGACAGATGACATATTTCCAGGACAAACGTACGTAATGTACATTATTGAAGATGCAGCTTATCCTTTAAAAACCTGGTTACTGACAGAGGCGTTTTACCCATCGTCTAAACTCAAAACGGATGGTCATTGAACGTAGCATAGGTCTTTTGAAGGGAAGGTTCAGAAAGTCATGGATGATATTGACAGAACCAGGTTTTTACCAATATTAGTTACAGCAGCATGCACACTCCACAATCTCTGCATTTATTAAAAGGATGAAATAGAGGATTTTCTGAAACCTCTAAATGATGATACTAATAACTTTGTTAATACAGTCGAACCTGTATATAACGGCCCTGTATTAAGCGGCCACCCTCTATTAAGCGGCCAGTTTTCATAGTCCCGAATTTTCGCCCATACGAACTTTGTATTTGCTACCTGTATTAAACGGCCACCTCTATTAAGCGGTCGCGGCCACCCTTTAGCAGTCCCATGTTTGTCTGTATTTGTTATTTTTACCTGTATTAAGCGGCCACACTTGAATGGAAACCTACAGCCACATATCATGTTACGATTTTATTTCGCTTAAAAAGGGATATATGGATCCATCTACACTACAGCACCATCAACACTGCGCTACAGAGTTGTTATTGTTTATTACTGCATGTAGTTCACCAATTTCGTAAATGCTTTTTAGATGTCAATGTACTGTATCGCTTGATTGTGTTATCGTTAGCTTGAATTATCAGTTGCTAGTGTATAACACTCTACGTCAATAAAATTGATATTTGACCACGCCCACAAAGTATTTTTGTTGAACCTGTATTAAAGGGGCACTGTCACAAGGACGCATGCGCCAGTCTCGCGAGTCGAACTTGAAAAGGTTAGGCTAACTTTTTCAAGTTTGAGTTGCCAAATCCAAAATGGCGTCGACTAGTGGAGGCGGCGGCACGGTGGAAAGCGTAGTAATTCTGGGCGAAAAAGAATATTCAATACCCCGACAAGAGCCAAGAGAGCGTGGACAAAACCCCATAAACGCATTTATCTTGAAGATAACAGTTTCAAAACATGGCTTGAAGCGAAATTCGTTGCAGGTTACGAAGGATACAGTGATAAGAACTGTCGCGACACATTTGTTGTTGAGGAGACGAGTGATCGAAACAGATGTGACCTCAGCTGTGACCTCTCACGCGAAAACGTACAACACGGCTTTCCGTTCGAAAGGCTAAAAGCCGTTCACTACCCGAACGGTTAGCAAGCCGAACGGCTGCTACTACCCGTTCGAAAAAAATGTTCGAACTGCTGCCGCTACCCGTTCGAAAAAAATCTTCAGCCGTTCCAACGGCTGCTGCTACCCGTTCAGAAAAAAATCTTCACCCGTTCGAAGCTAAGCCAGGTAATCCGTTGAGAAAAAATATTGAGCGGCCGTTCCAACGGCAACGGTTATCCGTTGAAAACTTCTGTACAAATGGATAAATCTAAGCTTGGCTCTCAAAAGTGCGTTGCGTTACGGCCGTTGCAAAAATATTTTGTATGCAAATCATGTTTCGGAAATACGTATGCGAACAGCGCACGCTGTTACAGTAATATTATGACTTTATCTGTTTTACATAATCGTGATTAGAAACAAAATACATGCAAATATTTTCACTAACCGTCATTATGGAATGGCGGCCAAATAATTTATGGTCGACAGGAAGTGAGCAGTTTTCGCGCATGCGAATCCGTGACAGTGCCCCTTTAAACGGCCACCTGTATTAAGCGGCCAATTTCCAAAGTCCGAGGGTGGCCGTTATATACAGGTTCGACTGTATGTTTGCTAATGACGACAATGCTGTGCAAAAGCGAGCAGAAATCATGGACATGATTTCCTAGAGTTTTCCATTTTCCATTTATTTCTCGCCTAAATGCTCAAAAAAATAAAAACTGGCTCGTAAAAATACCCAGCCTTATTGCACAACTACATACATAAACATACATTTTCCGCAGAATAACCTCTTTTTATTTACTCAATTTTATTAACGCTGTTAGATTTTGTTGTTTGTTTTGCTCTCCTCAATAAAATTCACGAAAAGCAATTTATTTTGCAGTCACTGACGATAAGTAAAGGGAATACTTGTAGACCCTTGTAGTTGTAGTTGAAACAGAACGCATACTTGTATAAGACGTGTTATACCTTAAACATATAAACAGAAGCGTCAATTAAAAGAAATGATGGTGAATTTTAATGTTACCAAAAAATATACCACAATATCGAAAATTTACTGTGGCAAAAAGGAACACTTTTCGGTGTAGGACATGGCATGAAGTGCCAAGTGATTTATTGAATTGAATAGACGCATCTACAGCTATTGAAATACTGTCAGTTTGGTTTCTTTATTCAGTGTTAATAGGTAATTTTTTGTCATTGTAGGTATATTTATTTAGTTTAGGAGCCCATTACCCAGAGCGAGCAACTCCCATACTACGTTCATCTCACAGTGTTTTTTACAGACATGTTTGTTTTTAGATTCACTTTTCCCCGATGTGTTTCCGGTCCTCATGAGTAATATGATATCAAATAAAATAAATGAAACGTCAGCGACATAATGACGGTCTTTGTACTGACGCCAATTTACTAATGATTGTCTGGCGGGAATACGAATTCGCGGGAAAATGCAGGAATCTAAAAATAACCCAGTCTGTGAAAACGCTGTGACACGAGTTCATTACATTTGCTCACTCCGGGTAATGGACTCCTGTTTGTCCAATCGTTGTGATTATCCAGTTAATCGATCCGGAATGTTTCAGTTTTGAGTAATCTCTGGTGTCGATGCTGCTATTAGTCACTCAAACTATGACTATCTTGTTGTTTCCTTGCGGAGTTTTCTCCAGAGCGGCATTTGTAGTGGGTGAATACTTCACGTCTGTTGCTATCAAGTTGAAATTCTGTGGACAAAAATGAACTAAAAATAAGACGAGGCGAGGTTGCTAATCCCTCATAGAGAAATAAAATCAAAGGAATGAACGAACGAATAAGGGCGTGCGCGTGTGCGCGTGCGCGTGTGTGAATATGTGGGTGGGTTTGGGAGTCAGTGAGCATGGCGAGTGATGAAAGTATGAATGATTCATTGTATGGCTGCCTGAGTAGTTAGTAGTTGATAGCCAATTCAGGAAAAGGCGTGTTAAGTAAAATGCACTTTACCTGACCAGGCATAACTTGTGCGTTTATCACCTGTATACCGTTTACAACGGGTAAAGGAAACCCAATATCGCCAATTTCTAAACAAAGAAATCATTAAAATAAATAAATAAATAAATAAATAGTTGTATACTCACTATTACTCACTACTATTATAACTATTATTTTAAAACAATAATCGCACAAACCTGTAATTAATGGAAGTTGATGAAAGAAAATAAGGGGACACCTCTATTAAGGGGACAATTCTCCTTGTCCCGAGGGTGTCCCCTTAATGGAGGTTCACTGTAGCACTGAAAATGAGCTATAGCACAGTCGGGGGCACAAGTACCAGTTGGTGACGAAATCCCGCCTCCGAGACAAGACTGAGCCCGCGGTGATCGTCCCTGAAGTTGCTAAGCAACATGCCGTATTTGCTGGGACGATTTCTTTCGGAGTACTCGTGAATGCTCGCGCTAGTTTCTGATTGGATAAAGTATTTTCCAAAACCGGCAATTGTTCCCCCGACTGAGTTGTTCGTTCCACCATTATCTTAAAGTGACGTGTCTCCAAATACCATATCCTTTAGCAAAACGTCGTTACATATGAACGTGACCGACAATGCCCGATTCCCCCTATGAGACGCGCCTGCAGGGAATTATGGTAAATGTATTCATCAAAACAAATCTACAGTCCAAGAAACAATTTACGGGAAAATCCGGAAAACAATAAGCTTACAAATCTGCACAAATTCGTTCAAAATGAGTGAATTACACAACAAGTTTATAGCTTAACCTATTCAGTATTGTTATTTTGTATTTCGAAGAGGCTTGTTAATTCCAGCTGGACTAAGGTTTTAAAATCAGCACAATAAATATCCCGATCGAAGACGAAAGCATATAAGCTTAACTTAAGCTTAAACATAAAGCTTATTAGTTCGCAGTTCGTCAAGCGTTGGTGATGGTACAATCGAAGATCACTTCACAGTGAAATTATCTTCGAAGGTCACTCTTTTTCTCTCCATCCATGTAGATATTGACTCTTTCCTTTGCTCTTTACTTCAGTGAACTTGAATTTAACTGGCTCAGTTTCGCTCGTCTCAACACAATTCTGCAGTCGTGCACGATTTGCTCGCCGTATAAACAACCCGTTCAGCTGTCCATCAGTTCAACTTGTCAATTGAAAAATGTTCAGCTCCACATTTGCACAATTTTCCAGAATATACGAAACTTTGGAAGAAACAGCGGATATTATTCCGAAGAAAATTCTGTCTTGCAGCTCTATTTTCATTCAGCTTGTTTACCGAACACTACGCCGGTCGCCAGACGTTTCCCGCCGTTTTCAAATCATGCTTCATTTAAATCGAACTGAAAAATCACTCTGTTGATTTATACTTGTTTAAAAAGTAATACCGAAGTTTTCACCTAAAGTCACTGAAGTTTTAATAATTAACGATTATTCCATGAGCCCGCGTTGGATACGAGATGATAGATAGCCAACGAGCGCGTAGTTTTGATGAATACATTTACCATAATTCCCTGCAGGCGCGTCTCATAGCGGGAATCGGGCATTAACGGTTAACACTGTATTTCTTATTAATTTGTTTTTGTATAGATCATGCAATAGTAATGTTGAACAGATGATGCGTACACCTTCTAGGGTTCCACTGATGCTACGATTATCATGCAAAATATTGTCTCACCGTTCAGTTGTTTCACGATGATTTTGTCTGCAAAAGCGTCCAAGACAAACTGCAGAAGTTTCATGTCGATCTGCCAATTGAGACGACTCAGTTAGTCTTCATTAATCAAAACCTTCTCTTTTCTTGTATGATTAATGATATCGATACTGATATAAACAGTGAAAAACAAACCCGAGCAAGAAAGAGCAAAGCTCGGTCCACTTTCAAAATGGCGGTCCAACGAAACAGACAAGGGAAAGTCGTTCAATTAAACCTACGAGGTTCTTTTTCGAACAAATTTATTACAATTACCTTCAAAGCTTAATGCTACAGCACATGTGTGACATATGTGAGTTCAAACTATATTACTATCATTACTGTACCGTGATGTCTCCAATGGCCGACTTAATCAAACTGACTCCAACCCTATAAAAAGTACAAAACCGGGAATTAAACACGTTCATCAGCAAAAAAATGGGGATTAATACAAAAATCAATTTTTAAATAGTCACATTATTTACAAGCTAAGATTCTATGTGTGATCGAGGTAAAAAACGGCTATCGTCCATCTTTTAGGAAGGGTTGTGCTTTGGTTGTTCAAAAAGTAGGTTACGTTTTCAAGGCGAGAATTTTTTTCCCGTGAATAACTGAATTCGATTGTACAACCGTGACGCAGAAACTGTTTCCAGCCTTTTCCAGCCTAGAAAACGTTTCCAGCCTAGGTTGATACTAGCCTGCGAACGCAGACGTATTTTACGGCTCGAGTTTTTCTCGACGAGTGAAAAAAGAGCCTGAGAAAACCGGCTGCTCTCGCAGACTAGGTTGATACCGATATCATCAAAACATACTTGACTGTGTCCACGTGTCCGGTAATATTATTTTCTCTCACAGCAACCTTCGCAAGAGCAGAAATGTTCTACAGATGGAAATCAATGATACAAGTCAATCCTTAAGGTAATTCCCTCGAAATAAAAGCTGTACTAGAAAGTTTCTGAAACTTTCCCTAGTTGAACATTGCGATGTAATATTTCAAAATATAGAATAAAAAGAATAGGTCACCAGCCCCGCGAAAGAGATAAAAATATCTCATAATTCCTTACAAAATCAACCAAAAACACGTGTTTTTTCACGTTTCCAGTGATTATTAATTTTTCTGCACTGAGAATTGGTCTATACCCCTTGCATAGAAAGAAGATGATTACTAGACTTAAATATGCAAAAAAAAATGATAGGTCACCACGCTCGTTTACAAAAAAACGATCATTTACCTCTCTGGTTAGCATAGCCATAATGAAAACGCCGCCATTTTTTAATGTGCGCGCGCTAATTACGCGCAAAATTATGCGCAGAAAGGATGTGCAGTGCAATACTAAGGAATGACCTTAAACATGTGCAAACTTATACAGTCAACTCTCGTTACAGCTAGCGGATACCCTCGGGACGTAGTTTGGAGTCCGTAATAGCGAGAGTCCGCAATAGCGGGAGTCATTTTCAGTGAAACCTCTACAGCTTCCGCCGGGTGAAGGGCTGGAATAGCGGGTGTCCGTCAAGGGGTGTCCGTAATAACGGGGTGTCCGCAAGGCGAGAGTTGACTGTAGGCCGAAACATGTTTAGAGTAAACTTGTTTAAAGAAAATACGTTTCCCCTAAACATCTTTGTAATTGCATTGTTCACATTATAGGTGTCCGGTTCAAACACGTTTTATGCCTGGTTTTATAATTTATGCGGTCTTATGGTACTCGCATAACATTTTGACTTAGATCGAAAATACCTCGTGAGGTAGTTTCAATCATGATTCTCGCAATACACCTCCTGATGTGAACACTTTTTATAGTAAAACATGTTTCATTCATGCATGATTAAACGTGTATCGACCTTGTGTGAACGTACTATTAGATAGGCCTGTTTCGATTGTGCTCGTAAAATGCTGAAAAGTTGCTCACTGGAATGCCAAAAAGTTGCTAAGAAATTGCCAAAAATCCAAAAAGTTTTGCTACCTAAAATTTCAAAAGTTGCTGCCTAAAAGTCCGTCGGAAGTCTTCGGGTGATATTCGTTAACCATCGGAAGTCTTCGGGTGAACTTCGGCAGTCTTCGCATGATCTTCGTTAATCGTCGGAAGTCTTCGGTAGTCTTCGGATGTTCTTCGCATGTCAATCACACTCACTTTAATAAAACGAACTTTAAAAAATTCCGGCGGAATTCCGGCGGAATTTTCCCGGTTTTCCACACTGCCTTTTTTTAAACCTGTGCCTAATTTTAGCTGATTATCCGTTATAATATTAAATAAGTAAGGATCGCAATAGGCCTGCGAAACGTTATCAAGTGACAGGTTATTTGTTCAAAACGTTGATAAACAGGCAATAAATTCGCATAAATTGAAGTTTTCTATCAAATTGTTCACTTTTTCGTGCTTGTTTGTGCTGTAAACCTATATTTTGCTCAAAAGTTGCCCAGAAAGGCAAAACTTGCTCGAGGTTGCTAGAACTGCAAAAAGTTGCTCCAAACGCCAAAAGTTGCTCAAAAGTTGCCGAGCACAATCAGGACAGGCCTACTATTAGGCTTTAGTATACAGCTGTTCGAGAAAGGTTGTCGGAAAAAAGCGCACGCGACAATCCCGAAAGGTAACCTGGGATATGATCAGCAAGGTACGTTCCTGACACTAGCTGTCGAACCTACTTTTGTTACTTTCTTGTAGCACTCTCAAACAAACGTCCATGGCGTCTCGTGCCATTTTATCAGATTTCCCTGAAATGCTGAAGTCAAGGAACCGTGAACTTTAAACTACCAACAATACCTTTCGGGATTGTCGCGTGCACTTTTTTCCGACAACCTTTCTCGAAACAGCTGTATACCAACTCGGCGACCTTGGCGTTTTAAGCAATCTGATTGGTCCGCTATCTCGGGATATTCAACACTATCCACCTCCTAGGAGGTGAATAGTGCCGGGAATTCTGGGAAACCTTTTGGCAGAGAATTTATTGAGAAGAAAAATTAAAATGGCCGGCCTAAATTATCGTTCGACTTGTGTTTCAGAAGTAGAAACCTTGAAATTGTACATCGGAAAATACACGAAGGCTACGAAGTTTGTTCTAAAACATTTCCAAGGTAAATAAGCTATATTTATTTCGATTCTAGTTACGTAAAAAGCATGTTCACAAACTGTTAGGTAGTAAACGTTTATTAAATACGTCGCGCTACTCGTGGATTGCAAATCTTGTACATCTTTATTCACATAAAACGAGCATCAAACAATGAAAGAAGAAGAACAATTAGTGTACCTTTGGGGACTGGTCGACTGGAAGGTCAGTTTTAAAGCTGTTCGTAGAAATTAAATAAATGTCGTACTCTTGAGTCGAACTCCTGAAGTGCTCTCTGCTCCCTGTCTGTTGTAAATATCCACTCCTGCATCAACTGCCATTCACAATAAAATTGCTGGTACTAGCCAGGCAGCTAATCCTATTCTTGAGCAATGAATTTCCGTTGGAGAAAACTTCAATTTGTCTTCTCAATCCAGCACTACACATTTGAATTCTGGCGACTCGTTCATTTGCACCCTCATTACTTTCCACTTGAAGTGAAGCTTTTAACGAAACTGTCGAACTGCCCACAGGTTTGTTTCAAAGTTTTGACAGCATTATCGAGCAATTATCTCTCAGCAATTCATCGCAAACTGATTAAATGGACTGTAAGTACTCCGAGCAACGATCCGAGAATCGACACATGTGCATGAGTATCTTGAATTTGCATAAATTGAAATGGCCTGATGCGAGTTCACTCATGCATGGTGATTGTCACGCATTGAGCGTCACATTCTTGCTTTTTTTTAAACAAAACTGTGACACTTTTTCTCGGCGTGAGTTAGGATGGAGGTCGCCTCGTTGGTATATACTAAAACAATCATTCGCCTCAGGCTCAGAGAATATTGGTGAATATTTACCTCGACTTCGTCTCGGTAAATATTCACCAATATTCACTTCGCCTTCGGCGAATAATTGTTAAATGTTCACACTTGGTGCCCGAGCACGGTGCCCGAGTACGATTCTCGCTTGGCACTAATGTGAACACACCTTTTTTGCAAGTACCCATGCCAGAATTCGAGCAACAAGGTCTTGACCTTGTTCTCGGGCACGGGCAATATGTCGATATCTTGGGTACCCAGTGTGTGAACACAGCACCACTAGTGCCCAGGCACTAGTGCTCTGGCACCAAGTGTGAACATAGCCTTAATGAGTGAAGATTAATGATAATTTGTATACTTGTAATTATCTCTCACCAGTCCCATAGTGAAGGTGTACACAAATGAGCCATTTTCTAGCTGCACATAGGATTCCACCTGACCGGTGATTGACAGGTCCACACCTGCTGAAGTTGTTGATACCTTGGGCCGTTGAGTGGAGTACGCTACCAGCTTCATTGGACGGTTTGGATACATCTGGTAAAGCTAAATAAAGACAATTTTGAAATATCACTTCAATACCCTTGTGTTTTGTTAATTGTTTTGTTCTAAGTAATGATGCTTTCTCAATTGAACGCTTTATTGAACATGAATGACGGATTCAATCAATGGTGATTAAAATTTGGTGACATTTTCCCGAAATTTAATATCCAAATAAATTATTTGATTATTACCAGGTATTTATTCAAAACTGCATGAAATCTAAGACGTGTTCCTTCCGAGTATCGAAGGAGAGATTAGGGAACTTTAACTAGAGAAAGCGTTTGTTGAAAGAAGTTCCGTGATGCAACATGGTTCTTGCATAATGTCTAACTCCTCATTGTTTTTAATCCTCCTGTCATTTGTTCAATACTGATCTACAAAATCAAACCATTATTGGTGTATTTCATATGTTCTAAGATCATAGGAAATACAACAATAATGTTTTGATATTTCTACGTATGATTTTCAACTTCTTGAAAATCATTTTAAAAATAGATGACAGCACCCGTTGTAGCACCCAATTACACGTGTCACGATTACGATCACCTGATCCTTATTCATTGCTTTTTGCGCTTGGTAATTAATATACTAAGTATACCTATTAGGCAGCTAATGCTGCTCTTTTAGTTGGTTAGGTGCTCAAAAGGCTCAAAACAAGTGTGAAACAAAAAATGTTGGCTTTAGTTTGATAGTCAATTGGCTTTCTGGCTAAATTGGTGGGACACTAGTTTAAATCAAATTAAATTGAAAGGTTATAATATATAGATATATTTATAGATATTTTACATATATATATTATATATATATATATATATATATGGTTTAAGAAAAAGACAAATAAACTACAAGTTCATCCTTACAAGCCTGTTTCGTGGTTGCCCACTCATCAGAGGATTTAATAAGAGTATATTTTTACCGTCGCTTATATACAAATTGATTTACATAACAATAGTGGTGATGCGATGACCTAATCAAACTAGTCTAATATATGCAGCGCGAAATTTAACGAGAGAAGAAAGCTTCCTACAAGCTCGCACGTTTCCGCTCCGTCAAAGCTGCCCATTGTGACGTCAAATGTTGTGTTTCCTTTCTTTTGCCAGGGTTGTTGCTTGTGAATTAGGATGGAGTTTTTAGTGTGGATTATTATGTTTCTTTCGTCGGCCGTGATGTTGTCGTGGGCGGAGGCGAAGTCGAGTGCTTTGTTAAGAAGGTCTTGACTAATGGATGGATAAAATTCTTCGATGTCAAAGCAGATGAAGCTGGATTGCTGTTTATCCTTGTCAGCGTTAAACCAGTCGATTACAGATGCGGTGTTTTTCCATTGATTAAAGCTGCATTTGCGGGCGATGTTACTGTTGATGCGGTCAAGGATCTTTTTGCTTACTTTGCCTATTTCGGATTTCGTCGGGTTGATTAGTCTGCAGGTTGGTTTGTTAGCGAAGTTAGGCTTGTGGTCCTTGAGTGTTATAAAGGCGTCTTTGTAGGCTGTAGTGTCCACTCTGTCGTCGATGTCGAGTTTTGCAGCAATGTCTTTGTTTTCTTTGTGGATGGCGCGTGTAGCTTCAGGTTGTGCTTTCTTGTAGGATTTATTGATGTTTTTCTTGAGGAGATCGTTGTATGTTGAGGGTTCCAGTTTGTAGAAGTTCGTTGTTTTGTCGGCGGCGATTAGTAGTTTGGGTTCGTTATGGATTAGGTCTGTGTCATCTTTCAGCTTGTTAAGGAAGGTGTTATTTACTTGCTTGAATTTTACGGACTGGATCATCTTAAGCATGTCATCTTCGAAATCTTTTAGTTCTTCGATCGGAGGGGGGTTCTTGGTAGATTTGAAGCCGTAGGTTTCTTTGGAGGATGAAGTGGTATTGGGGTTGAGGAAGAAGTGGGCTTTCCAGCGAATTCTGCGTAGGAATTGTTCGGTCTTTTCGATGAGCCGTTGACAAAACAACGAACGACAAAACAACGAACTTCTACAAACTGGAACCCTCAACATACAACGATCTCCTCAAGAAAAACATCAATAAATCCTACAAGAAAGCACAACCTGAAGCTACACGCGCCATCCACAAAGAAAACAAAGACATTGCTGCAAAACTCGACATCGACGACAGAGTGGACACTACAGCCTACAAAGACGCCTTTATAACACTCAAGGACCACAAGCCTAACTTCGCTAACAAACCAACCTGCAGACTAATCAACCCGACGAAATCCGAAATAGGCAAAGTAAGCAAAAAGATCCTTGACCGCATCAACAGTAACATCGCCCGCAAATGCAGCTTTAATCAATGGAAAAACACCGCATCTGTAATCGACTGGTTTAACGCTGACAAGGATAAACAGCAATCCAGCTTCATCTGCTTTGACATCGAAGAATTTTATCCATCCATTAGTCAAGACCTTCTTAACAAAGCACTCGACTTCGCCTCCGCCCACGACAACATCACGGCCGACGAAAGAAACATAATAATCCACACTAAAAACTCCATCCTAATTCACAAGCAACAACCCTGGCAAAAGAAAGGAAACACAACATTTGACGTCACAATGGGCAGCTTTGACGGAGCGGAAACGTGCGAGCTTGTAGGAAGCTTTCTTCTCTCGTTAAATTTCGCGCTGCATATATTAGACTAGTTTGATTAGGTCATCGCATCACCACTATTGTTATGTAAATCAATTTGTATATAAGCGACGGTAAAAATATACTCTTATTAAATCCTCTGATGAGTGGGCAACCACGAAACAGGCTTGTAAGGATGAACTTGTAGTTTATTTGTCTTTTTCTTAAACCATATACTTCACTCTACTTCCATGTATTGAGCACTGTTTTACGGAAATCAATACTACACTATATATATATATATATATATATATATATATATATATATAGTATGTGTGGAGTGGAGCAAACAGCGAACTTCTTACCATGTCAAAACTTTAATGCAAACGTTTCGCCCGTTCGGGCTTCTTCAGTACATATAACGGATTAAAAATACTTGGAATAAAAATGTTTTTAAAAATTGGGTCTTATATAAGCGAGAATACAATTCAAACAAATATTAAAAATTACAAACAATAAAATTATTAATTACTGGTGAATAAAAATGAATGGCCTAGAGAAAGTGCTAATTAAAAGGTACCGGACCACTAGAGTATTACGTAATTACAAGGAAAATTACAATGGAAATAAATAAACAATATAGTTCGTAACAAATTCTTAACTCAAAGTCCTTGAACTAAAGCGTTTTCTAGTGTACAATATTACTCCAGGGTAACAGGATCCGAATAAAAAGCCTTTGAATGATTGATAACAAAATCCTAAAATTAAGCCCCTGAACTCCGGTATTGTATGCGGCTATACTCTCAGCCTTGTAACAAATTCCTTGATAAAGCCCTTGAACGATTATACAATTATATTCTTTGAATTTAACCATGATTACGTAAGAAGAACACCTGTGGGTCAGTAGAAACAAAAGTATTCGAAAAAACTAAACGGCAATTTGTGGTATTAATTATATCTTATTCTATTCTTGGAGTTGAACTCAGATCTTTTATTCAAACCGTAAGGTTGAAGGGTGCAAAGTTGTGCACTCCAATAAGCTTCTCTTGTTAACAAGCGATGATCGAGGCTATTATTGTCACTGAAATTGAAAACTTGTTCAATGATAGCGAAATCAAAATCAGACAAAACATGAGTTTCTTTGTTAAAATGTATCGCGACCTCACAAGTGTTTTTCTTTGTACTCATAGCCGATTTGTGGTTGCGAAATCTGACTTTAAATTCGTTGCTTGTGGATCCTATATATTGAACATTACATTTATTACAAGTGACTAGGTAAATCACGTTCTTAGATTTGCAATGGAGATGTTGTGTGATGGGATAGATTCTGTTGGTGCTAGCGCTAGTGAAGTGATCGGATTCTACTAAAAAATTACGACAGAGATCACATTTCCCTTTGCATTTAAAACAACCTTGTACATCTGTGTTATTGTAATTAGTGCGACGAGGGCGTGCTAGAATATCTTTAATGTTTTTGGTTCTTCTGAATGATGGAATGATGGATCCCTTGGGGAATATTTTGGCTAGAGAGGGTGAATTGTGAATGAGATGTTTATACGAATTAAAAATTTTTCCGATGCTAGGTAAACTTGGATTGTAGTCTAAAACAAGCGGAAACACTTTCTTAGACTCCTTGGTGGTGGGGGCAAGCAAATTTTCCCTAGGAATTGATTTGACTCTGTCAAATTGTTGCTTAACTTGGGAGTGGTTGTAGCCTCTATTAATTAAATAACTTTGATATTCTACACTACGTTTTTCAAAAGATTCGGGGGTGGAGCAATTTCTTCTGACTCTAGTAGCCACTCCATAGGGGATGGCTTTGGAACAATGAGCGGGATGGGCACTATTACGTAACAAATAAATGTGATTATCTGTGGGCTTAGAATAGATATCCGTTTGGATGTATCCTTCAACAAAATTGAGCGTGAGATCCAAAACATTGAGCGATGTAGGAGAATGGACAAGGGTGAATTTAATAGTTGGATACAGGGAGTTGATAAATTGCGTAAAATCAATCAGTTTAGAATGTCCCTGTGTCCAAAGGTCGAAAATATCGTCCCTATATCTCCACCACAAGTTAGGTTTTATAGTCCCTGACATGGCTTTCTTGTCGATAACACCCATAGCCAAGTCGGCATAGCTACATGCATTTTTAGGGCCCATGGCCGTCCCATGGATTTGGAGGAAGTTTTCGTCCTTGAAGTGAGAATTGTTGTGTTGGAGACAAATTTTGACAGCTTCAACAATACAATCGGTGGAAGGAAAATTATTTGCTCGAGAATTAAGGGCGTCCGTGATGGCATTGATTCCCAAATTGTTGTCAATATTGGGAAACATGGCGACAACATCCCAGGAGACCAAAATACTTTCTTTAGGAAAAGGGCCTGATTTGCCCTAAAAATGCATGTAGCTATGCCGACTTGGCTATGGGTGTTATCGACAAGAAAGCCATGTCAGGGACTATAAAACCTAACTTGTGGTGGAGATATAGGGACGATATTTTCGACCTTTGGACACAGGGACATTCTAAACTGATTGATTTTACGCAATTTATCAACTCCCTGTATCCAACTATTAAATTCACCCTTGTCCATTCTCCTACATCGCTCAATGTTTTGGATCTCACGCTCAATTTTGTTGAAGGATACATCCAAACGGATATCTATTCTAAGCCCACAGATAATCACATTTATTTGTTACGTAATAGTGCCCATCCCGCTCATTGTTCCAAAGCCATCCCCTATGGAGTGGCTACTAGAGTCAGAAGAAATTGCTCCACCCCCGAATCTTTTGAAAAACGTAGTGTAGAATATCAAAGTTATTTAATTAATAGAGGCTACAACCACTCCCAAGTTAAGCAACAATTTGACAGAGTCAAATCAATTCCTAGGGAAAATTTGCTTGCCCCCACCACCAAGGAGTCTAAGAAAGTGTTTCCGCTTGTTTTAGACTACAATCCAAGTTTACCTAGCATCGGAAAAATTTTTAATTCGTATAAACATCTCATTCACAATTCACCCTCTCTAGCCAAAATATTCCCCAAGGGATCCATCATTCCATCATTCAGAAGAACCAAAAACATTAAAGATATTCTAGCACGCCCTCGTCGCACTAATTACAATAACACAGATGTACAAGGTTGTTTTAAATGCAAAGGGAAATGTGATCTCTGTCGTAATTTTTTAGTAGAATCCGATCACTTCACTAGCGCTAGCACCAACAGAATCTATCCCATCACACAACATCTCCATTGCAAATCTAAGAACGTGATTTACCTAGTCACTTGTAATAAATGTAATGTTCAATATATAGGATCCACAAGCAACGAATTTAAAGTCAGATTTCGCAACCACAAATCGGCTATGAGTACAAAGAAAAACACTTGTGAGGTCGCGATACATTTTAACAAAGAAACTCATGTTTTGTCTGATTTTGATTTCGCTATCATTGAACAAGTTTTCAATTTCAGTGACAATAATAGCCTCGATCATCGCTTGTTAACAAGAGAAGCTTATTGGAGTGCACAACTTTGCACCCTTCAACCTTACGGTTTGAATAAAAGATCTGAGTTCAACTCCAAGAATAGAATAAGATATAATTAATACCACAAATTGCCGTTTAGTTTTTTCGAATACTTTTGTTTCTACTGACCCACAGGTGTTCTTCTTACGTAATCATGGTTAAATTCAAAGAATATAATTGTATAATCGTTCAAGGGCTTTATCAAGGAATTTGTTACAAGGCTGAGAGTATAGCCGCATACAATACCGGAGTTCAGGGGCTTAATTTTAGGATTTTGTTATCAATCATTCAAAGGCTTTTTATTCGGATCCTGTTACCCTGGAGTAATATTGTACACTAGAAAACGCTTTAGTTCAAGGACTTTGAGTTAAGAATTTGTTACGAACTATATTGTTTATTTATTTCCATTGTAATTTTCCTTGTAATTACGTAATACTCTAGTGGTCCGGTACCTTTTAATTAGCACTTTCTCTAGGCCATTCATTTTTATTCACCAGTAATTAATAATTTTATTGTTTGTAATTTTTAATATTTGTTTGAATTGTATTCTCGCTTATATAAGACCCAATTTTTAAAAACATTTTTATTCCAAGTATTTTTAATCCGTTATATGTACTGAAGAAGCCCGAACGGGCGAAACGTTTGCATTAAAGTTTTGACATGGTAAGAAGTTCGCTGTTTGCTCCACTCCACACATACTAAAAATATTTGAGTGCAAGCGTGTAGTATCCATTGGATCCTTCTTCCAAGTGGCATCATTGTTGGAAAGCCAATCTTCACACAAATATATATATATATATATATATATAGTATGTGTGGAGTGGAGCAAACAGCGAACTTCTTACCATGTCAAAACTTTAATGCAAACGTTTCGCCCGTTCGGGCTTCTTCAGTACATATAACGGATTAAAAATACTTGGAATCGTTATATGTACTGAAGAATCCGTATATGTACTGAAGAATCCGTTATCCGTTAATCCGTTATATGCACTGAAGAAGCCCGAACGGGCGAAACGTTTGCATTAAAGTTTTGACATGGTAAGAAGTTCGCTGTTTGCTCCACTCCACACATACTAAAAATATTTGAGTGCAAGCGTGTAGTATCCATTGGATCCTTCTTCCAAGTGGCATCATTGTTGGAAAGCCAATCTTCACACAAATATATATATATATATATATATATATATATATATATATATATATATATATATATATATATATATATATATATATCAACATAATTTATGTTCAAATTAGGACTGCTCCCGCGGCGTTCGCGAGCTTCAGGCTCGCTCATTTTCGGCAGCAAATATATGAAAATTGCGACAAATTTGTTTCTTTCATTCCGATATAATCACGTGTTTACTTACCTTAGGTATGATTAATTTAAACGTATTCGTATTTAAAGGATAGGAAAAGTTTGGAGGAAGCTGCAAAGTAAACGAAGTGGAATTTCAGTACATTGATGGACAACTCGGTACAATATCAATATGTTGTTCGATGTTGTGGTGACGAGAAAAGATCGTTAATATCAGCTTGATACACTACTAACATCACAGGGAGCCTAGATTTTGACTCTGTGCTATTTTGCATTTTTATAGTGAATGTATGGGATTTACTGAATGGTCCCACCAGGGGTTTGGTTTGCATAATTACGGACATAGCGGTGCCGGGAAACCGAGTGTGCGCAGTAACACTCAACTAGTTGTTAAGAGCATTGTCCCACGGGAACTTATTGACAATAAAAAAAACTTGTCAGGCAAGAAATTCACACCTAAAATGAGTATGCATGATAACAAAAATGTGTTTTTCCTTGGTTGTTTTCGCTCGAAAACGAAGACGTGTTCTTTTCGTTGTTGTCTGATTTCGCTTCGCCTCTTGTATTACGATAAACATTTTCATCCGACTTCGTTTCCCGTTCCAGTACTGTTCTGACTACGTACTGACCGAATCCGAAAGACTCTCGCTGTAGCATAATAATAATAATAATAATCAACTTTATTTGGGGAGGGTGACACATAACAGTAATTCAACTGACGAGCTAGTGGCCCTCCGTCCTAAAACTATAAATACAAATACAATCAATATACCTAAATTATGGACAAGAATAATGAAATACAGCTAAAAATTACAATATCAGATTAAAATTGGGCAATGCTAAAAATTACAGCTAAAAATTACAATATCGGATTAAAATTTGGTAATGCTAATTAAAAATCTACGAAGGATATAACTTACATTAAATTTAGACTAAAATGATCCACTTCTTCGTAGCGTGATAAAAAATAACTTTTAAGATAATTTTTAAAAATAGTCACTGATGTTCCCTCTTTCTTTATGTTGTTTGGTAAAGAGTTCCATAGTCTTGTTGTTGTGACGCTGAAGGTTCACCCTCCCTCGGTTTCGTGTTTGAAGCGAGGGCAAACAAGATTTGTGGAGCTATGACGACCAGAGTGTGTGTTTATGTCTGCGTTGCATTTAATAAGGTCATACATATATGAAGGGCAGCTTCCTTGTAAATGCAGCTCAGACGGATTTTTCGCTTGTTGTTTCACGCTGCCGAGAATATTTTACTCAGCGGCGTGAAAGATCAGGCCAAAAATCGCCAGCGCTGTGTTTGCAGGCTACACGCGTACAGCTCTACGCTGCGAGCTTGAAAAAGTTTCCCGGGTTAGAAAACAATGAAGTTTTGGTTGACGTCATTCTTAGCAACGGCTTGATTGACACAGGATTCGCACTGTTGGCGTTGCCCGGGACCGCTATGTCCTCAAAGAAAAGTGCCGGCTTTCTATCCCCCCCTGGTACCCACGAATCTGTGTGCCGGTGACAGACCGCCATGTTATAAGCCTCTTTCTGATTGGATACAGAATGGCACTGTATCCAATAACATGGCGGTCTGTCGCCGGCACACGGATTCGTGGGTACGCATTCGGAGACCTTCGGATTGCCTTGAAATTTTCGTTACTCGTTTTTGTTCAAGGGTTAACTCTGGGCCGTTTGGACGAAATTTAGATTGAATGGTACGAGCAAATTTCTGGTGCTTGGCCTGGAAGCCGGGCGATGGGATTTTCTGGGCGAAAATCGCCTCGGCGCTGAAGCTGTACGAATTTGGAGATATTGAAATTTTAATTACTTTCCTCCCTTTTCTTATAATTAGATGTACAGTAAACAACGAAAACGAAATCCTTCAAATCGCTTAATTTCACCATTTTGAGTCACAAAAACGACAGTACACAACAGGTAAGGTAAATTTACTTTTATTCAGCAGGTATTTGTTCATAGTTTTCGTGACTATTCACAATTCTACGAACCATTCAGTAAATCCCATACATTCACTACAAAAATGCAAAATAGCACAGGCACAAACAGTTTGTCTGGGCTCCCTGTACTAACATTAAAGCCTAAGGCGCGCGCACTATAAAAGGGAGGTTCCCATTGAAAACCAGACCTTATTTGTTAACCATCGTCAAACGGTAGTATGGTAGACATTTATTAGCTTTCTTTCTTTATTGTTTACAAACCAAGAAGAACAAGCGATGAACTTTTACCATTATTTGTGTGTAATATTGTGATTTCCAACTGTATAAAGTTTTTCCTTATAATATGTAACTACAGTATCTTCGTGATTCTCAAAAGGAGGAGGTGGAAATGGTTGGTGCACGTCATGCGATTAGATACATCAATACCCGAAAGAACAGCCCTAACCTGGGCTCCAGAGGGAAAGCGAAAGAGAGGGAGACCCAAGTCAACATGGCGTCGGACAATAGAGAAGGAGCTGGAGAATGCTGGGTATCTTTGGGGCACGGCCAAGAAAGCTGCCCAGGACAGATAAGCTTGGCGTCATCTTATTGAAGCCTTATGTGCCACTCGGCATGGAGAGGATGAGTGAGTGACTGACAGTATCTTCGTTCACATGTTGCGGCTGTGAAAAGGCTTTCAGAAATAGTTGTAAGTGTTTACATCTAGGTTTGCAAAAGCCCAGGGAAGTAGCGTAACCGATGGTGATTTTTGGAAGCTCGAACGTGTATTACATTGGTAAACATGGTAAACAGAGGATTAACTAGTATTGCTTGCTTTGTTCATATTTAATTGTCAAAAAGGTGAGCATTTGATATACGACACTGTATGAAAAGGAGTAGGGAGAATTCTAAGTGGAACCCAAGGTTAAGGGTACTGAAAAAAATAAAATAGACAAACTCTATAAAAAGAAAAGTTTGTTACACTTACCCTAGATGGAGTGACAGTTTCATTCAGTACTCCTGCATCTTGAAAAACAAGCCCAGCTGTGTTCAGCAAGTAGTCGGTTACCCAAACGTACACCATCTTGACAGATTCTGACTCAGGGGGGAGGGATGCAGGGGAAAACGGAGCCTCTTTTGGAGCTGTCGGAGACTGAAACTCTCCCTTGGAATTTACAATGAACATAGCAACATGTAAGAACGTTCAGGACAGATTCTGTTGATATTCCATATCAAAATAATGCTAAATGCGTATTACTTTTACTTCCTTGCCGTCGCTTAGAAGCGCTGACCAACAGAATAGAGCCAAATCCAACCGTGATTTGGCTTATTACGTTCCTTTTCCTGCGTCTTTTTGCGGTCAATGAAGCGCATCCATTATGTGATTTTTGTAATCTTGTGATTGAGATTCATCTTGTAAGTAACACGAGTGACAGTGTTTCATCAGGATATCCAAACAGAGAAAAGAGTTGAAACTATGACGTGCAGCGGAGTATTTTTGACGAAATTCGAGGTGTTTGACGGAAAACATTTACAATACATCGTAGACCGCGGGAATGATGATGTACGCAAATGTGCTACTAGCGAGATTCCTTAATATGACCAAACTATGGCATGGGGCAATCGATAAATATACTAACTCGTCGTTACTGAAGCTCATTTTATACTTCCAAGTTCCATGCATTGTCATACACTGTTGGTGGCACATCGGCGAGACATATCCTAGTTCAGTGATGATTTTCTTTAGTCTCTAAAGTGTGTACTATAAAATATTGTAACGATATTTACTGAGGAACTACAGCTAGGATCTCAGTTACACTTACCTTAATGAAGACGTCCGCGTAAGAATCAGTGAAGTTGGGATTTGAAACCAGCGAGTAGTTTATTACAGCATATTTATTGATTTGCTTTTTAACTGCAAAATCAAGTGAAAAATTAAAACTTTGAAAGTTTCCATTGGATATATATTTATCCACTAGATAAAACTACCTGTGTTTTTAACATAATGAACAAATAAGGCCTGAATACAATGGATTAATTTTATCCTCTCGATAAAACACATAAAGAAAATGAGCTATCTGCTCTTTGAACAACCGGGGTCAGAGATAAACCTTTTCAATAAGAGAGATATAATTAATGATGAAGGTGTACGTAATAACTATAAGCTGCAGGAAAGCCAGAATAAGCGAGGAAGTTGATGTTATGTTAAACATGATGTACATGAAAATTTTCCCAGGTCCAATCGAAGCAAGTGCACGGTAATATATGGCCTACCTGGAAAAGTTGAAAGTTCCTTTTCTGCGTTGTTGTTTATAAGATCTGATGTCTCCTCGCACAGCTATCAAGAGAATAAAAGAAAATGAACCAAAGTAAACTAAGTATTATCATGTGAATGAACTTAAATTTGCCAACGCACATGACTGGCACAAACTTCTAATGAGATGGACAGCTCAGTAAGGACCACTCAGGCAACTGTACTCTACCTTGTCCTGCAAAGTCTCTTTTATTTTCTTGTCAATGTAGCTATCGAAAAGATTGTAAAGCCAACTAGAAAAATAAGAGGAAATGTTATCTTATAAATCAAATGAAAAATATATCATTATTCGGCCAATCCGGACGTACTCAACATACAGGAATGAAGTAAGTAAATTAATTTTACACTGGTCACTAACACAATAACTAATGATCGAGTGATTGAGCTACAATGACGAGTCAAGGAGTGAACAAATGCCACACGAAACGTTACCCAAACCAAGATTTCCCAAACCTAGTGTGCATGGCGTTCTAAAAAAATACGCCATTTACTGGGCTCATTTATTCACCCTTATTCTAAACAGCATAGTTTAATATATATAATTGCAGGCCTGACCATGACACCGGGAACTTGGTGCCCTACTCTTTTCGAACAATGTCGCGGTTTCTTTACGTCCCCTTTGAGTTGGTATGCCTTGATGATGTAGGATTCGATTACAGTTTATGGGGGAAATTACCTCTCTCTTTGGGATCATGTGTGTCGTCGTATGCTGAGAAGGCACCACACGTAAAAGCTATCTAGTTGCTAGATGTATAAGTGAATGCAAAGAGGCAAACTTTCTTCACCTTGCACCGCCATGAAAATGTATGTTCACGTCTCCTATTGAGCTGGAACAGCTAGCTGCAGCAATGGTTGGGTGACCTGTACTGTCAGCACCTGAAGGAAAGAAATCGGATTAACAAACTCTCTTATGGAGCTAACTAATTCCTGATTAAACTGCGTGCATGGAATGAAGTCACGTTAGACACAATGATTGTACGGTAAAGACGCGACAAATGAATGCTGAGCTTGCAAGTTCTATCTCTTTCGTTCCTCTAAAGATCTAACAGCGTTACCTCAGAAGGAAAAAAAATAGCTATCTAAACGAACGGATGACAGTGTGGCCGAAACGCTATCAGTCCTCATAAGCCTACATATAGAATGGGAATGATTAAGGTTTAATGTTTATTTGAAATATTTTAAATTTGTAATCTACTAAGCATTTAGTAGTTCTATATTATTTCATACTCACCAAGTTTCATACTAATTGACAATGTCAAACTGCTCACGTCCAAATCAAAGCTTCCACCGCCACTGATATGCGGCCTAAAAACCAAATGAAACGAATAATTAAAAGAGGGGCCACGGTTTACAAAGACTTAACTAAATAGCTTTACGTTAACGTTTTTGTTTGTTTTCGGTTAAACATTGTAACCTTCATCAGCAGTAATGCCACAACTGTGGATAGTTCCCGTCCTGAACTGGGGGGAGATTATATAAAAGTGACGGAGTAATGATGTATGGCGAGGATTTCGGAACCTGCTAAATCGTGGCTTATTTTTCTGACACACGAGTCATTCAGCTACACACGGGTCTGGCTGACAAGAACAAGAAGTGTGAAAGAGGATAAAGAAGCAAAGACAGCGAAACAAGAGTAGGGAGAAAAATCGTGAAAAATGTCGGGCAACAGGTGTGTCATGTGAAGAAATAAACTACCAATAAATCGTGTACGCGTTTTGCGTATTGCATTCTATCGATGTAACTAAAATGTGTCACATGGTGAATTTGGCGGGTCAGTTAAAACTGCCTTGAGATGATGAATATTTTTTTGGCGCTATTGGAAGTTAAAATAAACAATAATAGCGCTAAATATTCATTATTCGAGTGTAGTAAAGGTGCTACGCAGATTATGTTACTATCAACTTTATATGTGTTAAAAACGCCGTTAAGGGGAATAGCTGTTATTAATCTTTAACTAAGGCCCAGCTCTAACTGGACTGTTCAATAAGTTAAAATAGGTGGACCTTTTCTCTCCTTGTTTAGGATTTCCTGGTGTTTTTTTTTTCAGTTAGTTAGCAAACTACAATCATGGAAATATGAATGCTTAGCGACATGGCCAAACGGTCCGCGATCGACACGGTCGACGAATCAAGTTATTATTCTTTCGTCAACAACGATCTGGTAACTCCAATAAACATTTGCTTCAAATGGTTCTCATTCTATCCATGCACTGGAAAGCAGTTTCTTACCAATGGTCTTCTCGGTAGTGCCAGTTGCCGCTCAGAGAGGTGGAAGCGCCAGAGATCTGGAGCTGAAGTCCAACACCCGGATCCGTTTTGAAAGCCGATGAAGGGATTGAGAAAGAATTAAAGTGTATGCTGCAAAATGAAAAGGAACTTAAATTATGTCCCCCAAATAACTATAATGACTACAATGGCCTATAATTATCTTACAACGGTAAAAATCATTGCACCCGAAAGTTGTTAGGATGAATTGCAGGGTTTGGAGGAAAATCTGGAAAATGGCTGACTCGAGAACGTGCATATGCCTTCAAAGCGCAGAGTGGCGCTTGCTGTTGAGTTATTATTGGCACTTCAAGTTTTGGTATGAACACACAAACTGCTACTGATATGCCTGACAAAACGAATTAACCTATGGCCAAAAGTTACGACGTCTCATTTAGGCCAGACAATGGCAAGAGTTGTCCAGCCAGCTATCCTGCACCATATAAAATTAACGTACCTTGAAAGTGAATAGGAGACATGGCCAACTGGTGTATCAGCATCTCCAGTTATATCAGGGATGCTCGCGGTCTTGATTTTCTCATCAAGAAGTTGGACGGCTATTGAGTCAACTGACGAACAAAGGAAGATTGCAAAGAAGATACTTATTTTTTCTACTTCAACAACTAAGATATTGATAAGAATTCTCATGCAGGTCAAACTTCGGTGCAAACTTTGTTAATCTTTCTTTGCCGAATGTTGTTGTTATTTCCACGGGGAAGCACTTTAAATAGGCCATCTTCTACCTCTGTTTCATAACGAGTCCTGGTGCAGGCTCATTTTCATGGAAACCAATACATTTGCATTTGAATGGTTACGCACCGGAGGTAAAAGGAAAACCAGGAAATGGCCCAGTTTCGAACCATCAAAATTCTAACTTGGTTCTACCCGGGGGTTCTAACTTGGTTAGAGTTCTGTACAGCACCGCAAATGATCCCCGACCGCAAATGATCCCCAGACCTCAAATGATCCCGAACCGCAAATGATCCCCAACTTGAACCGCCCACAAATGATCCCGGAAAAAATGGGAATGGCATGGAGTTTCGCACGGAATAGTGGTAATAGCTATATAGTGGTAACATAAAAAGTATAAATGAATACAGTGGTCGGGATTTGCAGTGTAGCAATTATTCACTTATTTTATTTGCTTGAGGACGATTCTAAAATTAAAAGTATAAACAAGACATCAATGAATCGCTTATACTATAAACTGTGAGGAGGGTCCAGGACGAAAACTTAAAATGATTAATGGCTCTTCGAGCGAAATTATCACTTTTGGTAAGATATCTTCGCTATATTGTCAATAACGTTCTGCGGTTGACACCTTTAGCGGGTTTGTTTTTGTGGATATAAACTCGCACACGTTTCAAGATTTACAAATGTATTATTTTTGGAGAATGCAGATAAACTACAAATCTTTAATATGGCTCGAGAAACAAACTTTTCCCTTGAAGGTATACGGAAACCTTAAATCTATTTGCATGCGCAATTTCCTGACATTGTAAAAGATCTTGAAATCAAGAGGGTGTGTGGGGAGACCATATAATAAGTCTTACGCGATGTTTTCTTAAAAAGAAAACAAAGTTACCAAAAACATACAATACAGCAAACATACGGTAATTTGACCCGCAAAATAAATATAAGTCCTTGGACTAATTTCAGTTCATTTCGACATAGGGAAAGCTCGTGAATTTGTCGCGGTTGCTTTTCCTAGTTGCTCTTGCTTTTGTATTGCTGTTAGCGAGCTTTTGAGTGATTTAACGAGTAATTATTTATCATGAACATTTTATTTAATCAAATAATGTATCCAAGTTGTTTCTGTTTCAGATATGGTTACGAACTAATATGGTTTTATAGATTTAAATTCCAGTGATTTATGCGAGGAATTATTTATCATGAAAATTATATTTAAATTTATCCTTGAACCTCAATGTGATCTTTTGTTTCATTAATCTGAGCCTCAGAGCCAAATTAGGCCCAATTTACCTCGCATTTCACTTACATTTCATTCGCGTCGAATGTAATTCAAATCCCCGAAAACTAGCTGAAATCAGTGCAATGCGCTCACTCACCCAGGGATTGTATCAAACGCAGACGAATCAATACCAGCGAGATTTCTGCGGCGTGAATTACATTGGACACGACTGAAATGCGACTTAATAATGCGAAGTATAAATTGGGCCTTAGAATTATTAATAATTCGAAAGTTACCTATTCTTCACATCTTGATGTGACACGCGAAATAGTCACATGTTTGAAAACAATTCGAAAGTGCTTAATATAAAGTAACGCAACGCGTTCTCCTGGTAAAAGTTATCAAGATATATATTTTTTGCCCCCAAAAAGAAACGGCTACTACGTTTAGATGAAAAGTAACAAGAAAATGACCCAATGACGGGGTAACACGGTTTAAAATATATCATTTGCAAGACCGGACAAAATTCAAAGTACTTTCGAAATATGATGAAACCCCTTCCGCGCTATAATTTTCGTGGTTCTGCCCCTACAAGCTGATTTCTCACTTCACAAATAATCCCGACGAAACCGAAACGTGTTTTAAACAGTAACTGTTTTTACTTCCTCAGTGAATACCAGAATAAAACATTTTGTTGAAAGAGGTTATAAGAAATGACAGAAACCTGTGGGAAAGTTGAATAGAGTCAACTGTCCGGGAGGCTGAAGAATAGCACTGTCCTGCTGACTGAAGTGTCGTACAAAGTGTTTCAGAAACCGTGGAGAAACTCACCGTATTGCAGACCTTTGTCAGTAATACGAAGGCGTACTCCAGGGTTTGTTGTAGCTTGAGTAGAAATCAACAGCAAAGCAAGAAACGCAGTCAATATCGGTATTATCGACTTGTTTGCCATTTTAAACATGTTCAGCAGCTTTCAGCAGATCAGAAACTGAAATTCAAAACCAAACCGTGGGATGATATTTGATGACCTTTTAAGGATCGCAATCAATTATGATATGCAAAGCATCGAAAGTGTCAATGGGTAAACAAATTTCATTGGATACTTACTTAGGATAATTAATAACTCTCTAATTTATCAACTGCAACTTCGCACTTGAGATCAAAACATATAGGAACGTGTGCTGGCGAAAGGATCTCTTTTGAACGACAACGCGTTGGTAGCTAGGGAATATGAAGTCCATGGCCAATATACTATTCGTGTTAACCTCAACCATTCTTATTTCCGAGTGTTACTTGATGCAAGACAAATCCAATCCTGGAATCCGCTTGCGAGTGACCAACAACGGACTGCAATACGGTAGGCATTACATGACGCACTGGTCTAAATACAGCGTAAATGACGCCTGAGAGCATTTTCACCGGCTTCTTTCAAGCTTTGTTTAAATAATACATTTCTTTTAAGCTTTTTCTCACGCTTGAAATGTCGGCGTGGATAGTGAACGTTGCAAAACTGATCCTCGAGGGGAAGAATCGTGGGTTTGGCCTGTTCTTCACAGCCAGCATGTCAAGTTTTACAGGAAACGTTTTCCTTAGAGTATGGGCACGATTCAACTTTCGAAACTTTATTCAATTAAGGGTTTTAACGAAGATAAAACCCACAATAAAATACTTTAAGAGTATTAAAAAAAGATCTTTATCTCGAGTGAGACCATTTGCCTTTTAATCGGGCCGGACAGCTAACTGTGGCATGCAAGTAAAACGAGGGAAAATCGATAGTTATACGGCAGCTCGTTTCATTAATAAAGTAGGTTAACGGAAATGGGATTGATATATTATCATTAGTCAGCCCAAAAAACTTCCACGTAAAAAATCCTGTGCTCCTCCTGCTGTACAGTCTCAATAATGATTATTATACTGTTGTTATTCTGCGTCAAGTTGCCATCTATTTGTGTCAAAGGGAAATTTTCTTCATTTTATCTTATTCGAAACTCCCGCAAACAATGTACGAGAAACGTTGTGATCTTATGTGAACTAATTTTTTTAAAATAGACCAAAATAAGGACACATGTTTCCGGTGAGGTCGTTTTCCGCGGCACTCTGCGTAGAGTCCCTTTCCGAAGATATAAATCCGAAAAACGCGATGCATGTCAATTAAAATTATTTTGATTTGGGAGATGGCACAGGCAGCGAAACAATATTATTTTTCTGGATAGTTCTGGACAAAAGACAAGAATGGGAAGCCGGCCCCTGCGTGTTTTTCGTACCACGCTGGTAAAACAGGGGGTGATTGTAGAAGGAAAGTTCCTAAACCTTCGAAAACCTCGTTCTATTTTTATTTACATATCATGGTTTTCTTTTGCTGTAGGAACTGTCCGCGCTCGTGTGCATCTTCTTCGAAAACGTCAAATGAACTGAATTTTAAAAACCGTCTTCGATTAGTGATAATCTTTAAATGTTTTTATAATCCTAATCAGCTAATGTCAATATTGTCAGGAATACTTTCCAACTGCGATGTGTCAGGCAAAGATCCAGCTTGGAGGAACACTGAGATCAATTTCTGTTAAAAAAAAAGTAACAGATGATTTTCACTCTTAGAAGATGTCTACGATTACATAACACTAACGAAAAGAAAGACTTTTTCGCCTCAGTCAGTACCCCAAATAGGTAATTTGATTAGGCCGGGGTTTCAGTATTAAAAGCTTGATGGAGGCTTAGAAATGGAAAGGAAGGAAACTATTATCAGGAAAAATCGGAGAAATGCCGACTAACCCTCTACATAGTCACGAGAAGAAATGTAGAATACCTTTGCTGAGGGTCAATAAGTAAATACTAGTGAGCTCGCCCGCTGTAATTTATTAAATTTTTCGTCAGACCTCTTTGGCAGGATGGAAAAATGATTTTTCCTGCCTGGGCGCTTACAAATATCTTTGATAATTCCGTTCTGCTATTTATTTTCGTAAACTAGTAGCCTGTGTGGCAGGCGTAGAAAGGGGGGGAGAAGGGGAGTTCGGGCGCAGGCTAGTAAACTAGCTTCGGCCGTTTGTATCCTCAGATGATTTGAGGATTTCTTTTGATGATATTTGCTTCAAAATTCTCGAAAAGATACGATATTCATAATTCTTTGTCTTCTTTTACAAATATTCTGAAAACGTCGGAGTTACTGAGACCTTCTCCCGCTGCTAAAAAAATAAGCATCGCTGATATCTTTGCACAACCGTATATATCTTCTATTTTTACCGAAATACTCTCTCACTGGACTGTATTATGGCTTCGTTAAAATTCACTGTTTTTTTTATGCAAAGAATCCCTCAAGGTTGAAACTTCACGCTCCTAAAATTTGGTGATCCTTTCTTTGTTATTAAAACCTGAAGACATTGGGGATGTAGTCATATTTACTTACATGTATATTATTTCTATTATGAAAGAGTAGTTTTTGCTTTCCACTTTGTCTGTAAAAAAGCAGTTTACAGTGGCTTATGAACATCTTCCGAACAGTCTTTTACAAATTTGTTTTAGCTGATAATGTTGGAATCAAGACATTGTTCGAAAGACTCAGGAAAGATAACATAGAAGACATCACTCGTAACGAGGGAAATCTTGAATACAGCATGTCCAAGTAAGTTATCAATCATTGATTCATTGATTGATTGATTGATGATTGATTGATCCATTCATTGATTCATTGATTCATTGATTCATTGATTCATTGATTCATTGATTCATTGATTCATTGATTGATTCATTCATTCATTCATTCAATTCCCGCGTCATTAGTAAAAACAAGAAGCTGTTCACAGCTTGAATTCGAGCCGATAATCCATGACTCGCTGCCTATCTCAAGCATGTTAAGGCATGGCTTTTCTTTTAATTTTTCAAGACCCTCCACGAAGTTTAAAAATTCTACAGTGAAACCTCCATTAATGGGGCACTATTGGGACATGCAAGGATAAGTGTCCCCTTAATAGAGGTGTCTCTTTAATAGAGGTGCAGTGATACAAAGATTATATTCATGAGCATTAATTTTGCCGGGACAGAAGTTTCTGTCGCCTTAAGGTCGCGCAGGACCCTTGCTCTCATTATGTATGTATTTATTTAAAGAGTTTGCACGAACCGTGACGACTGATGCCGACCGTACGCGAAATATTCATGAGAAGGTGTTTTTATAACGTTATAATAATCGATTCAAAAAAATTTGTTTTCGGCGTATTGGTAATTAGTAAAAATCTACTGTACACTAATGCAAATGAGACAATCTGATTGGCTGAGCTACTGCACACTATCAGCCATTATAGTTCACCACTAAATTTTCTTTGATTCTGATTGGCTTAAATCGAACACGTGACGTGATAGTGTTCATCCGCGGAGAGACACTGTCAGGTAATAGTGCCCGTCGGGCAAAAAACCCCGGATCGATAGTGCCCGCCCGAGCGAAAAACACCCGTTTTGTGCAGTTTTGAGCTAAACAGTTGAAAGAATAAATTAAAAAATAGCGAGAATTTACTCTCTATCAATTCTTTCATAACATATGGGCATGCACGAAGTTTGGAACGAAATATTTAATGGCAAATTCCTGTAAATGTACAACAAATGCGAATGAAAGAGCACTAAACAATTTACGGAAAGATCGGTAAACCGACACAAATTCGTCCAAAAAATGATAGCCTGTTTACACCACAAGTTTAAGCTTAGCCTATTCAGTATTGTTACCTTGTATTTTCAAGAGGCTTGTCAATTCCAGCTTGAATCAGCACAATAAATATCGGTTACGAAGCTTAAATACGGCAGTTCGTCAAGCGTTTGTCCGCAGTGAAACCTTCGACTCCGTTCAGTCCATTTGACTTGTAAAATGAATATAATGTTCAGCTCCACAATTATTTCAGATCTTCCCATTTTGTGCTAAATCATTTGCACAATTTTCCAGAATATATGAAACTTTAGAAGAGATTGAGTGAAGAAATAATCCGAAGAAAACTTTTTGTCCTGCTTTCTTTTCATTCAACTGACTTGGGGGAACCCGCGCCAGGTTTTGCCGCCGTTTTTCATACAAATCATACTTCACTCAGTCGATTTATAACTTTTGAAAAAGTAATACCGAAGTGTTAACCTAAAGTTTTGTACGTATTTATGAGACAAAAGTTTAAATGCAAAACTATTTTTGAAGCTCCAAGCGTCGCAGTGTGTTAGAAATCAAAATAAATAAATTCATGAGGTTTTCAGTTTTAGGCCGCCGCATGGAAAATTTAGTGGTGAACAATAATGACAATAGAGTGTTTTTGTCTCGGAACTATCGGTCTGATAGTTGCCCTTGGAAATTTTATGCTCTAAAAAACTAGCATATTAGCCCTCAAACTTCGTTCTCGGGCTAATATTTGTTTTTTAGAACATAAAATTTCCGCGGGCAACTATCAGCCGATAGTTCCTCGACAGAAACACTCTATTGTTACATTAGTGTGCAGTGACTTGAGGTCGTCTACAAAATTGCGGTTTCTTCTCGTTTGTCCGAAGTTTTGGAAGGGAATTTAGAGTTAACAAGACAATTGTTATAATTTTTACTAAAACAATTAGATTATTCGTTCTCAATTTCTATGATGTGATAGTTGATTCGGCCTACGGCCTCATCAACTATCACATCATAGAAATCTCGAGCTCATAATCTAATTGTTAATTAGAAAGTTGTTGTTCTTAGTTTTGCGGCACGTGCAATTCAATGTCCCGAATTATCATAATTAGATTCACAACTTTTGTTGTCATACACTTTGTTGACTCGGTTAGTCCTCGGAAGGGGCAAAACCGGCAATTTTGTGTCGAAGCTTTCGTCGCGGATATAGAATTTCAGGAATTGATACACGAGGAAGGTCAACTTAATGTACTGTATTGTGATGTGACAGAAGCGGAATTGCAAAAAAGCCTTTCAAAAAGAAGATAGAACGTTTCAAAGTCTAATTTTCACAATTTTACTCCTTTGGAAGGCAATAACTTTCAAAGAGTCTTGAAATTGCAAAATCTGCTTCTGTCACATCACAAAAGAGGTTATGATGCACCACTGGGTAATACAATCATTAAGTTTAGAACGCTTCCCAAGCTGAAAGCTTGGACACAAAAATTGATTTTCCGCAATTCTAAATTTAGTAGCTTAAAATATCACCGTAAATTGCGATCTGCCAGAAAAACGACAATCATGATGTAATTCTATCATCCACCAATATCCCCATTAAGCTTCAGCGGAATCGACTTTCAAAATGTAGAGATTTGAAGCTTTAGAAGATAACACCTACCACTAAAATTTGACTTATGAATTTATTCATGATCAAGGGTCCTGCGCGACCTTAAAGTCGATTAAAGGGAGTGTCTCAAAGTAGAGGTTCCACTGTACTTCGATAAATATTGTGTTAAAAGTTTGAGAGCTAGTCATCAAAAATTTACTGAAGAAAGCTACCTCTAAACTTTTAATTGGGGTAGTCACATGTCTTATGACGTCACAATTTGCCTCAAAATCAAACGACAACACAACATATGTTCATATTTGCATTACTGTATAGAAACATATAATGTATTCTGCCCGGAATGAATTAAATTTCATCAGTTTTATTAACACGACTTTAAAATACTGCATAACGCAAACAGCACTCTACCCCAGCTCTAACCCTACCGCTTTAGCCGAGCCACTCGACCGAATGAATGACGAGACTTGTTAAATTTAATCCACAAGCCCAACACATTTCACGTTCGTCAGCAATTTTCCCTTTCGACTAAAGATAAACAGTAATTGATGTCAATATTATTTTTCTTCTGTTGCGACTAAGGGCCTCCACAGACTAGTTAGTTATCGATAACTAAGGCCCTTAGTTATTGACAACTAGCTTCACACACTGGCTTTTTTGTTATCGACAACTTTTTATAATCGACAACTAAATAGTTATCGATAACAATTGGCCTAGTCTAAAACACCTCATTTATTTATCATAAAAAAAAACAGCACCGATCCAGGAAATCACCTCCATTTTTTCGCCAAAACATAGCAATTATCGAATAATTAACAGTTATTCTTCGAGGACGCGCCGGATATGAGCTGATATATATAACCAACGAGGCGCTTAAATTTTCAAACACTCAAATAACCGGAAGATGCCCCAAAAAAATTTCCGCTCCAAGAAAAATACATGCCTACAAATGTACAACAAATGCAACTGAACGAGCACTGCATGCAAGGAAGCCTGAAACAACTTTGTTTACGGGAAGTCCGGCGAACTGAAACCAATACAAATCTGCACACATTTAAACTGAATGAAAATTTTAAACTTAACCTATTCAGTATCGTTACCTTGTGTTTAGAAGAGGCTTGTCAATTCCAGCTGGAGTAAGCTTTCAAAATCAACACAATAAATATCGGGAACGAGAAAGCATAAATATCGCAGTCGATCGATCGTCAAGCGTTGGTGATGGTACAATCGAAGAGGACCACTTCACAGTGAAATTATCTTCGAAGATCACTCTTTTTCTCTCCATCCATGTAGATATTGACGCTTTCCTTTGCGTTTTACTTAACAGTGAACGTGATTTTAACTGGCTCAGTTTCGCTGGTTTCAACACAATTGATTCCGTAGTCGTGCACGATTTGCTCGCCGTAAACAACCCGTTCAGCTGTTCATTCAACTTGTAAAATGAATATAATGTTCAGCTCCACAATTATTTCTGATCTTTCCACTGTAAGCTAAACCATTTGCACAATTTTCCAGAATATACCAAACTTTAGAAGACACAGAGCGAAGATTAAAATTCTGCTTTGCTCTCAGTTTTCATTCACGGTGCTTACTGAACTGGCAGACCTCGCCAGCAGTTTTTGCCGCCGTTTTCATACAAATCATGCTTCATTTAGATTGAACTAAAAAATCACTCAGTCGATTTAGAAATTTAAAAAAAGTAATACTGAAGTTTAACACAAAGCTAGTGATGTTTTTAATCAAACAATTATTCCATTCGCCCTTGTTGGATATACAAGTACAAGAAATTCATCATTTTTCCAAGCTCAGATCCATAGGGGAGGGAACCAATCAGAAAGCTAGAAAATCATTATCCAGAGGTACAAATTTACTAATTAATATATATTCTTGTTACCAGACCGCGTAAACATCCATTAAAATCCCTGAAATTGTATTATTTTTCAATTCATACAACTGCGTACAGAATCAGAACGACACAAATTGCTCAGCGATTTTCTTCTTCTACAAACTATTACGCAAGCTTGAGCAAACTCTCTAGATCATTGACGACAAGTCGCGGAATCAAGGTACGGCTTTTGAGAACTTTCACATGACATGTTCTTTTCACGTAAAAACCATGCATGATCTGTGATAATTAATACAACTGACGTTTTACCACAATCACACAAACTTATGTCTAAAAAAATCAAAAAAATAACAAATCACCTGGAAATGAGTTCACAGATAACATTCGTTTCCGTGACTCACAGCAGTAATAAAAGTCATGGGAAATCCCCCAACACGTTTCATGTTCGTCAGCATTTTTCACTTTCGACTAAAGAAAAACAAATGATGTCAAGATTGCGACTAATACTATACAAAAAATAAATACATGTTTCCGACAAACTACACATCACCTCCATTTTTTGTTTCGCGAATAATTGTTGTTACCAGACCGGGTAAACATCCACTAAAATCCCTGAAATATTTCTGTAGCCAATGCTATCTCTTCACTGAACTAACAACAACACTCTTAAAATTATTTTTGTATTCCCTTTCGCTCCCGTAACACGCTTTAACAATTTCGCATTATCTTTCAATTCATACAACTGCATAAGGAAACAGAACGACACCAATTGCTCAGCGAATTCCTCCTCTTCTTCTTCTATCACGGAAGCTAAACAGAGACGTAACAAAACACGTAAATGACTTCCCAATAAGAGCGACGAGTCGCAGAATCAAGGAATACCTGAATACCTACGTATACCAGCAGCCTAGCTTTTCTTTATTTTTTGAAGACCATGCACGTAGTTTGAAAATTATAATTCATTCGACTACCGTATCTACACATTCATAAAATCCCAGTAAATCAAACCGCTAAATTCAAACTACAACAAATTTCACATACCAATTAAAAGTTAAAATTCGTCCCAGCCAAGAAAAGCCGAAATCACGCCAAAATACCTTCGCATAAAATTACAATTGCAGCGAATTCGCCGATCACATGTCATCAATATTTTCAATGACGTAACTTGTTAAATTTAATGGTATCCCCAACATCGCTGAACTGTCAGCAATTATTACATTACCTTCAACGAAATATATACATCATTCAATACTAAACAGAAACAAAACAACGTCAATGGCTTCAGAATTTAACGCGACAACTCGGCGAATCAGGCCGCCTTTCAGCTATTTCAAATAACATGAACTTTTCAAGTAAAAAGCCGAATTTGTGACAATACAGCTGACTCTTTACCATAATCGTACAAACTAATGTCTAAAACTAATTCATTCGACTACCGTATCTTAACATTCATAAAATCCCAGTAAATCAAACCGCAAAATCCAAACTACAACAAATTTCACATACCAATTACAGTCAACTCTCTCTAAAGCGGACACTCTCGGGACCAGCCCTAGCTGTCCGCCTTAGAGAGGTGTCCGCCTTATAAAGAGTTAATATAACTTGACACTATAAAAACCCGTGACGTCAGTCCCTTTCTCGGCTTCTGCTCACAAAGACATTCGTCAGATTATACAATAAACAGTACCTTTTCTTGTAATCAGATCAGTTTGATATTATTATTGCTGTGGTAGGTCAATTTGAAATAATATCCGGCCTATAATCTATTGATTGTGCAGAAAAATGCACTTCTAGAATTTTGCTAAAAAATTGTCCGCTGTCCGCCTTAAAGAGGTGTTCGCCTTGAAGAGAGTTTAGTTACAGACAAACAAGTGAAATTCGGCTGGGACCAGCCATTCATGTCCGCCTTAGGGAGGTGTCCGCTTTACAGTGGTGTCCGCTTAGAGAGAGTTGACTGTAGAAGTTAAAATTCGCCCCAGCCAAGAAAAGAAATCACGCCAAAATACCTTCCCATAAAACTACAATTACAGCGAATTCGCCGATCACATTAATATCTGCAGTTTTCGATATCCGTAGCAAATAAAACCGTGGTAATTTTCCCATCAATACCAATGACATAATCGGTGCCTCGCCTTGTCAGCAATAAAAACACTCTCCCCAGCTCTCATTCTACCGGTTTGGCCGAGCCACTCGACCTAGGCAGATTTGTAACGACAAAGACGAATTTAAGATAATATAATTTAAATCTAGTTTTCACATACTTTCTGTCCTTGTGTTCGTCGCTTTGACCGCATCTGGGTTACTACTCAACGAGGGAGAATCTTTACATTGATTCGAAGGTAATTTTATACATGGCAACAATGAGTTGATATGTAGGTCCTTCAAAAGCTGTGGCAAGTTCAAATCGTGACTGAATGATCAAACAGTGTTTCAAAATAATCAAGTTAATCGAAACTATAACAAAATTCTAGAATCTGATTGGTTAACAGCAGATCCGATTCGAGCACTAATAGGACAGTTACACGTCATGCCTGTGTGGTGTAATAGCCCTTTTCACGATTAACTTGTTATATTTGCATAACAATACAGTTTAACATAGAAGCGAGGCCATTTCGGCCACAAGCTGCAAATCATCGTGTTTTTCTTGTATAAAAACAGTTTCAAAATGTGGAAGGACTGCAATTCGCTTAGTTTACGATGTTTTTAGAAAAAAATAGTAAAACAAGTTAGATCGATATATCGGATTCCACACGGCAAACATGTAAAACAGTATTTTAACATTTTTTAGATTACTGATGTTTTGTATACCGTGTTATAAATAAAGATTCTATTATATTCTATCGCCGGTCTTACGATCTTCATGGCAAACGTTAACTAAAAGAGTTGTATATTATGTGACTGTATACTAACATTCCATGCACACGCCGTTCATTTTAAATTGTTTGTAAGAGTGAGTCAAACTATCCTTTTGAATGGAACTTTCGGCGCTTTGTCAATGCAACCAGGTTTGAAAGTACTTGTACGTTTGTATAGGTGCTTCCCGATTGTACAAAGCCGAGTTTTTTTCACGTGCAAAAAATACATTTGGATGTTTACACGATCAAATCTATCCATAAATCTCAGTATGTATGAAATAAGGGGTTAGTTTAGTTTAGTTTAGTTTATTAATTTGCCACACAAAATAGAAAAAAAATTACAACAATAATAGAAAAGGAAACGGACATCGTGTCTCTGGTCTCTTTGATTTTTCTACTACTACTACTACTACTACTACTACTACTACTACTACTACTACTACTACTACTACTACTACTACTACTACTACTACTACTACTACTACTATTACTACTACTACTACTACTACTACTACTACTACTACTACTACTACTACTACTAGTACTACTACTACTAGTACTACTACTACTACTACTACTACTACTACTACTACTACTACTAGTACTACTACTACTACTAGTACTACTCTACTACTACTACTACTACTACTACTACTACTACTACTACTACTACAACAGTGCTACTGCTGCTACTACTACTACTATAGTGCTACTGTTACTGCTACTGCTACTACTACTACTACTACTACTACTACAGTGCTACTGCTACTACTACTACTACTACTACTACTACTACTACAGTGCTACTGCTACTACTACTACTACTACTACTACTACTACTACTACTACTACAATGCTACTACTACTACTACAGTGCTACTGTTACTGCTACTGCTACTACTACTACTACACTACAATGCTACTACTACTACTACAGTGCTACTGTTACTGCTACTGCTACTACTACTACTACTACTACTACTACTACCACTACAGTGCTACTGCTACTACTACTACTACTACTACTACTACTACTACTACTACTACTACAAACTACTACTACTACTACTACTACTACTACAAACTACTACTATACTACTACTACTACTACAGTGCTACTGCTACTACTACTACTACTACTACTACTACTACTACTACTACTACAGTGCTACTGCTACTACTACTACTACTACTACTACTACTACTACTACTACTACTACAGTGCTACTGCTACTACTACTACTACTACTACTACTACTACTACTACTACTACTACTACTACTACAATGCTACTACTACTACTACAGTGCTACTGTTACTGCTACTGCTACTACTACTACTACTACTACTACTCACCACTACAGTGCTACTGCTACTACTACTACTACTACTACTACTACTACTACAAACTACTACTACTACTACTACTACTACTACTACAAACTACTACTATACTACTACTACAGTGCTACTGCTACTACTACTACTACTACAGTGCTACTACTACTACTACTACTACTACTACTACTACTACTACTACTACTACTACTACTACTACAGTGCTACTGCTACTACTACTACTACTACTACTACCACTACCACTACCACTACCACTACTACTACTACTACTACCACTACAGTGCTACTGCTACTACAGTGTTGCTGCTACTGCTACTACTACTACTACTACTACTACTACTACTACTACTACTACTACTACTACTACTACCACTACCACTACCACTACCACTACTACTACTACTACTACTACTACTACTACTACTACTACTACTACTACTACTACGTGTTCAACCATTTTTTTTTTTTAGAATCAAGAATGATTATGCCTCGATCGCTTCATCTTCGTTTTTAACTGCTCCAGGAGAGGGTCTTATTCTCCAAGCCACTGGAATTGACCTCGATTTCACAGGAAGACTAAAATACGCGTATAAAAAGAAAGTTTGGGGTCACTGGTATGTATGATAGGCATCGAAAACAAGTTATTCAATATCAGTAAAGGTATTCTTGTTTCTCTATAAATGTGTATCCAGTTACGTTTTTCTATTTCATCTCTAATCATATTGTATGTTTGTGTTCACGAATAAAACGAAAGGTAGTTGTGGTGACCAATCTCCCATTCTCCTCTCGATTCCACGGAAGAAATGTGCTGTCTTATACGAAAGGCAGGCAGCCTACAATCTATCTATAGACGATACAACTGCAACTGTAGATTTACTCTTTCTTAGACCTGTTGAATAGCAAATCACTTATTATCAGTTTTGAAATTTAACTGAAGTGCTAAAGTCGAAAAAACGGCTTTCCGAGCGTTAGCCGTACGTCCAAGCGAGGCCTCCATCGCTCTGACAAATGAGAGTGATGCTTGATACATCAGCATTTCGATTTTACCACGGCGGTTAATAAGCACTTAATGATGGCCCCAAGGGAAACAGTGAGTTTTGTTTCTCGAGACCCTCCGCCTCGGAGAACATTTCCTTTTGCAACTGGAAAAAGTTTAGTTTAGAATTTTATTCAACATCATTTTCAACAGCAACGAGAACGTCGCCAAACAAAAACGTCAAATGCACGATTCCATGAACATTTTATAAAGGAAATAGGCACTACTCTCGTGTTCTTAAAAGTTCCCGCATGCTTTTATAACTAAAAAATGCACTCGGGCGCGGTTACTATTCCCTTGCTAAAGAATCTCCCGATAATCTAGATGCATTCAATTTGCCTATCGGTGTTAGAGCTATCCTCCAACTGAATATGTAAAGATCGTGTTCAATTCCAAATAAAAACTTTGCCTTCGCCGTCGCCATCGTGGTTCTCAGGTCCACAAAAGGAAGAATTTGGTCATTTCAAATGTAGCAAGATGTATAACGCACGTATAGAGCCATTGGCAGCTCATTAAACCCTTTGTTTAGCGATGTTCTCATTGCCATCTTCGTCGTCAGGACCAATCCCGTTCCCAGAGTCCTCGTTACCCTTGTCCAGCGGTGGAGCGACCAACAAGGACCTCTGGGAGGAAGCGATCCGCCATGACAGGATTCTTGGACTTCCGGTTCTACTGCGCAGGTCAGGCGGATCACTCTATCCCAGAGGTCCTTGTTGGCCGCTCCACCGCTGGACAAGGGTAACGAGGACTCTGGGAACGAGATTGCGTCAGGACCTGATCACGTCCTAGCAGGGACTGAGTTATACAGTTTTGAGGCGCATCACGTGATACGTTGTCCTCCAATGTTTCCAGCACTACATGATTTGTTCAGAAATAGTAGGCCAATGTGATGTTTGGCGTTGGGCACATTTCGCACGTTTCTTTCTTCATTTTTTTTTTACTGCTATGTCACGGTATATAAATTGTAAGTGTATGAATTGTATAAATTGTAAGTGGAGTTATTAAAAAAATATGTTTGTTTCAGGGTTACTTTTCTTAGAGACACTGTTAACGTTGCTTTCAAAGCACGCGAAATCGGATTCAAGCTGAAAACACGAATTGGTGAGCTTTATTCTAGAATGAACTTACATGCTACTATTTTTGCAACCCCGTGACTCGGTGCCATACATGCGTTTCCCCGCACTTGGAACTGGTTGCATGTATTTTCTTCGCCGAGTTCTCCTTGGTTCGTTGGTTCATAGCTCGATCGTCTAGTTCCTGGACATACCCTTTTGCCGCCTATCAACTGGTCAGCGCTCTTTTGCTTACAGAGGGGCAAAACTCTTGAATTCCTTAAACAGTAATATTAAGTCTTTAAAATGTCCTAAGAATTTTAAGCGTCATCTTGCATGCTAATTTGTTATTAGATTAATTTCCTACATTTGTAATATTTTTAATATATTTATTGTAATTATTATATTATTGTATTTATATTCTTAATTAATTTAAATTTGTATATACGTATTTGATGCTGAAAAACCCACTTAGGGAGCTTCAATAAAGTATGTATGTATGTATGTATGCATGCATGCATGCATGCATGCATGCATGCATGTATGTATGTATGTATGTATGTATGTATGTATGTATGTATGTATGTATGTATGTATGTATGTATGTATGTATGTATGTATGTATGTATGTATGTATGTATGTATAGCTCTATTTGTGTTTGTTGTGACTGGCGGCCAGTTATGAGCAGTAGTTTCCTTCGCAGCTAGAAGCGGCGGTTGTGTGACGACCCAAATAACGCCTGAAGTCTATTTCCTTTTCATAAACGGTCGATGTCATCCCTGGTAACAGTCGATGCCATCCCTGATAGCAGAGAACTGCGCTCCGGTTAGCTTATAGTAGCACTATGGTTAGCCTACAATAGCACTCCGGTTAGCTTGGGAATACAGTCGAAGCTCTCGTAAGCGACCACCTCGGGAATTCGAAAAAGTGGTCGCTTACGAGGATGAAGCCTGGGATATGTAAATGGTTATTAATGGTATTGTAGTAATATTACCTATCCACAAAGATTGAAAACTTCTCTTATTCAGATGATTACAATGTCTCATAAATGTGTAGCACAACAGGTGGTCGTTTACGGACCTCATGGGAACTAAAGACAAAGGAAAAAAACAGTTTGTAATTCCCAAAAGTGGTCGCGGTCGCTTACGAGAGCTTTTAATTACAGAGTTTGAGAGACAATTCAAACGGGGTTTCACAATGGTGGTCGTAACTAGGGCTGGTCGCTAACGAGAGTGGTCGAAAGGAGAGCTTCGACTGTAGCACTCCGGTTCGGTTACCTTGAGAATAGCACTGATTCAAGAAATGGTTAGATTAAACAAAATCTGTGGTTTGCGTAATTCAGAATTTTAGACTAGCACACTCCTCAGGGGGTTGGAAGATTTTGCATTTTCCATGTGCATTTGATTGGCAATGCCGGCTTTGATGAAGTGTGGAAATTTTACCCAAAATTGTTTGTTCTGTGTAATCCTAGCTGAGATTCGTCCCAGCCAACAAAAGAAATAACGTACGCTCAAATTCGTTCACAGCAACGACTGCAACAACGACTTCAACAACGACTAACAGCAAATTCGCGAGTCACTTTTATGTATGTGGTATCCATGATTCATAGTAGTTTAAAGCCGTGGTCATAAATTTCCCCATCAATGATGTCATTTGTTAAATTTAATCGTTCGTGTCCGAGCGCGTCACGCTCCAACTACAACAAAAAAATAGACAATCATTGTCAATATTAGTTTTTTCCTCGTTCCCACTAAACCTTACACAAACAAAATCATTTTTCAATAGATAAAGAACACCGTTTTCGAAAAATTACACATTATTGCCCTAGCTTGAAGAAAATCTGTTAATCATTGAATACTAAACAGAAACATGACAAAAGAACGTAAATGGCATCAGAATATAAAGCGACGAGTCCCCGAATTAATAAGCGAAGGCTTTTCAGGCCTTTCAGATGCTACAAACCCTGCTGGACTTTAAGTTGATTTCTGACGCTTCCCTACATGTACTTTTCATGTAAGAAACCTGATGTGCGAGACTTTTTACGATAACCTACGCAGCCAACACTTGCGAACAGCATTCTCGCACATGTTTTGCAGTATCAGCAAATATGTTCTTTCCCTTGAATAAATGAATTAATGAACAACTTTAATTATCGAGACTGACACACAACAGCGTAGCTGACAAACCAGTGGCCCTCCTAAAACGTAAACACCACACATAAGTTCCACTCAAGTAAGACTCAAGCTTCTCAAACTTCTATAATAAAAAATTAACACAGAAAATTTCACATACCTTCGTGGCCAAAACTCGAAAATACTGCGTTACACGAACAGCACTCTGCTCCAGCTCTCATCCTACCGGTTTGGCCGAGCAACTCGACGGAGGTCTTTAGTTAACCACCAAACCGAATGTAATACTTGGACGATGACCTCCTCGTCCAAGTAACTAGTGCGTCTTACTCTTGATGCCAGATGGCATCATCCATTACGAATGGCATCGGCTATTTATGAAAGGGGAAGGAGACAAGTTGTGATGACTACCGCTGTAGATTCATACTTGGGTTTAAGAGGTGTTATTAATTCCAGGCGCTGACTCCGCTGGTCGACCCACTATATCTACACGTGAAAATGACTGTTCTTCAGAAGTCGGTTCAGTTGACGTGACTTTCAGCGGTAACAGAGCAAGGTAACTAGAGTTATCGCCTTAACTTTTCTTCCACTTGGTGACGTTTCTGCTAATTGTGACATATGCTTGAATCCGTTAATGAACCTTTTCACAGCATAACTGTATTTCATTGTTTGGCTAGTGTTTCGGTTTTCATTCATCAGAATTCTTCTTTTTTTATCTAGTATGATCTACAATAAGTTCAGTGGCATGATAGAGAGGAAAATCAAGGATAAGCTCAAAGAAATGGTAAACTATCTGTGATTATAACCAATAACTGTTTGAGTCTTCTTGTTATTTATTACTAAAGCCCTACTGTTAGCTACCCTTATTACAATTTGTTTTTCGTCACCTCCCGCCTCGAATAGCCCTGCTAATTTGCGGGAGGTGAAAATCATTGTATTTTAACTAAAGAGTTAATAAAGCTTGTTGTTGTTGTTGTTGTTGTAGTCTAATTTTACAGTCAAAATAATAAAAGCGTGAACGCTCAAAATCTTTTCTGGAATGTTTATTGTGTTGCAACCAATTAGAGGCGAGATGAAACTCGCAAGAATAAACCGCAAGCCGCCACGTTAATTAGTCTAATTACCGTCGGTTCAAGGTCACGAAACGCCGGGAAAGAGAATAGTCATTTCGGACGTTGCAATCTTGGACCAGAACTATCTGCTGTTAAATTATCAAGAATAGCTTTGCTCTGCTAAAAATCCCAATAAAACGCCATGAAAGATAAAATGTGAAAATTATTTGTAACGAGTCAGTCACACGTCACGGCGCCGCAGTCTGGTAGGTCGGTTTAGTTAAAAATTTATTTTCTGTAAAATAAATCAACAGTTTTCCCAAAAGATCCGTGTTTACATTTGCTAGTTGCGGTCCGATAAAAATATGAGAAAACTTATTGTAGCAACTGCCGATTCGTGGACCGTTATACACATTTTTGAAAAAGTGCCACTCGAAATAAGCCGTCGAACCGTTGCGTCGGCTTGTAAAAATTATTTCCCTAAAATCGCTCAAACCAATATTATTAATATATTGTTCTCTCGCCTAGTGCATGTGCCTCTCAAATAGGAAGGAATAGCAATTATTTGTTTAGAAAATTCCTGTAAGATAAGACAGAGGATGTATTTTGAAATGAAACGAAAACCAAAATTGTTCCGTGGCTGATGGAAAACCCATTCACTGATGTCTGTGGTTTCTGTGGTTTAAAGATCTCGCATGCGATTGGTCACAACACAACATTCCAGACATAATTTTTGGCGTTCACGCTTTTATTATTTTGACTGTAAGTGGTAAGGGGAATATCAAGAACTATAAAACAATGAGCTACATCAGGGCCTGCTACAATCACACAGAGAATCACCACTGAGCTACGTTAGTTTACACGAGGTCAAAGTCGCTGTAAAAATGCACAAAAGAAACACTACGAGAACAACAAGTACCTTTGTTGGATCATTGTTGACTGCATAAGCAATTGTATCATAAAGTGAGTAATTCAGTGCGAAAGAGAAGAAAAGTCCATCAGTCCATCTGTCAATCTGTCGACCGATTCCCATGGCAGTGGATGACGAGTCCTGCACCGTCCTTTGACCTAAAGACCATTTCTTGAAAGTATGTTCTTTACAGTAGTTCTCGTTTGAATTCCAGATGCTTTAAATATCTGAAAAGTTTCGAGAAAAGTTCGTTGAAATCGGCCGCCATGTTTACTTGTCGGTATGCTCAGCAACCACGCCTTAAAATCTTATTGTCATCGCTGGGCCGGGGGAACTTATCGACCAATCAAAATCTGGCTCTTGAAAGTAATAGTCGTCAAGCTTACCTTCAAAGCATGAGATCAAAGGGAGGAAACGTAAATTTCATCCCCCTTTTTCCTTGTCCAGAAATAGATCGGATAAGGCTGCCCAATGATATGAACGGGTATAATACGCTGTGCGTATGCGTACAGCTTGGCCTTGGCCACACCAAGTGGTAGTGTGTGTCTGGTAGTGTTTTGCAGAACAAGAATTTAAGGAATGAAAGCAAGATGAAGCTACTTGTCTTAGTTCAGTAAGATCAAAATTTAATGGACTCCGGCAATTACTTTTTTCCTCTGTGAACGAGCCAGTAATGATTCAAAAGTTAGGTTTAATTTTGCTTCGCAGCGTCAAACCTGTTCTTATACAAATATTGTCGTTTCTATTTATTCACCTATAAAAGACCATCTGCCAGAACGATGGGGGGAACGTCGAGGGGTACGGCAGTATTTATTGATGGATAATTGAAGAGAAATTGTAAAATAGCGTTTGATCACTACTCTACAAGTTTACTTATTCATTCGTTTATTTTGGATTATTATTACCTTTCAATAGATCTGCAAGAAAGCCAGAGAAGCAATAAACAAAGATGGAGCAAAGTACTTGGCAACCTTTCCTGGTAATAAGCGAATACTAGCATCATAACTTGTCTTGTTAGACTGAGAAAACAGACACGCCAAAGACACGCGCGCTAGGTTCCCATTCTCCGCGAGAGAGACGGTTCGAAAAAGTCTCTCTGAATCCCTTAGGGTCTTGGAAAGCTTCAGCAAAGTCTTTGGACTCAGACTCAATAGAAGAAGACCGAAGCATTATGGATAGGTTTTTTTGTTTGCAAAGACCAAACGATTTGTTGGGAACATAATGTTAACTTGCAAAATACAAAGGTTAAGGCGCTCGGAGTGACAACATTAAATCTTATCTTGTTAGAAAAAGTAGTTGGTCAATTCGCAGACGTAGCCTACGGTCCTTAAGGTGGCTGATAACGGTTTACATCACTTGTGCTTTAATTGATCGCTACTGCCATCCTTTATCAGTTGATGTTAAAATATAGTATCAAATGAATTTCAGTGTTAGTGCACGTGCTATGAGGTAAATAAATTGCCCGCCGTTATGGATCAAATCCATTAGCACTAGTAAAGGGCTAATACTTGAAACGTCAGCTCTCTTAATTTTACAGTGGTTAATGTTTTTTTTTTGTGTGTCCGTAGTTCTTCGTGATGTTAGTAATGTGGCCCAGATTGACTATTCCCTTGTCGCAAGCCCCACGTTTACCTCGAAATATACGGATATACCACTCAAGGTAAACAATTACCCGCCTCTTCGAGACTAGCCGATCCATTTTACTAGCAGCAAACAGATCAAACAAGCCCTCCCCAAATGCACTTCACCCCTTCTGACTGACTATTACCGCTACCACCACAACCTGTTCACTTACACCACAGGCCCAGTTGTGATGTGGTAATTAAAACTTCATTTTTCTGCACTATTTATTGAGTCAGGAAAGTACAATTGATGCTAAACTTTCAGTAAAATGAGCCTTCAGTGTAAGCATGCTCCTGTTTATTACAAAGTGTTTATACATCTCATTGTTTCTAATGGGAAGGAACACTGGCTACATTCATGAGTGTTGTTCGCTGACTGACTATTTAACAATTAGACGGCAAGTTCGAGGTTTCTATCGGCTGATAGTTGGCGAGGGGCGAGCCCAACTATCAAAGTCGATAGAAACCGAGAGCGAGCCGTCTAATTGTTTTAGCATAACCCAGTGGCTGATCTATTTAACATAGAATATCGATAAAACTGATTTATTGATGGTTTTGTTTAATACTTTTTGGCCGTAATGCACAAAAAACTGTGCCCGCGCTCCGAGAGCCGTCTATCGATCGATAGTAGGTGCCTGTGTAGCCAATCAGATTGCGAGTTTGCCAATAGTCAGCCACTGGGTTCATGCTAATCATGGTTATTTACAATACCTCAGTTGAAGAGCTAAGAGTTAAATGTTTAATCAATTGCTTTTTTTTCAGGGGAATTTAAATCTCGTAGAAAACCTCACCCTACAGCTTTGTCGCCTCCTCGAGAACTCCCTGTGTTTACTGAAGTTGATAAGATGGCTTACATATGGCTCACTGATTACGTGTTCAACACAGCGAGCCTTGTTTATCACGAGGAAGGAGAACTACAAAGAACTATCAGACCGGAAGATGTAAGGAAAATGTCTGGCATATTTAGAAAAAAAATCACTATATACATGTATTTGCAATGTACGGGACACTGATATCAATAAATGAATTAACTTAATGAATTAATTTATTATCACTATCTAACAGAATAATTAGACCCTCTTCAGTAGTTGACAACACATGGTACTACCATTGTTAAAGAAGGTTTTCTATTTACAATGTGTATACGTTGATTACCCATAGTGTATTGTGGTGCCAGAGATCACGGAGGCGTGTAGAACAGATAGAGGTCTACCATTATGTAACAATATAATATTTGCCAGGATAACTGCAGTTAATTGATTTATTGACTGACTGATTCACTGACTGATTGACTCAGTCACTGACAGACTGACAGACTGACTGACTGACTGACTGACTGACTGACTGTTATATTATAAGTTGTTCATCAAAGTAAAGTAAGCTTAAGTTAAACATGGTATTATTTAATTTATGCATTTTAAATTTATTTCACTTGTGCATGTAGTTACCTCGAACTTCCAAGCTCCCATTGAACACGAAGTCATTCGAGATGTTTCTGTACAAGGTTTGTATTAGTCAGAGTCGACACTATTTATCTCGGGATTACGATGACGTAATCTCGAGATATACATGTGGCAAAGCGGTCACGTGACTTGTCAACAATTTTCTGTGAACAAAATTTGTCCACACTGATGATCATGTAGGGTTGTCGTAAAACCAGGATTTACGGAAATCTGGAATGCCTGAATTCAGGAATCTAGGAATGCCGGAATTTCGGAATACCGGAAATGAGACCCGGAATCCTAAAACACGGAACGACTTTTTTATTTTGAGAAAAAAAAAATCAAATGAGTAGTGTCCAAGCTGTTGGCCGTGCCTCTTCAGTGAGAAAAATATTGTCAATGCAATATCAGCAACGTTAGGATGATTGACGGGATTAAATTGATGTTTAATTTTGTAATCCTTTCCTATCTTTTCTCTTGCTATTCTTCTCCGTCATCGTCATTTGTATTACTTCTTGTTCCTATCTAAAGCATTGGCCAGGAAACTATTTTAATGTATTTGTGTTCGCTCTGCATTGTTTTTACCCACTTACCCGAGTTAAGGATGAACTATGTCTACAAACCTTGTGGCTTATCCGGTTTCCATAGCATGAAGCGACTAGACCGGAGTATCGCTACTCCCCCGGATGACATGCTAGTCCATCTCAGGTAACCCCTCAGCATTTTTGTCAGGTTGCCTTGACAATTCGCGCACTTTGAATTACAGTCCATATTGTCCAAGAACAGTGCAGTTACCCCAACCAGACCCGGTACGAACTCTCAAATAAAAGTGACAGAGGTGATTGTCGTACCTTTTATGGGGTAATAATAAAAATATTTGTGGTTTGATACCGCTTGGGGTTTCTCCCCAATCTCCTCGCCTTTTTTCCTCAGCCACTCTTCGCGTTTCGCGGGTCTTTTCGCGCGCGCGTCACTCCCCCAGTATCTGAACGCTTGGAACAGGCTATTCCTGTAGCCACCGGGTCTCCCTTTCTCGAGTAAGGACCAAAAACAGGCAAACAGGCAAGAGACGTTTTTAATTATACCAGTCATCCATGCACTGACTTGTCTAAATTCCTCGATACAAGAAAGAATGAAAACCCAATAACACTATACTATAATCCCACTAGCTCTTACTATTGTATCGCCGCTAATAAGTCGAATCACAAGCTTACTAAATGCAACAATATTTATGACCCTATTGTTGACATTGTTGCATTTAAGCCTGGTTTCCATATAATCGAATCGCAACGATCATATGGAAACCTATGATCGAAACAGTCTCAATGATCGCAAAAGTGGTTTCCATAATTTTATGATCGCAACGATCGTAGTCGGGATATAATGTTTTCTATCTCTGCGATCGAGAACGCAAGGATGGCAAAGAGATCGCAACATTTTATGGTTTCAATATGATCGCAACGATTGCTGCGACTGCGATCATATGGAAACCAGGCTTTAGTTAGCTTGTAATTCGACTTATTAGTTATACGAGCAAGTGGGATCAATGAGCAACCAAGTATGAACTGCACCTTGCAATTGTGGGCTCGTGGCAACGCACAAGAAAAAATTAACTCAGTGAGTTCCCGCAATACAATTTGCCAGACCCATTACAACACAAATTTTTCATGAGCCGAACTGAATTCGAATTTGGGTCGACCGAAATTAAGAAAATCCCGCCTCTTGATTCAGACGCCGTACTTTCCATGTACTTAATTCAAGGTATTAAAAGTTCGGCTTCTGAACTGGGCCTTACTCTGAAAATTTGAGCCAAAATTTCACGGCTTTATGATACTAAACTCCTTTCTCAACAGATTAACATGAGTTGGGAATCATTTTCTTAAATGTCAATCTGCTCCGTGATAAAGTGGCTATTTTTCTTAAGGGTTAAATAAAAAAGTCGTTCCGTGTTTTAGGATTCCGGGTCTCATTTCCGGTATTCCAAGATTGCGGCATTCCGAGATTCAGGAATTCCGGCATTCCAGATTTCCGTAAATCCTGGCTTTAGGACAGCCACAATAAGTGAGGTACAATTCATTGTGGCTTACATGGCGTAGAAAGTGTGACAGATTTTGCGAAGCAACTTGGATGGCCTGCAGAGGCCATGGAAAAAAGTGTTTGCTTGTAAAATTGTGGCAAAGGCCTTCTCAAAGAACGAAAATTTCAACCTTGTCACTCTGAGGTATTCAGGAGAGAGGATATGACACAAACTAAATAATTCGTGGAAGGATAATCTAGTCCTGTACGCCGGTGGCGTTTCGATAGTAGAGGAAGGCGGACAGCTGAAACGTGTTGAACTTCTCGAGTCCGATCCGAGAATAGCGAACAAAACATGCAACTACTCTTACCAGCATTGATCAATTTTTGTTGTGCTTCTTTCTTTGGCTTGGAATTACTTCGGGATATCGTCACTGAATGGCGCCAAGGTAATTGTATTTCTTAATGTTTTTGTTTGCTGTTCTGAACATTGTCGTGTCTTTAGGTCCTTTTATTTTGCTGTAGAAATTACAGCAAGGGTTGTACTAAACATTTTAGTTTTTTGTAAAACGTACCAGCTTCTGGGTCAAAGCATTTTGGGGTGTTTTAGCGTAAACTTTGTTGCATTTTATTGTCATCAAACTCAGCAAATTATGATTGCACACATGTACATGCGCTATATTATTAAATGTAAATACAAAATTATATTTGAAAATACAAAATTGCCTGGCTTGAATGACAACAACAGGAAAGCCCAACATAACCTGCCTTCGAGAATAAGTTTGAAACCATATTCTTGCTTTCAGAAAGAAATGTTTTAGCACATGCATAATAAATGTTACAGAGTCCCAGACATGCTGGGATGTGTAAACAACTTGGTGAATGTAATTTACTAGCCTGCGTGGCAGGCGTAGAAAGGGGAGGGAGGAGGAGAGTTCGGGCGCGAACGCGAAGCGCGAGGAGAGAGCACGGAGCGCAATCGGCGGGGGGGAGAGGCTGGGGAGGAACGCCTACTATAAGAACCCCCATTTGTTCATTTCGGTCGCAAAATTCTGATTGGTTATTTGAACAATAAGTCGCATACTGTCACGCAATGCGAAGTTACTGAAACATAATCAAAATAACGGCCGATGAGGATGCTTTGTGGAGAACTATATCTGATTTGAACATCGTCGTTAGTTCCCAAATAATCTTGAAACCGGCTGGAAAAGCTCTTTTAGTTGGTAAAGAAGTTTTGGCAGTGTTGCCGACAGGGACGGTAAAAGCCTGAAATTTCGAATGTTTCGAGCCAAGAACTGATTTCCAGATGAATGGTAAAGTAACGATTGTTGTCATCTCTCTGTTGATAAACACAATCAAAGACCAGCTACAAGATATGGAATCACTGGAATATTGTCGTATATTCTGTGGTTGATTGCAACGACTTATCGCCCGCAGAAATTCGCCAATGTAACTTCAAGGTTATACATGACTGTAGTATAAACGCGACTCTTACAGTTCGTGACATAATTTTGTATATTTGCCATTAAATGCGGTTTGCTTCACGTGTGTTTCTAACGGACAATATAAGTTTAATTATAGGACTTTCAAGTAGAGCCTTCGACTGTGTACATTCCAGCAAATTGTTTCAGAGGTCATGTTTGCTTTCCTGTCAGGATTTTGCCCTGTAGAGTTTGACACCTCTGTAATTTGTGGTGTTTTGCTGAGGTTTGTTTGGCTGGAGGGACTGGATATTAAATATTCCGTGTAGGACGTTTATTTCTTGCATTTACTTTCAAGCCGGGCCCGGCATTTTCGATTGATTGCTTCTTTCTGGCGTGATAGTCGTGGGAAGCTGTCTTTTGTTTCGATCGTCCGCGCAGTTGACATCCAAAGTTCACAGCCAAAGCCAGCCCCGGACTTTCTTCTCTTCCCGACGTTGAAAATAAACTTTCAAAGGAAGCCCTTCCTAACTAACATAATCGCTTTCTTCCCCCTTTACAAAACTTTGTAAGTAGCGGCCATTCCGTTCTGAAGATTTTCTCATGATACTCGGCTGCTCGTTCATGCAAGAATTATTTTTCACGCCTTCAAAATTTTTGCGTGAAGTCAATCATGTAGAAAAGCGCGTGATTGGTCGTTGCATTGACAGTTGACTTAATTGGATTACAAAAATATCGGTGGGCGGAAATGCAAATGAAGCGGCTTTTGTAGCAGGCGTTCCCTGCCCCCCTTCCCGCCGATCGCGCTCCGCGCTCTCTCCTCGCGCTTCGCACCCGAACTCCCCTCCTCCCTCCCCTTTCTACGCCTGCCACGCAGGCTAGTAATTTACTTGTTTTGTATTCATTCTGATTCATCCATGCGCTTTTCTTGAATTAGTTAAATCTCCCTTTATTCAATACATGTAATTACTGTAGTTTGTTGATGGTTTGCCCTGGATTAATTCTCTCTCTTGTTAAACTTTTGAGTCGTGACTTGAAATTGTGAAACCCCGCTTCTTCGATGTTTATATATCATTTGGTTAAGAATATTTTCGCTGGGTTCTAAATTTCTCTTCTCTCGGTTCAGAATTAGTTTTATTCGATTCAAAGTAATGTTTTAATTAATTCATTCGGTTCTCGATTATTTCAATGTCCCTGCTTTGGGGATGAAAGGCGGAATTTAGCAAAAAGTCTGCAGTACAGATGTCATCTTTTGGCAAGTAATTATAAAAATTACAATTTCCTCGGTTGTGATTGGTTGAAAAAACTCCTATTTTCCACTAATTTGCTTTGCCAAGTTGTTATCGGACAGTTTGTTATCGGACAGTTTAATAAGCCAATCACATTTAAAGTTCTAGTTTAAATCAACCAATCACAGCCTTGGTTAAAATAACCATAGCAAGAGTATGAACACTCCGCAAAATGGATAATTTTTTCCCCTTCCCCTTGTCTCTTGAACAAGTATTGGAGAAGGCAATGATGATTTTGTTTATCCTATGGCACAAATGTTTTTTGCCAAGAAACCAGACGAGTTCTTTTATGGATATCTTGACAAGTTCAGCTGAATTTCAGCCCCCCACTACATCATTTCACTTCCGGTGAAAATTCGCCATTGTTCGACAAAACACAACAACAACAATGCAAGTAAACCAGTCACTCAGTCGTTTCCCACTTGTGTCGGATGAAGAAATTTCGGAAATAAATGAAACGGCAGCCTCCAAAAACACAGCTCAAGCAACCAAAACATGAATGACAGTATGGGCACAATGGTGTAAAGCGAGAAACATTGAATTTGATGTCAACAAATTATCCAGCTCGACAAAAACATGTGTGGCTGTCTCTTCTCCATCTGCTTCATATCAACAAGTAGCTTGTGCACAGTTCGGGGCCAGCTCCATCAAATCCAGCAGCTGTCGCAGCTGTGATGAAAGAGAATGTCTGACCATCAGATAGTTCTAATCCAGTCAGTGAGTTTGTTCCTTCGAGAATCCAGCACCATTAAGCTTTATGCCGTCTTTGTACAGCATATTGGCTACGAAACAGAATATCTCTCGCCGCCATTTCAACTTTGCAACAACTGCGTGTTCAACACGAACAACATCAACTGAAGACCCGAAAAGCCAAGGAAGCGAAGAATCATTGACTCTGACTCCGATTAGTTTGCAGGCTTTACAGCTTCGAGTCAGCTTGTAAAAATATTGTACTTTGAAAGAAAAACTGCTCCGCTGAGCGTTCGTTCAACAAAATTTTGATAAGTTGTTCTGCGCAGTTCTCGCATGGTTGCGTATTTGATTGACACAAATATTTATTTTTCGCGAGTTACTTAGCAACCGACAATGTCGCTATTTATAGAGCAAAAAAGAAAAAAGAAAAACTTGACCCGTTGACATAATTTCCTTCTTTTTAAATAGCTTAACACTTCTCCTTTCCTAGGAAATTGTAATTTTTATGATTAATAATTATTGGTAATGGAACTTCGTGTCGTCCAATTCTGTCTGTAATCATACTCGTGATAAACAAATCGGACTCCCGCAAAGCGCAGTCGTCCGATTTTGTTATCACTCGTATGATTACAGACCGAATTGGACTCCACTCAGTCCTATTACCATTACTTATTTCAGGTCAGGTCATGCAAGCAATCTCATAATCATTGTATGATTAATATCAGAGTTGATAAATTCAAGTTTTAACCGCAGAAAAAAAAACATTCCTTCAAAGGAGGAAGTGAAATTTATTTGTCAATAATCCCCATTATGAACATGTCAAATATGCTTGTCAAATGTCCCAAAAAATAATTTTTCAATTCTCTTTATACTGAACAGTTATTTCATGTCAGGTCATGCAAGTAATCTCATAATCATTGTGTGATTAATATCAGGAATATGAATTATATGGGAATTAAAGGATAAATTTGAGAAACTAGTCAGAACAAATAAAATAAAATATTTTTGTTGACGCTTGCCCTGTGTTATAGACTGTTCCCCTAAAGGGGGAGTGGAATTTATTTGTCAATAAATGTGTTTTTGATCTCTTTATCCATATAGTCAAAACAGTGATAAAATATATATAAAATATATATTCATGTTTGACTGACATTAAAATACAAAGAATGCGGCAAAGGTTTTTTACATAAAATATCAAAAAATTAGTATAGGTAATCGCATGATTTCGAGTGCAATTTGGAATAAATAAGCACAAGTAATTTTTCAAAGACTAACAAAATTGCACGAGCCCATAGGGCGAGTGCAATTTGTAGTCTTTGAAAAATTTACAAGTGCTTATTTATTCCAAATTGCACGAGAAAAATCATGTGATTACTTGTTAATAACACACTTGAAAAAATACTGTCTACCGATTACTTAGGCTGAGGAGCCCTTGGTCTTCGTAAAAATTCCGGAAGTATTCGCAAACCTTCCGATAAAGTTGGGAAATCCTTCGGATGTCTTCGGGTGATCTTCGGCAACCTTTGGAAATCTTCGGGTGATCTTCGTAAATCTTCGGTAAACTTCGGAGGTCTTCAGGTGATCTTCGGAAATCTTCGGAAATCTTCGGAAATCTTCGGAAATCTTCGGTAAACTTCGGAAGTCTTCGGATGAAGTTCGGAAATCTTCGGAAGACTTCGGGCAATCTTCGGAAGTCATCGGATGATCTTCGGAAACTTTCGGAAGGCTTTTCTGATGGGTCTTCGTACTAACTTCGGAAATCTTCGGAAATTGTAATTTGCACTGGTGTTACACTTTTTGCACTGGTGTTACACTTGAACTGCACTGCTCTTAGCCAATCAGAATGGAGTAATTTTTTCAAGTGTATTATTAATATTTAAATAGAGCATTTACTTTGTATTATAAAACGACTACCAAAATGTGTGGTATGTTTTAGCATGGAAACTATGAAGATTCTTGAAGGTGCATTATTTTGGTCCTCCATGTATCGCCTTTGTGATTTCCACTTCGGCTCAAAATATAAAACAAACCCGACCCTCTGGGGCTCTCGTATGTCAAAAAAAATCCAAGCTGCCCCTGGCATGGGAAATGGTTTGTTGTCAATAGTCTGTGTCTGCCCTGTACTCTCCATTATGGAAAGACATTGATCACGTGCATTACACATACTGTATGTTTGTAATAAGCTATGTCTAATAACCTGACATTTTCCTTCTTCAGAATTCATACCATCAACCAAGTGAGCCAATACTGCAACTGCAGGAGTTAAAAACAGTTTTAAAGCTTTAATCAAACACCTTTACAAGAAACCCTTCAATATATAATTCCACTTTAAGCACTGTGCACTAGTCCATCAAGGATGAACAATAAATGTGTGCAATTCATGTATAATGAACTTTAATCAGGAAATACTTTTGTTTTACTATGGTATTGGGAGAGGCAGTGGTCTAATGGTTAGTGCATTTGACTCTGGATTGAGAGACATGGTCAGGCCAGGGGCATTGTATTCTGTTATTGGGCAAGATACTTTGTCTTTGACATTGTCGAACAGCTAGCCTGCTGATGCTGACATAGAACTTTTGTCATAATCGAACATTGATATTGTCAGTAATTAATATGATACCACTACGATGTCATCATCAGTTGTCATGGCAATGTTAAAAATTCCAAACAATGCCAAATGTTTGACATTTTGAGGCCAATAACTTAAAATCTACATGGTAAAAGGTTTTCCCTTTCAGACATTTTACTTACCTGATGCAAGGAACATTTCTACCAAGTTTAAAAAAAATATGTACATATGTTTTAGAACCACATTATATTTCATTAATAATTTTAATTAAGGCTCAAAAACACATGTACATAATATTTTTTGAAATTGGTCAAAATGTCCATAATTATTATTACAGTCAAATCTCTATTAAGCAGTGTCCCTTTAATAGAGGTGATCTAAAATTTACAATTTACAATTTAAAGTTAAGTTTATCCACAAAAGCCTATTAGCCCAAACAATAGCATTCTTATGTTGATTACATATTATGTTGTGTTTGATGAGCTCTTAAAAGAAACTGGACATGCTTCACTTATATCACTGTGTCAAAATATCGCATTGTACTCAAACTAGAGGTAAAATACAATAAAATTAGCCAATTGGGAAGTCTATTAAACGGTGACCACGTCTGCTTAAAAGAGGTGAATACTTAAGCCCCTTCCACACGAGCAAGTTTTCCTTGACAAGTTTTCACTTGAAAATTTTACCTTGCTTGTGTGGAAAGGGAAATTTGGCAATTTTTTACTTGACAAGTGTCCTTGTTCATAAACTGGCGTTGTCCGTGTGGACGTGCAACAAGGAAAATATGACAAGGAATCCCTGGTGCCCAGCGGCCTTATCTTGTTGCTCACGACCTGGGTCCTATTAAAGATGATAATCCACTGTACAATATTATTGTTGTTACAAAGAAAAATTGTGAAGGAAAAACTTGTCAAATTAAATTTGTTGTTTATCCACACGAGCAAATAAAAATTGTCAATGTCCCTTGTCAAGGAAAACTTGCTCGTGTGGAAGGGGCTTTATAAACAGGTCTGGATCCGTCACTGTGATATGTAGTACCCCTATCCTTGCTTTGATTTTACTTTATGCACCTCCCTTTCCCCTCCTGGTAATTATTGCACAGAACCCGCGCAGTGCCTCTCTCCTCCCAGGAATACAAATGGTTACCAACAACATAATGCTGGAGGGAAACAATACACTAGGATATTACTTTTATCAGAGTGACCATTCATTCTCCAATATAATTATTCAATAATTATGCAGCATAAATCTGTATACAGCATCCATTCATTATCATATATATATAATCCCGAGATGCCCATTGGGCCCCTTTGATTACAAGTGTTTTCATTGCTTTTGTGAAAGCACTTGGCAACATTTCCTAAAATGATATTGGTGTTCCTATGGTGCCATGCTAGTGGTCAGTCTCTAACGTTTAGAGTACTGCACTTGTGACCATTTATTAATTTTTTAAATTATTTTTATTTGATTTTAGCTGTACGAGATGTACCCAGAACGCCCTGTTTTTCTCAAGCTGTACACCACCAAGGCTCCTGTTTTTACATCAAGTCGCAGCGGAATCAACGTGACAGTCACTGGTAATGTGGAAGTTTACGTCATCGCCAAAAATGGAGCTCATGTTTATGCTCTGACGGTGGGCTTGGTAAGCTTTGCGATGCAACAGAAACTCCCGGTTACAAAATATCCTCGGTTACATGTTTATCGATAGAAGTGTTTTATCAGGAGCCAGTTTCTGAACACCCGAGATTACTACAGATATACGGCGTGTCGGTGTGTCTGTGTCTGACAACAACAACCAATCAGAGGGATGAATCTCCGTAGTGTTCGTTATCGAATCAAACTGGAGCCCTAAGAGAGACATCTGTTTATTGAGAGAAACGGAGATTGCTTAGCGTCTCGTTTGTTTTATAATTAAAAATTAGACTGCAAGCTCGAGGTTTCCAAGAATATTCTATCTATTGACAGTAGGTTCCTTGGCAGCCAACTCGGAGACTGAAATTTTGCCAATTGTCAGTCACTGGCATGGGTCATGCTATTTCCTGATAGAAAAGTTGTAAAATGGGAGAAACCGGCACTTGGACATATATACAGTCACACTTTGTCCAGCTTCCTACATTGTAATATTTTATATGTTTGTCTTTCTCATATTTCTGAAGCGTTATTTGATATGTAATCATTTTATAGCTTACTTTTATTTCTACAGAAAGCTAATCTTGCTGGATCTTTGGGTGTGAAATATGGCAACTTGACATTGCATACAAAGTCATTCACGTAAGATACTTCAAGTAAAAAAGATAAGATAAGAATATTCCTGACTTGATAAGAACCAATTAAACATTTCGGATATATACTGTGAACTCATCAATGAAATGCCTATTAAAATTTTAATGACGGTAATGAGGCAGAAAGCGTATAATGGACTGTTCGGCTATCACACCACTGTTTAATGACAGCTGGCTGAGCGAACGATACGTCACATATTTTAGTGTGGAAAACGCAACACATGAGATTTCGTTGAGTGATATATACTGCCATTCAATTAGGCTAATCAGTTATAAACTGTGAGGCTAATCAGTTTTAAACTAAAGAGAACAAAGAATGAATATGAATTTATAGTTTTTCCTATTCTAGGGCACAAGTGCATCTTGTTCGTTCTGCCATTGGAGATATCAAGGTATGCCTTTTATGTGGCCAGTATTCACTGATGAACAATGCAACTGTATTCTTATTAACTCCATGTTTTCAACAGGTTAACATTCGACTGCTTCAATGGTTTCTTAATGACTTCATAAAATCTGGAGATTTTGTGAAAAAGTTAAACGGTATGTAAAACCCTTGTTGTTTTTTTATTCATTTTTCCCATGAAGCTCACTTCAAACTTTAGGTTAAACAGGTCTACAATTGTGTTGTGTAACTTTCAAGATGCTGGTGGGAAATGACTTTGGAACTTAATTTACAATAACATAGCAATTTTAAAAATACGAATGAATCACAGAGTATCCTGGGGTTAAATTTACATAGTCCAGCTGATCATTATTTTTGTGAAACTTTGTTTCTCTGAGGAATATTAATTTTTCAGACCATTGCTCAACCCCTGTAGTATAGTTCCTTGTTGTTAATTAAGTTGGTTATTAATTGAAATTGTAATAGTCCATTCCAAACCGTACTGAATCGCACCTAATTATAACTTAGGACACTCAAAGCATTTCCTCTCGTGCCTAAGGGAATGACATGCTTTGTATTTCCTTTTTCTTTTTCTTTGAAGTGATTGGAGACCGAGGATTTCCCTTACCAATGTTTCGCAACATAGTGTGGGAGGACACGGCCATAAGCACAGGACAGGTAACCTTTGGTGTTTGTTATGTTCCCTGTTAGCTATTCACATAATGGTTGTTACTCTCTTTAGCCCTGTTATCCCACCGTCAGCTTCAATATTCTGTTACTGTTTTTCATACGTTTCTGATAATTCGCCTTGGTTAGATTTGGTTCTATGTTAAGACAACTTCTCTAAGATGAATATTTTTTAAATTTTCACGATCTTCCTACTTGAATCTGTCATATAAAGGTAAAGATGTTAGACTGTAACTGACTGAGGAATTAAAAGTTTCCTTTTACCTGTATTTACTTTTTTGTTACACAATGAAAGCTGCTATTTCAGTATTCCTTGAAGCATTCACTTTCTTTTCTTTTTCATGCAGGGTTTCACGCTTATTAAGACGAACCTCAAATACTTGCCAAATCACTGAAGACGAGCAACAAGCAAAAAACGGCAATTAACATGGAATTAAAAAAAAATTTAATTTCACTAAGAGTCTATTTACATGGAGAGAAGTTGTCCCTGGTTGGAGGGTTACCCTCCCCCCGAGCCATCTTTTACCGAGCGTTTATATGAAAAAAGTTGTCCCTGTTTACCGAGCCAAAACTTGGCCCTCTCGGGTTCGCGCATACTCTATATGTCCCGACGTGTCCCTGGTAGGTCATTCTCGTTCCCAGACGACCACCTTGATAATGCAACCACCTCATTAATACGACCACTTTCTTTTGTCCCGAACTAAAATTCTGTCAGTAATTTTTTTATTTAAGAACCCCTTTAATATGACCACCCCGATAATATGACCAGATTTTGGTGGCCTGTTGGTGGTTGGATTAACGGGGTTACACTGTAATTTGCTTTGGGGTTTGGCATATGTGTCAACTGGAGATACAGTGATTCACGGCCCCACAAGCTTCTAGCTTTAACACAAACCGTGTATAAATAAAGTTGATTTATTTATTTATTCACATTCAGTGGGGTGGGTGAAGTTAAGATGGGCATTTCCTTGCTAAAAAGTCAGGGAGTGAAGGTGGGTCTTTTCTTGCTCAAAATATTTGGACAAAACATTTTTCAAGAATGAAGGGGGGATAGCTCCCCAGGACCCTCCCTAGATCTGCCACTAACATTGGTCTCACATACACTGCAACAGTTTTTTCAGCGAAGACATTAAATAAATGGAAATTGAACAGTATCAGAACTGAATTATTTGTTAATAACATTGTATGACATAAGCAACAGTCAACACGCTCTTCAGCCTATTATGTGACAGAATGCTACACAATCTTGCAGGTGGTAGGTACTGGTACGTCCTGTCCAGTTTTGTACTTTACAAACACTGCAGACTGCAAACAGGTTTGTTAGTGAAGTGATTGGAGCCTGGTGTGGGGGGTACTCTCCTATTATAAGCTATATAGGTATGTGCAGTGCCAAGGGGTATGGTTTTTGAGCCGTTTTGGTCCAGAAAATGGGTATAGATTTTGAACATTTTGGTCTCAAATAATGGATATATCTTCCTACTTGTCTGAAATAGTGTATAGATTTTGCCATTTTGGCTCTTAAAGAGGGCAATTAATTTTAAGGGTCAGGTCTGAAATAGGGTAGGGAAAATCACATATTTTGGTCTGAAATATGGCAAGGGTTTGAAGAAGCGCGCCGCACACTCCCACCCAAATTTTCGGGGAGTACCCTCCCTCCCGGGGATTGGAGGAAGCAAGTGGAGGAGATAAATATACAAGACAGTAAAGATGACAACAACAAAAGCAGTCTTTTAATGTTACACTCTCTGCAAGAACATGATTGATTATTATAATATGAATCATGATTAAAATATGCCATTTGCTTACTTTTTAGAGCAAATGTTGTATATTACATGTATGTTGTTGAAAATATAAAGCAACATTGAGCATGAAATTCTCAAACTCATTAATAATTCATCAAGTTAAAACAAAGGAAATTATACCCGTGTCAGAGGTTTGGATACCGGTATTAATTATTAGCATAGATTTTTACGATTTCATTTCTCCGTTTACTCCTTAGTTTTTGTTTCGATTGAAAAGATATATCAAACACAGTGTTTCATGGGCTATCCTGCTTGTTAATGTTACATTCATTTCCAGCCATTTCAGAGGACTTAAATTCAAAATTTTTACCAGACCACCCTAATTGGCTCACACTTACGCAATTTGCATTAGCCCCCCACCATCTGTTAGACTGCAAAACAGTCTCTCTTTTCTCGAGATACTGTACGACGCACGCACGCTCGATCCAGATCTTTTTCGGGCCACGTTCAGCCCGACTGACCCAACTCTGGCAAAAATACGGACTGTTTTGCAGTCTACCCATCTGTTGGAGAGGCTGGTAGGCTTTCAACCACAGAGGCTACCCTGGTATAATAGTGACAGAGAGGTGCGAATGAGGCCAAATTATTAGACCCCCAAAAAGTCCTATTAGGTTAAAACCAGACACCCAAAAAGTCCAATAGCCCAGAATGTAACCCAAAAAAGTCCCTTTTTTCTCTGAATTAAAAAAAATAAATAAATAAATAGAGTTTTTGGGTCCACCCTTCTTTATTCGTCAAGCATAATATGTATGTCAGACTGCAGTCATTCTTTGAAATTGAGGAGCAATACATTTTTGTTCAGGGAAACAACAAACGGAACTCTTGATATGAGAACCCTGGGTTACTCTTTTTGTAATCCCCCTCCTCCCCAAAAAGTTCTTACCAAAATCTTTCACTCCCAAAAAGTCACCACAAACCCCCTTGGGCTTTCAACTGTCATTCTTCGCTAAAATCACATACTGTTTTTTTTTTCTGGGTTTTAGATTGTGGGGAAGGTGCGGAAGAGGGGGAAGGGAGTTCTCAAATATGGTGACGAGCACCCCGCCACTTTTAGATCGAAGTCCCCCCCCCCCCCCCCCCCCCCCCCCCCCCCCCCCCCCCGGGAAGGCAGCCAGCCATGTCTGCCTTTGAGAGGTGTCCGCCTTATAGTGGTGTGCGCTTTGAGAGAGTTCTATAGTTTAGACAGAACTTCTTATACTGATCAGGATCTAATTTCCTCTGGGAAGAGAGAGAAAAATCACAGGAATAAAGGAAATGGCAACTAAGAATATATAAACAATGTTCTACCTTATTCTTACTTATTTTCGCGAGTATTAAATTCGCGGTTTTCGCGATGTAGCAAAAAACGCGAAAATAAATACGATATTTTCATAAAATTTTAAAGCCCTTGAGCCCTTTTTTCTCAGAAATCGCGAAAATAAAGCCTCGCGAAATACGGATCTGTCGATTTCGCGAAATTAAGTACGCGCGAAAATTAGTGAGAATAAGGTATTTGAAAATAACCCGGGGTATCCAATCGATGATCGGAAAACCAATCGATCAATCGATATCAATCGATAAAATTAGTTAATTGGTATCAATTGGTATCGGTCAATCGATGATCAATCGATAACCACACATAAACCGCTCATCGATTGCTATCGATTGCTCTGATCAGCAACCTCGAACGAGGCTTATCCGATCAGTCGCCATTTTGAGAAGGCCCTGGGGACGAGGTAGGCAAAACAAGTTGGGCCCAGTTAGTTCTCAACGGTTCCCGTATCATTATGTCGACGCAAGAAGTCCGGGAAGAAGTTCAACTATCTATGATAAGGTGTATCGTTTTGAGGTAAAAAAAACGTCGGCGAGCTCTTTACTGCTAGTACGGAAGAGGGGAGAACGCGGAAACGCGTTTAAAGTTGTTAACCATCGTGGACATCTCGGTCAATCACAGTCCGAGCTTGTGGATCCTCTTTGACTAACTATCAGCCGATAGAAACCTCGAGCTTGCCGTCTAATTGTTAAATCGTAAGAGAAAGTAGATAGAGAAGGAAATAAGTCTGTTCTCCTGTTAACGTTCAAAGCATTACAATAAAATGTGTTAAGATCATTAGATGTGATATTATGCGCCTATTCCGTCACCTTGTAGACTGTGAAACGTGACAAAATTTGCAACCAATCGATACCAATCGATATCGATTGTTATTGGAAATCGATACCAATCGATAACCACATAAATCTTCATCATCGATTTGTCATCGATTATCAATATCAATCGATTAACTGATATCGATTGGTATCGATTGATATCGATTGTCATCGATCATCGATTTCATCGATTGGATACCCCGGGAAATAAGCAGTGCCAAGGGCTGTACATTATTATTCTGCGTGTACTAATAATGGCAATATAAATCACAGTGAACTAAGCTTATATGTAGGTTACATACCATTTTTGTTCAAATTCCACCAAGACCAAACTGAACAACTGAGAACATTTTTCCCAACAAGACTCAATTCTAACATAAACAGAGTACCTTAAAACGCAGTCAAATAGCAGAAAAAAGGATCGGCTTTTTGGGGACGTGATACATTTGTGCCCGGCATTGTGTACAGTCAAATGTTGACGAATTTCTTTATCTTGTATTCGTATTTCTACCGCAAAGACTGTCCAACTTTGTAAGGTCTTGTAGCGAAGACAAATTTCCTTGGGAATGCATCGTCTGGGCAGATTGTCAGAATTGGCTGATCGTGGTTTATAACGTTCGAATTTTAAACAAATACCCTCTGCTTCTTTGCTACAGCACAAGCAACAAAATAATGTGCAAGAACGACAAGAACAAAGCAAGCGATCGATACATTGCGAGCCGATTGCGAGCCGATTGCGAGCCTGCTCGCGCGCGATCGCGCTAGAGGTACGAAACGAAGATCGAAGACCGAAGATCGAAGACCTAAAACCGAAGACCGAAGACCGAAAAACGAAGACCTCATCACTTTTAGACCTGTCAAATTACAGGCGGATGAGCCTGGCTTACACGCTTTGAAAGACGCCAAAATAAAACGAAATTGATAGGGTCTTCGTTTTGTAGAAAAGGCCGGCTCAAACTACAAAACGAAGACCCTCGCTAAAAAGCTTTACCAGACGCCAAGGACTTTAAGACGGATTCCACTCAACGTTCTAGCAATAAGTGCACACATTAATTACTAAAAAACCGTGACTCATAGCACGGTAACATTTTGAATACTATTTGAAACATATCACTTTAATTCACTTCTCCAAGTGACCCCGCAATTAAATTCTCAAGCATTCTCGAGAAAATTAATGTCAAACCTCGTAAAAAATGATAAAAACGCACGCCATTTTGTTTTGAACTGACATGAAGCGTCTTATTAATTAAAATATGTAATGACTTCTCTCGCGGGGTCAGCTTGGGAGCTAATTTATCGATAATTTCTTCTTAACTGTATTCAAAATGTTACCGTGCTATGAGTATTTTTTTGGTAACTTAACTTTTTGCACTTTTTGCTCGAACGCCCAGCGGAAATCGTCTTAATACCTCCTACGTACGCAATCTTGCGTGACGAGCCAAAAGAAGCTTGTGATCACTGGATCACCCATAGTTAGTATGGATCACCGGATCAAGGATCGAGGATAAAGGATCAAAGATAAAAATAATAATAATAAACTCAGCAATTAATTAACTGATAGGTTAGTTATTTATTATAAAACTATTATTTAGTAATTAAGTAATAATTAACTAAACAAGGTAAATAACTAGATAAATAATTAATTATTATAAATTATTTATCAGTTAATTAATTGCTGAGTTTATTATTATTATTTTGATCCTTGATCCTTGATCCGTGATCAAAGATCCAAGAAACCGAATTCGATGGGGTCTTCGTTTTGTAGAATAGGCCGGCTCAAACTACAAAACGAAGACCCTCGCTAAAAAGCTTTACCAGAGAGAATAAATCGATGGGGTCTTCGTTTTGTAGAAAAGGCCGGCTCAAACTACAAAACGAAGACCCTCGCTAAAACGCTTTGTCAGACGCCAAGAGACAAGAATTCGATGGGGTCTTCGCTTTGTAGAAAAGGCCGGCTCAAACTACAAAACGAAGACCCTCGCTAAAAAGCTTTACAAGACGCCAAGGACTTACCTCCTACAAAGCTTTTTAGCGAGGGTCTCCGTTTTGTAGTTTGAGCCGGCCTTTTCTACAAAACGAAGACCCCAATAATCAGTGTTCTCCCCAGGATTTTGGGAAGGCCAGGGGGCAGGATTTTTCCACGACGAAGTCGGGGCACGAGCGCCGTAGGCGTGAGTTCCTAGCGGGGTTAGGGTTAGGGTTGACTTTACCTCTAGAACGCTATATCCTGCAATCCTGAGACTCAAAGTCAAGATATAAAACGTAGATTTACCTTAATTCTCAACCAGAAAACCAATGAAAATTTTTTTAAACAGATATATATTATTAATTTGTCTTTATTTGCTTCAATCATTATCTTTCACAATTCTTCTAACATGTCTAAAGTGATATTAAAAAGTGTCTCTTTTTGTTTTGTTTTTTTAATCAGGTAATCATCAAACTGAACTGCGTCAGCACATGATCAAATATTTCTTTCTTTCTTTCTTTATTCTTTCTTTCCTTCCTTCTGGTATACCGGTATGCCTTATTTGTGGGGAAAAAATTCACAAAAAGCCGGCATTACAAAAAGACGTAGTTGTGAAAGACTGGGAACTAGTGAAATAACACGTGACAAAGAGTAAACAAACATGGCGTCGAGAAAGTGTCGCGTACGTCAAGCTGGCTTATTTTGATACATTTTCCTTGAAATGACGGCATTCCTTTGAGAAATTAACGCAAAGAAAGTTTCTGCACTGATGAAGACTACTTCAAAGTGGAAATTTTCTGTCATGGAAGCAATCTCTGGAACGTACAAACCCTGTTGAGCACGAAGTGTTCGTTGGCCGATCTTTTTAAGCCAGGCGGCAAGCTTTTTTCAGCAATTCAAGCGGGGCGGGCCGCATAGTCTTAAATACCTAGGGAGAACACTGGGCCCATCAATTTCGTTTTATTTTGGCGTCTTTCAAAGCGTGTAAGCCAGGCTCATCCGCCTGTAATTTGACAGGTCTAAAAGTGATGAGGTCTTCGTTTTTTCGGTTTTCGGTCTTCGGTCTTCGGTTTTAGGTCTTCGATCTTCGGTCTTCGGTCTTCGATCTTCGTTTTGGAGACAACCGTACGCGGGCGCCATTTTTCGAGGAAACCGGAAGCAGAATGCCGTGCGCACTGGTGTGTTATTTTTTTCCTCATTACGCATGCAGTTTTCATCAGCCAATCCAAAAATTCGTATTTTTTACCGTTCCCAGAGCTGGTCACAACATTTAAAAAAACCGCGTAGCTCCGGGGACGAGAATGCTGGTAGGTGAAACAACAATAGCCAAAGTGTTTATATGGAAAAAAGTTGGCCCGCGTCCAGGGTCACCCTACCTTCAAAGTGAGTGACCCTCCACCCAGGGTTACCCTGCCCCCCGAGCCAACTTTGCGATTTCTCATGTAAACGGTTCGCTGCTATTTATAAAGAAATGTATGGAAAGTTCTCCCGCCGGGGTGGCTCGGTGTGGAGGGTAACCCTCCTACCAGGGACAACTTTTCTCCATATAAACAGGCCCTAAGTTTCATTTATTTTTGGGTAATCTCGAGCAATTCACGGCATATGTCATTTTTCATTTAACCTTTCATGACATCATCAGCTTCAAGTGCACGCGGCCAAGCCAAACATTTGTATTCACGGAAAGTAAACATTTTGACTTTTATAATTTTATTTGTGCAAGCTAAGAGACCGATGAGGCTAGAATGAGGTTAGGATTCCTAATATAAATTGATCAATCAATGACGAACATATTCAAAACTAGTGAAATGTGATTTGGACTATTTGCTCAGTGCAGAATATTCAAACCAGTAGAAATGACGTCCTGCAGTTATCCATTCATTTCTGGTGTTCCTTCAGCTTGATTTCAACTAAAGTCGAGTTATTTGTGGAACACTAATACCGATCTAATACCGATCTACTACAGTGCAAACAAATACTTATTACGTACGAATATTTTCAACAAGAACTGCAAACTGCGTGTTCTACGCTTCTCACGGAAAGGAAAGTTAGCGAAATATGATCCCGGGAATATGATGAGATCAGGGGGGGCTAGCAGCGAGGCCTGAGACCTAGTATACATGATTGCACATTTAAGAAATTTGGCCGAGCGAGACTAAGTACTGGTTTGTTTAAAATAAACATGGCGGACGATGGCGAACATGACGTGCGTTTGTGTTCGTTCAGAAATATTTTGGCGATTCCACGTTCAAACATCTATGGGAACGATTCGGTCGCTGTTTAACTGAACTTTGGTCATTGTGGGACACCATGGATGAAAATTCCACAGCAAACTCCCGTAGAGGTACGTTTCTCGAATGATTGACAGATTTCTTTACTTGTGCGATCATGTATAGCGGAAAAGCGGCAAGACCAAAGGGCGCTGCCCGCCCCCCCCCCCCCCTCCCCCCCCCCCCCGGATGAGATGATGCAATCCCGGGATTCAATAAAATAAAATGGTCACGGTCACGCACACTGTCACGAAATATTAGGATCGCAAAAAAGTCTGAAAAAATAGTGGCTCGCAAAAAGAGGCTCGCGGCTCGCAAAAAGAGGCTCCGGCTCGCAGGCTCGCACATTAGTCACACTCGGGCGTTCGTTTCTGTTTCACTCGGCCGCAAGAGCACCGAGAGCTTTTTTTTTTTTTTTTCTCAGCCAATCACATCACAGGAAAACAGGTATCCAGAAATGGATATGACCCGGACTGGTAGCGTGTGAACCGGCCAAGAACGTTCTACCTCGGCCCACCCGCCCAAAATAGAAGCAGTGGCGTTAAAAATTAAGACCACGACAAAACCATCAAACTGTAAATTATAATTAATAATTTCTGCACGCTCATCTGGAGAGAAAAGACCCTATTGTCACTATTGTTCTAGCAAATTTCCGCTTAATTTTCGATTCAATTCTAAAAGTGGATCGATTACGTAACAATAAGTTATAAATTAAGTCTTCCACACACTCTTGTTTTATAAGAACGTCTAATTTTCGAGCTGAGGCTGAACCAAAACCGAATGTTCTTATTTTTTGGGCGATTTCAGCCTGAAAACGTTCTTAAAAAGGATTCGAACGTGAAACTCTCCAGGAAACTCTGCAGGAAACCTGTATACAAGACCAAAACACAGGCGATTAGCGGTTTTTATGCATGTTTGCCATATCATGTTGTTGCTATAAAAAATTGCATTCAAGTATTTTGAGCTCATTTGAACTGCGTATTCACTGAGACATTTGATTACATTTTGTTAATGTTTTGAAAGGATAGGTAAGTCTCAACCTGGCTATGTTCTTAGCATGTTCTTAAAATTCAAAAGTTCCCTCCTTTCGGCTCCTTACGCTAAATTACAAAAGGTCTGGGGAAACATCGTAGTAGTGCGCGAAGACCGCGCGCGGAAACCACCGCTTCGATGTATTCTTATTGTGACGTCAGGCAAATTCATTTATTTGTGTCACATCCCACTTTGACGGAATATTGACATGGATCGGACTAGAGACCATTCAAAGACGTAAAACCAATAACTGCTTTTCTGGCGATGAAGCTGTTGGCACTTTGAAATAAGAGCAGGTGCAGGTCATAAATGAATAAAAATGTCTGCAATGGCGAACGGCATGTCACTGAGTAGCGATCTCGTTGAGAAATATTTGGATGAACATCATGATTTTGCCAAGAGCTACTTCGAGCGAAAAGCTACTTCTTCTATGGTTGACAACTGGATGAGCAGCAGATCGCACCGGCCTGGATCGCGAGCCATGCAAGTGAATCATCTACAAAGAGATAGCGCCAAACCTCAGATAATTCTCAAGACAGATGGCGACTTCACGAATGGCAAGCTGAACTCGATATTCGGATCTGCGCGCGATGGAAGGAAACCTTCTATGCCGCGCCGTAAATCGAAACTGGGAGATTTGGATGAGAAAGAATTGTTTATGGAGTTAATCAGAGACATCGCCAACGAACTGGACATAAACATGTTGAGCCACAAACTCCTTGTCAACGTTAGTATATTGACAAATTCGGATCGCTGTTCTCTTTTTCTCGTGCGCGGTTCGCGTGAAAATAGGGTTCTGGTATCTAAGCTTTTTGACGTGACATCTGAATCCACAGTCAATGAGTCAATAAGGTCGGAGGAAGATGAAATTTGCGTTCCTTTAGGAGTTGGTATTGCAGGGCATACGGCTGCCACGGGCGAAACTATCAACATTAAAGACGCATATTCGGTAAGTTGGTAAATTAATGGTAATAAATTTGATTGGAAACAAAATACACAGAGAAAATATTACTACTTTTCCCCCGATCTTCTTCAAAGATCAAACTACAGTCCTTGACAATACCTATGATTTATGATTTTCTACGAATCTTACTGAAATATTTCATGACTAGGCCTCAAAGACTCTCAAACCGGGAGAAATAATATCGGTCGATGATTATGGAAATATTACCACTGCGTAGATTTGCTTTTCAAGTGGGTAAACAAAGCTAGTGTAAAATCAACAAACGCGGCCTCTGTTTTTTAAAATACTACTGCCAAGAGGAAAAATTATTCACTCCCGTTGAAGGTCAATATAGATTTAGTATGAGCGGTTTTATAATAGCGCATCGCGAGGGTATTGACACCGGGTGTTGACAACCATCGAAACTGCATGTGAACACTGAATGAATGGTGTTGTAAATACTTTCATTTCTTATGCCAATCGATGCCAATAAATAGTTTTTACATGAGCCGCTCCACTGGGAGCTGTTGCGAATGCAGTAACGCTGTCTAATTACCTTAAAATTACGATAATTAGCCGTCCCGAAAATAAGCTCCCCAAATTTCAGACGCAAAAATCCTTACGATTATAAGTCCCCTATTGTAGAATTTGTTTTGTATTTTAAGTCCTTTACTAAATACAGTACATGCTCAGAGACTTACGACGTGACATTATTTTGTGTTTCATATCGTTATGCTTTCAGCAGAGATTTAGCATGCAGTATTCTTTTACGCGCCTAATTTCAGATGCACCTCTCTTTATCGACTTTTTATCAAACATTTTGAGACGCAAAATTGCTTCCGATAATAAGCACCCCCACCCCCCCCCCCCCCCCCCCCTCCCCACCCCCGAAAATATGCCCACGAAAAAAGCCTTTTGGACAAATATAAGCTCAGGGCTTATTATCGTAATGCTACGGTATTTCACAAAAGCGTGTCTCGGGATTAGAGATATCACGCACCGTATCACGTACAATTTTTGCATCTCTTTACGAAAAACGAGCCGATAGAAGCGTCAACTTACTTTTCAAAACGCCTCCTGATTCTCAAAACCTTGCCTGGTTTTGTTTGCAGTAATAATGCTTTACTAGTCTCTTTAGTGCTTGGGTCTTATAGACTCCTTTTTGGGACGCCACTACCAGCTTTCCCATAACTCAGCCATTAGAGAGCATAGTAGACCAGTGAGAATGGTTTACTACCTCTTCCGTTGATTCATAGGCAGCTTCAGGGATTCCACTGATGAATCTCGAGGTTGTTCTTTCTTGAATACTGCTCCATTTTGTCCTGAAGATCGTAAAGTTCGTAAATCTCGTCGTCTTGTTCATTAATTTTTGCTTTTGCTTCATACAATGCGGCCTCTGTCTTGTCCTGTTGTTTCTATATTTTGTCCAGCGACACCTTGAGAGCGGTAGTTTCTGCTTGCTGCTGCCTGACCGTGTTTTTTAGCTCAGCTATCTCGTTAGTCATTTTCACATATTCGCGTAGAACATTGGATACCGTGATTTGTATGTCCACGAGCATCTCCCTTATTTCACACTTGGTTCAATGACGGTTTCTTCTTCTTCCTCGGCGGTCGCCATAGTTTGTTGATTACCGGTATCTTCCGTGGAACCTCTGTCCACGCTCTTGTGTTTACCTCGTCTACTTCTTGCCATTACTTTCCATGCATGGTTGTTGAAGTTATCCTCGAAATTTGATTATTGCGGGAAGGCGAAATGCACCGTTCAAAAATCGTGCCAACGCACGTCGAGTCCACGTATGCTCTTTTCCAATCATATGGAAACCACTCTTGCGATCGTTTCGATCGATGTGATCCTTGCGCAACGATTGCAAGGGTGTGAGAAATATATTATTATATCAGTGACACAAGTTACTCGGAAAAAAATTCCGAGTTCCCCCAAAAGGAGTCGAACCTATGACCTGGTTTCCATATGAGTGGTTTCCATAACGATCGCAACGATGGCAGTCGCATAGCAACGATCGCTGCGATCGTTTAGTTTAGCCTTGCCGCAAGACTACCGCAAAACTAATGTAGCGAACGCGTGTCTATAAACTGAACATAAATTAGTCAAATACTGACATCGCGCAATAGCCCTTTTCACGGTTAAATAAACAATAGCCTCCATTTGGCGAGGAAATATGCTCTGATATTTGTCCGCGGACATTATCTGTTCCGAGAAGCGAACAGTTTTCCGAGAGCGAAGCTCGAGGAAAACTGTGAGCTTCGAGGAACAGATAATGTCCAAGGACAAATATCCGAGCATATTTTTGAAGCCAAATGGAGGCTATTGTAGTTATTATCCTTCAAATATTTCACAAGGCCGCTCTGTTTGCCGTGGAAGATCTCGGTCGGCCAAGCTGTTAAACATCAAAATAATTCTGTTGGCGTTCAAAAATATTTCTAGTCTGTTCAAAACAATCAGTTTTATTTAAGTTAGCAATTTATTTGAGACGAAAACTGAACCTGCGAACGTGAAACGCAAATTTTCAAAACTGGGGAATATCACTTGGGGAATATCACCCGGATATTCCCCAGTTTTGGCTGCGTCACGTGACGTGTTTAAACCAATCGCGCGCGAGAAAAATTTTGATGGATTATAACTTGTGATATTTGCATAACAATACACTTGAACATAGAAGCGAGGCAATTTCGGGCACACGCAGCAAAACATCGAGTTTTTCTTGAGCTTCTTAAACACTTTTTTAAATATAAAAACAGTTTTAAAATGTAGCAGAACTACAATTCTTTTAGTTTACGTTGTTTTTAGAAAAAAATGTAAAACGATTTTTCTCTATTAATAAATAGTAGATTCGCACAAGCAACAGCGAGATTGTTTTACGATCTTTACGGCAAACTTTAACCAAAAGAGTTGTATATTTAGTTCTTCTCCGTTTTAAAACTATTTTTATACTAACATAGTTTAACACATTGACTACTAAACCGGCCATAAACGGCCAAGAAGAGACCACAGACTTGTACCACTTGTGACGTCATCACTTTTGACGCCAGAGGACGTCTTTGATAATCAACGGATAGAGTTGGGAAATGTCTAACAAAGCGCGCCTAAACGAGCACGAAACGTTAAATTGGACCAGAGATACACACAAAACAACTTGGATTTTTTCCTCCAAAATCAACAAAAAACGCGACCTTCACTACCATTGACATTCTTTGTCAAAAAAATTCCCTTTTCCCAACGTGTAGGTTAAAACTTTTTCAACGTGAACAAAGGCGACTGAAAGGCCAACAAATCCACAAAATAAAATAAGAGAAAAAGGAGAGCAAGAACGGCAAAAAAAATAAAAGGAAAAGAAAAGCCTGAAGTCAGGTGTGTTTTTCGAAATTTTGATTTCTGCGCATACTCAAGGAAAATATTGAATTCGTTACTTCTACGTAGAAGGGGATGTTAGTTGCCGTGTTTTAAACTAAGGTTTAGACAGTTTGACATTAAACTGTTGAGATAATGGCCAGAAGTAGGCATCCGGGATGTTAGATTGCCGTTTTTTGGAAAAAGCCAGTAGTCAATGGATTAAGGAACCCAAGAAAATCACGATGTTTTACAGCTTGTGCCTGAAATTGCCTCGCTTCTATGTTTAACTGTATTGTTATGCAAATATTTCAGGTTAACCGTGAAAAGGGCTATTAGCGGCCCTATTAGCTTGCAATTGTCGTATGATAATTTATGCTTTCAATGGGCTGTTCCGAAAACGAGGATTGCGGAGTGCGGAGTGAAAAAAAAATTAAAAAAAATTAAAAAAAATTAAGTTAAATTAAACAAAATAAATATAAAAAATAAACAAAAAATAATAATAAAAGAAAACTTTCATCGATGGAGGTTGGGGTTTGGGGGGGGGGGGGGGGGGGGGGGGGGGAGAGTAGATCGCCTTTGACGCAATATAAAACGGTAATTTCACGCAAAGTCCAGTTCACGATATTCCACGTAATACGAGCGGTAATATAGTTTCAATTCTTAATTCTCGTTTCACGAATATCACGGCTCATGGCTATTTAGATCACCTGTCACGAGAAGATAAACAATATTTTCACATTTACTCCCCAAAATATGGCAATTCACGGCTCACAAAAATATGCTCTACCACTTTCTTCATGTGCCAAAGCCGTGTTTTTTCGTGTGACTAGGCCTAGACCTCCACACGGTTGACATGACGCAATCGCATTCAGTCTAAAATTAGCCACCAGAGAATTTCTCTTCCACAGGCTTTCTGTAGAATTTCTTCCTACTTTTAGAGAAAATATTGATTTTTGTGTCGTGTAAGTGCTTTTTTCATGTTTCTTTAAACAGAAACAAGCGAAATATTTAACGAGACTGGGGGAAATAAGCTCAAACATGTCACAAACAAGGACCTGCAATTAGCCCAGTTGGCAAGAGCCATGTAAAGCAAACTAAAACATATCACAAATAATAGCAAGCATCTGCAAAGCTCTGAAGGCAAAAGCAGCATGCTAAATAAATTAAAACATATCACGTTCAAACTGCCACGTGTAACACAAGTGAACGAGAATGTGCGAAACAAACCGACTGGCACCAAAAGACAACCGAATATAAAATTACATAAAACGACAAATAAAGCCGTGAACTAAGGTAGTAGAAATAAAACAGAAAACCCGCAAAACACTAGAGGCAAAAAGCGAGCATGAAGGCGAAATGTACGGCAGGAAGCCGAACGCAAAGGAAACGCGAAAACCGTAGGAAGAGAAACAAATATAAAATACCTGAGCATGATAACAAATAGGAGATAATATTCACTTCTAAAGTTTCCTGATCAGTCGAAGTAATAGCAGGAGCGGCCAAAGTAGCTTGAGCGGCAGCAACATTTTCAGTTGAAACTTGTGCGGGTTCGACAGGCAAAGCGAAGGCTGATAAGCTTGACGGGCGCGAAAAGCTAAGAAGCCAAGTGAAGTTATCTCAATCCTTATATACGCTTTGAGGGAGACCGCTGACAAATAGTCATGTTTACGCAATATCTGGTGTAAAGTAGCAAAGGAAAGCAATTAACGGAAAACAATTTGAAAATGAATTTACCTGCAACTCGACTTTCGCCTAATAAATCTCAGTATTTACTCATTTATTATATTTCAGAACTGTTTTCAGATCTTTGTCAAAGAAATTAGGAGTGAATTTAGGCTGGGAAGCCGCGATTTTTCAGACAACTCGAGTTCGTGTAAACATTAATATTTTTCCACTCTAATAGCGGTAAACCGACCCGGGTTATAGCGGGCAACCCGCGGGTCCACGTAAAGAAGCCATGATTCGAGTGCGAGTTCAGTAAATAAACTCGGTTGCTCAATTTAATTTTTTTTATTCAGCTCGGGTTTCATGCATGCTGCGTTGGATCACGGTAATGGGTTTTAAGCCAATCAGTGGTGTTAATAATACATTGTCATAATTCATGCATTAGATTCGGCACATGAAAAGTTCGACGTCTGAATCAGTGTCAAACTTTTGCCGTTCTGTGATGATGAATATATGAATGAAATCATATATATATGAACTGCGGAAATGGAATGAAATGAATATATGATCATCGCAGTTGTGCGAGCGTTTATATGAAAATAGTTGTCCCTGTTGACCGAGACAAAACTTGGCCCTCTTGGGTTCGCGCATGCTCTATATGTCCCGACTTGTCCCTGGTAGGTGAAACAATAATAATCAAAGTGTTTATATGGAGAAATGCTGGCCCGCCCCCCAGGGTCACCCTACTTTCAGAGCGAGTAACCCTCCACCCAGGGTTACCCTGCCCCACGAGCCAACTTTGCGATTTCTCATGTAAACGGTTCGCTGCTATTTATAAAGAAATGTATGAAAAGTTCTCTCGCCCGGGGTTACTCGGTACGGAGGGTGACCCTCCTACCAGGGACAACTTTTCTCCATTATAAACAAGCCCTAAATCACTAAATAAAAAAATAAATGAAAAATAAATGAAAAAATAAAAATTAAATTAAAATAAAATAAATAAAAAAAGGAAAAAAAGAGATAAATTTATAATTTTATAATTTAATGCATAAATTAATATTCATCAATTAAAGTTTACAGCCCATCGAGCGAGTGAAAATTTGCATATCAGTTTCCACAGGTAGACTCGTTTCATTGCATTCACTCGTAAAAATACGCGATGAACGAAAAGTGGCCGGAATTAGGAGATCAGTCTTTCGGACTCTTTACTTCCCCTGTCAAAATGAATATAATTATAATAATGTAATGAACAGTCTTTTAAAAAAATATCTATATTTTATTATTTATTTTAGTAAAAATTGTATCAAAGGAGTTTTGATGGAGAGTGTAAGGCAAGCGTCGGCACTGAGTTCTCTGTTTCATGCCACAATTTCTGTACTGTATTTCCTCGAATAATCGCCCCCTTTTGTTTAACAAATAAAGAAGCCAAAACCATGTATTATTTACCTAATAGAAGATGGTTTTCTATGTTCTATAAGAAAATGATGCACGTTGAGGTCTAGAAAAGCAGCTAGTGAATGCACGAGCCGCTTCGGCGAGTGCATTCAGCTGCTTTTCTAGACCTCAAAAGTGCATCATTTTCTTATAGGACATATGAAAACCATCTTCTATTTAGTTTAGAAAATAGCAGGAACTTGAAAGAAAAAACTTCGCCGTACGCTTGAGTGGCGCGGTAGAACACAAAACTTGCAAAGTCACGAAGTAGCGTGAATTTTAAAGAACTAATCTGTATAATCCTAGTTGTACGATATTTTAACATTTCTTGAATGAGTAAACACTTGTTTCAATGAAAATTTCCATATTATGGCCTCTCCTGAATTTTTTAGAAAGTTTCTTAGAGTTTGACAAATCTATTTTCAACTTTGCCGGTCGTAATTTTGTCGGCTTCTTTCCAAGATTTCTGCAGATTAACCATTGACTTGACGTTCAAAAACAAAACAAATGTGCTGCTATTTCGCTTTTATGTAAAACGATAGTGTTGTGGCGTCTTTTATGAATAAGAGAATAATTTGTTCTTACCTCTAAACGTTTTCTCAGGTCCAAGTTGTTTTGCGAAATCACTTTGATCGCTGTTGTTGATAAAATGCCGCGGCCGGTTCAAGACCGTGCCACTCTCTGAGAGCGAAATTGTTTTCTTTCTGCATGATCCGTCGCCTTCGATGATACTGTTTCACTTCGTTTTCAATATAGGTAAAGCATTAATGGTCAAACTCGCAATATATTCAACTTAATTAGTCGGATAAAAGAGTCAAGAAAAGCGACAGGTTCAACTTTGAAAATCAAGACTAACTGAGCGTGGTGAACATCCGGGACATGCGTGCTTTATAGTTTTTAGCCGTGCTTTATAAGAAAATAATGCACGGCTAGACTCTATACCGTTTATATGACAGCTATTTTCTAAACTCTGATAAAACATGGTTTTTAACCAATCAGAGCGCGCGCAGTTTTCAGTCTATATTTTAAAACCAAATATTTGAAGTAATCGCCCGCCAAATTTCAGAACTCTCCTGATAATTATACGTGTCCGTGTGACCCAAACTGCCGCATATATGGCTTGGTTACAACATGTGAGACATTGTGTATTTGTGTTGTTCTTTGAGTTTCCGCAGTTCTGTTAAGTATATCCGATATTTCCTTGTTCCTTGTCCTCATGATAAACTCTCCCGGCACCACTGGTCTAGGGTTCTCTTCCTTGTGACCTTTTCGAAGCCTTCATTGCTATTAATACTGAGTATCTTAATCTGCGTTCAAGAATGAGCACACATTGACAAGATGGGAAAGTTCAATAGACACGGTACATTTTGCTAGTACGGGACCGCAAAACTAGCCTGGCGTGAAATTAAGTGTTTGCGAATATGTTGCTCAAAATATTTCACTTATCACCTTTGTGGACAAGTGCTGAAAAGTGGACATAATTTTTATGCTCTTTTCAAAGTCCGCGGAAAATGTTTTACAGAAACTGCACCAAGATGTATTTGTTGTCATTTTTTAACCTTTTTGTTCTAAATTTTGTTTCAGGATCCTCGTTTTAATGCAGAAGTGGACAAGGTCACCGGTTACAAAACACACAGTATTCTATGTATGCCAATTAAAAGTCATGACGGAGAGGTACCTTGGAAAAAATTATCAGTAATAAATCAGTTTACTCCGTGATGGCCGAGCGTGCGAGGTTTATAATTTTGTCCCCCATAGAGCTCAGGCGGGATCAAATCTCGTCTGGAGTTACGGTCCTATGCGTTTCCCAAAATGTTTAACTTGCAAATTTTGGCTGTTGCATGTTGACCACATAGAGATTCATCAGACGCTTCAGCATGTGTTTCTTTATTATCTAGGTGACTTTTTGACAGATTTTTAGTTTTGTTTACTGTCCTGATATTCGATTTAAGATTCGTTCCTCTTTGAAATCAAAGGCCTCTTTGAAATCAAAGGCCTCTTTGAAATCAAAGGCCTCTTTGAAATCAAAGGCCTCTTTGAAATCAAAGAACTCTATTAGCCAACTCGTGAATGAATCATTTAATATGCAATATTAATCGCGTGATTAAAGTTTACAGCTAATCGACCAACCGACCGACCGAGCAACGGAATGAAATTTGTCGACCACACGCCATTGATAAATACTTTCTCAATCGATCGATGCCATCAGAACCTCAGACCCTCCTCCTCTCTCCTTGGCGTTTTGATCCACCGACTCCCCACCTCCTGCATCCAACTCCCCCACCTTCCAAAGCCACCCCATGGGTAAGGCAGGTGACAATATACTATCACATATATACGGGAAGCAGCAAAAGCGTCCCCAACTGGAGTTGGCCGCTTACGGGAATGATTATCGAAAGCAGCCACGAGCAGTATGAGGGATAGGTGGCCGCTTACAGGAGCTTGTACCACTCACAATAAACAGTATTAATGCGAAAAAAAACCATCTTATGAAATGATAAAACAAACGACAAAGCAAACCGAATATGACACTTTTTAAAAATACACTGTAAAAAGTTGTGGTCAACAGTAGCGGTGTGAAGTCCATTGATTAAAATAAGATGGAGGCCAATAGAATTGTTCCTTTGGGGTTTCCGCTTACAGGAGCTTAGAAACAACAAAAAAATCCAAATCGTATCCGTCGAAATTGTATGCGGCCGCTCACGGGAATGTGTAAATACAGAGTTGGTATGAGAGTTCAAACGGAGTTTTCCGCTTATGAGAGTGTCCGCTCAGAGAATTTTGACTGTATTAATTTTGTCTCCCCACCTAAAACCCGGATATTGCTATGCAATTCACAAGTTAGAAATTAAGGAAAGAAGTATACATGGTACATATATACCATATTACAATACTTTTCAATGGTATAATAAGGTTCATTTAAAAACATTATGTGATTTTATTGTATTTTATTTTCTATCAGCATGCAAAAAACATTTCTCAACTAAATCTCAGCCTTTGGTATATTTTCAGCATATTCTTAAAATTTTTCCAATCTCAGCCTCGATATTCTTATAAAAAAGATTGTTACAAAAAAGAGTGTATAGCCTGCGTGGCCGGCGTAGAAAGGGGAGGGAGGAGGAGAGTTCGGGCGCGAGCGCGAAGCGCGAGGAGAGAGCGCGGAGCGCGATCGGCGGGAAGGGGGGCAGGGAACGCCTGCAACAAAAGCCGCTTCATTTGCATTTCCGCCCACCGATATTTTTGTAATCCAATTAAGTCAACTGTCAATGCAACGACCAATCACGCGCTTTTCTACATGATTGACTTCACGCGGAAATTTTGAAGGCGTGAAAAAATAATTCTTGCATGAACGAGCAGCCGAGTATCGTGAGAAAATCTTCAAAACGGAATGGCCGCAACTCTCGCAAAGGTTTGTAAAGGGGGAAGAAAGCGATTCTGTGGCGTTAGTTAGGAAGGGCTTCCTTTGAAAGTTTATTTTCACCGTCGGGAAGAGAAGAAAGTCCGGGGCTGGCTTTTGCTGTGAACTTTGGATGTCAACTGCGCGGACGATCGAAACAAAAGACAGCTTCCCACGACTATCACGCCAGAAAGAAGCAAAGCATCCTCATCGGCCGTCATTTTGATTATGTTTCAGTAACTTCGCATTGCGTGACAGTATGCGACTTATGGTTCAAATAACCAATCAGAATTTTTCGGCCGGCCAACGGCCGCAGAAATGAACAAATGGGGGTTATTATAGCAGGCGTTCCTCCCCAGCCTTCCTCCCGCCGATCGCGCTCCGCGCTCTCTCCTCGCGCTTCGCGCTAGCGCCCGAACTCCCCACCTCCCTCCCCTTTCTACGCCTCTACGCCTGCCATGCAGGCTAAAGAGTGTATTGAAATAGAATGTAATTGAAGTACTTGACTTATTTGTTTGCTTACTGACTGCCCTTTGAAAGACTCAAATAAATGTATTAATGTACATGTAGAATGCAAAAACTTATTCTTGTGTCGGTTGAAAGAAGAAATATTTTATTCACAGTGCAAAGGAGTGATTGATTGATTGATTGATTGATTGATCGATTGATGAGTTCTCTGTTCAAACTGTTTTACTTGAGTACAACTAAAGGTTGTTATTGTACGTATTATCATTCCATTATATTTTAATTTCGATGTACAATGACAATGTCTACATACTTGCATTTATAGATAACCCCGGAGATAATTCAGACCTTCCTCGACCTTTTACCAAAATAAATGAATTTCTCACTAGCGATTTGAATTGTTTTAACACTAGTGATTTTGTTTATCATTAGCAATTTGTATTTTTGGCACAAATGGCTCTCCATAAAAAGCGAACGTTTCGATTTTGGGCGTTTTGCTCAATGGCTTTCCTTTCACTAATTCCATCCACATTCAAAGCAATATACATTGTACTACATTATCATTTCGCTTTCAGAAGTCTTTACAACATTCATAAGCCTGTGAATTCTCTGTATCCAAATCTAACTGTAGCCGATAGATCCTGTCGAAGGAGAGAACCAGTACAAGCAGGATTACTTCACTCTTTGGGACGTTCCATTTTTTATCCGCACCCCCCTAAGGATGGCGAGTTTTACTACAAGAGGGTTCGCCAAAAAAATCAACCCTTCGGTTTTTTGTGTCTACTGCGCTTGCGCAGTAAACACTATGTATTACCGTAAAATTGTTAACAAAAGAAATGTTAGCAAAATAAATATTAACAAAAGAAATGTTAATAACATAAGAAATGTTAACAAAAGAAATGTTAACAATGCTCTATTGTTAACATCAAATCGATAACAAACCACAGACAATCGATTAAATCGCGACGGCCTCCATGCTAATCAAACCATACACAGCCTGCGGGCGGCTCATATATACACAGACATCGTTCAAATCGATCAACAAACTCAGACGGTTTCCGAATTAGTATCCGGCGCGTGAAAATGAAAAGTACAATTTGTAGCGTTTAGCGAAGCTGCACGACAAATAAACTTCAAGTCAAGCGCATCTCTGATGGTTCAACTAGCCACGGTTTCCGAATTAGTATTCGACGTGTCTGCAGTTGCGTGAAAAGTTCATATAGACATAGACATATATAGTTCATATAGACATATCTGGCCTGTCTGCAATTGCGTGAAAAGTTCATGAAGAGAAGCACGACAAATAAACTTCAAGTCAAGCGGCGTTTTTAGCATTTCAAAAGCCTGTGAGTGAATGATTTATTGTTAACTCTCGATCAAATCGATCAAATCAATAACAAACCACAGTTTCCGAATAAAAACTAATGAATCAAACCTTCGATAGGATACCCAATAAATCTAGCCTTCGATACGATCGCAATGAATCTAGCCTTCTATAAGATACGCGATAAGTCTGAAATCAGGCCTTCGATACTACGCCATTCTTGCGAACGATCGATAAACGCGAATCGTTTTCTGTACTACTTGCAGTAAGTTTTTCCCTGGTACTGTCAGCACGTTTAACTACATGAACATGTAGAATTACTGCTTGTTTATACATTGGACCTTCGGTCCCATCGATTTGGCAACGGATCGTAGATAAAACATTTGACACATACGCCATTGACACGCGAGGTATCACTTGCGAGTTTGCAAGTAATATATTCCTAAATTGCCGGCTCAGTGACTCTCGCGAGAAACGAGACGATACGGTGTTGTCTATAAGATCCCATGTGAATGCGGCAAAGTACATATTGGTGAAACAGGGAGATCGATGCGTGAAAGAATAAAGGAACACGACGAACATGCCAACGAGACTGGGCACCTTCCTATTTGGAACGAGGTTAAGTTTATTGACAGAGACCCTCATTGGTACACTCGAAAGGTTAAAGAGGCCATACATATAAGACTCCATCCAAACAACAGCAACAGAGATGGTGGAATCGAAATTCCTCAAGCATGGATGCCTACGATCAAGAAACACAACTGTCGATCGTTAAAATGGAACGTCCCTAATTACTCGGTGATCATCCATTTTGAGGCCACTTAGAAATTCATTTGTGTTTCTCCTTTACATTTCCAGCTTCAAAGAGTTAACTTTTCGTGTTAAAGACCTTGAAAGTTATAATACTTTCAAGTTGATGTTCATTTCAAGTCGAGAAATCCTCTTTCTAGGGCCCCTAAAGTTCTCTAAAAATATGCGCAAAAGACAGATTTTGATTGGTTTATTTGTCCTCTAAAACAATAGAACAATGAGAGAGCCAGAAACACGCATTAGGAAAAAATATAAGCTCAGTGATTCAGATGGGAGGGGATTTTATTCATACAATTGGTATAAACAAGAGCCGGCCTAGCCCATGGTCTCCTGGTATAAAGCAGATAAACATTTAACATAGGTAGCGACTCGGCTCGCTTCGCTCGCAAATTTTCTTCAGGAGCCTGATCTCAGGCTACGAATTGGAGGCGTGGTTATTACCAGGGGATGCTTCTATCAATGGCAAGGTCTGGAAGAGGCTGGTGACCAATTTTCGGTGTTCATTTCGTAGGAGGCCTTGAGCAACGCACGATCGTTTTCTTTCTTCTAAGGCGAACTTGCACTTAAGTGTGCCCAGGTTCTGATGGTAATTCTTCAGCTTGTCCTCTAGTACCTCCTGATAAGCTTCCATCGTTGCTCTTTTTTCTGAATCCAGCTGGGCTGAGCTAAGCACAATCGTGCATTCGTGCAGGTCTTTTTCTGTTTCTTTCAACCACGGTAATTCGAATGCGTCTTTTGCTTGTTGCTTCCTAGACCTCGTTTCTTCTTCAAGTGTCTTCCTTCTAGACGCAGCCAGGTCTTTGGTAATTGGTGTAGGCCACGTAACGGATCCATCTGTTGGAAGCAGTGCCGCATGTTCGCTTGTGACGCCCCTGGATATAAGATTCCACTGCCTTTGACGGTAGGCTCGTTCTTCTAACTCCTGCACTCTTTGATTTTCCTCGGGCTGCATATCCAACATGTGAGACACTTGACGGTGACGCAGGGACCTCGGCGAACACTGCTCAATTCAATCACCCTCTTTAAGGCAGTAATTATTTCATCTTGGTCTGAGTGAACGCGATCTTCTTCGGCACTGTCTCTCGTTGCGTCGTCGCCACTGTAATCATCAATCGGGCTTGCTAATACATCGACCAGCGACATTCTTTTTCAATCTCTGGAAGAGTGCCATCGGCATTCTCCGTCGGTGCTCTCCGAAGTGTCTTCCTCGTCACTCGCTGGACGTGCTTGTGCTGCTGCCCACACGACACATTCCATAGGATGTTTTTGTAGCCATTCTGCGGCGTTTTTCTTGGGTGCTGGCAGACTCTTGAAAGTGTAATTTCGCAGCCTACGTTCCATTGCGGGCTGATCTTCAGGCTTGAACTGCAGTTTCATCTGTGCTGTTAGCAACATGGTACAGCGGTTAATAAACGATTTGGCCGTTTGGTACTTTACATCGCATGCAGTGTAGCCTCCCTGGGTCAAAATATTCCAGTCATCGATGTCCATTGTAGATGTAGAGGCCTCGTCAATGAAGATCAATTCGGTGGATTTGTTTATCATAGCTTTGTTGAAGGTTCTTTGTTTGGTGACTGTCGCTATGTTGGAGTGATGGATGAGCCCATGAATAGGATAAAAAGGCTGGTCTTACCACTGTTGGCATCACCGATCAGACAAGGTACTTTGTCTTTATGGCGTTTCTGGTTGAAGTTGAGTAGTTTCAGGAAGTCGTCACAAAATTCATCAATTTCGGCGTCAGAAAGGCTGTTTTGTAGAATTTCCCTGAAGTACTTCGGGTCAGGTGCTTTACGAGGATCGTACTTCGTGAAGGCTCGTGGAGAGACAAGGCTGATCTTCTCATCTTGGATTGGGCTCTCTAGGAAGCGCCTTTCTCTAATGGACCAACAGTGACCGGCATTTACTTCGACAAGGTTGTAGTCGCCGGAAATTGGACGTATCACCTCGCAGTCTGGGTCGGCAACTGAGGATGTCGATGACCTTTTTCATTTCCCTTAGGAGTCTCGCTTTAAAAAAACTCGTTCGCCGCTAGACAATTTATGAATGCACGGACTTCACACTTGTAAGCGTAAGTGTACTTAGCCATAGGACATTTCTTGTATATCTTCCCTCGAAACAGAGCGTACTCCATTTTCTTCATTGCTATGCCAATGTCGTTGACGAGCACAGTCAGTTTATCTGACAGTCTTGCTTCCTCGTCACCGGTTGCACCGCATCTGTTGTCGTCGTTAAAGCCAAACTGAGCAATTGACAACTTTGCGTCTTGAAGTTTAGTGATAGCCATCTGTAGCGTGGAGCTGTAGGAACTATTCGCGAGCCAAACTCTGGCAACGTTCTCTGTACCACCACTTTCCGTGTCGAAGAAATAAGCATCACCGAGCAAACTTTCCACTTCGTTTCGGAAGCAGTATTCGTACGACGAATTCACAAGTTCCTGTATCATGGGATTTTTGTGATCTTTCAGGACCTTGAACAACTCTTTCATGGCAATTGATTCTTTGCCTTCGTAGCAGGGTACCTAAAGAGAAAATATTCTACAATCAACTTAATATTGTACTTAAGTCAACTTCGTGCTATAGTTAATACTTATGCATGTACGTCTTAATCGATTTCGTTCCAACATAGATAGATAGATAGATAGATAGATAGATAGATAGATAGATAGACTTTTATTTAACGTGGACAATACACTTAGCTATAGGTAAAAACACAAGCTAATTTACAGGTAATGCCATAAACTAGAGCAAATCAGTCCATAAAAAAAGATCAGCTGACTATAGCTTGGCTTTTCAGTTTAACAATAATATCTTACTTCAGCTTGATTTATAACGCATCTGGTTTCGATGCGATGGTTTTCTTTGATAGAAAACTGACTGGCCTGACTGGCTGATTTTCTTATTTCTAAGAACTCGACTACGTCCCGCACAACACTGGTTTATTTCATTGCGAAATCGCATCCAGCAATAGACAATTAAAACTCATAATAAAACCAGAAAAACTGTGAAGTGTTTAAGTTTCAAATCATGCAGTGGTGTAGTAAAGAAATGAAAACATAACATAGATGATGTCACATTAAACATTTTGTGTACCTGATTTGCCATAGTTTCCACGTCACCTTCCAATAGAGCACGGTGAATGGTGACGGGGTTTGCTGGGGCACCATTTGGCGTCGTTAATGCTATCCAGTAGTTCAGTGACGGACACAATTTCTCATTTATAACTGTTGGGTAGTTTGAAATCCAGTCATGGCTAGTAGTGCTGGCAACTTGGCTGGAGGTTAAAATATCGTCATTGCTGTCGTCACTCTCTTCATCCTCAATGTTTGCTCCCTTTTTCCCTCGGCTTTTCTTGCGGCCTTGTGCACTTATTGCGCTAAAGAAAAATGCCACGTTTCTTATGCCTGTGAAAAGGAAAAGAAAAGGAACATCGATCTTAAGCAACGTAACTTTTAATAGTGCAAGAACGCATTTAGAAAGCAAATACTTACCACAAATTGCCTTGTTCCATGCTCTTTGTAAACCTTGTTCGTTGACTTTGGAAATTAAACGCATTGCGCCCTGACAATACTACACTTTCCGACGATAATAGGGCTTATGTAGCACAACGCTGCACTTTTTATGGCTTGGCTGTTTAGTTGCCGGCAAGGATATCGTGTTCTTTTCATGTTGCCACTGATTTCTTTCCAAGGAGGGTTCCGATTTTATAAGAAATCAACTTGTGATTTCTCCGGGAATAAATTTGAAAATCAAAAAAGTTGTCAGAGCGTCAAAGAGAACTGAAAGGAGTGTTTAATTTGAGATCAGAAGCTGTTACACGTTTCCATAATACCATTAGCCCCTAGCGATTTCCTAACGAGGTATGAAAGGATTTGGACTCCAACTAGCCTACTGTTTTCATGTCATTTGAATTAATTTCCTGGTCTCATTATTTTGCTTGACAAAGAAGAGCAATTAGATGTCAAAAGCTATTGAACCACCCAAGTTCAAGTTCAAGTTTAAACAAACGACTTACGTAACCTGTCAAGTTCATTAATTGCACTCCGCAGCTCACTTGTTTTCCTTGATAGATGGCAGCAATTAACAGTCAAGGAACCTTTTAAAAAACCTCAAGTTCAAGTTCAAGTTTAATTCACATTGCCTACGAGCATTATTGTGTACCACACAACGAAGAAAAAACTGACTTGAGTAAAAGGCGCCGAGTTTGTTAATTACATTTTTCATAGAAAAAGACTATTACAGGGAAACTGATGGTAATCATCTCATCTGCAGCCACGTGTTAATTGTGTTTACATTAAAAATAAAATAAAATAAAAGAGTTGAAGATGAAGGTAATAATGTACCTGCAATGAAAAAAAAGTTAAAACTACTATGAACTGAAACAAAAGTTGCTTGAACCTTTACATGCAATGTGTTTTTTTCTCTAAAAAATTGAAATAACATCACTCATTGAATCATCTTCATCATTGCAAAAATGCCAACAAAATTGCAAACAAAAAATTCATCATTGTATTGATCATTGAAGTTAAATTTACATTTCCGTAAAGTCCACCCTATCTAGAGTTTTTAATGGGTACTGCGCTTGCGCAAGTGCCCATTATTGTCGTCGTTGAAGCATTCTTAACATTCCTTCGTAAGACTTTTTTGTAACAATTCTTTGAATAACTGAACATGATATGGCATTGTTCGATTGTTTCGCTTCATTGACAGTGGTGTCAAGTGCAATGCTCAAAAAGAAGATTGGCATATTTAGTGAGCTACATGGAGAGAAATTGCGTTGCAAAATAAATATGAAAGACACGTTTGTTTTTAAATGTTTTTATTTGCGTAGGTGTATTTCTTTGACAACTGCACGAACAGGGTCGCGTTTGATTGAGTCACATTGTTGAAGCTTTTGTGATTTTTGTTGATGGGAGGTGTAGACAACTACGAGCAGGATCGCGTTTGAGCCACAGTCTTGAAGCTTTTGTCGCGAAGGCGCTGGTCATTTTTCACGCTTGAGGGGAAAAGCCGCGATAATCTAAGGCGGCGAGCTTGTTTACTGGAGCAGAGTATTGCTGAATGACCTGTAATTACCTTTGAAAATCATTCACTGTTGAAGGCGGATGAAACAGTATCATCACATGTACAATTAGTTTTTCAAAACGTACGAGCAATTGATAAAAAGATAAATGACATTTTACAGCTACGTAAAAGGTTGTCGTGTGACCTGATATTCGTTAAGCTTGTCTTGGCATGGCTAGGCTACGACAGACTCATTAGTCTCACATGCGAGGGGTGAAGTCGCGACAAGAAGATGGCGGGCCACTAGTTTACGAGAGGAAAGTATTGCTTTAAAAGTGACCAAATATTTTTGGAATCAGTGGTGCTGTGTCAGTTTTTGACTTTTTAAATATTTGAAAATCGTTAACGAAAGGTTGATGGTGCAAGTTATTAGTATGAGGACTGATTTGAGAATTTTGCTATGTCAGCGCGAATGGTGCTGTATAAACAAAAATATTACATGTTTTTTGCTGATGGGCCACGAGACTTTCGCGTTGGACATCGTGACAAAAAATATAGGCTTTTAATTTCAAGACGAGGAATGATTATCTTCTAAAATTGTAAACGAACTTGTCTACTTCAGTGGTTTGTGAGAAATTTCGAGAACCATTAAGAATGTAGACGAAAGATAAGATCATCCCATTAATGAGCACTATTTCCGTTGTTTTGTAAAGAAAACAGTGGGTGATTGTAATTGTATTCAAAGAAGGGTATGTTTCAAGTTTTGTTTATACTGGTGAAAATGACACGATAGTAAAGTGAACAGAGTTTGTTGTCCGCGAGAAGGTTCGCGAAGTCGGCGAGCTATTGTAGTTTAAGAGAGCAAGGTATTGCTTAGTGCCCGATAATATTTTTTTTATGTTGATGTGAATCGTCCTGTGTAGAATGTACTGTAATATAAGTATTTTTTATAGTACCCTGGGTGAGAGGTTTTTTTTTTTTACTCTGCGCAAACTGTGAACGGCAAGCCGCGACGACAAAACCCGCGGAGTAAAAAGAAAACTATTTTCGTTCGTGGCCTCAGCGCTCCTCTTCAAGGGAAAAACCCCTCTGGCACCCGGGCCGTATTGTTGTAGTTTTGTATTCGAACAGTTTGATGTCTGTCCAGCACAATTTCCTGTTTACGAGATTGGACTAGAGGAAGGCTTCATCAGAGTTTGCTATAAATTGTAGATCTTGGAAGAACTTGGACTTAGGTTAAAATCAACAGACTCATTTGCTGTGTCGAGGAAAGATAACTCTGAACATACCACAACCTCCCCGGAGGGGGGAGTACGCCCTGAAATTTTTGGTAGGGTGTGCGGCCTGCTTCTTGAAACCGTTAACCTATTTCAGACCAAAATATGTGATTTTCCATACCCTATTTCAAACCTATCAAATTAGTACACAGGTCTAATACATGACTTCAGCTACCCAGGAATGGGTTCCATTTGCGCAAACATTTGTGGCATGAAAAGGGCTTCAAATTTCCCGATGTTAATGGGAAAAATAGTTTCGTCTAAAAGCCAAACCAAATTCCAGGCCAAAGGGCACAAAACATACCCTATTTTAGACCAAAATGGTCAAAATCTATATCCTATTTCAGACAAAAACGGCTCAAAAATCGTACCATTTGGGGCCGCGCATACCTATATAGCTTATATAAGGGAGTACCCCCCTCCCCCCCCCCCCGACCACAACTTACTGATTTCATTGATTTGTAGAATTCTGCTTTTCGTTAAAGAAAACAGCATGTCACTTAATTATGAGATCAATTTCCGCCCGCGATTGTCAAGTCTTTGTCATGTCAATGATAGATACCGATTTGGCCGTTCCATTATACTCGAACAAATTAGGCTTATTAGGCCACTAGCTAATCGCTAATGAGTTGAGTTGTTTATCGTATGTTCAAAAAGCTAAAACATGTACGGACATGTTGATATAAGATAATAACAGCCTTAATTGCGGTTTCTTTCTAAAAGAAACAAAGACGTGCTTGTCTTCATATTGATAAGAAAAGAACTGAGATAAACGAAAATAGTTTTTAGAACTGTGACCTTATAGTCACGAAAGGCAACGTAGTTTAGGGTGGCCGTGAAGTAGAACAGAACTTCAAAGCAAGAGATGTTTGGCGTTAGCCGGGGTTATCAAATACAATACACCAAAGAAAAAAGAAAAAAGCCAGCAAAGTTGCTACATCGCACAGGTAATCAATCTAGTCAATGCACGTGGCAAACATGTAGTGCCGGGGTTAGCGTGATAAATTCAAATGCAAAGTGTGTGCTCGTTCCATGTTCATACATTATATTTACATGTCTCTAGCTTAAGCCAGCTACCACCTGTAGTTTGTTTGTAATTCACGAAATTCAAGTTGTTTATTTCGCGTTACAACTTGTTAATATACAAATAACTAGTATACCTGATAGGTAGAAAATGAGGCCGGGGGAAAGGAAAATGTAACAGTATGCGCATAAGTAGAAGTTTGAATGGAAATAGAATTTATTTCTTCGGATGAACTATAACCACTGAACGCAACAAAACTTACCAAACAGCAAGATCAGCGAGCAGATTCAATATTACTCCTTCGGAAGCTTCTTCATTCACTTCGGAAGCTTCTTCATTCACTGAGTGCACAGCACATGACGCTGGTTTACACATTACGCTGGTTTATTTCTATATGTTAATTGTGTAACCTAAGTCTCAAAAATGTCGTTATCAGTTAAGTGAAGGTATACGCTCACTTTAATGATACTCCTTAGAAATCTGTTTCTTAGAGTTTTACAAAGAGCAATCAGCCCCATGTAAACAAGCTCTTCATAAAACATCTGCAACTCCTTATGGAGCACCCAACGAGTTAACGAACAACAAAAGCCGTTGCTTACATTCTCAACAAGCAAGGCCTTCTCGTTGATGTTTAATCTTATATTGACGATTTTTACGTTGCCGAGAGAAAAAAACACGAAAGAATATATTTTGATCGCATGACTCATTGAGTTGTTTGGAGCCAAAAATACTCGACCGTATATCTTTTGATCGCATTAAATTAGTGCTTAATTGCATTCACGTCAACACCTTGACAACGAGTGTCGCTGTTGCCGCTACTGACTCGTACTCCAGGACGACCTTTTTGCACTGGCTCCAATGCAAAAGAATAATTATCTGCTACGTTAACTCCAACAGCCACTGGCGAAGTGTGCAGCTTTCGTTTAATAGAGCAGCCTGTGTTCGACCTCGTCGAACTTTCAGTTGTCGATTATTGATTATTATCGCGAACTCTCACGTTTCACCGCCTCCAGGTTTCTCTGTCAGTGCTCTTCTTTGAAACTAATTATTATTTTTTTCTGTCTTCTTTTTGTCTTGAACGGGTTATATATTTTACGATTTTTTGGTCTTAAACGGGGAATATATACGCAGGGTATGATTTTGACTTAAATGTCTTAGACGGGTAGCGCGTAGCAGCAAAAAACCGGAGCAACGAAATAACTCACCTCTGAGCCTAGCCGGTCGAGAAAGAGAGAGCACGTGGAACTGCGCATCTTACTTTGTTCCATTCGCGCATAGCCACAATTCCATGCGGTCTGAGCCTAGCTGTCGAGAAAGAGAGAGCACATGGAACTGCGCATCTTACTTTGTTCCATTCGCGCATAACCACAATTCCATGCGGTCTTAGAAAATTTGGTTTCAAGGCCCTATATTGTAATTTTTTGCCGATTAGGTCTGCTGCCTTGTTCGTTCGCTTCAGGCTCACTTACAGCGGCAGCAAACATTGCGTTTCAAGTCTACCTGCGTCAGTCCCATTTGAATTGCCATGAAATTTCATGACGTCACCGGCTGCCATAGAAGAAGCACGCAAACCCATTCCCAGGTTCTTACGTAAACTTCCCGCTTGCCAGAGAGCCAGAGAGAGGAGGATCGGAAGAGAACGGGTTTGCCTTGGTTATTTGTCTTTTGGTTCCTATTAACGAATTATCTGTATGCATTTACAGTCCGTACTGCGCAATGTCGGCCCTACAATATTTTCAGTCTCAAACGAAGGAATGTAAATTCTATCCAAAATAAAAATTCATCATTATTAACGCCAGATAGAAGAACCTCGACGAAGTGTAACAAGTAAATCAACAAAATCAAAACAAAAATGAAAACAAACCCTGAGGCTGCGCAATACTCGAATAAATACTCAATATAAATAATGTTTGATGCCGGAGAAAATGTATTTAAATTTCCCCGACACAGGCTTTACTTCGCGCAAATATTTGCTTTGAGCTACAAATTAAATTTTTTCAATAAAATAAACACATACTGTAATATAATTATACAGTGGATTGTGATATCATTTCTCTCATCACAAGAAACTAACTAATAACTAAGTAAATTTATTTTTGATGAACGAAAACTACTTAACCCCAAGTGCAGGCTTTATAATTGATACCCGAGTCATCATGACAGAACAAGAATGCTTCATAAGATAATTAACACCTAACACAGCACACGTGAGATAATGAAATAAATTTGTATGGATCTGGAGCGAGATGATTACAATCCAACAAGATCTAAAAACGTTTTTGAAACAGCAAAGCATCGTAGTGGGCCTTGTAAATAAGTCCATCTTCCCTTCGAATTGAAGCATATCGTAAATCTTCCATTGCGTTAGCGTGAACAACATAGACAAGTCGTTATTAAAACGTACATGTAAGATGCATGATATTTCCGAGAATCCACCTAATACTGAGTGACATCGCAGGGTCCCAATCCATTTCGTTAACTCAGCTTAATATTATTCGCTATGCGCATTCTCCGCGTAAAAACCGCAGTAGCCATTTGAGTACGCGTCGCGGACCTATTTTTTTACAAAGTGTTTAACTTCCAGTTTGATATGGAAGTTCAACAGAAGTCATTTTTAAGTCGTTAATAACGACTTCTTGCAGTGATATGGGGAAAAAATGTCACTCGATCGCTGTGTTAAACTTGGTAACCTGGCAAGCTTATATTAAGTTTATATTAAACTAGTAATACGTGACTCGCAGATCCTCGCGAAGCTCGGACTAGTGCCTTTTTTTTTGGTGCGTGTGTGTTGGGGGGGGGGGGGGGGGGGTTGGTAAAGGGTTATATATAAGAATTTAGCTGGGGTGGATTACTTGAAGTTGGACTTAAATTGAATTGTATATATTAAATTGTCCTGAATAGGTTGGAAGATATATTTTTAGAGACAATGTTATTTTATAAATAAGAATTTTGCAAGAGTGGATTACTTGGCTTGAATAGGGGCGAAGAGAGCGTTGACAAATTTGAAGAGATTGTTTGGAGGGGGGATACCATTGGATAGGTGGTTGTGGATTGGGGAGATGGAGGGAGGTTGTTACAATGAGTCAAAATCTGTGTATCAGGTAGGCCGGGATGGAGAAGAGGACTGATTTTTCTGTTTGGCCAGTCTGTGATTGTGGAGCAGTGGGGAATTTAGGGGAGGGGCCTGGACATCATCACCCCTGTTATAGTGAAGTGCAAAACATTAGCCCCCCCCCACCCCCCCACCCATATATGAGAAACTGAAAGTCTTACCTTAATCCTCCCTATTAATTAGAGCAAGGAAATGCCCATCTTTACTTAACCACCCCCCTCCCCCCACCTTTGTGCACTTCTGAATCCGGAACTGGAATGAATATTGTGTTGTTCCAAAACATATCCATACCCCCTCACGGTAGGTTTTTTGGTTTGAACTCCCCCAACCCCTGGAAATTCCAGTTTAGCTTCATACTTTCCTTTAAAAGTTTTGGCTTTTGAGATCACCCTCCCCCTCGGAATTTCCAATTACCTTTCTTGGGGTGGGTATGGTTATTTTCTGGAACTGCACATTTTTGAGCATAGGTAAAATGAACACACAGACCAAATAGTACTTAAAAAGCTCCATATTAATAAAGAAACCTATAATATTGTTCAGTAATATATCCATTTGTCAATACTATATATTATAGAAATTGGCCATAACAGTTAACAACTTTGTATGTTCATTGGGCCAGCCCCGCGCCGGGGTGCCGGTATATTATTCCAAAACATAAATGTAAATCAGTTACATGGAAGCTGTTTCATCTTCATAAAGACACTAGCAACTTATTGAGCAACTACAAGCAAACTCAGACTGGATATAAACAAGGAACGTGTTTCTTTAGTCATGGAAATTATCACTTCTTCAATCAGTTACTGCATATACTCAGTTCCCTGTTGAGAAAAAAAGAAAGAAATATTGACCTACTTGTACATGGAATATTGACTGAATTTTGGCAACAGTCATATATTGGTCAAAAGATAAAGAACACAAAAATAAGATGGAAATTGCTAGAATATAGCTGGATAGGTGATTTAACATTGATTTTCCTTCAAAACATAAGAGGAAAATAACATGTAAAAATCATGGTGCTAGTTTGCAAGGATTATAAAGACAACTTCACTGCAACCAAACAGTCCTGAGGAGAATGACACAAAAATTTACTCTACACATCTCCAGATATATCATATATCTGGAGACAGATATATCATATATCTGGAGATGTGTATCAGTAGTATTATACTGTAACTTAATATATATAGTCATGCAAATAAAGCTATTATTTACAATTATACAGCCATCTCCTTGATTGATGGCCGACAGAAAATAAATGTGGAGCTTGAATAAGCTCCGACAATCGCTTTGTTTCATTGCTGGTTATCTGTGACATCCACAATGCAAGGTGTTGTTTGTACGTTATTTCCTTCAAAATTCAACCATCTTTAAACTCAAGTAGCGAAAAAACCGTAAGAGGTGCGATGAGGTACGACCCCATTTAAGTATAGACCAGTATACCTCATGAATTGAACTTTAAAATCAAGGGAATTCTGGCTTCGATCCTTCAAACCTCGATGCATAAATCATATCACCCGACTATAAAATTACAGAAATTACGACGCCATTTAATTGGGAGACAGCAGTTTAGACAGTTTAAGCCAAAATCATTCCTAGTAAGTTTAATATGTCACCAAAATATCGAAACAAACACCCCAGACGGTATCTTTAATCACTTACCTTTCTTCTGATGCCCTGTGCTTTTTCAATGCTGCTATGAAATGAGAAAAAATAGGCGAAAAACAACACGATATCATTCGCCTTAGAATCGCGAAACTGCACAATCGCCTCCCATACTGCAGTTCGGCGACAGTTTGGCTGTTGCCGTGTAAAATGTTCTCTTCGTTTGCATCTAACGCGACTGGCAAATTCGCATCTGGTCACTCAGAATATCGGCGAATTATTTTTAGACGCAAGTCGTGGTAGTCTGAAGGTGTGAGCCCCCGTCCTACATCTAAAATTCGATCGATTTGTATTAAAAAAAAAATATGTCGTAGTCAATGTTATTTTAAACCCATGATTCGATCGATAAACAAACTTGGAGTAAAATTCTTGAGTAGCCGTTCCTGTTTCTACATTACGTATACAAAGATTTTGTCGAAGTCAATGTTATTAAGCAAAGAAAAGAGGTAAAAAAAGGAACGGCCAGGATTTTAACCGAAAAAAAAAAGAAGGACCCTTTAGGATTAGATCTCTCGCCCTCAAGAAGTTGGCGCTTTTCTGCCACGAGCGCGCGATGTGACGTCATTTCCGGCACACACGATTTCACAAATATGATCCAAAATTGATCCCGCCCTTGGGGGACAAGATTATAAACCCCGCTACGCGAGGCCTTCGGCCTCGCTTCGCGAGGAATTACCGCAGGCACACGCAAGACGCAGGCTCGCATAATGCGAGCTCGCGAACTCACACGGCTCGCTTCTAAATTTTCAAGATGGTATTTCTTCCCTCTTTCAACTAGTAATACGTGACTCGCAGGCCCTCGCGAAGCTTTTGTTGCCTAGTAACGGGCACGCCTGCGATTTGATCTGCAAGGTTTCCAAGAATCGCTGCAAGGTTTCTGAGAATCGCCGGACGAACGCCGTGTTTTTGCTATGCCACCGGATTTTGGTTTCGATTGGAGTTCGCTCGTCTCTCGATATCTGTAATAAATTGTAGCGCTCTTGTATTGTTTTCCCCACTTTTCCGTCCGAATGATCTGAAACCACCTCGCTTTTGTAGGTAAAATCTTCTTCGCAATATCGGATCGGCGAATTATTTTCAGACACAAGTCTTCGCGTCTACAATGAAAACTAAGCCATATGTTGATCGTACTTTGAGAAATGCCTGAGTCGTCTTTCCTTTTCCTGTTGTTGATAATGGATTTAATAAAGCCGGGTTTTTTCACAAATGACCCGTATATAAATTTGTTCGATAAACAAACTTGGAGTAAAAATTGTTATTCTTCAGCAGCCGTTCCTGTTTCTACATTTACGTGTACAAAGATTACGTCGAAGTCAATGTTATTAAGCAAAGAAAAGGGGGTTAAAAAAAGAACGGCCTGGATTTGAACCGAAAAAAAAAAAAAAAAAAAAAGAAGGACCATGTCGGATTTGAACTCACGCCCTCAATCCCGAAGATCAGATTTAAAAGTTAGCGCCTTAAGCCATTAGGCCACGAGCGCGCCGTGTGACGTCATGTCATCCCCCAACTCCACAAACAAACAATTAAATAAATAAATAAATAAATAAATAAATAAATAAATAAATATGACCGTAAAGGCCACACGAGAATTGCTCTCGCGTCAGCTCTTGGGGGACAGAATTATAAACCCCGCTACGCGAGGAATTATAAACCCCGCTACGCGAGGAATTAAAGTATACCTTTTTGGAGTTCGAAATGGAAAGAAGAATCTTTCGCGTCCGCGTTTGGAAGGCTACAATTCCCAAGACGGCTTAGCAGAAACCAACGGACTCCAAATGGATTAGACCACTACGGTACCAGCAGGGTAAATTTAATTTCATTGAAGTAGAGAACACGTTGGGGTCCGGTGTTTGATGATGAACAGTCAGTATAGTTTGCTTTAAGTAAACTAGTAATACGTGACTCGCAGGTCCTCGCGAAGCTTTTGTTGCCTAGTAACGGGCATGCCTGCGATTTGATCTGCAAGGTTTCCAAGAATCGCTGCAAGGTTTCTGAGAATAGCCGGACGAACGCCGTGTTTTTGCTATGCCACCGGATTTTGGTTTCGATTGGAGTTCGCTCGTCTCCCGACACATCTGTAATAAATTGTAGCGCTCTTGTACTGTTTTCCCCACTTTTCCGTCCGAATGATCTGAAACCACTTCGCTTTTGCAGGTAAAATCTTCTTCGCAATATCGGATCGGCGAATTATTTTCAGACACAAGTCTTCTACCCTGCGAGCAGAGTAAAGTCTTCACGTCTGCAATGAAAACTAAGCCATATGTTGATCGTACTTTTAGAAATTCCTGAGTCGTCTTTCCTTTTCCTGTTGTTAAATTCGTTCGATAAACAAACTTGGAGTAAAAATTGTTATTCTTCAGCAGCCGTTCCTGTTTCTACATTTACGTGTACAAAGATTACGTCGAAGTCAATGTTATTTAAAAGCAAAGAAACGGGGGTTAAAAAAAAAGAACGGCCTGGATTCGAACCGAAAAAAAAAAGAAAGAAGGACCATAGTAGGATTTGAACTCTCGCCCTCAATCTCGAAGATCAGATTTAAAAGTTAGCGCCTTAAGCCATTAGGCCATGACGTCATTACTGTCAACCACGATTTCCACAAACAAATAAATAAATATGATCGTAAAGGCCACACGAGAATTGCTCTCGCGTGAGCTCTTTGGGGACAGAATTATAAACCCCGCTTCGGCCTCGCTTCGCGAGGAATAAATATTCTTCTTTCATTTATAACCAAGGTCTCGCTTTTTTCTACACATGAAAGTAAACGGGAAAAGTCTTTCGAAAATGCATTATTTCTCACTGTTGTTGTGGACATGCTTGAATGCCCGTCTGAATTAAAACATTCCATATCGGGTTTCAGTTGTCCAAAATGTTAGTTCACGAAACGTCTTTCTTTCCCATCAAATATACTCTTTTTTCCAAAATATCAATGAAGATTTGATGCGCTGTTTTTGTGAAAGATTTTAAAGTAACCAACTATCTTCCAAGATTTGTTTGAATGTCAACAAGAAATCAACACGAATATTTGCATATTTTTCATGCTCACTCAAGGGAGAAAACACTGAATATTCTCGCCAGGTCGGGTTAAAAACCTCTGTTTTAAGCTTTCCAAGCACTCTGTTTTAACAAACATAAATAAGAAAATAAACTAGTAATACGTGACTCGCAGGCCCTCGCGAAGCTTTTGTTGCCTAGTAATGGGCACGCCTGCGATTTGATCTGCAAGGTTTCCAGAGAATCGCTGCAAGGTTTCTGAGAATCGCCGGACGAACGCCGTGTTTTTGCTATGCCACCGGATTTTGGTTTCGATTGGAGTTCGCTCGTCTCTCGATATCTGTAATAAATTGTAGCGCTCTTGTACTATTTTCCCCACTTTTCCGTCCGAATGATCTGAAACCACCTCGCTTTTGTAGGTAAAATCTTCTTCGCAATATCGGATCGGCGAATTATTTTCAGACACAAGTCTTCGCGTCTACAATGAAAACTAAGCCATATGTTGATCGTACTTTGAGAAATTCCTGAGTCGTCTTTCCTTTTCCTGTTGTTGATAATGGATTTAATAAAGCCGGGTTTTTTTTCACAAATGACCCGTATATAAATTTGTTCGATAAACAAACTTGGAGTAAAAATTGTTATTCTTCAGCAGCCGTTCCTGTTTCTATATTTACGTGTACAAAGATTACGTCGAAGTCAATGTTATTAAGCAAAGAAAAGGGGGTTAAAAAAAGAACGGCCTGGATTTGAACCGGGAAAAAAAAAAAAAAAAAAAAAAAAAAAAAGGACCATGTCGGATTTGAACTCACGCCCTCAATCCCGAAGATCAGATTTAAAAGTTAGCGCCTTAAGCCATTAGGCCACGAGCGCGCCGTGTGACGTCATGTCATCCCCCAACTCCACAAACAAACAATTAAATAAATAAATAAATAAATAAATAAATAAATAAATATGACCGTAAAGGGCACACGAGAATTGCTCTCGCGTCAGCTCTTGGGGACAGAATTATAAACCCCGCTACGCGAGGCCTTCGGCCTCGCTTCGCGAGGAACAATTTGGCGAAAGAATTAAAGTAAAAATCAAATGTTTTTCATGACTCCCAGCTGACTAAAAATTTACATAGATTTTAAAAACTGTGCTGCTTGATCACGCAATGCGATAAAAAACTTGTATAAACAAGCCCATTTTGTTCTTACACTGCCGAAAGTTCAGCCGATTTTGTTTGATCTGAAGCTAGAATTTTCAGTTTTACCGATGCGGAAACACTTTCCTCCATTAATGCCGTGTTCACCAACCGTAACGAATGAAAACCTTGACAAAATTTGGCAAAGAACAACATCAAACCGTCTCACAAATTGTCTCTTGAAGCACATCGATCCGGTTTACACAGGTAATAGTAGGGGGAACAAGAAAAATATTGCGTGATTTTTGTCACGCGCATTCTGAATCAACTGAAATAAAATAATATAATTTTGCCTACTAGCATGAGGGGACACAAGACGTTTCAACTGTAAGTTCCTGAATAAAAGGAGATTAAGTTAATGCGGTTACCGAAAGTGTTATAATATGTCAATACTCTTCTAGCCATGTTGTCATCACTAGTGTTATGCATAGTATCAATTTCCCGGCATTTCTCGCGGCAGAATAAATTATAATATTTCGCGGCGAATTCAGTTGGCGGTAAATGACGAGTTTTACTAGCTAGAGATGTATACATTTCGATCTCGCAATACTCTTCAAGTGGGAGTTTTCGCTTACTATAAGTTAGAATATGGTCATCTCCGTCGATCTACATAAACGACGTGTTCCAGCGAAGTGGAAATGCCGTGAATAGAGAGCTGCAGCGACTTGATACCGGGCGCCCAGGAAGGAAAGCCTTTGCCTTCCATCATGTTTCCAAATCTTATAGATGGTAGTACGTACTTGTATGAATCCTTCTGTCTTCGGTAAAAAAGGTCAGTTTTGTTTTGTTTTGTAGTGCGAAAGCAATCGTTCAATCTCGCAAGCAACATTGAAGTGTTGTGTTTCAGTCCAGTCTTTTTTCATTGGTTTTACTGTCGAGATCCGTAAACACCAAATACAAACGCATCCCGCGTAATATAATGTCCGGGTTTTCACATCGTGGATCATTCATTGCTTAGGTCAATCATGAAGACTGGAGGATGGCAGGGAAGTCCGTTCTATGCTATGTAAAACAGGTAATCTCTAAGTATTTCCAAATAATGAAACGCGTATTTTAATGCATTTTAACGCGTTTCGCTGTATAACCAACAGCGAGGTCCAGTCACTACATGGAATAAATTGTTTCATCACTCCTTCGATTGATCTACGTGCATGCGGCAATGTATTTTATTATATAGACACGAGTGTTTTACTGGAAAATAGACCACTCGTAAAATTCATACGAAACTACATCCGGGACCCGAGTGGCGTATTTTCCATATCCTCACTAGTGAGGATATCGATGACGTCATTTCCCGCTTTTGCATGGCTTTTTGTGCAAAGCTGCCAAACTCCGGTTGAAAATGGCGAGCGATAGATTCGTGAAATTCACTGAAGCCGACATGAAATCGTTCACAGAGGAGTAGGAAAATGTTAACACGAAGAAGAAAACTTCATATGACTTAAAATTATTCAAGGAGTTCCTTGCAAGTGAAGACGAAAGGAGAGAAATTCGGAAAGTCCAACCACCGAGCTGTAAGAGTTCGCGGTAAAGTTTGTGCTTTTGTCGTTTGTCTATATAATAAAAAGAACATTACACGGTGGCTTGAAGATATGAATTTTATTTTCTCGTGTTAAAAACAATATTTTACTCACTCGCTGCGCTCGTTCGTAAAATATTGTTTTTACCACTCGAAAATAAAATTCATATCTTCGCGCCGCCGTGTAATATCCTCTATATATTTTTATAAATTTCCTGTAAAGTATAGGTACATTAAAAAGCATAGTATTTACGGTGGCGAAATTAACGTTTGCCCTCCTGTGAAATTAAAATCTATTAGACATAATATTTTACTACATTTTAGTTTTTATTCGTGTTTTTCATGCTACAGCGTAATCGAGTACAATAATGATAATATCGCTATAGAACCCAGCGGTATGGAATAACCAAGATATAGCACGCTCTAATTTAACATTCGTCTGTACTGTAAGGTGGCACACCCAACGGTATGGAGTAACCAAGAGATACCAATGCGTAGCACGCTATAATTTAATATTCGTCTGTACTGTAAGGCGGCACACCCAACGGTATGGAGTAACCAAGAGATACTAACGCCGACCTAGTCTAAAGTCTTACAACCCTTTGACAATTCTCGCACTAATTAATAATAATGTCGCAAAATTATAAGTTGGCCTGGCCATGCAATCATTGAAATTAATTTCATTTATAAATTTTATTGTGTCCACACGCTGTCTCTACAATGCACGCTCGGGTTCATGACTCGTTTGTACTGTCTGACAATTTATTGTACAAGATGGAAATCCCGCTATGAAACATACATCATCGTGTATTAAACTGGTTGGATCATAATTGTGTACATACATATCGATAGTTATGCATTCCGATACAAACTTTCTATTGAATGCCCTACAAGGTATCTACAAAATTCTCATGATGAATTTTATTAGCCTGCAAATGTCAGGACTGTCAACGCTTTACAGGAAGAGGTCCTTATATGCTTTTTAAAATACTCATGAACTAGTCCAACGGCTATAACAATTAATTCCCAAATCTTCGCGAGTGTTTTTACGTGACCAAGTGACCCGTTTCAGTTGAGTATTGGGACGTACTGGCGTCGACGGTATCCTTTATCTAGAGTATATCGATGGGCGAGAATTATCGAATTATTTTACCGCAAGTTGCCGGCCTTTGATTATATAAAGTCGATTACGCTTTATTTGGATCATATTTATTCAACATCATTCAGTCACGTTTCAAGACATACGAGACTCTCTCCTCCGCAGAGGCTTCCTTGGGGGAGGGGGAGAACAAAAAGAAAGGGGAGAAAGAGCGCGCGCGGGGGATATTTCACTCTCCCCAATCTTCCCTATTCCCTATTATCCCAAGAAGCCTCTGCGGAGGAGAGAGCATACGAGACGATTCTACTCCACAGGGATCACTCCTTTTGATCTGGTTTCCTTTCAATTTGCGAACAGTTCTTGACATTGGAAACGGATTATGACACCTCAGCTGGTGCGGCTTAAATTCAGGTATACAATTTACTAGAACTAACTTCTAGTAAATTGTATGGGGTACTTACAGTTGAAGGTCTGTGTGTCCCCTCATGGTGATTTTGCAAACAAACAAACAAAAAACAGCTCAAGAATAGAAAGCAGCTGTAAAAATGTCATTAACAGAAGGAAACCAGGGTTCTCAAGGTCCATTTTTAAACAAGAGAAAAATAAGCCATGCCCACAAGGATAGGTAAATGTAAAGATAGACATTAATTACACAAAATAACTGAAATGTTTACAAGTTTGAATCTCTACTGTACTTGTAGTAGTGAATTTTTAACCCCTATGCTACTCATGGAAATTTTTATCGATTTTACTGATAAAGTTATTTATCGAGTTTTGTACTTATTATGTAATCATAATATCCTTTTTATTCACGACTTGCCTCACAGGCGCTTTGATTTTCTAAATACGGCGGATTTCACGGATTTTGCGGAACTGTAAGAGATATCGATATTAAAGGAATATATCAATTTATTAAATACTCAATCACTGTTATTGCATTTCTGGCCTTCTGATTGGCTCCTTGCGCCCATGTTATCAGCTCATAACACGGATTCTGCCAAATATGGTAGCTCATAACACCCTTGGTGACCAAATATGGTCAATAACGCGCTTAGCTCGACAATTTTTGTTCAGGGTAGTTCGTTCGTCGAGACAGTGAAACTTGAAAAAGATGGCTAAAATCACTACGTAAAAAACTTTGGCCCATCTAAATCAAACAAAAGTCAAGTCCATTAAATAATGCACAAAGTTTGGAACGAAATATTTAATGGGAAATGCCTGTAAATGTACAACAAATGCGACTGAACGAGCACTAAAGGCAGCCTGAAACAATTTAAGCTTACGGGAAGATCCGTCGAAAACCGGCACAATTAAGCTTAATTCTTCAAAAAAATGAAAACCTGTTTACAACACAACTTAAAGCTTAGCCTATTCAGTATTGTTACCTTATATTTCGAAGAGTCTTGCCAATTCCAGCTGGACTAAGCTTTTAAAATCAGCACAACAATTCAATAAATATCGGAGCATAAATACGGCAGTTCGACAAGCGTTGACGGCGGGTACAATCAAAGATCACTTCACAGTGAAATTATCTTCGAAGATCACTTTTTTTCTCTCCATCCATGTAGATATTGAGAGTTTCCTTAATGTTCTTTACTTCAGTGAAGTTGATTTCAGCTCAGTTCGTTTCAACACAATTAATTCTGTAGTCGTGCACGATTTGCCCGCCGTAAAATATAAAACCCTTGCTTCGTTCAGCTCTCCGTTCAACTTGTAAATAAACAATCTGCACAATTTTCCAGAATATACGAAACTTTAGAAGACACAGAGCGAAGATTCCCTGCGAAGAAAATTCTGTCTTGCTCTCGGCTTTTCATTCAACTTGCCAACTAGACTGAACACGCATCGCGCCAAACATTTTGCCGCGGTTTTCATACAAATCATGCTTCATTTAGATCGAACTGAAAAATCACTCAGTCGATTTATAAATGTTTACCAAGTATAATACCGAAGTTTAACCTAAAGTTAGTGAAGTATTTAATAAAACAATTATTCCATTCGCCCTTGTTGGAAGCGCGCCTCATTGGTTATGTTATCATCTCATATCCAACGCGGGCTCATGGAATAATTGTTAAATATATAGCATATATTAATTTATTATATACATACAGAGATTTACTCACTGGAAAGCCGCGAAGTAAATTTTCGTTCGCAAGCTGGTGTAAGCCAATCAAATGACGCGTATCGCTTTTTTCACGTGTGGGAAAAATGATACGTCCAATCAGGAGCCGCGTATCATGTTTTTGACGTGTGAGCCGTAACAAGTTTATGTTTCATTCAAGGCTGATTGGCGGCGTTTCGCACACATCGACACACGTTCTTCGCCAGTTAAAATTATAGAATTTCAGCGTTTATGTTTATAAAGCTTAGATTTCTCTAAAAAACATGAGTAAAAGGCGGTTTGCTGCCTACAATTCTTCGGTGGAAGATTACGTCGAAAAGGAGAACAAGAACACAAAAGAAAATCGAAGCGGGACGTAAAATTGTTGAAAGAATTGAGAAACGAAAACACGACGAGCGAGAGTTGTACACTATAGCTATGGCACCAGAAGAACTGGACAAGTATCTCGCAGAGTTTATTCGCTCTGGACCGCTCTGTTAGACGTATTAAAGATGGAGGAGATTACGAACCCTCAAGTTTAAGAAGCCTCGCGTCGTGTTCAAGTTTTGAGAGGCATTTTACCCAGCTAGTGACCTAGTGTCATACAATTTGAGTTGACTCGAAAGTGTCTACAGTCAAAACAAAAAGAACAACAAGGACAAAGCCAAAGCAAGATCAGGCTCCAATTTACACTTTATATTTCATGTTTTTGTTTTGTTTCACTTGGCCAAATGGCGTTTTAAGCCTATTTAGCTGCGAATTTGTTATAAGCTTTTGAATGTTGCTTGTCGACTTGCATTTGTGAATAAAAATTGTCATTAAACTGGGTTTTAAATCTCTGTATGTATATAATAAACATAATACAACATGGAAAGTGCTTTGAACGGTATTTACGCACTCGTTGGTTTGTATCAGAAATCTCACTCGTTCGCTGCGCTCACTCGTTCGATTTCTGACACATCACCAACTCGTGCGTAAATACCGTACGCGCGCACTTTCCATGATAATATATTTTATTAAATACTCAATCACTGTTATTGCATTTCTGGCCTTCTGATTGGCTCCTTGCGCCCATGTTATCAGCTCATAACACGGATTCTGCCAAATATGGTAGATCATAACAGGGTAGTTTGTTCGTCGAGAGAGTGAAATTTGAAAAAGATGGCTAAAATCATTACGTAAAAAACTTTGGCCCTTCTAAATCAAACAAAAGTCAAGTCCATTAAATAATGCACGAAGTTTGGAACGAATTATTTAATGGGAAATGCCTGTAAATGTACCACAAATGCGACTGAACGAAACAATTAATTTAAGCTTACGGGAAGATCCGCCGAAAACCGGCACAATTAAGCTTAATTCTTCAAAACAATGAAAACCTATTTACAACACAAGTTAAAGCTTAGCCTATTCAGTATTGTTACCTTATATTTCGAAGAGTCTTGCCAATTCCAGCTGGACTAAGCTTTTAAAACCAGCACAATAATTCAATAAATATCGGAGCATAAATACGGCAGTTCGTCAAGTGCTGACGGCGGGTACAATCAAAGATCACTTCACAGAGAAATTACCTAAGAACATCACTCTTTTTCTCTCCATCCATGTAGATATTATTGAGGGTTTCCTTAATGTTCTTTACTTCAGTGAACTTGATTTCAGCTCAGTTCGTTTCAACACAATTCTGTAGTCGCGCATGATTTGCTCGCCGTAAAAATAGTAAAACCCTTGCTTCGTTCAGCTCTCCGTTCAACTTGTAAAATGAATATAATGTTCAGCTCCACAATTATCTCGGATCTCCCCATTTTAAGCTAAATCATTTGCACAATTTTCCAGAATATACGAAACTTTAGAAGAAACAGAGCGAAGATTCCCTCCGAAGAACATTCTGTCTTGCTCTCGGCTTTTCATTCAACTTGCCAACTTACACCGCGCCAGACATTTTGCCGCGGTTTTCAAATCATGCTTCATTTAGATCGAACTGAAAAATCACTCAGTCGATTTATAAATTTTTACAAAGTATAATACCGAAGGTTAACCTAAAGTTAGTGAAGTATTTAATAAAACAATTATTCCATTCGCCCTTGTTGGATATGAAATGATTATAACCAATTCGGCGCGAAGCGCGCCTCATTGGTTATGTTATCATCTCATATCCAACGCGGGCTCATGGAATAATTGTTAAATATACTTACAGTATTAAAAAGAAGTATTGTATTAGTTTAATTAATCTTGTCTTTTCCGTCAATTCCGTCAAATCCACCCTATCTAGAGTTTTCTTACTAAGTGCTTAGCTTCCAGTTTGATATGGAAGTTCACCAGAAGTTTTTTTTTTTAATACGGTGGATTTCACGGATTTGACGGAGATGTAAGAGAAAATTTAATTATTCTCTAATATACTGTAAGTATCTTATATAAATATATATAGAATATATTAATTCAGGTGATTTTCACCGGCGAATCCAAGATAGTGCTCTACAGTGAAGGAGCGGATTAAATCAGTAGATGGACTACTCAATTTTTGAGCACATATGGGTTTTAATACATATGGGTTTTAATACAAAACCCATATGTGCTCAAAAATTGAGTAGTCCATCTACTGATTTTATAGAATATATTATATACTTATAGTTTTAAAAATAAGTATTGTATTAGTTTATTCCTGATTTTTCCGTAAAATCCGTGAAATCCGCCCTATATACAGTTTTCTTACTAAGTGTTTAACTATTCGAATGAGATTAAATTTAGAAAAACATTTAAGGATAAAAATTAGCGAGAAAAGTTTAACACAACGTTTCGATGTCACCATGACATCATTTTCAAGTGACAAAAATAATTTCTCTGCTCTATCGAGGAGAAACTAGAACAAGACAACAAACTCCCAGACTTCTACAGAAGATACGTAGACGACACGCTCGCTAGTATGAAAGATGTACCAGCAGCAGAAGCTTTCTTGTCAATCCTTAACAACTGTCATCCATCCATAAACTTCACCATGGAACTAGCATCTGACAATATGTTACCATTTGTCGGAATGGAAGTACTTAAGAAAGGCTGCAAACTGGAAACCAGTGTTTACCGGAAGCCAACAAATACTGGCCTACTGCTCCATCAACAAAGCCACGTCGATAAAAGATACAAGAAATCGCTAATCAAGACCATGGTAAACCGTGCTTTCCACCTGTCATCCACACCGGAGTCTTTCATAACTGAATGTGATCGCTTGAAGTTGATGTTTACGAACCTCAAGTACCCTGACAGCCTCATCAAGTCTACCATCTCTCACTTTGTCACCTCAGTGATGTCTGGAGACCCCGATGTGCCAGCTCAACTACCCGCCAACGAAAATACTGTTCACCGAGTGGTATTGCCATTTAAAGATCAAAAGTCGGCCGATGTAGTGAAAAAACAACTATCCGACCTGAGCAAGAAAATCGATCACACTCTTCAACCAGTGTTTACGAGCCGCAAAATTTGCGAAGACCTTAAGATGCGTGAACCCAAACCACCTTTAATTAACCAACAATGCGTAGTGTACAATTATCAATGTGATCTGTGCGATGCAGAGTATGTCGGCTACACTGGCCGGCATTTACACCAACGTATTGACGAACACCGGTATTCAGCAATTGGAAAGCATTTAAAGAACGACCACGGCGTTAAAACCATCGGCGACCTTACTAGTAACTTTTCCGTCCTCAAGAAATGCAATGGAAAACTGGACTGTTTAATTTATGAGATGTTGTTCATAAAGAAGAAGAAGCCCAACCTGAACATGCAATCGGACTCCATCCGCGCAAAACTATTTGTTTAGACATATTTACCATGCACAATGCTAATTACGTTACTTATTGTTATGTTCTACCACCTCACACTGTATATATATTAAGACAGTTTTGAATTTTTTTATTTTTGTCACTTGAAAATGATGTCATGGCGACATCGAAACGTTGTGTTAAACTTTTCTCGCTAATTTTTATCCTGGGTTTAACTTCCAGTTTTATGTGACAGTTGATTTGGGGACATTATTTCTAATCAAATCACAGTGAACCCGTTCCGTAGAGAACTGCACGTTAAATGTCAAGAGGAATGTATTGGGCCTCTTTTTGTGTTACCTTGCTTATCTTCGAATAATGCTCAAAACATTGGCGTTCGTAGCGAAGTTAAATTAAAAACAGTGAAAATGGCATGTTTTCCATCCGCCTTATTAGAATAGATGGCTAAAAGCAGAATCAAATGGCTACTTGTAGAGATTATAAGTAAAAGGTTTTATGGAACATAAATTTTGGGAAACGATCCTTCCTTCCTTCGATGTAATTTATTTTAGTTTCTTTTTTTTATTCCACTAAGCCTCGAAGCCAAGTTAGAATATATATCGAAATTGGTCTATTCTCCACTATACGGAGCTAGCCTCTCGTCAAATGCCCGAGGTGTGCCTGGGGGGGGAGGGGGGGAGGTGTGTTTATGGGCGCAGACTGATACATTAGCAGTCAACATATCCACGGCGTTGATTTTAAGGTTTTCAAATTCGTCGGAAATTCAGGACAAATTCTGAGTGCTGTCACGCAACTTATCCAGCTGAAAATCAGTCGCTCGTCGAAAAAAGATCAGTGAACAAGAAAGGCGTACATGCAGATGTCGGGAGACTAGCGAACTCCAGTCGATCTCTAAAGCCTGGTTATCACCCACACACCCTCACACCCTAGCAATAATTAATCCCATCTGATCTTCGCGATGACCTGTGCGTCGTCACGTATTACTAGTTTACCAACTGATCAGCTATTCTATGTCATTTCTGTCCAGGTTATTGGAGTAGCGCAAATCATCAACAAGAAATCAGGACAACACCAGTTCAGCCGAAAGGATGAAGAGGTACGCTTTGTCACTTTGAGCCGTAATTAGCACAAGGGATGATCAGAGGTCTATGGTGGCCGAGAACTGCCAATGAAAAATTCGCTTTTATTTAGTAATTTTACCCCCCAAAATAACATTAAAAAAATGAAAAGGCATTGTAATTTAAAAATGAAATAATTTTTTTCCAAAAAAAATGAAAACAAAATCGAAATGAAATGAAATATAAAATCAAAACTACAAAAATAAAAATGAAATAAAATTAAAATAAAATTGTCCGTGGCCGAACGCTGCCATATGGCCGAGAGCTGCCAAACCAAACCACAATGCTTTGCGCAGTGTACGTCAAGATTCCAACATGGCGGACGTTTGGAGAGAAGATATGCAACTGAGAGAAGATATGGAAAGATATGTTAGATAGGGATATAAAAGGGAAGAAGTCCTGGATTTTTTAAAGCGAAATTTTCCGCTGTATCTTTGGAGCATTCGTACGCTAGACAGACGTTTGCGTTATTTCGAAATCTATTACAATGATCCAGAGGTTTCCGTGGAAGAAGTCAAGGATGCAGTGAAGAAGGAGTTAGAGGGTCCTGGAAGACTTCTTGGCTATCGTGCTATGCACAAGAAAGTAAGGTAAGAATATAATCTTCACGTCACTCGCGATGCTGTGTATAATGTAATGTATGATCTTGATCCAGAGGGCCTGGAAGCTCACGGTGGAATCGGAGCAAAGAAAGCGAGGAAAAAAGGGAACTTCACTTCAAAAGGTCCCAACTGGGTGCACTCGTTCGATGGCCACGATAAGATGATGGGGTATCAAAACAGTACATTTCCTTTGGCTGTTTATGGATGTATTGATACAGCAAGTAGAAAAATACTGTGGCTACGAATCTGGACGACAAATTCGAATCCAAAATTGGTTGGTCGTTGGTACCTGGAGCATTTGATGGGGACACGAACCATGCATATCTCGTATGATCAGGCTTGACAAGGGCACAGAAACCGGTGTGATGGCAACTATGCACGCATACTTGAGGAGAAATCACAATGATATTGTTGATCCAGTAGATACAGTTACTTTCTTGTGCTATGCACGATAGCCAAGAAGTCTTCCAGGACCCTCTAACTCCTTCTTCACTGCATCCTTGACTTCTTCCACGGAAACCTCTGGATCATTGTAATAGATTTCGAAATAACGCAAACGTCTGTCTAGCGTACGAATGCTCCAAAGATACAGCGGAAAATCTCGCTTTAAAAAATCCAGGACTTCTTCCCTTTTATATCCCTGTCTAACATATCTTTCCATATCTTCTCTCAGTTGCATATCTTCTCTCCAAACGTCCGCCATGTTGGAATCTTGACGTACACTGCGCAAAGCATTGTGGTTTGGTTTGGCAGCTCTCGGCCATATGGCAGCGTTCGGCCACGGACAATTTTATTTTAATTTTATTTCATTTTTATTTTTGTAGTTTTGATTTTATATTTCATTTCATTTCGATTTTGTTTTCATTTTTTTTTTGGAAAAAAATTATTTCATTTTTAAATTACAATGCGTTTTCATTTTTTTAATGTTATTTTGGGGGGTAAAATTACTAAATAAAAGCGAATTTTTCATTGGCAGTTCTCGGCCACCATAGAGGTCTATAACTGCGCGCGGCCCATCAGATTAGCGTCTAGGCTATTTTTAGACCGTATTTTCCCGCGAAACCAGCAACAAATTACGCAGGAAGAATGTAGCGTAGGAGAAATAATGGCGTGTGCCGAGGTAAATAATAGGCCCCGTTTACACGAACACGGTTTCATTTGTAACCGCTTATCGTTATTAATTAACTTAAAAGCTATTAAACTATGCCCGACAAATATGGTCCGTGAACGCGCTATCTCGACAATTTTGTTCAGGGCTGTTTGTTCATCGAGACAGTGAAATCTGAAAAAGATTGCTAAAATTATTAAGTAAAAAACTTGGGTCCTTCAAAATTAAACAAACGTTAAGGCCCGGTTTAAACGTCGCATTTCACATGTGCCGAATCTAATTCAGGAATTAAATGCATGCGAAGTTCGACGTTTAAATCAATTAAATTCGACAGATTTGAATTAAATGCGACTTCTGCTGCATCTTTGACTGGGCCAGTCGAATATTCGACAGAAGTTCGACAGTTGCTTTATACGTCGAACTTCACATGTGCCTAATCGAATGCATAAATTATTATAATGTATTTCTGAATATAACAGCATTCGTGATTGGTTGAAAGGTATAAGTGTTGACGTGACCAGTCATGCTTGAAAACAACAAGAGTGGCGCCAAAAATAAAACGTTGGTTCGCGAAAAAAGAAATTCGTTCCTATTTTCTCTTGTTCGTATTTTAGCTTTCAATCTAAACATTCGCTAGTCTGCAGGGAACCCTAATGTTTGAAATAGCGCGGGAAGACTCGAAATGAAAACGGGGCCTGGGAACGAAACTTTACAAAAACTCGCTCATGAATTAAATTCGACGTCTCAATCAAATGTCGAATTTAATAATTTGAGTTGACCCAAATAGGTATTATATTTGGCACATGTGAAATGCGACGTTTAAACCGGGCCTAAATGTACTAAATAATCCACGAAGATTGGAACGAAATATTTCATGGGAAATGCCTTTAAACGTACTACAAATGCAACTGAACGAGCACTAAAGCAGTAAAGGTAGCCTGAAATAATTTACGGGAAGATCCAAAAACCGACACAATTAAGCTTAATTTGTTCAAAAAATGAAAACCTGTTTACAACACAAGTTTAAGCTTTTAAAATAGCCTATGCAGTATTGTTACCTTGTATTTCGAAGAGGCTTGTCAATCCCAGCTGGACTAGGCTTTTAAAATCAATATATAAATATCGGATACAAAGCATAAGCTTACGGCAGTTTGTCAAGCTTTCGTGACATGACGGTACAATCAAAGATCCCTTCACTGTGAAATTCTCTTCGAACATCTTTCTCTCCATCATTCAGCTGTCCGTTAAACTTTTAAAATGGATATAATGTTCAGCTCCGCACAATTATTTCGGATCTTCCCATTTGAAGCTAAACCATTTGCACAATTTTCCAGAATATACGAAACTTTAGGAGATATTGAGCGAAGATTAATCCGGAGAAAACTTTGTCTTGCTTTCTTTTCATTCAACTTGCTAACTGAACACCGCGCGGGACGTTTTGCCGCCGTTTTCATACAAATCATGCTTCATTTAGATCGAACTGAAAAGTCACTTAGTCGATTTGTAATTTTACAATGAGTTAACCAGAGTTAACCTAAATTTAATAAAATAATGATTCCGTTCTGCTGCCGGACGCTTTTCGCTTTTCTTTGGCCAAAGTAGCGGCTTTACGTAGCGCGCGCATTAAAAATGGTTCAACGTGATTGGCTACTGGTTCGCGGGAAAATGGTCTAAAAATAGCCCAGACGCTAATCTGATGGGACTAGTCCCAATACCAGCAGATATGAAAACCTCTAGTACCATTTCATCGAAAGAATTCGGGACGTATCTAATCGATAGAAATCGATCAGCGGAAAGCTACCCGATTAATCGATAATTATACCTAATCGATAATTATACCTAATCGTACGCTTCGGCGGCATATCAGGCGAGTTTGGTCGAGCCATGGTTTGTATTTTGGCGAGACGCAGTCGAGGCAAAATACCCATGGCGAGACCAAACGAGACTACTTTCTACTACTACTGTCGAGTAAAAATGTGTCAGGCGTTCCGATCGTCGATGTACGTCGATGTGTGATTGTTTATGGTTTGAAAATGAACTGAAAATGAACTGTTTACGGTCAGAATTTCCACCATCTTACCTTAAATGTCCTCTTTCCTTTCTACTTTGGCGAATTTGACAAAAAAATCGCCCAATTTTATCGTTTTTGAATTGTTTTGAAGGCGATTTTTGAGACAACCGCGAGTAGGAGACGCAACGCATTTAGTGCAGCAGCCGCGTTTTTGGCGCGAAATTTAGCTCAGTGTTTCTTCGTAAATTTCCCTCGAATTACTCGCTTCGTCAACATTTTCCTGTTTTAAGTTTGACTGTAATTTCGTAAAATTTTGCTTAAGAAAATTCAGCTCTAATCTGCAGAATTTTATTACTTGACTTGAAAGTGACTGATATTTAACAATTATTCGCCTCAGGCTCAGTGAATATATAAACAATAGCCTCAATTTGGCGAGAAAATATGCTCGGATATTTGTCCGCGGACATTATCTGTTCCGAGAAGCGAATAGTTTTCTGAGAGCGAAGCTCGAGGAAAACTGTGAGCTTCGAGGAACACATAATGTCCAAGGACAAATATCCGAGCATATTTTTGAAGCCAAATGGAGGCTATTGTAGTTATTATCCTTCAAATATTTTTTCACAAGGCCGCTCTGACTGTTTGCCGTGGAAGATCTCGGCCAAGCTGTTAAATGTAAAAATAATTTTGTGGCGTTCAAAACATTCAGTTCTTTTCAATTTAACAATTTATTTGAGACGAAAACTGAACGTGCGAAAGTAAAACGCAAATTTTGGAAACTGGGGAATATCACTTGGGGAATATCACCGGATATTCACTAGCGCAATTGGAAGGGCTTTCACATGGTAAGGTCTGAGGAGGCTAACACATTTTCTGCAGTTAGGATCGCGTCTCTTAAGCCCGGTTGATGAGCGATTCACAGTATATTTTCTCCCAGTAAATATTTTAAGTAGTGTGAGATGGGCAAGGAAATATTATACAACTAACTGCCTCATTATCTTTGGATCGCCAACTTATTCCGTTCAGAAGGCGATTTGCAGTGATTTCTGACATATATGAAATAATTGTATAGTTTTGGAACAGAAATATATATATATATATTTATTAAAAACTGAACCATTGGATAATGCATTTCTAGAGTTTTGATTGGCTTAGAGGCCATGGGATATGAGCCATTATACCATGAACGCATCGGCGAGAAAGATAGCTGAATTTTTTCTCTCTCCATGGAACAATGGCCGCCGGAGAAAATTGTTTCACGGCAGAATTGACTGAAGACGAAGTAACAAAACTGCTAGAAAATGCAGCAAAGTTTGGAACGAAATATTTAATGGGAAATTCTTGTAATTGTACAACAAATGCAACTGACTGAACGAGCACTATTTATAAAAGGAACAAATGTGGCACGTTTCTTGATAGACTTGTAGGCGTTGTGTTTCCCGTTGTGGCACAACAGCCACAACAACCACTTTTTCCACGTAACGGTGGCTAAAGAAGATATGCGCGTGTTTTTCATGTACAGCTGTCTCACTCTTCTCTACATACACATACAACATTAGCAGTCAATAGACCTATATTTCGCTATAGAACAAGCCGGAAAAGGCTCTTCCTCGTTGTAATTATACACCATGTTGATTTTCATTACATACCGCAACACCCACAACACACACAACAGCCACAGCATCCACAACGCCCACAACAGCCACAACACCCACAACAGCCACAACAGCCACAACAGCCACAACAGCCACAAACAGCCACAACAGCCACAACAGCCACAACACCCACAACACCCACAACAGCCACAACACCCACAACAGCCACAACACCCACAACAGCCACAACAGCCACAACAGCCACAACAGCCACAACAGCCACAACAGCCACAACAGCCACAACGCCCACAACAGCCACAACAGCCACAACAGCCACAACAGCCACAACAGCCACAACACCCACAACACCCACAACAGCCACAACAGCCACAACAGCCACAACAGCCACAACAGCCACAACACCCACAACAGCCACAACAGCCACAACAGCCACAACAGCCACAACAGCCACAACAGCCACAACAGCCACAACAGCCACAACAGCCACAACAGCCACAACAGCCACAACAGCCACAACAGCCACAACAGCCACAACAGCCACAACAGCCACAACAGCCACAACAGCCACAACAGCCACAACAGCCACAACGCCCACAACAGCCACAACAGCCACAACAGCCACAACAGCCACAACAGCCACAACAGCCACAACACCCACAACAGCCACAACAGCCACAACACCCACAACAGCCACAACAGCCACAACAGCCACAACAGCCACAACAGCCACAACAGCCACAACAGCCACAACAGCCACAACAGCCACAACAGCCACAACAGCCACAACAGCCACAACAGCCACAACAGCCACAACGCCCACAACGCCCACAACGCCCACAACAGCCACAACAGTTACAACAGCCACAACAGCCACAACAGCCACAACAGCCACAACAGCCACAACAGCCACAACAGCCACAACGCCCACAACAGCCACAACAGCCACAACAGCCACAACAGCCACAACAGCCACAACAGCCACAACAACCACAACAGCCACAACAGTCGCAACACCCACAACACCCACAACACCCACAACACCCACAACACCCACAACACCCACAACTAGCTATATTTATTACAACGGTGCGATCAACATAAAACATTGCTGTTACATGTACTCTGACCAATACGATTGAACAGAGTAATTGGTGTGTCCTGGTGTGTGTCATATGTATACCCCGGATGTATACATTAATGTACGCTATCACCAATACCACTGCAATGTGAACAAGGGCCATTCCATTTTAGAACACCTTTAATGGCAAAATTTAAAACATATCTTATTTAACCCAATCATGTATTTTTGGAATGAGGAAAACCTAAATTGTTCAAAATAATTTAGGTTAATTATTGATTTGTATTACGCAACGCGATCGTATCGTATGTCAATCCTCGCGACCTCGTGCTCGAGTTAGCTTTGTTGAGATTTTCTCTGCTTTATTCCGAATATTCGTTGCGATATTTACCGTATCTTTATCATGGGTTCCAGGAGATCACAGCGCACGGCCTCCTCTCGACATCTGAGCGACGATTTTGTCTGGGATTCTTTTCCCACATTACCAGAAATGACAGCGGAACCACATATTTCCCCGGTGCAAGCAACGGGTTTTTTCTACTGCGAGCGGCACTTCCACGAAGAGGAACCAAAACTAGTTTGGCCATCTGCCAACCTCGACAGTTCCAGGACGGCCAAATCTTCTGAAGAGCAACAGGGCGACTCTGTTATTCCTGCCCCGCCAGCGTTATCTGACGGCGACATCACCAGATTATCGCTCCAAAGAGACACCGAATCGCTTCAGATCCAACGCCTTCAGTTGGAGCTGCAACTCGCCCAACTAAAACTGGGAAGCGACCCCACACCGTTAAGGCAATCCGCCAAATGATTATACCAAGGCAGATTTAATCCCAAAATCTTACTAATGCATAACGCTTGCGCATATATTGCGCATAATATACAGTGGGACGAAGATTGGTTTGAGAAATCAGGAAATTCGAAATATCGGGAGTAAAATTACAGTGAAACAAGCCCAAGGAAAACGACTTTTGGTTCGAGTTATCGGGGTTTTCGAGAAATTGAGGGTTCGAGAACTTCCACTGTTACTAGCAGTATACATCGAGGGCGAGAAGCCGTCTTATATTTCATTATTTATTTCATCCTGCAACTGATAAACATACACCTTGTTTGAGTTCGAAATCGAAATACTCGACCGCAAAAAAAGGGTTTCTCATGATATAAACACGCGTTAAAAAAGTAAAGAAAAAAAAGGAAAAAAAGGGACCTTGTAGGCGCCGAACCCAGGACCTCTAGACTGTTGAACATTTGTATGGTTAACATTATTTCACATTTGTTTCTTACATTTCTGGTTGCACCATACAGGTGTTGACATTAGTCTATGTTTGGCATATATTGTCATGGGGAAATAATTGTTAATATTCACGTGGATTACAAAAATATAAAATTGGACTTTTGCACTTTAGAAGTTATCTTTTACCACGAAACCTGTATAAATAATATTTCTGTTGATATACTTTTTGAGCAAACTTTAGGTGACGCCTGAATCAATAATATTTGTATTGAAGAATTTGTGTTCAAACGAAACAAGCTTCGTAATTTTGTTGTAGGTTAAATTATGTTTTATCATCTGCTTTGAAGTAAGCTTCCTTTACACAGCTTTCTAGGCGGAGCTTATATACAGTTTTACTTTCTTTTATTAAGTCTCTACTGATCGTCAGCTGAATGTAATCAGGTTACTTCAGGTTTCAAGCTGTCTTTATTCAGCCTTCGTTCAATTGTAATTGTGAAATGTTGTATTCAAGTTTAGCGTTGGTATAAATAGAGTGACCATTATTATTGTAAGTCGATTTTACATCCGCCTAGATTTGCATCGAAGGTTTTTTTGATGTTGAGGATTAAAGTGTGAAGTTCAAGCTCTGTGTGATCCTGATTCCAGTTGTAAGTAGATCCCGTACTTTGGAACTCGTGACAAGTTCCTTTCCCGCAGCCAAGTGTGTGTGCTCAGTGAGTAATCCCCAGTGTAAGTATTTCAAGTTGCGCCGTAAGCTTCTCAAAGCTTCTCAAGGTTTTCTAGTTTCTTTTACAGCGCTCGGTGCGGCAAAACCTATCGTCACAATATTTCGTGTTGCACATTATTTCATGTTTAAACTCTTTTTCTGTAGCACCATACAGGTGTTGACATTATGTCATGCTTTGTACACAATTGGAGGACTTTGAATGTAAATCTTACATGGTGAACCGGAGTTCACCATCAGTTATCGTAGCTAAGGCTTCGTTTATACACCAGTCGTACGGGAAATAGAATAGTGTGTGTCGCAGTCGGCACAGTTTGTATTGGGTCTTTAAGTGACTTTTGACCGAAGCCGCGAAGATGGAGGAGGGTAGAATCGTTGTATCGTGCTTATATCCACTGCGCCACGTCGCCACAACGAAAAATATTTGGGGAAAAATTAATCATTTACAGCAGATTTCAGTGCTGTGTGTAGCTATGATTCGCCCGTCATGATTCGACCGAGAGGTTACCAAGCAGTAAGACGAATGATGAAAGTTTTGCACGAAGACCCACGCTGGCGGGTGATTTATCATCAATATTTGTACGGAAGTTCTATAAAGGAAACAGCTAGATGTCTTTTTACAAGTACCAGCTTTGTATCAAATATTCACAGGTTGTATGGGGAGCGTAGCGAGATAAACCGGCAAAGAAGAAGAGGAAGGCAAATAATCTTGTCTAGTATTAAAGCGGAAGTTTGAACGTGTTGAATGTTTATTGTATTTTATATCGAGTGACATGAAAAGATGAAAGTCAAACATTTCTTTATCTGATACTTGAATAGATAGGAACACAAAACTCTGGAGGAAATGATAAAGAATAAGTCGGAACTGTTTATATAGACGAGTATCAAGACTGGTTTCACACAGTTACACGGGTTAGCAACTGATTGCAACTGATTGCAACTATTGTGCAGGTCGATACTACGCCTTGGATTTACGTATGAAAAGGTCGGTCTTATCTCAATGAATTTTCCGTGTTTTGCATGTAGGAAAGTTTGCAGCCAGTACATAGAACTCCTATGGTCTGGAGAAAAGCATTCTTGACTTCTTGACGGCTGTGCGTAACAGCGGCTTCGGTAGTTCGCTATTGTTATTGTAAGTTCCTTCAGAAATTAACGTTTGATATCTACTAGTCACAAAGAATATTTAAAAATTTTCTGACACATTACATATTTTGTGAGGCCGTTCAGAAGGACATCTTGGTCCTTGCGGCTTGCAAATCCGATCGATGCGATTGTAAATTGACCTAAATTAAACAATAACAATAGCGAACTACCGAAACAGCTGTCAAGTACAGCCGTCAAGAAGTCAAGAAAGCTTTTCTCCACTAGACCATTGGAGTTCTATGTAACTGCAAACTTTCCTACATGCAAAACACGGAAAATTCATTGAGATAAGACCTACCTTTTCATACGTAAATTCAAGGCGTAGTATCGATCGACCTGCATAATACAATAGTTGCAATCAGTTGCTAACCCGTGTAACTGTGTGAAACCAGTCTTGATACTCGTCTATATAAACAGTTCCGACTTATTCTTTATCATTTCCTCCAGAGTTTTGTGTTCCTATCTATTCAAGTATCAGATAAAGAAATGTTTGACTTTCATCTTTTCATGTCACTCGATATAAAATACAATAAACATTCAACATGTTCAAACTTCCGCTTACTAGAAAAGATTATTTGCCTTCCTCTTGTTCTTTGCCGGTTTATCTCGCTACGCTCCCCATACAACCTGTGAATATTTGATACAAAGATGGTACTTGTAAAAAGACATCTAGCTGTTTCCTTTATAGAACTTCCGTACAAATATTGATGATAAATCACCCGCCAGCGTGGGTCTTCGTGCCGAAAACTTTCACCATTCGTCTTACTGCTTGGTAACCTCTCGGTCGAATCATGACGGGCGAATCAGAGCTACACACAGCACTGAAATCTGCTGTAAATGATTTTTCCCCAAATATTTTTCGTTGTGGCGACGTGGCGCAGTGGATATAATCACCGATTTGGAGTTTAGAGGTCCTGGGTTCGGCGCCTATAAGGTCCCTTTTTTTTTCCTTTACTTTTAGCGTGTTTATATCATGAGAAACCCTTTTTTTTGCGGTCGAGTATTTCTATTTCGAACTCAAACAAGGTGTATGTTTATCAGTTGCAGGATGAAATAAATAATGAAATGTAAGACGGCTTCTCGCCCTCGATGTATATTGCTAGTACAGTGGAACTTCTCGAACCCTCAATTTCTCGAAAACCCCGATAACTCGAACCACAAGTCGTTTTCCTTGGACTTGTTTCACTGTAATTTTACTCCCGATATTTCGAACTTCCTGATTTCTCAAACCAATCTTCGTTTCGCGTGGAGAGTTCCACTGTATGTCCCACTGTATATTATGCGCAATATATGCGCAAGCGTTATGCATTAGTAAGATTTTGGGATTAAATCTGCCTTGGTATAATCATTTGAAATCTTACAGCTTGCCAGCTATTTTTCACACCTTTTCATTGGTAAAAAATTAACAGCCCCTCTTTGACGTTTCCCGCAAAGTCAACTTACAGATAATTATTTTTTGAACAATTTAGGTTTTCCTCATTCCAAAAATACATGATTGGGTTAAATAAGATATGTTTTAAATTTTGCCATTAAAGGTGTTCTAAAATGGAATGGCCCTTGTTCACATTGCAGTGGTATTGGTGATAGCGTACATTAATGTATACATCCGGGGTATACATATGACACACACCAATTACTCTGTTCAATCGTATTGGTCAGAGTACATGTAACAGCAATGTTTTATGTTGATCGCACCGTTGTAATAAATATAGCTAGTTGTGGGTGTTGTGGGTGTTGTGGGTGTTGTGGGTGTTGTGGGTGTTGTGGGTGTTGTGGTTGTTGTGGGTGTTGTGGGTGTTGTGGGTGTTGTGGCTGTTGTGGCTGTTGTGGCTGTTGTGGCTGTTGTGGCTGTTGAGGCTGTTGTGGGCGTTGTGGCTGTTGTGGCTGTTGTGGCTGTTGTGGCTGTTGTGGCTGTTGTGGCTGTTGTGGCTGTTGTGGGCGTTGTGGCTGTTGTGGCTGTTGTGGGCGTTGTGGCTGTTGTGGCTGTTGTGGCTGTTGTGGGCGTTGTGGCTGTTGTGGCTGTTGTGGCTGTTGTGGCTGTGGTGGGCGTTGTGGCTGTTGTGGCTGTTGTGGCTGTTGTGGCTGTTGTGGCTGTTGTGGCTGTTGTGGCTGTTGTGGCTGTTGTGGCTGTTGTGGCTGTTGTGGCTGTTGTGGCTGTTGTGGCTGTTGTGGGCGTTGTGGGCGTTGTGGCTGTTGTGGGCGTTGTGGCTGTTGTGGGCGTTGTGGCTGTTGTGGCTGTTGTGGCTGTTGTGGCTGTTGTGGCTGTTGTGGCTGTTGTGGCTGTTGTGGCTGTTGTGGCTGTTGTGGCTGTTGTGGGCGTTGTGGCTGTTGTGGCTGTTGTGGCTGTTGTGGCTGTTGTGGCTGTTGTGGCTGTTGTGGCTGTTGTGGCTGTTGTGGGCGTTGTGGGCGTTGTGGGCGTTGTGGGCGTTGTGGGCGTTGTGGCTGTTGTGGCTGTTGTGGCTGTTGTGGCTGTTGTGGCTGTTGTGGCTGCTGTGGCTGTTGTGGCTGTTGTGGGCGTTGTGGCTGTTGTGGCTGTTGTGGGCGTTGTGGCTGTTGTGGCTGTTGTGGCTGTTGTGGGCGTTGTGGCTGTTGTGGCTGTTGTGGCTGTTGTGGGCGTTGTGGCTGTTGTGGCTGTTGTGGCTGTTGTGGCTGTTGTGGCTGTTGTGGCTGTTGTGGCTGTTGTGGCTGTTGTGGGCGTTGTGGCTGTTGTGGCTGTTGTGGCTGTTGTGGCTGTTGTGGCTGTTGTGGCTGTTGTGGCTGTTGTGGGCGTTGTGGGCGTTCTGGCTGTTGTGGCTGTTGTGGCTGTTGTGGGCGTTGTGGCTGTTGTGGGCGTTGTGGCTGTTGTGGCTGTTGTGGGCGTTGTGGCTGTTGTGGCTGTTGTGGCTGTTGTGGCTGTTGTGGCTGTTGTGGCTGTTGTGGCTGTTGTGGCTGTTGTGGCTGTTGTGGCTGTTGTGGCTGTTGTGGGTGTTGTGCGTGTTGTGCGTGTTGTGGGTGATGTGGGTGCTGTGGGTGTTGTGGGTGTTGTGGGTGTTGTGGGTGTTGTGGCTGTTGTGGCTGTTGTGGCTGTTGTGGCTGTTGTGGGTGTTGTGGGTGATGTGGGTGTTGTGGGTATTGTGGGTGTTGTGGGTGCTGTGGGTGTTGTGGCTGTTGTGGCTGTTGTGGGCGTTGTGAACGTTTTGGGGTATGTTAAACGAGAGGGAAAAGCCTTTTCCGGCTTGTTCTATATCGACCCTACTGATTTCTTAAGTATGGGTATAGCGAAATCCGTATGTGTATGTAGAGAAGAGTGAGACAGCTGTACAAGAAAAACACGCGCATATGTTCTTTAGCCACCTTTACGTGGATAAAAGTGGTTGTTGTGGCTGTTGTGCCACAACAGGAAACACAACGCCTACAAGTCTATCAAGAAACGTGCCAGGTATAAAAAGGAAGCCTGAAACAATTTACGGGAAAGTCCGGAAACCAATACAAATCTGCACAAATTCGTTCAAAATGAATGAATTACACTGGCAAATTTAAGCTTAACCTATTCAGTATTGTTACCTTGTATTTCGAAGAGGCTTGTTAATTCCAGATGGACTAAGCTTTTAAAATCAGCACAATAAATATCCATCAGAGACGAAGCATTGAAAACAATATCTCAGTTCGTCAAGCGTTGGTGATGGTACAATCGAATCCGGACGACTTCACAGTGAAATTATCTTGGAAGGTCACTCTTTTTCTCTCCATCCATGTAGATATTGACTCTTTCCTTTGCTCTTTACTTCAGTGAACTTGATTTCAACTGGCTCAGTTTCGCTCGTCTCAACACAATTCTGCAGACGAGCACGATTTGCTCGTCGTATAAACAACCCGTTCAGCTGTCCATCAGTTCAACTTGTAAAATGAAAAATGTTCAGCTCCACAGTTGGACAATCTTCCAGAATATACGAAACTTTAGAAGAAACAGCGAATATTAATCCGAAGAAAATTCTGTCTTGCAGCTCTATTTTCATTCAGTTTGTTTACCGCACAGACCGAAGACAGCGCCGGTCGCCAGACGTTTGCCGCCGTTTTCATACAATTCATGCTTCATTTAATCGAACTGAAAAATCACTCAGTCGATTTATAGTCTTGTTTAAAAAGTAATACCGAAGTTTTCACCTAAAGTTACTAAAGTTTTTAATAAAACAATTATTCCATTCGCCCTTGTTGGATACGAGATGATTATAGCCAACTCGCGCTACGCGCTCGTTGGCTATCTATCATCTCGTATCCAACAAGGGCGAATGGAATAATTGTTAAATATATCAGCAAGAGTGTGACGCTTAAAGCGTGACAATCAACATGCATGAGTGAATTCGCGTCAGGCCATTTCAATTTATGCAAATTCAACACACTCATGCACATGTGTTAACTCTCGGATCGTTGCTTGGAGTACTTACAGCTCATTTAATCAGTTTGCGGTGAATTGCTGAGAGATAATTGCTCGATAATGCTGTCAAAACTTTGAAACAAACCTGTGGGCAGCTCGACAGTTTCGTTAAAGGCTTCACTTCAAGTTGAAAATAATGAAGGTGCAAATGAACGAGTCGCCAAAATTCAAATGTGTAGTGCTGGTCTGCTGGATTGAGAAGACAAATTGAAGTTTTCTCTTGCTCAAGAATAGCTGCCTGGCTAGTACCAGCAATTTTATAGTGAATGGTAGTTGATGCAGGAGTGGATATGTACAACAGACAGGGATCAAAGAGCACTTCAGGAGTTCGACTCAAGAGTACGACATTAATTTCTACGAACAGCTTTAAAACTGACCCTCCAGTCGACCAGTCCTCAAAGGTACACTAATTGTTCTTCTTCTTTCATTGTTTGATGCTCGTTTCGTTTGTATGCATCTTTTTTTTTATAAAGATGTACAAGATTTACAATCCACGAGTAGCGCGACGTATTTATTAGACGATTACTACCTAACAGTTTCAACTTGCAACAAAGTCACAATGTCTGAGGGGTCTTCTCCGACGCCTGTCCGAACGCCTGAGGTTGTAGTGGCCCCTCTGCAGTGGTAATGTTTCCTCCTGGACATCACTGGTAACGGGAACATTTTGTCTGAATCTTGGGGGTTTACGCCCTCTCCTCCTTGGACGACTGGATGCTGCGTTTCTCTTAGTGGTGTCTTCCAGGGCTCCTTCCGGGCAGACGCTCCTTCAGGTAAATTTGCACCCTGTCCTTCAGCTGGTTCATTGAACCAATGCGCACAAGCATCTGCGCGGTACTGCCAAAGTCTATGTCTGTGCGCAACCTTAGGCTTTGCCCGAGGACCTCGCTGAATCCTGTACACAACATCGTTTAGGCGTTCCACGACAACATACGGCCCTTCCCACGGCCGGCGCAGCTTTGGAGATTTGCCTTTCTTGCGTTGAGGGTTGTACAACCACACAAGTTCTCCCTTACTGAAAGTAAAAGGCTCACTACGGATGTCGTACCGTCTCTTCATTCGTTGGCTACTGGCCTGCTGATGGTCTCGTGCAAAGTCATGAACAGTCGCTATCGATGCTCGCAATATCTCCGCATACTCAAGATAACTTTGTTCCTCAAGATCAGCTTGCGGCCGCCCCAAAAGGATATCCAAGGGAACACGTAATTCCCGCCCAAACATGAGCATTACAGGGGTAACCTTCGTCGTCTCGTGCACGGCTGAACGGTATGACATTAGAAGTAGTGGTAAATGCACGTCCCAGTCTTTCTGATGATCCTGAACAAATGCGGCCAGTTGATTCTCTTCTCTAGAGTTTGGTTGTAACGTTCTACCATGCCGTCCGACTGGGGATGCAGGGCGGTTGTCCTCGTCTTATGGATCCCGAGCAAGGTGCATACCTCCTGAAAGATATGAGACTCGAAATGTCGGCCTTGATCAGAATGGAGCTCGGCTGGCACACCAAACCTACTGAAGAATTGAGACACTAGGACATTGGCAACAGTGACTGCTTCCTGATTTGGGAGAGCGTACGCCTCAGGCCATTTACTGAAGTAATCCATAGCAATCAAGATGTACTTGTTGCCGCTTTCAGTTTCCGGCAAAGGTCCTAAGACATCTATAGCCACACGCTCCATGGGCTCTCCAACATTGTACAGCTGAAGCGGTGATCTATTTTTCACCCCGGGACCCTTCCTAGACGCACACAGGTCACATTTGTGACACCATTCTTCAACGTCACGACGACAATGGATCCAGTAGAACCTTTCTCGGACTCTGCCTAGGGTCTTCGACACTCCTAGGTGACCACCTGCTTGGCTATCATGCAGTAGTTTCAGCACACCGGCACGAAGTGCTGTAGGGAGCACCAGCTGCCATGTCTCTTTACCACGCTCAGGCGATTCCCATCGGTGGTACAGAACACCCTCCTTGAGAGCAAGGGAGTCCCACTTGGCCCAGTAGGCCTTTGTAGTCGAGTCAAGGTGAGCGATAGCAGGCCATTCCGGGCGGTTACCAGCCTCCTTCCATTTCACGATGTGAGAAATTTTTCTGTCTGCCATCTGAAAGGTACGCAATTGTGATGGTATCCATTGTTGGCTTTCTAACAGTTCCTTCGATTCTTCTTGCCCAGGGGTGGCAGACTTAGAGTGCAGCTCTCTGACAATTGGGAAGGTGTCAGTTGGCTTGCTTCCTTTACCATCTCCAGGTAATTCTTTCTCCTCCTGACGCTGACAATGCATGCAATTTGTTTCAAAGCAAGGACGCCGTGACAACACATCTGCATTCTGATGACCTTTGCCCGCCCGATATTCGATGTGAAAATCATAGGTATGTAGTTTCTCTAATCACCGAGCCATTTGTCCTTCCGGGTTCTTGAAAGTAAGCAGCCATTGTAGCGAAACGTGGTCAGTTCTGACAGTAAACTGCCTGCCATAGAGGTAGGGGTGAAAGTTCTCAATTGCTCTTACAATTGCCAGAAGTTCACGCCTAGTGGTGCAATAATTGCGTTCCGGTCGGCTGAGTGCATGGCTGTAGTAGGCTATGAATATTTCCTCACCATCGTGGACTTGAGAGAGAACTGCCCCTACACCAACATTACTGGCATCCGTATCCAGTAGCAAAAGTTCCTTGGTGCGAGGGTACGCTAGTACCTGGGCAGACACAAGAGCGTCCTTGAGTTGCTGAAAGGAATCTTCACAAGCCTTTGTCCACTGGAATGAGTGGCAGTCAGTTCATGCAGGGGTCTAGCAATATTAGAGAATGACCGTACGAATCGCCGATAGTAGGTGCATAATTCAACAAATCTTCTAGGCTCCTTTGCATTTCGTGGCACAGGCCAGTTTTTAACTGCTTCTACTTTGTCGGGGTCTGTGGTGACTCCCTCCGCACAGACTACATGGCCAAGAAACTTGACTTTGCGTTGAAAGAGTTCGCACTTCTTAGGATTGAAATTCAGGTTGGCTGCCCTTAAAGGATCCTAGTCATCCATAATGCACTGCGCGCACAGACGGCAAAATTCGCCATGTTTGATGCCTCCGGAACGATAAGAAGTTGTATAGCGAACCGAGATCTTTCTCCATCGTGACAAGTCGAGTAATTGGAAGTCTGTTACTGTTATCGTAGCTTTGTGTAATTATTCGTATATCAATTTGAACGATTTTTTCTAAGTTTTGTCTTATCGTTCGCTAAAGTTTTGTAATCGAAAGTTATGATTTCATGGCCTCACGAATCCAAAGCGTGGACGGCCGAAGGCTCCAGGACAAAATAAGAAAATTATTCTTCGCGAGTCGATATTTGACCTTTGAAGTATAGCATTGGTATTGCAGGGTTAACTCATAGCCAGTTTGCCGAGTTGTTGTTGCGCCAGGAAAGCAGACGTTGTCCGAGATGCTCAAATCGAGACACAAATACACAGGACGGCCTTCCGTCTTTGCTGTCTTCTTCCGACTGCACGTATTATTGCAAGAACAAATATATGATAAATTAAACACATTCAGAGACCAAAATAAAAGCGAAAAGATTTATTCTTCCGATACACAAGTATGAAGCAAATATTTAGATGAACGGAAACTCACCACACACTACTTTCAGTCTGCGGAAGGAACGACAACATTTGTTCCAGTTGATTCCTCCCTCGCGCGGATTTCATTCCGTCTCGTGCGAACATTTGCCACTGGCGAGCCGTAAAATTAATGTTCACGGTTACCTGAAGAGGATCAATTTCAGTTTCTACATCTATTTCGACGTCCACATCTGTAACGTTTTCTCCTGTACTCATCGTGCAGTTATGCACGTAATCTCGCGTCTGACCTTTCATGGCTAATTTCTTACATGAGGTCACCCGCCAACGTGTAATATAATACCGGAATTCTGGTATGTCAACAAAAACAAAGGAGTGGCTGACTAGGGTCCTTTAAACGGGAAAACACAAGTCTCAAGCGTTCTAACTCTTGCTCGAAGGTTGAGCCATGAACAATTACGTCATCAAGGTAAATTAAGCACCTCAAATCTCCAAGTACGTTCTCCATTAGGCGCTCAAATGTGGCTGGCGCATTGCAAAGACCGAACGCCATGACATTGTACTGCCAGAGCCCATTCCCTACTGAGGATATAGGGAATGTCTTCTCTCGATCTTTCTCTTCCACTTATACTTGCCAGTAACCACTCTTGAGGTCAAGGGTTGAAAACCAAGTTGAACCAGCGAGTTCATCAAGGGTGCTGTCTATCCTTGGCAGCGGATAGGAGTCCTTTTTCGTGAGGTCGTTCAGTTCGCGGTAGTCCACGCAAAACCTTGTTGAGCCATCTTTTTTCTTGACCAACACGACAGGTGAGGCCCAGGGACTCCCTGAGGGTTCAATTATGCTTTGTTTATGCATGTCCTCGACTGCTTTAAAGGCTTCCTCACGCTTTGCCAAAGGTAGTCTCCTTGGGTTCTAGCGAATAGGAAGAGCATCACCGGTGTTGATCTCATGTTTTGCTAGGCCAGTATTGCCCAGATCTTGAGGCCCTTTTGAGAAGATGTCTTGGAATTCAAGCAGGAGCTCGTGTAGCTGACGCTTTTGACCAGCATTTAACTCCTCGGTGCTTCTGGGTGTAGAGGTCCTTTAAATGTTCTGGCAAGTCATCCCCTACGCTTTGAGAATGAGGAGTGAAGTCATGGTGTTGGTGAATGACACTTTCTACGGGTTCACAGCTGGCTACCTCAGTACCTTGACAAATTGTTCTTGGTTGACCAGAGAGATTTACCACTCTCACAGGAACATAATATTGTTGGGCGACCATAACATCAGGTGGAAGCTTGGCAGTCAACGATGGGCCTACTGTTCCCCACGGTTCGCCAAGTGGATCATCCATGATCCTCGCCGCTACGAGGGTTTCACTGTAGGGAGAAATCAGTGTGTCTTCCACAGCTGTTAAGCGATAACAGCGGGCTAGTTGTCTAGCCGAGGGCTTATGAAGAGGGACTTCCTCTACTCCGATACGCAGGCTTCCTCCTCATGCATCAACTGTACAACCATGGGCCATCAAAACGTCCACACCGAGTATGAACTTGTCAGAAATGTCTGCAACTAGTGTTTCATGGGAGACTTCTGTGCCTCCAATCTTTATCCCAAGCCATAGTTTACCAAGAACATTGGCTGTTTCCCCTGTCGCAGTTTTAAGTACACTTATGGTGCCCTGTAAGCGAGAAAGTGTCATCTTGCTCAGTACGTCCGGTCGGACTACTGTGACATTAACTCCCGTGTCAACGAACATAGGACAGATCACTCCATCAATGTCTCCATTTACGGTGAGGCTGTCTCCCTTGTGGGACAACTGTCCAGTCATCAGCATAACTTGTGGGGTTGAATTGACTGTTTGCTGGGCCGGCCTTTCCCCCTCAAGGTCGGCCTGTCTTAGTTTAAAGGAGTTTGAGAGTTGCCCTGCGTCTGCACACCTCTTTACCAGTTCCCACCATGGTTCCAACAGTTTCGTTTAATATGTCCCCTCTTTCCGCAACCCCAGCACTGTGGCCTGGTGTCCCAATCCCCTTGATTAGGCTGAACGCGACCCTGGGAGGAGACCACTTCAGGGAGCAGCCCTTTGACTTGTGCCAGTACATCATCCCGCCGGCATTCATCGCGATCAGGTTTCTCAGTTGAAGTTCCTTCCGCTGTGTCACAGTTCACTCCACGGGCCTGAAATTCCCTTTAGCGAGATGCTAGCCGGTACGATTCTAGCTCCATAGCCAAAGTGAGAGCTGCTCGAAGGGACTGGGGACGACTTTGCTTCAATTGTAGTCTTGTATCTCCATCCAGGATAGCATCAATGAATTGCTCTTTGGCCAGCCGATCCTTCATTTCTTCTGTCGCAAGAGGGTAAGCGCTCTAAATCCTCGGCTAGTTCTTGTAGTGATTCGTCACGCCGTCTCAATCTACTTTTGAACTTGGAGCGATGCAGTTCTTGCGCTGGTGTGCCGACCCGAATCTGCTCTCGAGAGCCGCAACCAAGTCCTTATAGTCTTGACGGCTATCTGATGGAAGATTTCCCAGTAGACTCAAGGAAGAACCTTTCAGGCTTGTTGCAAGGTAGTTACCTTTCTGCTCGTCGTTCCATTGATTCATCCCTGCGACTATTTCGAACTGTGCGATGTACGGTTCCCACTGTGATTTGCCGTCAAACGAAGGTGGTTTTTGAATCGGCCTTTTTTGTTCTGGCTCTCCACTGGAAGCTGAGAGAGGCGATGAAAACTTGGAGATTTCAGGTGAAAAGTTTGGTTTCAAAGGAGTGGAACGTTCTACTTTAACATGCATTGGTTGTTCCGTAATTGGCGTAACCAGCGTTTTGCTCGGTTTATCACCGAAAGTCTTTAGCTGCGAGTCGAACTTCTCTTGTGTCTCTTTGAGCCTTTCCTTAACATCTTCTTCCAAGGAACGTTGTTTCGAGCCAAGGGATTCCACCTTATTTGCGAAATCTTCCTCCAAAGCATTTATTTTCACAGTCAATTTATCTCCGTGTAACTTGAGCTCAGTCTCCAGTTGCGATGCTTGATTATTCACACGAGTGCCCAGTTCTTCGAAGCGTTGCGACAATTTTTCTACTTGAAGCTCGGTTTGTAGCCCTTGCTGTTCCAGCCTGTTTTCTATCCCTTGGTTTTTTTCTGTATGGACTGAAGCACTTCCATAATAGCGTCCAAGTTCGTCCCGGAACCCGCCGCCGTAGAGGTGAGCGACGAGACAGTAGGGACTTTAAGCACCGACAACGGGGACGGCAACGGCGACGGGAAAACCGAAAATGGACTGGACGAGAACGGCGTTTTATCGGGAATTTGAAAACATTAAGCACTGCACGGACCGGAACGGCGACCGGGCAGTTGGAATTGTTTTTTTCCTTGGTTTTAGACTTTCTTTGGTATACCTTCCTTAAAAGAGGTTCGTGATTTATTGCTTGTCAGTCATTATAACGGAATATTCAATAAGTCAAACAGCCTCGATTTTCCGTATACAGTCTTACGAAAGATTTGACTTGGATGATCGGGAGGAAGATGTCCCGAAACCATCTCCTTTAATATTTTTAATACACAAACAAAATAGTTAAATTAACTGAAATTAAATTCAAGGTGAAACGAAACATTTATTTCAGTCAAAGAAATAAAGAAAAGCATTACAATTACAAGCTACAACCAAAAGAGGATCAGTGCAAACTAGAGTATGTTTCTGTTGTGATCGCTATTTTTTGCCATCAATATAAATCTTGCTCTCTCACGGCTTCCTTTTTGTTCTTGAACTATTCGGACCTCACGGACCAGATGTACATCCAAAACATTAGAGAGCTCCTGTGGAAAAACGGCAGTGAAAAGTGGCATGGCACATTTAATTTGACAAGTTTTCCCTTGACAAATATTATTTGCTCGTGTGGACGATAAACAATTTTTCTTTGACAATTTTTCTTTGTAACAACAATAATATTTCCACACGAGCAAGGAAAAATTGTCAAGTGAAAAATTGTCAAGGAAAACTTGCTCGTGTGGAAGGGACTTAAAACTTACCTTTGAAGCTGTGGTTACCTTGAGGGAAAACAACATGGATTGCAAAAAGGATTCTGTTGGTTTCTGCGGATGAAACTAAAAAGTCGTCCAACTTTCACCAGGTTTCATAAAACTAAGATAAAGCCGCGGCCAAACAAGCGAGTGTTTGCTTTCATTGGCGATTTCCGATATTACTCGACGATTACGATCAATTTTTATCGAGCATCGAAAATATCGATTAGATACGCCTGAAAGATTTTGCTTCGCTTCCTCCCCGTTTCCGAGGATGGCATGACCATGCATGCAACTAATGCAACTGCTATTTTTATATTTTTATTGAATTTTAGGTTTTTAAGAATTATTTGACTTTCTGCGGAATTGGAATTACAAATGCACAACTCTTTGAAATCTCTGTACAAGAGTACAAAAGAAATCAGGTAAGTAATGTTTTAGTGTATTATTAAGTTGTTAAGCTCCAGGCACAGTCACTCAAATTACAAATAGATAATCAATGACATTCAGTATCATCGATTCCATATCAATCTTGGATTGATATTGATTGATATGAGCAATCGATAATTTGATATATCTAGCAGCTACATAATAGGAGTAAAAACAATATGGGGACAGCCAAAAGTGGTTTTATTTACAGTGTTATACTGACAATAAAAAAATACTGTGTTCGTAATCAGGCATGATAAAATATAAAAACTGGTGTCGACATTGATTAAAAAGATTGAAGAAAACGTTTCGGTCACTTCAGTGACCTTCCTCAGTTCGAATGTGAATAAAATTTATGAAACATAAAACAATAAGAAAGGATGTGATAAAAATTCATAAAAGGTGTTAAAAATAACGGTCTATGGAAGTTCTAAAAATTCTTGAGATTTCGATAAACACGCGGGAACTCAACATGTTCGTTGATTGAGTTTTTCTCTTTAGTGGAGTGCCACGCTTCTAGAAATAGTCTCTTGTTCCACTGGGAGCAGACGTCAAGGATTGCTACGTTGTTGAAATCAAAGTTGTGACCCGCTTGTTGTGCGTGTTGGGCCAGTAGGGAATTCTTGTCGAAAGAGGCGACGGCCTATGAATGTTCCTTTGTTCTGGTTTTGAGGGCGCGCGATGATTGTCCGATATACACAGTGGTGCGATCGTTACACTTGATTTTGTAAACAGCGCCCCTTGTGTTCTCTTTGCTTTGTTTATCTTTGGGTCTCTTGAAGAAGGAGCCGACAGTGCGTGTGGGTTTGTGCGACACCTTGATGTTGTGTTAGCTCAACGCTCTTGCGACTTTTTCAGAAATGCCTTTGGCATAAGGTAGTACGACAAAATTACGTTTGACTTCTTGATCTTCATGGCTCATGTGATCGCGTGTTCCTCTGGTCTGGCAACTCTTGAGAAATTGAGTCGGATAGCCGTTAGCCTGGAGTGTAGTGTTCACACGTTGAAGTTCAGCGGCCTTTTCTTCGTCTGTGGACGGAATAGAAGTGGCTCGGTTGATCAAGGTTCGTGCGGCGGCACGTTTGTGTTGGACATGGTGGTGCGAATTGAAATCTAGGTATTTATCAGTGCTTGTCGGCTTCCGGTACACAGTAGCAATGATTGACCGTATCCAGAAAGGAGATAGCGCGTCCTGTTCGACCTCATAAGTGAACTGGATATGTGGGTCAATAGAGTTTAGGTGGGCATGGAACTCTTCTACATACTGTTTTTGTATGCAAGCGAGGCTGTCGTGTGGGGGGCGGTCGCGAGTGCCCTTTCTTCGATGTGCTCCATGACTAAATTCGCTACAATGGCGCTTACAGGGGAGCCCATTGGACACCCGAAGATCTGTTGCTAGTGTGAGCCTTGATAGGTGAAGTAAATGTTATTAAGAACGAATTCCAACAGGTGCATTACATTGTCTAAAGACATGTTGGTTCTCTCGTGCAGGGATGAATCTTGTAGCAGACGTTCCTTCGTGATCTCCAGAGCCAAAGTGATGGGTATACATGTGAAGAGTAACACAACATCAAAGGACAGGGTTCTAAGAGTGTTCGCGTATTGTGTCTGCAAATACTCTACTGTTTTTGACAGAGTACTTGTTGTTTTGAAGAGGTGAGAGAATTTCCACTAGGTGTTTGGACAGTTCATATGTAGAGGAGCCGATGGAACTGGTAATGGGTCGGAGTGGAACATTGGGTTTGTGTATCTTGGGTACACCATAGAAGGACGCAGGACTGCAATCGGTGCTATGTAGCCGGTAATACTGTTTAGGTTCTAGTTGTTTCTTGTTGACATCATGCGCGGTTGTTTGGTTGTGAATCTTTTGAAGCAGTTTGTTAAGCTCTCTCTCCGTGCTGGTTGTTGGATTTCTACGTCCATCGGTTATTTTCTTGTAGGTATTCTCATCTTGTAAATGCTCCAGAATTTTGTCTGAGTAATCACTGGTATTCATGACAACCACACAGCGGCCCTTGTCTGCTGGGAGGATTGTGATTGAGGGATCTTCAGCGAGGCTTTTTAACGCTTTCTCTTGTGCTTTGGTGATGTTGTTATGCTTTGGCGGGCGCCAATTGTTGGCCGTTGATGTTACGGAGGCTCGGATGAGGTGTTTCTCCGCACCGGGGAGGTGTCCTATATATTCCCTGTTCAATTGATGATACTAATTCAGCTATGTGTAGCTTCTTCTGCGTGATGGCATAGTTCATACCTAGGCTTAGCGCTGATCTTTCTGTTTCATCTAGGGCTCTGTGAGATAAATTGATGACCCATTTATCTTTCAAAGACTTTGTGTCAGCACGGAGAGAGAGCTTAACAAACTGCTTCAAAAGATTCACAACCAAACAACCGCGCATGATGTCAACAAGAAACAACTAGAACCTAAACAGTATTACCGGCTACATAGCACCGATTGCAGTCCTGCGTCCTTCTATGGTGTACCCAAGATACACAAACCCAATGTTCCACTCCGACCCATTACCAGTTCCATCGGCTCCTCTACATATGAACTGTCCAAACACCTAGTGGAAATTCTCTCACCTCTTCAAAACAACAAGTACTCTGTCAAAAACAGTAGAGTATTTGCAGACACAATACGCGAACACTCTTTAGACCCTGACGAAATTTTCGTGTCCTTTGATGTTGTGTCACTCTTCACATGTATACCCATCACTTTGGCTCCGGAGATCACGAAGGAACGTCTGCTACAAGATTCATCCCTGCACGAGAGAACCAACATGTCTTTAGACAATGTAATGCACCTGTTGGAATTCGTTCTTAATAACATTTACTTCACCTATCCAGGCTCACACTAGCAACAGATCTTCGGGTGTCCAATGGGCTCTACTGTAAGCGCCCTTTTAGCGAATTTAGTCATGGAGCACATCGAAGAAAGGGCACTCGCGACCGCCCCCCATCCCCCTAAGTGGTGGTTCAGATATGTGGATGACAGCCACGCTTTCATACAAAAACAGTATGTGGAAGAGTTCCATGCCCACCTAAACTCTATTGACCCACATATCCAGTTCACTTATGAGGTCGAACAGGACGGCGCTATCTCCTTTCTGGATACGGTTAATCATTGTTACTGTGTACCGGAAGCCGACAAACACTGATAAATACCTAGATTTCAATTCGCACCACCATGTCCAACACAAACGTGCCGCCGCACGAACCTTGCTCGACCGAGCCACTTCTATTCCGTCCACAGACGAAGAAAAGGCCGCTGAACTTCAACGTTTGAACACTACACTCCAGGCTAACGGCTATCCGACGCAATTTCTCAAGAGTTGCCAGACCAGCGGAACACGTGATCACATGAGCGATCAAGAAGTCAAACGTAATTTTGTCGTACTACCTTATGCCAAAGGCATTTCTGAAAAAGTCGCAAGAGTGTTGAGCCAACACAACATCAAGGTGTCGCACAAACCCACACGCACTGTCGGCTCCTTCTTCGTATTGACGAACTGCCGTATTTTAAGCTTCGTAACCGATATTTATTGTGCTGATTCAAGCTGGAATTGACAAGCCTCTCGAAAATACAAGGTAACAATACTGAATAGGCTTAAAGGTTAAACTTGTGGTGTAAACAGGTTGTCATTTTTTGGACGAATTTGTGTCGGTTTATCGATCTTTCCGTAACTTGTTTAGTGTTTTTTGATTCGCATTTGTTGTACATTTACAGGAATTTGCCATTAAATATTTCGTTCCAAACTTCGCGCATTATTTAGTAGACTTAACTTTTGTTTGATTTAGAAGGGCCAAAGCCATAACTTAAGTTATCTTTTTACTGTCTCGACGAACAAAGCGCCCAAAACAAAATTGTCTGAATTCTGTAATCAATCACAGATAAAAGCTGTTTTCACGCGATATTTTTTGCCCATATGTTATGAAAGAATTGATAGAGAGTAAATTATCGCTAATTTTGAATTGATTAATATTTCAACTGTTAGATCAAAACTGCACAAAACGGGTGTTTTTCGCGTACGCGGGCACTATCGATCCGGGATTTTTTGCCCGACGGGCACTATCGCCTGACAATGTCTCTCCGCGGATGAACACCATCACGTCACGTGTTCGATTTCAGCCAATCAGAATCAAAGAAAATTTAGTGGTGAACTATAACGATCGATAGTAGGTGCCTGTATAGCCAGATTGCGAGTTTGCCAATAGTCAGCCGCTGGGTTATGCTAAACGTATTTTCAAGCGATAAAGAGAGAAAGAGAAGTAAGCAAAAATATCATTCGATAAAGGGCGATTTACCGGTTCAGAACAGAGTACTTACCGCTTTAGAACAGGACAAAGGGTTCTGAAATCGACTGTACAGCCCGGGAAGCCAGGTCCGGGCAGTTAAAATTTAAATTGCTTTCTTAGTTAAAAAGCAAGGCATCCGTGAAAGCTTTAGGAATGTAGTCGTGTGAGTAACATATTAAATATCTGAGATTTGCGCGATTTACCGTTATCTTTAGTAAATCCTTGTAACAACAAACGGCCAACATCTGGAGAACAGACCTAGCTATCTTTAGCCCGGTGATATATAGTTTCGGTTTCGCAACACGTACATCCGAAAAGTCTGTTGAAAATTTATGTTGTTAAAACTCACATACAGTCTTTGAAATGAAAACTCTACTTTCTTGGTCAAGGCTATTAGCTTATGGAAATGTCATAAAGATAGGTTTTAAACATATCACCCCGGAGCCTCTATCTATGATTATTAAGGACAACAGCGTAGTTACACCTTCGGCTATTTTTAGAAACAAAGCAGAACAGCAAAAGTCATTGTATTGTATTGTTTTGTATTGTATTGTTTTGTATTGTATTGTTTTGTATTGTTTTGTATTGTATTGTATTGTATTGTATTGTTTTGTTTTGTATTGTATTGTTTTGTATTGTATTGTTTTGTATTGTATTGTATTGTTTTGTATTGTATTGTATTGTTTTGTATTGTATTGTATTGTATTGTATTGTATTGTATTGTTTTGTATTGTATTGTATTGTTTTGTATTGTTTTGTATTGTATTGTATTGTATTGTTTTGTATTGTATTGTATTGTATTGTTTTGTATTGTATTGTTTTGTATTGTATTGTATTGTTTTGTATTGTATTGATTTGTATTGTATTGTTTTGTATTGTATTGTTTTGTATTGTATTGTTTTGTATTGTATTGTTTTGTATTGTATTGTTTTGTATTGTATTGTTTTGTATTGTATTGTTTTGTATTGTTTTGTGTTGTTTTGTTTTGTATTGTAGCAGGAACAATCTCATTGGTTAAACGTGGGTGCGTGGCTCATGACATCATGTTTTCGCAGCAAAAATAATTCTAAAAAATAGCTCAAGGTGTAACTTTGCCGAGGCATAGGCCCAATAAGGGAGATGGAGGCTCCGGGGTAATATGCTCCTGTTTTAAAGTATTTCATTGCTAAACGTAAACTCGGGATTCAAATTAAATTGGCAAAGGAATGAACCGAAGCATAGTAACTGACATACGCGTCTTTGGAATGGGCCAACGCTGAATTTGGAAGCCAATCTATGGCTCAAACACAATGGCCAATTTGTTAACCAAACTTTCTAACGCACAATAATTGAAATCCACTCAATCCGTCGCACAAATAGCAGAGCAGACCAACTCAATAAACATCAAATATGTTACGTTTCCACAAACATTAGCCCCCCTCCATCCCCTCACGTACAGCCACTTAACAAAAGGCGCAACTCACGAAAACAGAATTAAAAGTTCCACTCTGTCCCCTCTCCCATCTTAAAGTGTATATGGCAGATATTTTTTTATTTGCTTGATCGAATCTACATAGGATCCTGATATGAACATCGAAAAAAAAAATTCCATATCGCTTTTCTTCACCGCGTTTTAGCCGTCTAAAGACGTGAAATTTCATTTCCGGTTAGGTAAAAAACCGAGCGAGGTGGAGTCCTGGGCCGAGTCGGTCGTGACGTCAAAACCAGAACGCCTTCGACAACCACGCAAAGACAGCGAGGAGTTCGTGGCTTGTAGTGTGTATAACCACATATATTTTAGTTCAAATTTTGTCTAGAACCGTCAAAACTTACACAAAGTTATGTCTACGGATGATTTTGAGTTTGGGAGCGATTCTGGGCGATCAGACGCATGATTTAGTGTTTCTTCGACTGTTGATGAAGTTGAGTGCGATGAGTTTATACAGGTTTATAGAAGCAGCTGCAGACAACTCAGACCCAGAAGGTCCTTACGATGAGTGGCTTCAAGAGTACATGTATACCGCTACAATTGTTTGCATAAAGAGTTGAGACACTCTTCGTTAAGAGGACAGCTTCAGACATTTTAAAAATTATACCTTGTACACCCCCTCCCCCCCTTATCAATGTTGTCAAAATGTCGGGAATACATTCAAACCATATAGAAACAACACTGAAAGGGGGAGGGGGGGTTAGAAATGAAATTATTTGTTTATTTTTCAAACGAAGACATGCTTTTGAAATGAAATCCTGTTTTTGAAGAGAGTGTCTCAACCATTTTGCAACTCATTGTCTGAGTACTGTAACCCTCAAGTACTGTTGTTTTGATTTTTCAGTAGAGATGAAATTTGGTGTACTTTGTCTTTTCAATGTATCGGTTTTAAAAAACAGTATTTCATTTATATACTTTTGCGCGTTTCAAAATGGCACAATAGAAAAGCGCATTTTTGGCATTTTTGGTTTTGACGTAATTGCCTCCAATTCTCTTTGGCAAGGGGTGCGCGTTGAACAATATGCGCTAGTTGATCAGTAGTGCAATTGCCGGGCCATATTACGCTTTGATTTATTTGTAATGACGAAATTAGTAAATCTATAATCTAAATTGGTGATAAAAAGGTATATTTACGTACCCGTTGACTCAAGAGGCGCAACTAGATTGAAGAGATAAGCGTTTATTGCGCAGTTGTAGACACGTAGAGCACAGCATGCGAAATAAGAAACGCGAAGGGAAAACTATAAAGCATATTTCTGATAGTCCAATTCATTAAATCAAATGCACATGGTACCCAATTGTTGAAAATATTTCAAATTTGTTATTTTTTCGACATCTAGCTGAAATCTCACAGGTCATTTTTGTTGTATTCGTAGCGATAAGTACAATTACGCTGAGTTATTATATTCCACGCGCACAGCTGTTATGTGTAGTTTGATTAAAACTATTACTACCGTCCTCGTATGGACTTCCTTAAGGGATATGCAACTTACTCCGAGTATAGCGAAGGTGTACGAGATGGAAACTAAATGCGAACGCATGGCGGGACCAAACCAGAAGGCACTTCTGTTAGGGATTTACCCGAGTCGCTGTGAGGCAGAAATGCCTAACTAATTCGGATTTTTTTTCAACCCGAAGCCGTTTGCTGAAGCTGAAATGTCTTGCTTTCTTTGTTTTAAACTGCAATAACTCATCTCTACATTTCTGACATCTTCCGGAGCTGAGTGAAATAAATACCACCCCCGCAGTCTACAACGGTCTACGGTCTACAGCGATAAATATATAAAATATATCATCTTACTTTATTTACCTATGTGTTGACCGTCCAAATTGTGTAGACCGTGCGGAAATTTTATGTAAAATAGATAGAGCTTTTCTCGTTTGTGGAAATTTATTAAGACAGCTTTCTCTTTCCATTGACTGTTTTACATTGTGATGGGCAGAAAGAAATGCGTTATTACGAGCTTAAACGTGTTCGTCACGCGATATCCACATGTTACGTAATTTTTGAAGTGTTGAAAATTGTGTGACTGAGCGCGTGACAAATGAAGTAAAAAAAAACGAATTTCAAATGTTTGAAAGCCACGATTTTTTCACTTCGTTTGTTAAATTACAATTCCTTACTGGTAATACTGTAATAAACAATTATTTCCCTATTTATTGGTACAATTTTGGGCTTTTTTCATCGGCTAATCTCTTCGCAATCGGTAATTGTATTGATAACCCAATGAGACAATTGTTTGCATAAAGAGTTGAGACACTCTTCGTTAAGAGGACAGCTTCAGACATTTTAAAAATTATACCTTGTACACCCCCTCCCCCCCTTATCAATGTTGTCAAAATGTCGGGAATACATTCAAACCATATAGAAACAACACTGAAAGGGGGAGGGGGGGTTAGAAATGAAATTATTTGTTTATTTTTCAAACGAAGACATGCTTTTGAAATGAAATCCTGTTTTTGAAGAGAGTGTCTCAACCATTTTGCAACTCATTGTCTGAGTACTGTAACCCTCAAGTACTGTTGTTTTGATTTTTCAGTAGAGATGAAATTTGGTGTACTTTGTCTTTTCAATGTATCGGTTTTAAAAAACAGTATTTCATTTATATACTTTTGCGCGTTTCAAAATGGCACAATAGAAAAGCGCATTTTTGGCATTTTTGGTTTTGACGTAATTGCCTCCAATTCTCTTTGGCAAGGGGTGCGCGTTGAACAATATGCGCTAGTTGATCAGTAGTGCAATTGCCGGGCCATATTACGCTTTGATTTATTTGTAATGACGAAATTAGTAAATCTATAATCTAAATTGGTGATAAAAAGGTATATTTACGTACCCGTTGACTCAAGAGGCGCAACTAGATTGAAGAGATAAGCGTTTATTGCGCAGTTGTAGACACGTAGAGCACAGCATGCGAAATAAGAAACGCGAAGGGAAAACTATAAAGCATATTTCTGATAGTCCAATTCATTAAATCAAATGCACATGGTACCCAATTGTTGAAAATATTTCAAATTTGTTATTTTTTCGACATCTAGCTGAAATCTCACAGGTCATTTTTGTTGTATTCGTAGCGATAAGTACAATTACGCTGAGTTATTATATTCCACGCGCACAGCTGTTATGTGTAGTTTGATTAAAACTATTACTACCGTCCTCGTATGGACTTCCTTAAGGGATATGCAACTTACTCCGAGTATAGCGAAGGTGTACGAGATGGAAACTAAATGCGAACGCATGGCGGGACCAAACCAGAAGGCACTTCTGTTAGGGATTTACCCGAGTCGCTGTGAGGCAGAAATGCCTAACTAATTCGGATTTTTTTTCAACCCGAAGCCGTTTGCTGAAGCTGAAATGTCTTGCTTTCTTTGTTTTAAACTGCAATAACTCATCTCTACATTTCTGACATCTTCCGGAGCTGAGTGAAATAAATACCACCCCCGCAGTCTACAACGGTCTACGGTCTACAGCGATAAATATATAAAATATATCATCTTACTTTATTTACCTATGTGTTGACCGTCCAAATTGTGTAGACCGTGCGGAAATTTTATGTAAAATAGATAGAGCTTTTCTCGTTTGTGGAAATTTATTAAGACAGCTTTCTCTTTCCATTGACTGTTTTACATTGTGATGGGCAGAAAGAAATGCGTTATTACGAGCTTAAACGTGTTCGTCACGCGATATCCACATGTTACGTAATTTTTGAAGTGTTGAAAATTGTGTGACTGAGCGCGTGACAAATGAAGTAAAAAAAAACGAATTTCAAATGTTTGAAAGCCACGATTTTTTCACTTCGTTTGTTAAATTACAATTCCTTACTGGTAATACTGTAATAAACAATTATTTCCCTATTTATTGGTACAATTTTGGGCTTTTTTCATCGGCTAATCTCTTCGCAATCGGTAATTGTATTGATAACCCAATGAGACAATTGTTTGCATAAAGAGTTGAGACACTCTTCGTTAAGAGGACAGCTTCAGACATTTTAAAAATTATACCTTGTACACCCCCTCCCCCCCTTATCAATGTTGTCAAAATGTCGGGAATACATTCAAACCATATAGAAACAACACTGAAAGGGGGAGGGGGGGTTAGAAATGAAATTATTTGTTTATTTTTCAAACGAAGACATGCTTTTGAAATGAAATCCTGTTTTTGAAGAGAGTGTCTCAACCATTTTGCAACTCATTGTCTGAGTACTGTAACCCTCAAGTACTGTTGTTTTGATTTTTCAGTAGAGATGAAATTTGGTGTACTTTGTCTTTTCAATGTATCGGTTTTAAAAAACAGTATTTCATTTATATACTTTTGCGCGTTTCAAAATGGCACAATAGAAAAGCGCATTTTTGGCATTTTTGGTTTTGACGTAATTGCCTCCAATTCTCTTTGGCAAGGGGTGCGCGTTGAACAATATGCGCTAGTTGATCAGTAGTGCAATTGCCGGGCCATATTACGCTTTGATTTATTTGTAATGACGAAATTAGTAAATCTATAATCTAAATTGGTGATAAAAAGGTATATTTACGTACCCGTTGACTCAAGAGGCGCAACTAGATTGAAGAGATAAGCGTTTATTGCGCAGTTGTAGACACGTAGAGCACAGCATGCGAAATAAGAAACGCGAAGGGAAAACTATAAAGCATATTTCTGATAGTCCAATTCATTAAATCAAATGCACATGGTACCCAATTGTTGAAAATATTTCAAATTTGTTATTTTTTCGACATCTAGCTGAAATCTCACAGGTCATTTTTGTTGTATTCGTAGCGATAAGTACAATTACGCTGAGTTATTATATTCCACGCGCACAGCTGTTATGTGTAGTTTGATTAAAACTATTACTACCGTCCTCGTATGGACTTCCTTAAGGGATATGCAACTTACTCCGAGTATAGCGAAGGTGTACGAGATGGAAACTAAATGCGAACGCATGGCGGGACCAAACCAGAAGGCACTTCTGTTAGGGATTTACCCGAGTCGCTGTGAGGCAGAAATGCCTAACTAATTCGGATTTTTTTTCAACCCGAAGCCGTTTGCTGAAGCTGAAATGTCTTGCTTTCTTTGTTTTAAACTGCAATAACTCATCTCTACATTTCTGACATCTTCCGGAGCTGAGTGAAATAAATACCACCCCCGCAGTCTACAACGGTCTACGGTCTACAGCGATAAATATATAAAATATATCATCTTACTTTATTTACCTATGTGTTGACCGTCCAAATTGTGTAGACCGTGCGGAAATTTTATGTAAAATAGATAGAGCTTTTCTCGTTTGTGGAAATTTATTAAGACAGCTTTCTCTTTCCATTGACTGTTTTACATTGTGATGGGCAGAAAGAAATGCGTTATTACGAGCTTAAACGTGTTCGTCACGCGATATCCACATGTTACGTAATTTTTGAAGTGTTGAAAATTGTGTGACTGAGCGCGTGACAAATGAAGTAAAAAAAAAACGAATTTCAAATGTTTGAAAGCCACGATTTTTTCACTTCGTTTGTTAAATTACAATTCCTTACTGGTAATACTGTAATAAACAATTATTTCCCTATTTATTGGTACAATTTTGGGCTTTTTTCATCGGCTAATCTCTTCGCAATCGGTAATTGTATTGATAACCCAATGAGACAATTGTTTGCATAAAGAGTTGAGACACTCTTCGTTAAGAGGACAGCTTCAGACATTTTAAAAATTATACCTTGTACACCCCCTCCCCCCCTTATCAATGTTGTCAAAATGTCGGGAATACATTCAAACCATATAGAAACAACACTGAAAGGGGGAGGGGGGGTTAGAAATGAAATTATTTGTTTATTTTTCAAACGAAGACATGCTTTTGAAATGAAATCCTGTTTTTGAAGAGAGTGTCTCAACCATTTTGCAACTCATTGTCTGAGTACTGTAACCCTCAAGTACTGTTGTTTTGATTTTTCAGTAGAGATGAAATTTGGTGTACTTTGTCTTTTCAATGTATCGGTTTTAAAAAACAGTATTTCATTTATATACTTTTGCGCGTTTCAAAATGGCACAATAGAAAAGCGCATTTTTGGCATTTTTGGTTTTGACGTAATTGCCTCCAATTCTCTTTGGCAAGGGGTGCGCGTTGAACAATATGCGCTAGTTGATCAGTAGTGCAATTGCCGGGCCATATTACGCTTTGATTTATTTGTAATGACGAAATTAGTAAATCTATAATCTAAATTGGTGATAAAAAGGTATATTTACGTACCCGTTGACTCAAGAGGCGCAACTAGATTGAAGAGATAAGCGTTTATTGCGCAGTTGTAGACACGTAGAGCACAGCATGCGAAATAAGAAACGCGAAGGGAAAACTATAAAGCATATTTCTGATAGTCCAATTCATTAAATCAAATGCACATGGTACCCAATTGTTGAAAATATTTCAAATTTGTTATTTTTTCGACATCTAGCTGAAATCTCACAGGTCATTTTTGTTGTATTCGTAGCGATAAGTACAATTACGCTGAGTTATTATATTCCACGCGCACAGCTGTTATGTGTAGTTTGATTAAAACTATTACTACCGTCCTCGTATGGACTTCCTTAAGGGATATGCAACTTACTCCGAGTATAGCGAAGGTGTACGAGATGGAAACTAAATGCGAACGCATGGCGGGACCAAACCAGAAGGCACTTCTGTTAGGGATTTACCCGAGTCGCTGTGAGGCAGAAATGCCTAACTAATTCGGATTTTTTTTCAACCCGAAGCCGTTTGCTGAAGCTGAAATGTCTTGCTTTCTTTGTTTTAAACTGCAATAACTCATCTCTACATTTCTGACATCTTCCGGAGCTGAGTGAAATAAATACCACCCCCGCAGTCTACAACGGTCTACGGTCTACAGCGATAAATATATAAAATATATCATCTTACTTTATTTACCTATGTGTTGACCGTCCAAATTGTGTAGACCGTGCGGAAATTTTATGTAAAATAGATAGAGCTTTTCTCGTTTGTGGAAATTTATTAAGACAGCTTTCTCTTTCCATTGACTGTTTTACATTGTGATGGGCAGAAAGAAATGCGTTATTACGAGCTTAAACGTGTTCGTCACGCGATATCCACATGTTACGTAATTTTTGAAGTGTTGAAAATTGTGTGACTGAGCGCGTGACAAATGAAGTAAAAAAAAACGAATTTCAAATGTTTGAAAGCCACGATTTTTTCACTTCGTTTGTTAAATTACAATTCCTTACTGGTAATACTGTAATAAACAATTATTTCCCTATTTATTGGTACAATTTTGGGCTTTTTTCATCGGCTAATCTCTTCGCAATCGGTAATTGTATTGATAACCCAATGAGACAATTGTTTGCATAAAGAGTTGAGACACTCTTCGTTAAGAGGACAGCTTCAGACATTTTAAAAATTATACCTTGTACACCCCCTCCCCCCTTATCAATGTTGTCAAAATGTCGGGAATACATTCAAACCATATAGAAACAACACTGAAAGGGGGAGGGGGGGTTAGAAATGAAATTATTTGTTTATTTTTCAAACGAAGACATGCTTTTGAAATGAAATCCTGTTTTTGAAGAGAGTGTCTCAACCATTTTGCAACTCATTGTCTGAGTACTGTAACCCTCAAGTACTGTTGTTTTGATTTTTCAGTAGAGATGAAATTTGGTGTACTTTGTCTTTTCAATGTATCGGTTTTAAAAAACAGTATTTCATTTATATACTTTTGCGCGTTTCAAAATGGCACAATAGAAAAGCGCATTTTTGGCATTTTTGGTTTTGACGTAATTGCCTCCAATTCTCTTTGGCAAGGGGTGCGCGTTGAACAATATGCGCTAGTTGATCAGTAGTGCAATTGCCGGGCCATATTACGCTTTGATTTATTTGTAATGACGAAATTAGTAAATCTATAATCTAAATTGGTGATAAAAAGGTATATTTACGTACCCGTTGACTCAAGAGGCGCAACTAGATTGAAGAGATAAGCGTTTATTGCGCAGTTGTAGACACGTAGAGCACAGCATGCGAAATAAGAAACGCGAAGGGAAAACTATAAAGCATATTTCTGATAGTCCAATTCATTAAATCAAATGCACATGGTACCCAATTGTTGAAAATATTTCAAATTTGTTATTTTTTCGACATCTAGCTGAAATCTCACAGGTCATTTTTGTTGTATTCGTAGCGATAAGTACAATTACGCTGAGTTATTATATTCCACGCGCACAGCTGTTATGTGTAGTTTGATTAAAACTATTACTACCGTCCTCGTATGGACTTCCTTAAGGGATATGCAACTTACTCCGAGTATAGCGAAGGTGTACGAGATGGAAACTAAATGCGAACGCATGGCGGGACCAAACCAGAAGGCACTTCTGTTAGGGATTTACCCGAGTCGCTGTGAGGCAGAAATGCCTAACTAATTCGGATTTTTTTTTCAACCCGAAGCCGTTTGCTGAAGCTGAAATGTCTTGCTTTCTTTGTTTTAAACTGCAATAACTCATCTCTACATTTCTGACATCTTCCGGAGCTGAGTGAAATAAATACCACCCCCGCAGTCTACAACGGTCTACGGTCTACAGCGATAAATATATAAAATATATCATCTTACTTTATTTACCTATGTGTTGACCGTCCAAATTGTGTAGACCGTGCGGAAATTTTATGTAAAATAGATAGAGCTTTTCTCGTTTGTGGAAATTTATTAAGACAGCTTTCTCTTTCCATTGACTGTTTTACATTGTGATGGGCAGAAAGAAATGCGTTATTACGAGCTTAAACGTGTTCGTCACGCGATATCCACATGTTACGTAATTTTTGAAGTGTTGAAAATTGTGTGACTGAGCGCGTGACAAATGAAGTAAAAAAAAACGAATTTCAAATGTTTGAAAGCCACGATTTTTTCACTTCGTTTGTTAAATTACAATTCCTTACTGGTAATACTGTAATAAACAATTATTTCCCTATTTATTGGTACAATTTTGGGCTTTTTTCATCGGCTAATCTCTTCGCAATCGGTAATTGTATTGATAACCCAATGAGACATGTCTGAGTACTGTAACCCTCAAGTACTGTTGTTTTGATTTTTCAGTAGAGATGAAATTTGGTGTACTTTGTCTTTTCAATGTATCGGTTTTAAAAAACAGTATTTCATTTATATACTTTTGCGCGTTTCAAAATGGCACAATAGAAAAGCGCATTTTTGGCATTTTTGGTTTTGACGTAATTGCCTCCAATTCTCTTTGGCAAGGGGTGCGCGTTGAACAATATGCGCTAGTTGATCAGTAGTGCAATTGCCGGGCCATATTACGCTTTGATTTATTTGTAATGACGAAATTAGTAAATCTATAATCTAAATTGGTGATAAAAAGGTATATTTACGTACCCGTTGACTCAAGAGGCGCAACTAGATTGAAGAGATAAGCGTTTATTGCGCAGTTGTAGACACGTAGAGCACAGCATGCGAAATAAGAAACGCGAAGGGAAAACTATAAAGCATATTTCTGATAGTCCAATTCATTAAATCAAATGCACATGGTACCCAATTGTTGAAAATATTTCAAATTTGTTATTTTTTCGACATCTAGCTGAAATCTCACAGGTCATTTTTGTTGTATTCGTAGCGATAAGTACAATTACGCTGAGTTATTATATTCCACGCGCACAGCTGTTATGTGTAGTTTGATTAAAACTATTACTACCGTCCTCGTATGGACTTCCTTAAGGGATATGCAACTTACTCCGAGTATAGCGAAGGTGTACGAGATGGAAACTAAATGCGAACGCATGGCGGGACCAAACCAGAAGGCACTTCTGTTAGGGATTTACCCGAGTCGCTGTGAGGCAGAAATGCCTAACTAATTCGGATTTTTTTTCAACCCGAAGCCGTTTGCTGAAGCTGAAATGTCTTGCTTTCTTTGTTTTAAACTGCAATAACTCATCTCTACATTTCTGACATCTTCCGGAGCTGAGTGAAATAAATACCACCCCCGCAGTCTACAACGGTCTACGGTCTACAGCGATAAATATATAAAATATATCATCTTACTTTATTTACCTATGTGTTGACCGTCCAAATTGTGTAGACCGTGCGGAAATTTTATGTAAAATAGATAGAGCTTTTCTCGTTTGTGGAAATTTATTAAGACAGCTTTCTCTTTCCATTGACTGTTTTACATTGTGATGGGCAGAAAGAAATGCGTTATTACGAGCTTAAACGTGTTCGTCACGCGATATCCACATGTTACGTAATTTTTGAAGTGTTGAAAATTGTGTGACTGAGCGCGTGACAAATGAAGTAAAAAAAAACGAATTTCAAATGTTTGAAAGCCACGATTTTTTCACTTCGTTTGTTAAATTACAATTCCTTACTGGTAATACTGTAATAAACAATTATTTCCCTATTTATTGGTACAATTTTGGGCTTTTTTCATCGGCTAATCTCTTCGCAATCGGTAATTGTATTGATAACCCAATGAGACAATTGTTTGCATAAAGAGTTGAGACACTCTTCGTTAAGAGGACAGCTTCAGACATTTTAAAAATTATACCTTGTACACCCCCTCCCCCCTTATCAATGTTGTCAAAATGTCGGGAATACATTCAAACCATATAGAAACAACACTGAAAGGGGGAGGGGGGGTTAGAAATGAAATTATTTGTTTATTTTTCAAACGAAGACATGCTTTTGAAATGAAATCCTGTTTTTGAAGAGAGTGTCTCAACCATTTTGCAACTCATTGTCTGAGTACTGTAACCCTCAAGTACTGTTGTTTTGATTTTTCAGTAGAGATGAAATTTGGTGTACTTTGTCTTTTCAATGTATCGGTTTTAAAAAACAGTATTTCATTTATATACTTTTGCGCGTTTCAAAATGGCACAATAGAAAAGCGCATTTTTGGCATTTTTGGTTTTGACGTAATTGCCTCCAATTCTCTTTGGCAAGGGGTGCGCGTTGAACAATATGCGCTAGTTGATCAGTAGTGCAATTGCCGGGCCATATTACGCTTTGATTTATTTGTAATGACGAAATTAGTAAATCTATAATCTAAATTGGTGATAAAAAGGTATATTTACGTACCCGTTGACTCAAGAGGCGCAACTAGATTGAAGAGATAAGCGTTTATTGCGCAGTTGTAGACACGTAGAGCACAGCATGCGAAATAAGAAACGCGAAGGGAAAACTATAAAGCATATTTCTGATAGTCCAATTCATTAAATCAAATGCACATGGTACCCAATTGTTGAAAATATTTCAAATTTGTTATTTTTTCGACATCTAGCTGAAATCTCACAGGTCATTTTTGTTGTATTCGTAGCGATAAGTACAATTACGCTGAGTTATTATATTCCACGCGCACAGCTGTTATGTGTAGTTTGATTAAAACTATTACTACCGTCCTCGTATGGACTTCCTTAAGGGATATGCAACTTACTCCGAGTATAGCGAAGGTGTACGAGATGGAAACTAAATGCGAACGCATGGCGGGACCAAACCAGAAGGCACTTCTGTTAGGGATTTACCCGAGTCGCTGTGAGGCAGAAATGCCTAACTAATTCGGATTTTTTTTCAACCCGAAGCCGTTTGCTGAAGCTGAAATGTCTTGCTTTCTTTGTTTTAAACTGCAATAACTCATCTCTACATTTCTGACATCTTCCGGAGCTGAGTGAAATAAATACCACCCCCGCAGTCTACAACGGTCTACGGTCTACAGCGATAAATATATAAAATATATCATCTTACTTTATTTACCTATGTGTTGACCGTCCAAATTGTGTAGACCGTGCGGAAATTTTATGTAAAATAGATAGAGCTTTTCTCGTTTGTGGAAATTTATTAAGACAGCTTTCTCTTTCCATTGACTGTTTTACATTGTGATGGGCAGAAAGAAATGCGTTATTACGAGCTTAAACGTGTTCGTCACGCGATATCCACATGTTACGTAATTTTGAAGTGTTGAAAATTGTGTGACTGAGCGCGTGACAAATGAAGTAAAAAAAAAACGAATTTCAAATGTTTGAAAGCCACGATTTTTTCACTTCGTTTGTTAAATTACAATTCCTTACTGGTAATACTGTAATAAACAATTATTTCCCTATTTATTGGTACAATTTTGGGCTTTTTTCATCGGCTAATCTCTTCGCAATCGGTAATTGTATTGATAACCCAATGAGACAATTGTTTGCATAAAGAGTTGAGACACTCTTCGTTAAGAGGACAGCTTCAGACATTTTAAAAATTATACCTTGTACACCCCCTCCCCCCTTATCAATGTTGTCAAAATGTCGGGAATACATTCAAACCATATAGAAACAACACTGAAAGGGGGAGGGGGGGTTAGAAATGAAATTATTTGTTTATTTTTTAAACGAAGACATGCTTTTGAAATGAAATCCTGTTTTTGAAGAGAGTGTCTCAACCATTTTGCAACTCATTGTCTGAGTACTGTAACCCTCAAGTACTGTTGTTTTGATTTTTCAGTAGAGATGAAATTTGGTGTACTTTGTCTTTTCAATGTATCGGTTTTAAAAAACAGTATTTCATTTATATACTTTTGCGCGTTTCAAAATGGCACAATAGAAAAGCGCATTTTTGGCATTTTTGGTTTTGACGTAATTGCCTCCAATTCTCTTTGGCAAGGGGTGCGCGTTGAACAATATGCGCTAGTTGATCAGTAGTGCAATTGCCGGGCCATATTACGCTTTGATTTATTTGTAATGACGAAATTAGTAAATCTATAATCTAAATTGGTGATAAAAAGGTATATTTACGTACCCGTTGACTCAAGAGGCGCAACTAGATTGAAGAGATAAGCGTTTATTGCGCAGTTGTAGACACGTAGAGCACAGCATGCGAAATAAGAAACGCGAAGGGAAAACTATAAAGCATATTTCTGATAGTCCAATTCATTAAATCAAATGCACATGGTACCCAATTGTTGAAAATATTTCAAATTTGTTATTTTTTCGACATCTAGCTGAAATCTCACAGGTCATTTTTGTTGTATTCGTAGCGATAAGTACAATTACGCTGAGTTATTATATTCCACGCGCACAGCTGTTATGTGTAGTTTGATTAAAACTATTACTACCGTCCTCGTATGGACTTCCTTAAGGGATATGCAACTTACTCCGAGTATAGCGAAGGTGTACGAGATGGAAACTAAATGCGAACGCATGGCGGGACCAAACCAGAAGGCACTTCTGTTAGGGATTTACCCGAGTCGCTGTGAGGCAGAAATGCCTAACTAATTCGGATTTTTTTTCAACCCGAAGCCGTTTGCTGAAGCTGAAATGTCTTGCTTTCTTTGTTTTAAACTGCAATAACTCATCTCTACATTTCTGACATCTTCCGGAGCTGAGTGAAATAAATACCACCCCCGCAGTCTACAACGGTCTACGGTCTACAGCGATAAATATATAAAATATATCATCTTACTTTATTTACCTATGTGTTGACCGTCCAAATTGTGTAGACCGTGCGGAAATTTTATGTAAAATAGATAGAGCTTTTCTCGTTTGTGGAAATTTATTAAGACAGCTTTCTCTTTCCATTGACTGTTTTACATTGTGATGGGCAGAAAGAAATGCGTTATTACGAGCTTAAACGTGTTCGTCACGCGATATCCACATGTTACGTAATTTTTGAAGTGTTGAAAATTGTGTGACTGAGCGCGTGACAAATGAAGTAAAAAAAAAACGAATTTCAAATGTTTGAAAGCCACGATTTTTTCACTTCGTTTGTTAAATTACAATTCCTTACTGGTAATACTGTAATAAACAATTATTTCCCTATTTATTGGTACAATTTTGGGCTTTTTTCATCGGCTAATCTCTTCGCAATCGGTAATTGTATTGATAACCCAATGAGACAATTGTTTGCATAAAGAGTTGAGACACTCTTCGTTAAGAGGACAGCTTCAGACATTTTAAAAATTATACCTTGTACACCCCCTCCCCCCTTATCAATGTTGTCAAAATGTCGGGAATACATTCAAACCATATAGAAACAACACTGAAAGGGGGAGGGGGGGTTAGAAATGAAATTATTTGTTTATTTTTCAAACGAAGACATGCTTTTGAAATGAAATCCTGTTTTTGAAGAGAGTGTCTCAACCATTTTGCAACTCATTGTCTGAGTACTGTAACCCTCAAGTACTGTTGTTTTGATTTTTCAGTAGAGATGAAATTTGGTGTACTTTGTCTTTTCAATGTATCGGTTTTAAAAAACAGTATTTCATTTATATACTTTTGCGCGTTTCAAAATGGCACAATAGAAAAGCGCATTTTTGGCATTTTTGGTTTTGACGTAATTTCCTCCAATTCTCTTTGGCAAGGGGTGCGCGTTGAACAATATGCGCTAGTTGATCAGTAGTGCAATTGCCGGGCCATATTACGCTTTGATTTATTTGTAATGACGAAATTAGTAAATCTATAATCTAAATTGGTGATAAAAAGGTATATTTACGTACCCGTTGACTCAAGAGGCGCAACTAGATTGAAGAGATAAGCGTTTATTGCGCAGTTGTAGACACGTAGAGCACAGCATGCGAAATAAGAAACGCGAAGGGAAAACTATAAAGCATATTTCTGCTAGTCCAATTCATTAAATCAAATGCACATGGTACCCAATTGTTGAAAATATTTCAAATTTGTTATTTTTTCGACATCTAGCTGAAATCTCACAGGTCATTTTTGTTGTATTCGTAGCGATAAGTACAATTACGCTGAGTTATTATATTCCACGCGCACAGCTGTTATGTGTAGTTTGATTAAAACTATTACTACCGTCCTCGTATGGACTTCCTTAAGGGATATGCAACTTACTCCGAGTATAGCGAAGGTGTACGATATGGAAACTAAATGCGAACGCATGGCGGGACCAAACCAGAAGGCACTTCTGTTAGGGATTTACCCGAGTCGCTGTGAGGCAGAAATGCCTAACTAATTCGGATTTTTTTTCAACCCGAAGCCGTTTGCTGAAGCTGAAATGTCTTGCTTTCTTTGTTTTAAACTGCAATAACTCATCTCTACATTTCTGACATCTTCCGGAGCTGAGTGAAATAAATACCACCCCCGCAGTCTACAACGGTCTACGGTCTACAGCGATAAATATATAAAATATATCATCTTACTTTATTTACCTATGTGTTGACCGTCCAAATTGTGTAGACCGTGCGGAAATTTTATGTAAAATAGATAGAGCTTTTCTCGTTTGTGGAAATTTATTAAGACAGCTTTCTCTTTCCGTTGACTGTTTTACATTGTGATGGGCAGAAAGAAATGCGTTATTACGAGCTTAAACGTGTTCGTCACGCGATATCCACATGTTACGTAATTTTTGAAGTGTTGAAAATTGTGTGACTGAGCGCGTGACAAATGAAGTAAAAAAAAAACGAATTTCAAATGTTTGAAAGCCACGATTTTTTCACTTCGTTTGTTAAATTACAATTCCTTACTGGTAATACTGTAATAAACAATTATTTCCCTATTTATTGGTACAATTTTGGGCTTTTTTCATCGGCTAATCTCTTCGCAATCGGTAATTGTATTGATAACCCAATGAGACATGTCTGAGTACTGTAACCCTCAAGTACTGTTGTTTTGATTTTTCAGTAGAGATGAAATTTGGTGTACTTTGTCTTTTCAATGTATCGGTTTTAAAAAACAGTATTTCATTTATATACTTTTGCGCGTTTCAAAATGGCACAATAGAAAAGCGCATTTTTGGCATTTTTGGTTTTGACGTAATTTCCTCCAATTCTCTTTGGCAAGGGGTGCGCGTTGAACAATATGCGCTAGTTGATCAGTAGTGCAATTGCCGGGCCATATTACGCTTTGATTTATTTGTAATGACGAAATTAGTAAATCTATAATCTAAATTGGTGATAAAAAGGTATATTTACGTACCCGTTGACTCAAGAGGCGCAACTAGATTGAAGAGATAAGCGTTTATTGCGCAGTTGTAGACACGTAGAGCACAGCATGCGAAATAAGAAACGCGAAGGGAAAACTATAAAGCATATTTCTGCTAGTCCAATTCATTAAATCAAATGCACATGGTACCCAATTGTTGAAAATATTTCAAATTTGTTATTTTTTCGACATCTAGCTGAAATCTCACAGGTCATTTTTGTTGTATTCGTAGCGATAAGTACAATTACGCTGAGTTATTATATTCCACGCGCACAGCTGTTATGTGTAGTTTGATTAAAACTATTACTACCGTCCTCGTATGGACTTCCTTAAGGGATATGCAACTTACTCCGAGTATAGCGAAGGTGTACGATATGGAAACTAAATGCGAACGCATGGCGGGACCAAACCAGAAGGCACTTCTGTTAGGGATTTACCCGAGTCGCTGTGAGGCAGAAATGCCTAACTAATTCGGATTTTTTTTTCAACCCGAAGCCGTTTGCTGAAGCTGAAATGTCTTGCTTTCTTTGTTTTAAACTGCAATAACTCATCTCTACATTTCTGACATCTTCCGGAGCTGAGTGAAATAAATACCACCCCCGCAGTCTACAACGGTCTACGGTCTACAGCGATAAATATATAAAATATATCATCTTACTTTATTTACCTATGTGTTGACCGTCCAAATTGTGTAGACCGTGCGGAAATTTTATGTAAAATAGATAGAGCTTTTCTCGTTTGTGGAAATTTATTAAGACAGCTTTCTCTTTCCGTTGACTGTTTTACATTGTGATGGGCAGAAAGAAATGCGTTATTACGAGCTTAAACGTGTTCGTCACGCGATATCCACATGTTACGTAATTTTTGAAGTGTTGAAAATTGTGTGACTGAGCGCGTGACAAATGAAGTAAAAAAAAAACGAATTTCAAATGTTTGAAAGCCACGATTTTTTCACTTCGTTTGTTAAATTACAATTCCTTACTGGTAATACTGTAATAAACAATTATTTCCCTATTTATTGGTACAATTTTGGGCTTTTTTCATCGGCTAATCTCTTCACAATCGGTAATTGTATTGATAACCCAATGAGACAATTGTTTGCATAAAGAGTTGAGACACTCTTCGTTAAGAGGACAGCTTCAGACATTTTAAAAATTATACCTTGTACACCCCCTCCCCCCTTATCAATGTTGTCAAAATGTCGGGAATACATTCAAACCATATAGAAACAACACTGAAAGGGGGAGGGGGGGTTAGAAATGAAATTATTTGTTTATTTTTTAAACGAAGACATGCTTTTGAAATGAAATCCTGTTTTTGAAGAGAGTGTCTCAACCATTTTGCAACTCATTGTCTGAGTACTGTAACCCTCAAGTACTGTTGTTTTGATTTTTCAGTAGAGATGAAATTTGGTGTACTTTGTCTTTTCAATGTATCGGTTTTAAAAAACAGTATTTCATTTATATACTTTTGCGCGTTTCAAAATGGCACAATAGAAAAGCGCATTTTTGGCATTTTTGGTTTTGACGTAATTTCCTCCAATTCTCTTTGGCAAGGGGTGCGCGTTGAACAATATGCGCTAGTTGATCAGTAGTGCAATTGCCGGGCCATATTACGCTTTGATTTATTTGTAATGACGAAATTAGTAAATCTATAATCTAAATTGGTGATAAAAAGGTATATTTACGTACCCGTTGACTCAAGAGGCGCAACTAGATTGAAGAGATAAGCGTTTATTGCGCAGTTGTAGACACGTAGAGCACAGCATGCGAAATAAGAAACGCGAAGGGAAAACTATAAAGCATATTTCTGCTAGTCCAATTCATTAAATCAAATGCACATGGTACCCAATTGTTGAAAATATTTCAAATTTGTTATTTTTTCGACATCTAGCTGAAATCTCACAGGTCATTTTTGTTGTATTCGTAGCGATAAGTACAATTACGCTGAGTTATTATATTCCACGCGCACAGCTGTTATGTGTAGTTTGATTAAAACTATTACTACCGTCCTCGTATGGACTTCCTTAAGGGATATGCAACTTACTCCGAGTATAGCGAAGGTGTACGATATGGAAACTAAATGCGAACGCATGGCGGGACCAAACCAGAAGGCACTTCTGTTAGGGATTTACCCGAGTCGCTGTGAGGCAGAAATGCCTAACTAATTCGGATTTTTTTTTCAACCCGAAGCCGTTTGCTGAAGCTGAAATGTCTTGCTTTCTTTGTTTTAAACTGCAATAACTCATCTCTACATTTCTGACATCTTCCGGAGCTGAGTGAAATAAATACCACCCCCGCAGTCTACAACGGTCTACGGTCTACAGCGATAAATATATAAAATATATCATCTTACTTTATTTACCTATGTGTTGACCGTCCAAATTGTGTAGACCGTGCGGAAATTTTATGTAAAATAGATAGAGCTTTTCTCGTTTGTGGAAATTTATTAAGACAGCTTTCTCTTTCCGTTGACTGTTTTACATTGTGATGGGCAGAAAGAAATGCGTTATTACGAGCTTAAACGTGTTCGTCACGCGATATCCACATGTTACGTAATTTTTGAAGTGTTGAAAATTGTGTGACTGAGCGCGTGACAAATGAAGTAAAAAAAAAACGAATTTCAAATGTTTGAAAGCCACGATTTTTTCACTTCGTTTGTTAAATTACAATTCCTTACTGGTAATACTGTAATAAACAATTATTTCCCTATTTATTGGTACAATTTTGGGCTTTTTTCATCGGCTAATCTCTTCACAATCGGTAATTGTATTGATAACCCAATGAGACAATTGTTTGCATAAAGAGTTGAGACACTCTTCGTTAAGAGGACAGCTTCAGACATTTTAAAAATTATACCTTGTACACCCCCTCCCCCCTTATCAATGTTGTCAAAATGTCGGGAATACATTCAAACCATATAGAAACAACACTGAAAGGGGGAGGGGGGGGTTAGAAATGAAATTATTTGTTTATTTTTTAAACGAAGACATGCTTTTGAAATGAAATCCTGTTTTTGAAGAGAGTGTCTCAACCATTTTGCAACTCATTGTCTGAGTACTGTAACCCTCAAGTACTGTTGTTTTGATTTTTCAGTAGAGATGAAATTTGGTGTACTTTGTCTTTTCAATGTATCGGTTTTAAAAAACAGTATTTCATTTATATACTTTTGCGCGTTTCAAAATGGCACAATAGAAAAGCGCATTTTTGGCATTTTTGGTTTTGACGTAATTTCCTCCAATTCTCTTTGGCAAGGGGTGCGCGTTGAACAATATGCGCTAGTTGATCAGTAGTGCAATTGCCGGGCCATATTACGCTTTGATTTATTTGTAATGACGAAATTAGTAAATCTATAATCTAAATTGGTGATAAAAAGGTATATTTACGTACCCGTTGACTCAAGAGGCGCAACTAGATTGAAGAGATAAGCGTTTATTGCGCAGTTGTAGACACGTAGAGCACAGCATGCGAAATAAGAAACGCGAAGGGAAAACTATAAAGCATATTTCTGCTAGTCCAATTCATTAAATCAAATGCACATGGTACCCAATTGTTGAAAATATTTCAAATTTGTTATTTTTTCGACATCTAGCTGAAATCTCACAGGTCATTTTTGTTGTATTCGTAGCGATAAGTACAATTACGCTGAGTTATTATATTCCACGCGCACAGCTGTTATGTGTAGTTTGATTAAAACTATTACTACCGTCCTCGTATGGACTTCCTTAAGGGATATGCAACTTACTCCGAGTATAGCGAAGGTGTACGATATGGAAACTAAATGCGAACGCATGGCGGGACCAAACCAGAAGGCACTTCTGTTAGGGATTTACCCGAGTCGCTGTGAGGCAGAAATGCCTAACTAATTCGGATTTTTTTTTCAACCCGAAGCCGTTTGCTGAAGCTGAAATGTCTTGCTTTCTTTGTTTTAAACTGCAATAACTCATCTCTACATTTCTGACATCTTCCGGAGCTGAGTGAAATAAATACCACCCCCGCAGTCTACAACGGTCTACGGTCTACAGCGATAAATATATAAAATATATCATCTTACTTTATTTACCTATGTGTTGACCGTCCAAATTGTGTAGACCGTGCGGAAATTTTATGTAAAATAGATAGAGCTTTTCTCGTTTGTGGAAATTTATTAAGACAGCTTTCTCTTTCCGTTGACTGTTTTACATTGTGATGGGCAGAAAGAAATGCGTTATTACGAGCTTAAACGTGTTCGTCACGCGATATCCACATGTTACGTAATTTTTGAAGTGTTGAAAATTGTGTGACTGAGCGCGTGACAAATGAAGTAAAAAAAAAACGAATTTCAAATGTTTGAAAGCCACGATTTTTTCACTTCGTTTGTTAAATTACAATTCCTTACTGGTAATACTGTAATAAACAATTATTTCCCTATTTATTGGTACAATTTTGGGCTTTTTTCATCGGCTAATCTCTTCACAATCGGTAATTGTATTGATAACCCAATGAGACAATTGTTTGCATAAAGAGTTGAGACACTCTTCGTTAAGAGGACAGCTTCAGACATTTTAAAAATTATACCTTGTACACCCCCTCCCCCCTTATCAATGTTGTCAAAATGTCGGGAATACATTCAAACCATATAGAAACAACACTGAAAGGGGGAGGGGGGGTTAGAAATGAAATTATTTGTTTATTTTTTAAACGAAGACATGCTTTTGAAATGAAATCCTGTTTTTGAAGAGAGTGTCTCAACCATTTTGCAACTCATTGTCTGAGTACTGTAACCCTCAAGTACTGTTGTTTTGATTTTTCAGTAGAGATGAAATTTGGTGTACTTTGTCTTTTCAATGTATCGGTTTTAAAAAACAGTATTTCATTTATATACTTTTGCGCGTTTCAAAATGGCACAATAGAAAAGCGCATTTTTGGCATTTTTGGTTTTGACGTAATTTCCTCCAATTCTCTTTGGCAAGGGGTGCGCGTTGAACAATATGCGCTAGTTGATCAGTAGTGCAATTGCCGGGCCATATTACGCTTTGATTTATTTGTAATGACGAAATTAGTAAATCTATAATCTAAATTGGTGATAAAAAGGTATATTTACGTACCCGTTGACTCAAGAGGCGCAACTAGATTGAAGAGATAAGCGTTTATTGCGCAGTTGTAGACACGTAGAGCACAGCATGCGAAATAAGAAACGCGAAGGGAAAACTATAAAGCATATTTCTGCTAGTCCAATTCATTAAATCAAATGCACATGGTACCCAATTGTTGAAAATATTTCAAATTTGTTATTTTTTCGACATCTAGCTGAAATCTCACAGGTCATTTTTGTTGTATTCGTAGCGATAAGTACAATTACGCTGAGTTATTATATTCCACGCGCACAGCTGTTATGTGTAGTTTGATTAAAACTATTACTACCGTCCTCGTATGGACTTCCTTAAGGGATATGCAACTTACTCCGAGTATAGCGAAGGTGTACGATATGGAAACTAAATGCGAACGCATGGCGGGACCAAACCAGAAGGCACTTCTGTTAGGGATTTACCCGAGTCGCTGTGAGGCAGAAATGCCTAACTAATTCGGATTTTTTTTTCAACCCGAAGCCGTTTGCTGAAGCTGAAATGTCTTGCTTTCTTTGTTTTAAACTGCAATAACTCATCTCTACATTTCTGACATCTTCCGGAGCTGAGTGAAATAAATACCACCCCCGCAGTCTACAACGGTCTACGGTCTACAGCGATAAATATATAAAATATATCATCTTACTTTATTTACCTATGTGTTGACCGTCCAAATTGTGTAGACCGTGCGGAAATTTTATGTAAAATAGATAGAGCTTTTCTCGTTTGTGGAAATTTATTAAGACAGCTTTCTCTTTCCGTTGACTGTTTTACATTGTGATGGGCAGAAAGAAATGCGTTATTACGAGCTTAAACGTGTTCGTCACGCGATATCCACATGTTACGTAATTTTTGAAGTGTTGAAAATTGTGTGACTGAGCGCGTGACAAATGAAGTAAAAAAAAACGAATTTCAAATGTTTGAAAGCCACGATTTTTTCACTTCGTTTGTTAAATTACAATTCCTTACTGGTAATACTGTAATAAACAATTATTTCCCTATTTATTGGTACAATTTTGGGCTTTTTTCATCGGCTAATCTCTTCACAATCGGTAATTGTATTGATAACCCAATGAGACATGTCTGAGTACTGTAACCCTCAAGTACTGTTGTTTTGATTTTTCAGTAGAGATGAAATTTGGTGTACTTCGTCTTTTCAATGTATCGGTTTTAAAAAACAGTATTTCATTTATATACTTTTGCGCGTTTCAAAATGGCACAATAGAAAAGCGCATTTTTGGCATTTTTGGTTTTGACGTAATTTCCTCCAATTCTCTTTGGCAAGGGGTGCGCGTTGAACAATATGCGCTAGTTGATCAGTAGTGCAATTGCCGGGCCATATTACGCTTTGATTTATTTGTAATGACGAAATTAGTAAATCTATAATCTAAATTGGTGATAAAAAGGTATATTTACGTACCCGTTGACTCAAGAGGCGCAACTAGATTGAAGAGATAAGCGTTTATTGCGCAGTTGTAGACACGTAGAGCACAGCATGCGAAATAAGAAACGCGAAGGGAAAACTATAAAGCATATTTCTGCTAGTCCAATTCATTAAATCAAATGCACATGGTACCCAATTGTTGAAAATATTTCAAATTTGTTATTTTTTCGACATCTAGCTGAAATCTCACAGGTCATTTTTGTTGTATTCGTAGCGATAAGTACAATTACGCTGAGTTATTATATTCCACGCGCACAGCTGTTATGTGTAGTTTGATTAAAACTATTACTACCGTCCTCGTATGGACTTCCTTAAGGGATATGCAACTTACTCCGAGTATAGCGAAGGTGTACGATATGGAAACTAAATGCGAACGCATGGCGGGACCAAACCAGAAGGCACTTCTGTTAGGGATTTACCCGAGTCGCTGTGAGGCAGAAATGCCTAACTAATTCGGATTTTTTTTTCAACCCGAAGCCGTTTGCTGAAGCTGAAATGTCTTGCTTTCTTTGTTTTAAACTGCAATAACTCATCTCTACATTTCTGACATCTTCCGGAGCTGAGTGAAATAAATACCACCCCCGCAGTCTACAACGGTCTACGGTCTACAGCGATAAATATATAAAATATATCATCTTACTTTATTTACCTATGTGTTGACCGTCCAAATTGTGTAGACCGTGCGGAAATTTTATGTAAAATAGATAGAGCTTTTCTCGTTTGTGGAAATTTATTAAGACAGCTTTCTCTTTCCGTTGACTGTTTTACATTGTGATGGGCAGAAAGAAATGCGTTATTACGAGCTTAAACGTGTTCGTCACGCGATATCCACATGTTACGTAATTTTTGAAGTGTTGAAAATTGTGTGACTGAGCGCGTGACAAATGAAGTAAAAAAAAACGAATTTCAAATGTTTGAAAGCCACGATTTTTTCACTTCGTTTGTTAAATTACAATTCCTTACTGGTAATACTGTAATAAACAATTATTTCCCTATTTATTGGTACAATTTTGGGCTTTTTTCATCGGCTAATCTCTTCACAATCGGTAATTGTATTGATAACCCAATGAGACAATTGTTTGCATAAAGAGTTGAGACACTCTTCGTTAAGAGGACAGCTTCAGACATTTTAAAAATTATACCTTGTACACCCCCTCCCCCCTTATCAATGTTGTCAAAATGTCGGGAATACATTCAAACCATATAGAAACAACACTGAAAGGGGGAGGGGGGGTTAGAAATGAAATTATTTGTTTATTTTTTAAACGAAGACATGCTTTTGAAATGAAATCCTGTTTTTGAAGAGAGTGTCTCAACCATTTTGCAACTCATTGTGTATGCAATAAAGAATGGGTTCCGAATATTGTAAAATCAACATCTCTCGCACAAGAGTACAGTGCGCGTTTCACCGCCCATTCTTTCCTGTACCCTGATATAATCAACTCTACCGCGTCGTATCGCTCATGTTGCCGCGGAAAACCTAGTAGGTATAACCGGGGTAATTTTTTTGCACGCCGCAGCAATGAGGATGAAGACGCGTTTCTTCCATCTTTAGAAGGCTTATGCCATAACATATATCCTTGTCGCAGGCCGTTAAAAAAGCCAGTGAAAGATTCGTGTCAATGAAAAAAGTCATGCGACGGAAATATTCAGAAACAGGACTGTCGGTGGACTGCTACAAATATAAGAACGATAATTTGTTAACATCCTCATCACCACCGAAGCCGGCGCCGTCATCATCTGTCCATTCTCTGCCCGGCTTGTTCTAAGATATTTTTAATCTAAATTTATTCACCTGTATTCGTCCATAATTGAAGTCTTGATCCTGTACGAAGTTAACATGACCAACAAATCGATCAGAGTCGCTCAGTTGACACGTGCATGAATCTCTCAGCCTTGTTCTTTTTGGATCCAAAGTTGTAAGACAGACATCGCTCTTTATCCACGCATTCAAACTGACAAGAAATTTCTGAATCCACTTCTACTTCTTTTATCACGCTTCCATTCAGCCTGTGTCCTTCTATTGCCTGGGCGAAGTTGACAGCTTTTAAATCGGGCTCTGATATACGGCTTATGCCGTACACAGCTGTACCAAAAAGGAATCACATCCAGATATGCATGTTCTGCACGGTGAAGAAATAGGACCGACTAAAGTGAGGTAACTGTTTTAAAGTCAGTTCGCCGATGCAGGTGCAATGGAAGTGTTATTAAACTGCTTTCATTTGTTATTAATATTATATATCTTGGTTGTTTGTAACCGTGATTTGCAATTCATTACGGCTTGCGTATCAGCCGCAGTGTGGGGGATGGGGGAGTATTAAAATAAGCATCCCTCTGTTTTCAACCCATAATTACCGTTCGGTAGTTCATCACGTTCAGTATAATTTCGGAAATTTCGGTCGTTTCGGAGAAACTTCTCAGATAATATAATAGTCGGCAAAATCAAAAACTTAAAAAAATGATTTTCGGACTGATAATTATAATAACAGAGTACTGTTGTTTTTTGCCAGAAAAGTTATTAATTTTTAAGCACATCTTTCCTTTGCTACCGTATGTGGTCCTAATTCCGGCCGGCCCTAATTCCGGCCACTTTTCGTTCATCGCGTATTTTTCAATTGGAAAACGAAGTCTTTCGAATTCGAAGAAACGACTCTTTCCTAAGATTTATTGATCTATTTCCTTTCGTAATCTTGCTTGGTGGCTTTCCTGTTGCTGTTAAAGAAGAGAATTTCGAGTTATCGCGAAGGTAGGTGAATTTGTTTTGTCCGACATTCATTAGTTTACCGCGCCTCAAATTACATGGTTATATTTAGAATTCCCATTTGGCTTTATTTGTCCATTAATAGCGGTAATTTTTGGTATGAAATACATAGAATGAATGATCTTTCTGCCAGACCCAAAAAAAAATTATCCACAGGTTGAATATCTGTCTAAAATCACGACTCTACAAATTCCGGCCACCTCTCTCAAAACCTCTTGTCAGACCGGCCGGCACCGCAGAGCGGCTTGGATACCGTGCACTAATTTCGTTCCTAAAACAAAGCTCTCTTGGTATAATTCGCCTTTTCATTTATCGATATGGATGAAAGATGATTAAAAGTCACGGAAATTTATACCAGGTTGGTATGTGAACTGTTTATGCGTACATTCAGTATGCTTTTCGTTGTGGCTGGAATTAGGACTCGTTAATTGGCCGGAATTAGGGCCGCAAAAGCGAACCTCTATTTTCGATACTATAAGATTATCGATAAAGAACAAAAGCTGTTGCTTTAACATATTCTAGGTAAATGTTGTGAAAAGTCACAGGTCATGTTTCAGCTCAAGGCAGTTCTTCCAATGCGATAATTATACGTTCGTGTCTTTTCTGGTTGGAATTATAGGACCACGTGCTGTATTCCTTTATCGCATTCATTACCGGGTACTTAGATGAACCTGTCTCATTTTATTCAACGTATCGAATAATTAAGCTATTACAACTCTACTTAGAAGTATCAACCATCGAAACACACCTTGTTAGGATACATTTTTCCGCGACACTAAATTATTCGTTTAAAAAAAATCGCATAAATTTGATGTTGCAAATTAAAGATGTTTTAAAATCGCTGAAAATCAGCGAAAAAAAAAGCGAACGTTTCGACTTAGCTTGGGCTACCGAACAGGACTGATATAATATTTGTTTTCTTATAATTATCGGGAAATTGTATCTTTGGGAATGCAGAAAAGCTTGTTTCTACCCGAATTGTACTATGCAGCTTCTGAGCAAAGTACTTAGAAATATATATAGCAATACAAAATGGGACATTTGCAACTTTTAGGAAAAGATGGGATCAGTCACGTCAGTATTTCAGTATATTTGTAGATTTCGTATTTCTACAGTCTTCGTTATCATCTGTATTGCATTGTGTTGTAATTGTAATGAGTTGTTGTGTGTTTTGAGTGTAGTGTGTGGCCGTTTTCTTCATCTCATGAAACTTTAATAATTTGCTGGGAATTTGTAATATACAAAAAGTATAATATATAATGAATACAGTTAAAATTGAAATATGTAATGCGAAACTGTCAATAAAAGAGTGTGTATAATAATAACTTTGTGCTTAAATCTCCAACTGACATTCTATTACCTTATCATTTAAAATTAGAATTAAAGATGGGCGAACATTATATGCGCGAAAATTTTCAAAATGCTTCTACGTACAAGTCTAGTAAAATCATATACAGCACCCCCGGGGGGGGGGGGGGGGTTCTTGATATGATTTAAAAAAAGAGAACATTACAAAATAATTGTCAAAAACAGGGCTATTGTGAAAAATTCAACTAAATTCTACGTTGAAACGTTGTATTTAACTGAAAACGTATTGGCTCAAACAACTGAAGTTGAAATTTTTTGTTTCCATTCTGCAAGGTGGGTTGGTTTTATTTGTCGTCGTGTCAAAATATCGTATGTAATCTAACTAGGTGACCGTTTAATAAAGGTGAAATACAATAAAATTAGCCAAATGGGAAGTCTAAACGGTGACCGCATCCGCTTAATAGAGGTGACCGCTTAGTAGAGGTCAAGTTTACAGTACTATGGGGATAGATTTTCGTGACCGCATCAGTAGAGGGTGACCGCTTAAAAGAGGGCCGCTTAATAGGGGTTTGACTGTATTTATTTATTTATTTATTCACAATATTTTTTCAGGGATGCCCAGCTCAGCAAAATCTGGTTTAAATGGGGCCCTGAATTAAATAAGAGAGGAAAAAAATATATATATATATTTAGATAAATAGACTTGTGGATCGGAGTCGGACTAATTCAAACGCATTTATTTGCTACATATTTATATATCTACAGACGATTCTATATATTTCTACACACGGTTCTGAAAATAAGATTTAGCTGCTTGTTTGAAATTTAGCAGTCTCAAGGTGGTAAGCTATTCCAGGTTTTCGCCCCATTTAACCTAAAGGAACCCTGGTATTTGGTGGTCCTGGCGTAATAGAAAACAAACAAAAAGACGAGAAACAAAAATACAATGAATCACAAACAATGGTTTCCGCAACACCAAGAAACACCCCTAAAATACTGTGTTTTATTTTTCAGATGTCCGTCCTTTCAAAGGGGAGGGTCACGATTTTTTGGACTCCGATTTGGGGGACTGGGTCACAAATTGTTGGGCTCCTATTTGTGGGAGGGTCACAATTTTTGAACCCACTTCTTCAAAACTTAGTGGCCCTCCTGCCCAAGTAAACAATGACAGGTCCCTTATTTAAATGGAAAATAATTCATACTTTCACGACAAACGCGAAACTACTTACTTTTATTTCAGGTACAAACGTTAAACCGCAAAAAAAAAAAGGGCCAGTTGATCTGGCTGTTCGCGGGTTTTTAACGCCAACTTGAGCATTTTTTTTCTTCAAATTGTGTTCGCTGATTTCACTTAGGGCCTGTTTACATGGAGGGAGGGTGACCCGGGTACCCGGGTCACCCTCCTAGCCGGGCTAAAATTAAACATAGCCCGCCTTTACATGGGCGGGCTATGGCGGGCTATCATCGAGCTATCTTTTTTTGGCGGGCTCTTGTTTTGGCGGGCTCATGTTTTGGCGGACTATTTTTATTGCAACGGCGCGATTTATTGAGCACTACATAACAAACATGGCAGCAAGAATAAAGGCTATAGCGGCGATTTTGCTGTTTTTATCGCTTGTTCCGCCATTATCGCGGGTTTTCCAAGTCAACAGAGATAGCCCGCCTAGGAGGGTGACACGGGTTTGACCGTTTACATGCAGAAAAGATAGCCCGGCTAGGCGGGTGACCCGGGTTTGACCGTTTACATGCAGAAAAGATAGCCCGCCTAGCCGGGTGACCCTGGCAAGCAGACAGGGTGACCCGGGTAGGCGGGTGACCCTGTCTGTCATGTAAACACTTCAGTATGCTTTGTAAAGAAATGTATGAAAAGTTGGCCCTACCAGGGTAGCCCGGCTAGGAGGGTGACCCGGGTACCCGGGTCACCCTCCCTCCATGTAAACAGGCCCTAAGGAAACTTATTTGAATTACAATACGGAAAGTTTGTTAGAGTTTTAAATTGACCTCTGCATCCTTAGGTTCTGAAGGCTTGCCGAAACAGACGACTCAGGATGAGACATTGAATTCCAAGAAGTGATTCCAAGATCCTTGGACTCCGTCTATTCCGTTCCAAAATTAATTTGGGATCAGTTCGGGGGTCGGTGCGAAAAAGAATCGGGTCGGGATCATTTTGTGATATAGGGCCTGTTTACATGGAGGGCCCTCAATGTAAACAGGCCCTAAGAGCCATAAATATAAGACGAAGGACTTTATTCGGGGATGGATTCGGGAGCTCTTCATTCTCGTTCCCAGATCCTCCGTTTCTTTTGGTCACGTGGTTGGCGAAACGTCACAACATTTAAAAAAAACCGCGTAGCTCTGGGACGAGAATGGGAGATTTCAGACCTCCACTACCTCGGAACGACTGATCGCGATCGAAGCTTTGAACTTGTTGGAAGGTACGGAAATTCACTGTCTTGTATCTTAATATAGGCTCTATTTTGCCGTTGCTAGAACTTGCAGTTATATTTTCACAAAATAATATACATGAGGTGTTAAATCTTAGCAGGTCCTTGCGTGCAAAAGTGCTTCGTCACGTATCCCAGCTCAACCTCATGGTCTATCAAAAATACTTTTAGTCTCGGCAAATTTAAGCCGATTCTCGGAATCTCGGCTCTCGGATTTTGAAAAGCGCTTTTGGAGCGCAAACAACTCAAGTCTCGGGCTCGGACTTTTAAACTAGGGTCTCGGCGTCTCGGAAAGTCTCGGATTTACCATTCGCCACCCCTCGCATACACTGGCCAGAGTTTTCTTTCTTTTCTTTCTCAATTATCAAATAGAATAAATAAAACCTCTGGGACCAGGGTAGAGGGCGCAGGGTGGCTTTCAACTAATGTAAACTACAGTACATACATTCATGAGATATGTACAGATATGTAATAATCCCAGTGTTAATTGGGTTTGCAAATAAGCGAGCGCTAGATGTTTTAATTTAAAAATAAGAAGTCGAATAGGGACATTCCATTTATAATCCGAACCCCCCCTATGGATGAGGATTTTGGGAGATTTTGGCCATGACTAGTAGGAATCTGCTTCAATGTCTCACCTGGTCTGTAGGAATCTGCTCATGGATGAGAGTTCGAGGTGATATTTTATCTGACTAGTAGGAATCTGCTTATGGATGAGGGTTCGAGGTGATATTTTATCTGACTAGTAGGAATCTGCTTCAATGTCTCACCTGGTCTGTAGGAATCTGCTTATGGATGAGGGTTCGAGGTGATATTTTATCTGACTAGTAGGAATCTGCTTCAATGTCTCACCTGGTCTGTAGGAATCTGCTTATGGATGAGGGTTCGAGGTGATATTTTATCTGACTAGTAGGAATCTGCTTATGGATGAGGATGATTTTTTTCCTGACTCAACAGATGCTTCCAACCTTCCAACCTTGTACCCAGGGACCTCTCCGTTTTCAAAATGGCATCATTTTGAACGCGGAGAAGGCCCTGGGGACGAAGTTGGAAATACAAAATCAGTCTGACTACATGAGCCTGCGTCGCAGATCTGCGACACAGGCTACTGACTACCGGGTAGGCGAGGAAGTTCATAACTAGTAATGCGTGACTCGCAGGTCCTCGCGAGGATGGGATGGTAATTATTTTTGGGATGTGAGGGTGACAACCAGGCTAATTAGAGATTGACTGGAGCTCGTGTCTACTGAAATTTGTGAAAAAATGATTTTTATACTATAACGCGCAGTATGTATTTTTACCTACCCCTGACCATTTGACGACCACATCTTCAAACTTCTTCAGAAAAATACTAACACCTTTATTCTATGTGATTTATTCCTGATAGTAGATACGGTTAGGTTTTATTGGAAACTGTTATTACAACTCAACGGACATTCAAGGTACAATTACACATATATATGAACGTATGCGCGATACGTAGATCAAGGATTTTCGATTCGACTCACAGTATGTGAAATGAGTTAAACTTCTACATAGTCCATGTTCTTATCATATGTGCATACATGTATCGCGATGGTTTTCTAATGAATAACTGGATCACTGAAAGGTACCGCGTACTCTATTACACAAAATATCACATGCTTGTAAACTTATAACGGTTAAAGAAACTTGAACAGTGTCAGAGTAAACACGATTTAGTTTACGCACTAGATGTCAATCTTTCTACGAGGATGTCCCCAAAAGTCTTCTATTCTTATGACAGCTGGCAACGATTGAGTTTCCGTTTTGTGCGCATGTGTTCCTCTGGCTAATAAAACCATTTTCCCACTTCAGTAGTAAGCCACTGGCTTTACTACTGAAAAATCTGACGAGAGCACATTGAAAGCATTTTCTAGTGGATGGGTCGCAGCAGAGTACTGTTTTTGTTGGCATCATACTTTCGATGACATTTCTTTTTCTGGTAAAATGTATTTTGTCACTATATGCATGGCATCCACTGGATCCGGTCAACCAAAATCGAAACGTCCCCGCGCTAAGTTAATGCTTTTAAGCTTGTCCCTTTTCTCCAATACTTGTTAACATTTTCTAACATTTGTGGTTAATTCAAAAAGCAAATTGGTAGCAATAGAAAACCATTGTATGATGGCACTTCTATGTAAAATGAACAATATTTACGATAGTGCGACTCGGTCCTTGATCTGTGAACTGCCTGTTCACTTTGCTCTCTTTACTTTCCCCACGGCTATTAATTGAGTCACACATTCCGTATAGATAACCGTTGGCTCTTTCCTGTAAATAATAGTTATCTCGTCTGTATCAGGGTCAAAGGCCTGCACTTCTGCCGAGTACCAGCCCGCTTTCCAGCCACTCTCCTTAACTTCTTCCTTGTTCCATTTTATGGACAGAGACGCGCCAATTTCGGTAACTTGGTCATAAAGATCTGGCACCCCACAAGTGATGGCATGCAGGCGTAGGGTCCCGTTTTCCACACTCTCCTTGACGTTTACTCTGTACACCTTCCCTGGTTCGCATGCGTACTCAATTTCGATGATATCGAACACTTTGATATACTTCTTGACGATGGCTGTGTACCACCCTGGTTTCCAACCTTTTTTACTATCTTGTTCTGTCCACTTGACCGTGACTCTGCCTTTGCTGCTTCTGATAGCGTCGAGATTATATGGATCATGTTTCTGTGCTGAATCTTTGTTCAGGAGAATAATCTCACCTTTAATATACTGAAACGAATCTTCCAAGCAGGAAAGGTTTGTGCCTTCTGGGACCAGCACTTTAACGTTGTTCTTATGACAAGGACGACCGGCTGCTTCTCTGGGCCTCGAGGCCGAGAGGGAGTATCCCTCAGGGGTGGAAAAAGCTCTCTGTCGAACAACAAACTCATCTTTCAGGATCTTGACTTCCTTTTGTGCGGATATCAATTGTTCGGCTAAATCAATCATGTCAAGAACACGGCCACGCTCTCTTTGAAATAGGATATGCATGGTTCCTGTTCGAAGCGCCAGAACTCTAAGGGCTAGTTGATCTTTACTTCCTGACCATGGAATATTATGGTAATGTACAAATTGTTTCAACTTGAACACTGGCAGTTTGGAAATTTCCTGAAGTTGAGTAGGTATTGCACTCAAGTCTCCATCGAATCCCTCAACTTCGGCAGGTTCTTCCAATTCCAGCTTTTTGCATAGCTTTTCAACCAACCTACTTTTAGAATCCTCGTTGTCTAAATTGTGCTTTCTACACATCTCTTCCAGCGCTGTTTTCGATTTAGAAAAGAGGTCGTGGTTTCGCCACCGCGCTAAGTGTAGGGAACTTTCCAACTCTTTCAAGGCGTCTTCCTTCTTGTTGCATAAATACGTCTTCACTTCATCCTCCGAGCACCAGGTCAACAGGGCCAATTCTTTGTACAATGCCTCGCTGATGTAGGGATGCACTAGATATATTAGATCTAATACTTTGGAGGGTAAGAACAGCTCTTCCATTTCGTCCCATGTTCCTTTTGGCAACATATTGCGCTCTTCAAAGGTCAGGTAGTGTTGTTCGCCTCCTGTTAGATACCAGCGAACATAATCTGGAAGTGGCTGGTTCCATATGAATTCTGGCGGTGACTCTTCGTCATACACAACAGTTGTGTACTTGTCGCTCCAAGCTGTTCGATGAAGCGACGAGTACTTGTTGTTGAGAATCTCATAATCCTCCGCATAGCTCCCTGTCATTTTCGTGTCTACATCCCAGATTTTAGCCAAATCATTTAAGATGATTGAACCTTTGTTCAGTTCGTATTCCATGTCGCATTTTGCCTTGCGATCTTCATTCATAGACAAGAAGGTATGAAGGTTCGTCATATCATTGAACACGAAGTTACTTTCATCTCCGACCCCTTTTGTGATCATCGTGTACTTTGCACCAAACGTTGCATGCTTAAGCACATCTTCGACATTCTCGCGCATTTCCTCCATTTTCTTTTTATGTTCTACGCTGTCCACATGAAGGTTGGGGACTTTAAACGGCCCATGTTTCTCGAGCTCTTTGGTATGTGCAGCGTGAACTCTTTCGACAGGGTTTCTTTTGCTGTGATATTCAGCGAAAGACATTTGAACTACCACCTTCAGGCCCAACAACCGCCGTAACCGAACAAGAAGCATTTTGACAAGTGGACTTCGTGGTTTTTCAATTCCATTGTCCACAATGGATACCAGCATTTCTTTAATATTTCCGGTTTCCGGGTTTCTGAAACATGCGTCCAGTGCAGGGAGTGTAATCATGTACAGAAATTCATTCACTGAGCGAAAAATTGTTTCAGGTTCGTAGTGGGATAGATTTAACATAGTAACTGCTCTTCCAGTTCTTTTAACGTGGACGACGACATCAGTTCTTGGGGACGGAGAAAGGAACAGCTCTTTCAGTTTCGGCTGGTTGTTTAGTGTGACCGTTCTTTTGGTTTCTACTGTCTCGACAAGAAGATGTGTCATCGGGGTCACAGCGTTGGTCCGTGACGTGTCGAAGGTATGATCCGGATTCTGTATGTTCTTCCAGGTACGTCCCCCATGTCCTGTATTAGCTCGTATCACCTGTTTAGCGTCCCGTGAATCCACGCAATAGTTGTTCGGTTCTTTGGAGGCCAGATCCAAGACATAATTAATATTCGCTGCTGTCCAGTGAATATTTATTACTTTCTCTTTCACAGGGGCTGTATCCGGCGCCTTATGAAGGGACACGCAGGCGTTAACTCCTCGACCTTCGTGGTGACGTTTTCCTTCCAGCGTTCCCTTCCTGAAGTTTTGAGTGTAATTAAAACATGTCGATAGGGAGATTGTGAAGTCCTCTGGAGCCAACGCTAGGATAGCCTCTCTGGCATCTTTCATTTTTGTTTTATTATCGGCTGCTCTATACAACAACTCCTTCCGAAGCTTTGAGTGACTTTCAAGTCCACCGCCTCCACGCTGTTTGTGGTCGCCTTCTCCGAATTCATACTCCATAATGGCTACGAGATCTGGAAATTCCTCCACTTTTAGTTTGCGCCCCGTTCTTTCACTGTTCCGTACTCTCATTTGCCTTATCTTTTCTGCCTCTAGAGTTCTTTTCATGAAATATCGTTCTTGTCTTTTAGACAAATTCCTTTTCCCCAGTTCTTTTCTGATATCTTCTCTCAATTCGGAAAACTTTCGCAAGTGACTTGGGATGATATCACGACTGCGCTTTATGGACTCCTTGTTTGAGGTGTTCTGAAGTTTGCTTGCAAACTTGACACTTGTGATCGTTGATAGAATATATTTCATGGCATGTTTATCTCTCTCCGTGTCCATGTAACTCAGTACAGTTTTATACGTCTTCCCAATTTCCTTTTCGATGTGACTGTTTAGGGTAGTTTTGAAATTTTCGGTTCGAAGTAAATCCACAATCTGTTCAAAAAACTCGCGAAAAGGTCCTCCGTCTTTACTTTCCATTATAAAACCAGTGCCGTTGATATACAAATGCATTATATTCAAATATTTAGCGAGAATTGTATAAATTTCCGATGACGTCGTCCGTACGGTCTTGGGGACATTATCCGGTTGAATTTCATTTAATTCTCTGTATATGTGCCTTTTGTACATCTGACCAGCTTTCTGCGTTTTCATTAATGGAAAAGAGTCTCGTAAACAGCGAGCAACGTCCATTACTCCCGTCAAGCGCGCTTTTCTCTTCTCGTCAGCAACAAGGACCATTTCCTCTAGTCGCTTGATACTATCAGACAATGATTCGGTCGTTTGGGACCCTAACACAAAAGAAAACTTTTCATTGTTAACCAACGTTTCTCCGGATTGGCAACTTCGTCTTGCCTCCGATCTTGCTGCATTTGCCTTTGAAAGTTCTCCTTGTTTTTTGTACCATTCACATGACGTCGCCAAAGGTAATGAAGCGCTCTTTAATGGACTTGCTTTGAACTTTTCCGAAGAACAAAAGTCTTCAATTGATGACAAACCTTTTAAGGTACTATTTGTTTCTTCCTGCTTCTCGTCTCGATAATAAGCCTTGAAATTAAACGCAAGTGTTGTTGGCATGGCTTTCTTCTTTGAGAGATACTTGCGATTGGGCTTCTTATCAGTAGACGTGAGCCCATACAAATAGGAGCCAAGATTTGAAGAAGCCACCTTCGGTTTTTTCGCAACAGTGGTATGTAGAGTTAAAAAAACCCGGATCGCCCTTCCTTTTATTGGCATTCTTGTCACTCCTAGGGCCGGAATGAGAAGACTGCTTTTCTACTCCCTCACGGATGGACTCAGAAGACTGCTTTTCTACTCCCTTACGGCTGGACTGAGAAGACTGTTTTTCTACCTCCTCACGGCTGGACTCAGAAGACTGTTTTTCTACTCCCTCACGGATGGACTGAAGAGACTGTTTTTCTACTCCCTCACGGCTGGACTGAGAAGACTGCTTTTCTACTCCCTCACGGATGGACTCAGAAGACTGCTTTTCTACTCCCTCACGGCTGACTCAGAAGACTGCTTTTCTACTCCCTCATGGCTGGACTCAGAAGACTGTTTTTCTACTCCCTTACGGCTGGACTGAGAAGACTGTTTTTCTACTCCCTCATGGCTGGACTCAGAAGACTGTTTTTCTTCTCCATTACGGCTGGACTGAGAAGACTGTTTTTCTACTCCCTCGCGGCTTGACTCAGAAGACTGTTTTTCTACTCCCTTACGACTTGACTCAGAACACTGTTTTTCTACTCCCTTACGGCTGAACTGAGAAGACTGTTTTTCTACTCCCTCATGGCTGGACTCAGAAGACTGTTTTTCTACTCCCTTACAGCTGGACTGAGAAGACTGTTTTTTCTACTCCCTCACGGCTGGACTCAGAAGACTGTTTTTCTACTCCCTCGCGGCTGGACTCAGAAGACTGTTTTTCTCTCCATTACGGCTGGACTGAGAAGACTGTTTTTCTACTACCTCACGGCTTGACTCAGAAGACTGTTTTTCTACTCCCTTACGGCTTGACTCAGAAGACTGTTTTTCTACTCCCTCACGGCTGGACTGAGAAGACTGTTTTTCTACTCCCTTACGGCTGGACTGAGAAGACTGTTTTTCTACTCCCTCGCGGCTGGACTCAGAAGACTGCTTTTCTACTCCCTTACGGCTGGACTGAGAAGAGTGTTTTTCTACTCCCTCACGGGTGGACTCAGAAGACTGTTTTTCTACTCCCTTACGGCTGGACTGAGAAGACTGTTTTTCTACTCCCTCATGGCTGGACTCAGAAGACTGTTTTTCTACTCCCTTACGGCTGGACTGAGAAGACTGCTTTTCTACAACCTTACGGCTGGACTGAGAAGACTGTTTTTCTACTCCCTCGCGGCTGGACTGAGAAGACTGCTTTCCTACAACCTTACGGCTGGACTGAGAAGACTGTTTTTCTACTCCCTCGCGGGTGGACTCAGAAGACTGCTTTTCTACTCCCTCATGGCTGGACTCAGAAGACTGTTTTTCTACTCCCTAATGGCTGGACTCAGAAGACTGTTTTTCTACTCCCTTACGGCTGGACTGAGAAGACTGTTTTTCTACTCCCTCATGGCTGGACTCAGAAGACTGTATTTCTACTCCCTCGTGGCTGGACTCCGAAGACTGTTTTTCTAGTCCCTTACAGCTGGACTGAGAAGACTGCTTTTCTACTCCCTCATGGCTGGACTCAGAAGACTGTTTTTCTACTCCCTTACGGCTGGACTGAGAAGACTGCTTTTTTACAACCTTACGGCTGGACTGAGAAGACTGTTTTTCTACTCCCTTACGGCTGGACTGAGAAGACTGTTTTTCTACTCCCTTACGGCTGGACTGAGAAGACTGTTTTTCTACTCCCTCACGGCTTGACTCAGAAGACTGTTTTTCTACTCCTTCACGGCTGGACTCAGAAGACTGTTTTTCTACTCCCTTACGGCTTGACTCAGAAGACTGTTTGTCTACTCCATCTCGACTGGACTGAGAAGACTGTTTTTTTACTCTCTTACGGCGGGACTGAGAAGACTGTTTTACTACTCCCTCACTGCTGGACTCAGAAGACTGTTTTTCTACTCCCTCACGGATGGACTGAGAAGACTGTTTTTTACTCCCTTAAGGCTGGACTCAGAAGACTGTTTTTCTACTCCCTTACGGCTGGACTGAGAAGACTGCTTTTCTACAACCTTACGGCTGGACTGAGAAGACTGTTTTTCTACTCCCTCGCGGCTGGACTGAGAAGACTGCTTTTCTACTCCCTCACGGCTGGACTGAGAAGACTGTTTTTCTACTCCCTTACGGCTGGACTGAGAAGACTATTTGTCTACTCCCTCAGGGCTGGACTGAGAAGACTGTTTTTTTACTCCCTCACGGCCGGACTGAGAAGACTTGTATTTTGCTCGTTTTTTCAGTCCCTCGCGGTCATTGGTAGGGCCGGACTGAGCTGATTTGGGTTTTGTTCGTTGCCCCCTGCTGGTTACGTCAGCGTATGACAACCTACGTCTACCACCATCAAACCATAGCTTATCTGATGGAATCAGGGGACAAAGTAGTTTGGCGCCCAACAGTTATGGTCACTGGGAAGAACTGTTGTCCACATTATGTGAATGGCAGGTGGTATTGGTGTCGCGCCTTCCTTCAAATCAAACATCTTCCTAGGGAAAAATTTTCTGTGTATACAGTTTCTTATACGTACACAGGACTTGAAGTCGGGATACACAGAGATAATGGGTCGGCCAATCACAGAGGCTAAGGCTATTACGTGGAATGGCGTTGCAGAAGCATAAGGCTGTGATATTTCTTTTGCAAGCACGGTGATGGCCTCAGGTGCATTTTCTTCTTTTCCGTCGTAAACGTTTTCTGCATTCGGGTTACTCAGAAGTAGCCATAGTAAACTTTTTCTTGTGTAACTCTCGTCGGAACTGCTCATTTCGGTAAACTGTGGATGCTGGGCGTAAAATTCGGCGTGCACTAACAACTCACAGGTGACCAATAGTCGTAACAGCCCCGCCAGCTTTTCGTCTCCTTGTAACATAATGGAGGTGCTGTTGAATAAACAGTTTCCATCACCCGTACTTTGTAGAGGTGTGAGGTGTCTGAAATCTTCCGGTAGCATTGATTTGGCCACGCTGTCCTCTCCTCTGTTATTTAAGAGACTACTTTTATCTTCGTTGATGTTTAACACGAATGGGTTAAAATTTTGTAAGACATCTTTTGCGGCAGTCTTACTGGCAATTGATTGGCGGGTGAGCGATGCAATCTCCTGACTGTCCAACATATTGTAATCCTGAGTATCAGACAATAAATTTACAGCTTTAACGGCACATAACTGAAGTAAAAACTAACATTTTTAATTTGTATTGTACAGAAACTATTTGGTTAAACGAGGGGTTGTAGCGGTTTTTGTCATAATACAGAATACTTCAATTAATATTTGTTTCTTCATATACAGTGTCCACAATTAGGACAAAGTGCTAAATACACCGACACTAAATAAAGTGATTAATTAGTAATTAGTTTATAGTACTATAATATTTTATCTTTAGTTATGTAATATGATTAAGCATTTTATAAATTGAATAATAGATCAATTTTATTTGTAATACTTAGTTAAGTAGTTTAGTAAAGTATTTTATGAACTTTGTAAATAGACTAATTTTTTATATTATGTAATTTTAGGTAGGTGTCCCCTATTAGTAGAGGGCTTTCCCTCAGCTAAAATACTAACGACACATTAATAAAGTCAAAGTTAAATTAATAAAGTTTAATTCAACTGAAGTATTTCACGATATTTATTTTGTTTATAATACTGTACTATATGATATGTCTACAGTGGAACCTCGATATAACGATGTGCCAAGGGACTGACCACATTAGATCG